>CM062816.1:47418945-48018945 GCA_031772625.1 Pinus tabuliformis | reverse complement strand
AGGTTAAGAGCTTTCAATCAAACAAAACGAACGCAATCAATCAAACAATCTAATGAAGCTAATAACAAAGAAATGAGACTTTTCTTTTGAGAATGCAAATCAACAAAACGCTCTTCCTTTGATTAACTATTGAATGCAAAAGATATTAGTTCGATTCTCTTTTCAATGACATAATGCACTTACAAAGAATTTTGAGAGACAGCAACACCGAGTAGAAGAAACAAAAAATCACTCAATGGAACACACAACAAGCGTGAAAAGAGCTGGTTGATCCCAAGCAATTGTAATCTATGTCTGGGTGGTGAAGAGTAGCCGAAACAACCGAAGGACTGGTTCGAGGACAATCACCTAAAAAACCAAGCAAAGAAAGCGAAAAAGGAAGGTTTACGCAATAGCAAAGGCAAGCAGCAACGAACTTTTGCGAACAAGTGAACAAGCGAACAAAACAAGGTTGGTCCAGTGGAAACTGGATGATGGCACTAAGTCACGGGACGCAAAAAATGAAATTCGTTCGACAAGGCTGTGCAAGCAAGTGTGAAACAGTTCAAACAATGAATATCAAGTCACAAACCAAGTAGAAAGAGCTGGAGATAGCCAAACCAACAGGTTCAGGAGGTAAAACTGAAACAATTTCAATTTTACAGGATCAGCGCGGGTAGCATTCAGTAACTGTGCGCTGAAACTAGGTCACGCGTAGCAACTTGGCGCTGTCAGCGCGGAAGGACACAGATTAAGCACGCTGGTTCGATTTCAGAACCGTCGCGACTGTTTTACGTACAAGCGCGATGACAACAGGTTTAAAGAAACAGCTATGCGCTGTCAGCGCAACTGTTTTGATATAAACCGCGCTGAGGTTAAAAAAGAGGCAAAAACAAGCCAAGAACTCCCAAACCAAGGCCAGAACTCTTTAAACAATTCATACACCTCCCAGATTGACCCAGGAAGTCTAAAAGCAGAGAAATAATCCCCAAATTTGAAAAGAGAGAATAATCAAACTCACACACAAAAATGGACACAAGAGACAAAAGGCTGAACTCCCCAGCGGAGTCGCCAAATTGTTGGAGAGGAAAATCCCCTCTACGGATAGAGGCGATCCCTACTAGCCCAGAGTGGGTCTAGCAACAATCAGTCAATGCTACTATGCAAGTTCCTAATTGCAATTAAAAGGTAGGCAAAGAACACCTACTTGGATTCCAACGTTGTTGTTTGATGAAGAGATGCCACCTTTGATCCTTCGCTCTGGCTGGTCACGATCCTCCGCGACCTCCGCGAACAGATACCTGCACACATGAAGAGAAAACAAACACAAGCGTGAAATCTAATAAAAGAAACCATACATCAGTCAGAAAGGATGTAATTCACATTAACCATGGTAGAGACAAATGAGAATGGAACAATAATAGTAGTCATCTATTATTAATCAATAACAGAGAAGAGTACAACCAAATGTTCTTATGTCGATATCCTTCTCAGGAGGGGCCAGTCAGCAAGTCTCTTAAGCATTCACCTTTGGAAATGATTCTCCCAAGACAAGAAACTCTCTCTCTTACATAAGCAACACAACACAACCTTCCCTAAGCTGTCAAACACTTCCACACTTATCACACCAACTACCTATAGTAGCAGCAATCTGAGCACTATAAGCTCCACACAATCCAAGCTATTCCAAACTAGCTGCTCATGGTAATGGTAGAGGTTTATATAGGAGAAGGAGTCTCCTTGAATAGTGGAAGGATGAGCTTATCTTCAAGGGAAGTAGTTGCAAAGGGTCGAACAGACATGCCATAAAAGGGAGGCGATACTCACAAGGCCAACAACCAAGTCTGGAGTTATCTGGAAGGCTGGCTGTTGGAACAAATTCGCCCAAACTGGATCAGCGCGGGTGCATAACTGGTCTGGCGCGCTGACGTCGCAAGGTAATAACGGTCAAGTCGTTGTCAGTGCGGGTTAATATAAACAGAGGCTGCGCTGGTCATGAAATTCGATCAGCGCGGGAAATTCGTGTGCTTCCGCGCTGGCAGCGCACGCGGTCTGTTATGAAGTGCCAGTCAGCGAGGGTATTTTGGAAACAGACGCGCTGATGAGAAAAACTTTAGGAAAGTGGGTTTTTGGCCAGTTCAGAAGGCATGAACTTGATTATTGTGAACTCCTGACACAGTAGGGTAACTGACAGGGAGACAGTGACAAATTACTGTGTAACAACTGGTATACGTGTCAGACTATTATTCGGAAAACTGTTTACTTGGAAATAGCAAGGCTCAATGGTATATTGTTTTCAATCTGCATGGCTTGCTGTTCCTAAGCCATTTCTATATTATGCTCTGTAGCAATTAGTAAGTTACCCAGGATTTGAACGAGCCCTGTTGTTTCATTATTTTCTCTGTATTTCTAACAGTTTGAACAGCCTGTTATTCCATTGTCGTCTCTAAGTTTTTATAGTGAGCTAAAGCATGGGAGAAAGATAAATTCGAAGAGAACCACATGTATTGACAGTGTCCGATGCTGCACGGGAAATCCTGGCAAGGGCAGGATGACTGGTTTATCTTAATCGTTTACAGGAATCCAACGAGACCATAGCAATAGAATTCTTGCAGAATTTGCAAGAATATCACTCCAAATCAAGGGGGAGACACATAGCAGTCACCGATGACATAATTGTAGAGGTCTTGGGACTGCTAGCCACTGGACCTATGTGGACTCTAAATAAGGAGAGACTGCGAAAGATCATGAAGATTTTCCAAGATGAAGGCCAGAACGTGACAGTCAGAGGAAAGGGAGTCCAAACAATAGCATTGGGCGAGCCGTGGATAGAATTGGTGAAGATCATCCAGAGCTACATCACCTGTGAAGGTAGGAAAGATGTGGTAATACCACAACACCTTAAACTCTTAGCTGTATTAAAGCAGAAATGCTTTGTCAACTTACCTGCATTTTTAAACACATTACTTCATGATGTTGCCCGAAGCATGAGGAAATCACAACATGTAGAATCATTGGTAAGTCACCATGGGCTGATACGGCTAATAGTTAGCCATAGTCTTGCTCAGCAACAGAGCAGCTAGGAAGAGCTAATTGCCATGATAGAAGGGGGACTGATTATGCCAGCCCCAAAACTAAGCATGTTGCTAGTACACCAGATAGACCATTGAAACAGAGAAAATCAGTTAGGCTGGCACGGATTAGAGGGAGGTTGGAAAATTCCCAAGGGGATACTAGTCAACCAGTGGAGATAGAAAATTCAAGGGATGAGAAACCCTCGCAATTGGAAGGAGAAGAGAATGAGAAAGGATTGGAAGGAAATGAGGAAGGATAAACGAAGGAAGAGGCCAAGCAGCCTGGGCAGTAGGAGGAAGAAACAAAGCAACGCGAAGATAGCCCATTGCAAGAGGATGAATTGGCCAAAATTCTGGCCAATATGGGCGAATATGCCCAACCTCTCAGCCCGCTAGGCCTCCATATTGAAGAAGAACCAAAAGAGCATTCTACGCAGGACAAGGATGCACCTGAAGAATTACGAGATAGGGAAGTAGAAGAAGAGAATCATCATGTTCATGATGAAGGTATGACAGGATAGAAAAGTGATACAGAGGAGGAACAATCTATTCCCAGCCAGACTACACTGGAAGAATTCCAGGAAGAAGGGGTGGAAAAAGAAGTCACCTAGGAAATAACAAAGCTGGCTAGGGTTTTTACTCCTGAGCAACCTGAACAAAACAACGAAGGAGCACCCCAAGAAAAAAACCAGGGAATTGGCCAAGATAACAATCTAGGCCTGAGTAAACAGATAGTTGTTCCTTCTAAAGAAATAGAAGAAATTAAACGATTACGAAAAGAATAGCAAAGATTGTTGAATGTGATAGCACAACTTCGACAACAAATCAGGGTTTTGAAAATGAGAAAGAGAGCAAAAAGGACTTCAGGGGTAAGACATGCAACCACTCCAGTGAAACCCCCCAAGAAAAAGGTTCGGAGGACCCATGTCCAGCCTACTGTTCAAAACCCTGTTGAAGAACAGTATGTTGTTCAAAATACTGTTGAAGTGCAGACTGTCATTCAAAAGAAAAAGGAACAGCATTCCACTGTTGCCCATGTTGAAGTGTAAATAGATGATATATCGGCCTGTGACAAAGAAGTTCAGACAGAAGCACAATCCTCTGAAGGAATGCAGACTATAAACACGAGGCGACGCAATAAAAATATTCAAGTAAATCTTCCACTTGCCACTGCTACTTTGGAAAGTGATCCGAGGACAGTAACCCTACGAGAGGGTTTGATGCAAGCTCAGCAAGTAGTAGAAAAACTCACAGAACAAATGGTTTCTCGAGAAAAGTATGAAGAATTACAACAACAACTAAGGAACATCAATCTATCTGAAAGCCAGCCTTTTGAAGGATGGCAAAAGGAAGAAGAGAAAGTCGCAAAGGTAACTCATAGGTTAGATGTAGTTATCAAGCAGATGGATACCTTATTCTCTTTTCACACTGACGTCCTAGCATGTAGAGCCCCTGCTAAGAATTATGCCTTGTTTTTAATGGAACGATATTTGCAATTGAAAATTAAGGTTGTCAAAGCAGGAGCCCCTATACAAATTAATACTATTGATGATTTTATAAATTGTTGTAAGCACTATGGAGTAAAGGTTCAAAGACTATTGTGTGAATTCTATCTGCACAACCTCATGTTAGATCAAGAGACAGAGCAGAACCCTGGCCCTTTCATTGGGGATATCCAACTACAGGAATTTCTTTCATTTGGGGTTAATCAAATTAAATGGCTTAAAGCCTATAATTCCTTCCAAAGACAAGAAAACGGATTAGACTTATGGGTAAGAGCTGAGCCTAGAGATCCATTACAGTTATGGAATAAACACAGGAATCTCATGAGGACTCCGAGCGTGATAGAAGCATTAGGACCCATTCATACAACAATCAATCGGAAAGGGATAGAATACTTCTTTACCATTAAGGACCTTGCCATTGCAGATACTAAATTTCAATATCAGACCTCTAATCCGAATATCCAACTCAGGGAAACATTTAATTATGAGAACTTTAAATTAGCTGCTGATCGCTTGAACCTCTATGGCAAAATCATCTTGAGGGCAGGACCATCTTGGTTAGGATATAGGTTTCAGAGTCTGATTATTTGGTGCCCTGCACCTGGATACCAAGCGCTGTATGAAATACCTGAGGGTCAGACAAGCCATCTTTTTGAACACCTAGTTAGGCATCATGGTTCTAGGCCACCACATGAGATCCCATCTCCAGCCTACTCTCTCACTACCTTACATGTCAACTAATGTTTTCATGAGGGCATGAAAAAGGGTAAGCAGGGGGGTGTGTGGAGTACTGAAGAAGGTATGTTTTTATTGACTATTTTGTCATCTTTTCTTTAGAACTCATAACCTCTTTGCATCATGAACTAGGTAGATAATAAGAAATCATGACAAAATCTATAGGATTTATATGTAACACGAAAACACTAATAATTGCTATTTCTTATGCAGGAAAAGGGAAAAATGAAAGATTATCGTTCCAAAGAAAAAGACAGGGCCAAGTTAACTATTGTCCCTTTGGCGGGGAACCATATGCAAACAAAGTGATCTAAATTAAAACATATCAGCCAAGGAAAGGAAAAGGGGATATCGACTCGGCGCAAGAAAACAAATAGATAAATGGGAATTAACAGTTTGGCGAATCCCTCAGGATCCTTTGATCCTGAGGGATCACTGCCTTAACTATTTTTGCATCCTTGATATCTCCACTTTAGCTGTTATAAAAAGGGGCAGCACTGCTAGTCCAGGGGACGGTTGTTGTTACTCTTATGTAATTTCTTGTTGTACTTGAAACTTTGATCATCAACTCTCGTTGAGAAGTGATCCACTGTAACTTTGTTTTAATGCTTTAATATAAATCTGGTTGTTGTTCCGTCTTTGATCCTGGAGTAATCTCAAGCGGTGTATCCCTGGAGGCTAAGGGCCCGGCCCTGGTGGAACACTTGCTCCTGTACCATTATCTTTAGTTCGTGTGTGGTTTTCATTATCAGCTTTGTTCGGTAATCTGGTGTGTTTTTTTATTTTATATCACAGCTCTGTTATATTTACAATATCGCTCTCTGTAACAGGAATATCATATTGTTCATTCTGATTTTATAACGCATTGATGTTCCTTTAAATCGTCAATGTAACATTACTGGTCTTTACAGAATGCTATCGCTATTAAATTATAGAGTAACTGGGCTGTAATATTCTTAAGTTGGTATTACTGTATTCATCTATGGTTTATGTTTAATTATGATTGTTGTTAAATTGAAATTGTTGTTCCATTATGAATTGCGATCGTCATCCTTTATAACTAAGATTAATATTTGTGGTATCAGAATCAGACTACTGTTTCTCTCAATATTAGGGTGTGTTGTGTGCGTTATTTATTTTAGAATACTGTACATTCACAATTGGCTCTAAGTGTTGTTCTATATTTCATTACTAATCAGTTGTCGTTCTATTTCCATTTGCTGACCGATTTATTCTTAGAGTAAGGATTGCTCTCTGATTTATGTAGGACACGATTGCTGCACTTATTCCTATAGATTAAAGGGTTGTTGTTTATAAGAATCAGTTGCTATTACATTTTCTAGTTTCCATTCCATTTCCTAGTTGTTGTTCCATTTCCTGTTATTTGCGTTCTCATTTATTTGGTGTGCAGAACGATCTGAAGCTGTAGTGAGCATTGACATCTGTTGTCTAGTTCGCAGGTTGATGATCTGTTTATCTTCAGTTACATCAGTTTACAAAGGGATGATTTACTGTTACTGGACCCTTGACTAATAAATTGCTTAGTTTTTCGAATGCATGATTTAGGTTTTAAAGTGCTTTGCTGTAAGTAGATTTTGTTTTAAGCATCCGTTTACTCTTGTATTTTGAGCACTATACTACTAGCATTACTCTGAAAAATGACTACCTCAAACTAAGTACACTCTTTCAGATAAAAAATCATTCCTGGATTGACAAGTTAATGTGAGGTAATTAGAGGTGAAAAAGACCCTTTTTACGGCTCGGAACTAGGCAGAGGCGATTGTGATATGCGATGATCGGCATTGGTGATCGGCGATCATAGGAGATAGCGCTAAGGGCCATGCGACGAGAAACTTGTGATTGCGATGATCGGATCGGTGGATCGGCATCGGCATGTTCCATGGTATATGGAAAGAACCCCCAGGCCATAGTGATAGCGATATCAACCATCAGATCGGAAAAAGAATGAACAATCCTGATTTGATCGTCGTTCGGTGATCCCCGATACAAAGGGCCAATGCACATTGCGATATGTGACTTGCAATATGCTGACAAAAGGTGGACCCGATAGTGTTTATAAGCATGATTTCATAACTTTTGAAATCTGGATTTAAGGGATTTTTGTGTATTTCCCATGTATTGGGTTTTTTGGCCATATGCCTATGCGATTACGATTTGCGATAGAATGGTGGACCTGATGGGTTTATAGATGCGATTTCATATATTTTAAGTCTAATTGAATGCTCCATGATGTGTTTTCCTGTGCATTTCTGTTATTTGGATATTTTGGCCAAAGGAAGGAAAAACGATCGGGTGGCCATGCTTGCCAGTTCCTTTCCATGTGTAAACGGTTTCTTCTAAAGAAACAATTGGGTTCTTCAATGATGGAGGACATTAACTGATGTGTTACAAAAACATAGATAGCAAAATTGAAAAGGGCTGCTGAAGGTTTCCGAGGGTTGCTTGGAGGTCGAGCGAAACACGAAAGGGACAGAGAGCCCGAGAATTTGAGCGCCGAGAGCCAGAAAGCCTAAGAGCTTCAGAGCCAAAGTGCCGAGCAGGGGAAGAGCCACTAGAGGTTGGAGGCAGAGCCAGACAGATAGAGCCAGATAGCTAAGAGAGCCAGAGCTAGATGAGCCAGAGAGATGAGAGCCAGAGCCAGAGAGCTCAAATGGACTTCTAAAGAGCCATGAAGCTACAATGAAGTTCAGAACAACAAAGAGGTCTAAATGATCAAGTTGTAGCTATTGAATTTTGTACTGAATATAGAAGAAGGATTCTAGAGATAGTACAGAATTTTGAGGGAGTCAGGGAGGCCAAAAGCTCAAGAAGCTCAGAGCACTGAGGAGTCAAGTCCAGAGAAGCCTAGATCTGTCTACAGCTAAAAGATAGCCAATGGGATAAGATGGTATTCTAAACCCATAGGTTCACTTGTAAACCAATGGAGTTGAGTGTGGAACTTGTAAAAGAAGTTTGCCATAATCCCAAAGAGACTAGTCGAGTTGATTAGAGCTCATGGAAACATAGCCCAAGATATCAGGATGAAATCCCAATTAAACTTGTTGTCTTATGTGTTTGATTATTTACTGGTTTATTTACTGTTATATGTATTTTATATCAGTTTGAGAAAATGAACATAAGAACTTAACAGTTAAGGACAATTAAAAGAATACACCTATTTCAAGTCCTTTAATTCTGCAAATTGCCAATCATAAGCATAAATATTTGGAATATATAAGCTTTGGAGTGGGAGAGGTTCTTGTAAGCTTGACAAGAAGCCTTTCGCTCCCCATTTCAAATTAGGTGGTATCGGAGCTAGTTATATCAGAGTAAGTTATACCAGAGCAGGTTGTATCATGAAGTAGATGGTCTCATGATGCAAGTGGTATCAGATCAGAATGCTTAATTGACAAAGAAAACTATTTGCTTGTTTAACTTGAAAGGTGTTTAAACAGTCAAGGATTGATTGTTTGATTGTTTGTAAACTGATTGTTGTTTGAGTTTGAAAACGTTCAGGGAAAGCTGTTGTTAGCTAAGTCCAAGAGAGGAAAAGAAGGAATAAGGGTTGAAGGCATTCTTATTATCCCAAAGGACCTCAAAGCAATCCTTGAAGAACAGGAGGTTTGTTGCAAAAGGTTTCTTGAATAAGCTCTTTGTTAATCTTGTTTGAAGTTATTTTGTTCATTCTGATAATGACAACTTCTACAAGTGAGTCCTCAAATTCTGCTTTCTTCACAAGATTCTTTGATGAAGACATGAAGCAAGACTTGTTCATCATGATGGATATGGTGAGAGAAATGTATGAGAATGGAAGGAAGAGCATCATACTTAGAGAGCAGATGAATTCCATGAAGGAAGAGAAATGGTTGCATTCTGACAAATTGCAGGAAATGGAGAGGCAACTTCATATTGCAAATATGAACCCGAAAGGGATGCATGAGTTGGAGACACAACTCTTTGTTGCAAAAGAAGCCTTGGTCAAGTGTCATCTTGAAGAAGAGGTAAATAATTCTTGTTTGTCTTCAATTCCCTCTAAGAATGGTTATTTTGGTTCTTTTGAAAAATACACCAAAGGCATAGGTTACAAGCTAATGTCCAAGATGGGATATGAAGGAAAACGTTTGGGAAAACATGCACAGAGTATTGTTGAGCCAATAACGGTTGAGGAAAGGCCTAAGTATTTGGGTCTTGGCTATGGACAGTCTTATGGAGAAAGTTCCAAATCTGCCATGAAGACCATTGAAACAACTCCAAGAAGGAGTTTCATTGCAGGTATTCTACCTCAAGAGTGTGAATATTGTTTTCTTGGGAATGCAATAGCTTGAAACATCATTTGCAATATGCAGGTGTCCATAAGCATGCACTTGAACCAGAGAGTTGTGGAAACTCTGAAATCAGTGAAGAGGTTGATGGTGTTCCAAAGGGAGCTACTTCTTCATTCAATTCACCTCCTCAAGAAGGCAATAAAGGTGAAATAGAAAGGTATAAATCTATTTCTAATCATATGCCTTTTTATTATATTCAGCATGGTAAATTTCCATATAAGTGTGGGAAAAGAATTTCATGTTCCGTTTGTGGTTTGATTAACCATAATGTTTCTAGATGTTGGAAGAGAATGGCCACATACAAGAAAATTTTGAAGGAAAGGAAGCAAAAAGCCAGAGGTCCATTGGACAAGGCAAATCATGTTGTCAAGAGGATGTAGATGTGTTGCACTTATTGCCATAAGCAAGGACACATTGCTGAAAAGTGTTGGACTCTTAATCCAACAATGCTTCCACAAAACTTGAAGAAGGTGGAAAGAGAAAATGGCAAGAATGGAAACGAAGATTCCATGAATGATGTGTTTCAGGATCATTCACATGTTGATGCTTATGTGCAGAAAAAGAAGGACCTTTGAAATGGATTGGTAAGAAATGGTTAGAATTCTTATCCAATTAAGATTGCATGTCTATTGATATAACACATCTATTTGCATTTCTTTGTTAATGAGATGCAAGTTGCAGGTTTTTACCAACAGGGTGAATGGAAAATGTTGAGTAGGAGACTCACTTTATTGCTGCAACATTATATTTCATTTCATCTTCAAAAGTACAGTGTGCTTAAGTGAAAGTTGAAGGATGAAATGCATGCATAAGCTTGATATGCATGAACACGTGGATGTTGATGATTTCCTTGTATCTGAACATGTATGTGTGGTTAACTTGAAGGATTGATTACTTTGTTGTAAACATGCATGTCATGTAATATTGACTTGGGAAAATTTGATTTGGTCTCCAAGATGGAGATAAGATGAAGTGTTTCATCTTTGGAAAAGCATGTAGAAAAAGATGTCAAGACATGCTTGACTTGAAGGGTCAATTGTTTAAAGGCATGTTTTATTGGCTTGTTATCTAGTCAATCATTTGTATACATATGTAAATACATGGAGGTGTTCAAAAGATGTGAAATCTGTTTCTTTTGTTGAAGAAGGAGTTTAGGCCATCCAGTTGTTCTCTGTAATCCTGTTGTTGTTAAAAGTTGTTCTTGATAGTATGTCAAACAGGTGCAAATGAAAATTTTGTGAAGTAGATGTAACTTCACATTGGTTTGAGCCACCTTGGATCAATGATCAAGGCATAGAAGTTAAAACTACCTTTTGTAACCTTCTCAGCAGGATTTCTGCATGAAGTCAAGGAGGAAAACAATTCTTCCTAGGAGGACAAGCACATCCAGGAAGGGAAGTGTTCAAAGGTTTTGGTTCAAAGTCACTAGCCATGTAGGAAAGTGTATGAAGGCTGAAAGAAGAGGGTGTTGTACTCTCATCTATTGTTTAGATCAGAGTATCAGTCTTTTGGAGACCAAAATTTATTTTTAGTGGGAAGGTGTGATCCAAAATGGATCTAGAATAGACTTTTAAGTCTAAAAAATTTCCTCACAGAGGAAAATGAAAGTCAAGGGATTCTCTTGGAAATAGTCTCATTGCATAGATCTCTTCAATCTTAATCTAATGTAATTTGAATGGGCTAAAATGGACTTTGGAAGAAGTTATTGTAATAATAAGTTTGCCCAATGTCCTTTGGAAAGGAGGCAAATTCTTATAAAAATGGGCTTAAGGCATTATATGGAAAAATCACATCTGAAGGGTTAAAAGGAGGACTTAGACCAAAGGTGGAAGGACTCCCCCAATAGCGATCTCATAACTTTTGAAGTCTAGATTGATGATATTTTTGTGTATTTCCCATGTATTGGGTTTTTTGGCGGTACGCCTATGCGATTGCAATTTGTGATAGCGATGGTGGACCAGATGGGTTTATAGATGCGACTGCATATATTTGAAGTCTAACTGAACTCTCCATGATGCGTTTTCCTATGTATTTCCATTATTTGGCTATTTCGGCCAGAGGAAGGAAAAACGATCGGGTGTCCATGCCCGCCGATTTCTTGTAAAGAAATAGTCAGGTTCTTCAATGATGGAGGACTGTAACCGATGTGTTACAAAAACACAAAGAGCACAATTGGCAAGGGTTGTTGAAGGTTTTCAAGGGTCGCTTAGAGGTCGAGCGAAACATGAAAGGGACAGAGAGCCCGAGAACTTGAGCGCCGAGAGCCAGAAAGCCTGAGAGCTTCAAAGCCAGAGGGCTGAGTAGAGGCAGAGTCACCAGAGGTTGGAGGCAGAGCAAGATGGAAAGAGCTAGATAGCTAAGAGAGCCAGAGCTAGATGAGCCAGAGAGCTAAGAGCTAGAGCCAGTTAGCTAGAGAGCCAGAGCCGCAGAGCCAGAGAGCTCAAATTGACTTCTAAAGAGCCATGAAGTTGCAATGAAGTTCAGAATAGCAAAGAGGTCGAAATGATCAAGCTATTGCTGGTGACTGTTGTACTGAATATAGAAGAAGTATTCGAGAGACAATACAGAATTATGAGGGAGTCAGAGAGGCCAGAAGCTCAGAGCATTGATTGAAGGAGTCATGTCCAGAGAAGCCTAGATTTGTCTGCATATAAAGGACAACTAGCGAGATAAGATGGTATTATAAACCCATAGGTTCAGTTGTAAACCAATGGAGTTGAGTGTGGAACTTGTAAAAGAAGTTTACCATAATCCCAAAGAGCCTAGTCGATTTTATTATAGCTCATGGAGACGTAGACCGAGATATCAGGGTGAACTCCTAATTAAACTTGTTGTCTTATGTGTTTTCTTATTTGCTACTTTATTTATCGCTATATGTATTTTATATCAATTTGAGCAAACGAACATAAGCACTTAACAGAAAAGGACAATTAAAAGCATACACCTATTTCAAGTCCTTTAATTCTGAAAATTGTCAATCATAAGCATAAATCTTGCGAATATATAAGCTTTGGAGTGGGAGAGGTTATTGTAAGCTTGACAAGAAGCCTTTAGGTTCCCATTTCAGATCAGCAGATAATCAATTTATATGAGGTACACTTTGTCAAATCCAAAAGCAAGGCCCCGCTAAAGATCAAAGACCAATTAGGTCCCTTCATTTGTAATAACCGAGAAGTTGGAAAGGAAGCAGACCAAATCTTTCAAAGATTATATCTAAAAAAGAGCTTCATATGGAGATATGATCCCTTGGATTTCATCTGCAACAAAAGACAGAAAAACAAGATGGCTCCTTATATTCATCATCGAATCCTTGAAATAGAAAAGTATGCCAACCAATTGGAGTGGGTGGAAAACACTTTAGAGGACAGGGATAGTACTGAAGTTGTTATGGAAAACACACTAATTGATCTAGAGAAACAACTTGATGAGGGTTCATTCCTGCAGGTGCCAGGACAATCACAGGTCCAGGAAGAATCATAGGTCCAGGAAGAATAACAGGTACAAGAAGAATCACAGGTACAAGAAGAATCATAAGCACTAGAGAAATCAGACATACTAGAGAAATCAAAGAAAATAGATAGACCAGAGGCTACCATGAGTACCCCCCCCCCCAGCCTTACAGACTCCTCTAAATGAGGAGAAAAGCCTCAAGAGAAATAGGGAAGGGGTCACTCCTTCAAAAATAACAACATCACAAGCCTATGTAGAGACAAGTCAGGCTAAAAGACCAAGAATAAATCATGTTTATGAACATGAATATATAGAGGAGACAGCTGAGGTTACTAGCACAGAAAGAGATGGGAGTAGGCATGCCACTCCATCTGGAGGCATCCAAGAACCTTCCACATCACACACTCAGATGTTGGAAAGACAAAAAAGTGTCAAGGTATCCTCTTTTAGAATGCTAGCAGATAAGGACCAAGACATCAAAGAGAGATACAAAGAGATAAAGGCCATGAATGAGAGGCTGGCGACCCAAACCTATGCACAATACCTGGAAATGACCCCTACCAATCAAACAAGGCTCATGTCAGCCTATGATTTCAAAGAGGGGAAGATGCAAATGACCTTCATCAAGTTGAACACTATGTAGCCAAGGACAACAACAGATTTCAAAAAAGTGGATTTTGAAGTACTGGCAAGGGATATTAATCCCACTGACCAGATTGAGTTGCATAAACAAACAGGTGAGATGATTTATTCTACATTGACAAGGAAAGCCATAGCAGCCCACCAACTGTAGAACTCTTTAAGTAATATGTCAACTCAATTTTAGTTGGATAAGGCCTCTTCATAGGCCAAGGATACAAGAATCAAGTCCTTAGAGGACTTAGTGAAAGGATTGGGACATGATCCCAAGGATGTGTTAGCAACAGAGCAGCTAATTAAAAAGAAGAATGATGACATTGTTGCCTTGAAGAAGCAGCTCAAAATTCCTCAGCTGCATCGCCCTCAAACAATGGAAGTCCTAGAAGCACAAAAAGGACATGAAGAGCTTATGGACCTAGTCCTAAAGCTAAATGATAAACTGAAAGAAACAGAGAAGGAGTTGGAAATTTTGATTTAGTCCAAGCAAATTGACCTAGCCACAACTTCCACAACTTCCATCCCTACAGTGACAACAACAGTTCCTTCCACATTGGCAGCATCATTGGCACCCGCAGCTCCACCTGCCACAGAACTGCCAATTACAACTGAATCCACTACAGTAGCAAGTACTTCAACTGAAAAAATAGCGAAACTGGTGAAATCCATGGAGGAGATGTCCATCCAAGCCACAAAGCTCAAAAGATTAAAGGAGAAAGTGGCAAGTTTAGAAACTGACTGTAAACTTGCCCAAATTCAACAAAGAGAAGAAATGCAGAAAGGCCTAAGGATGGGTGAGAAAATTAAAGTCCTAGAGAAATATTTGACACTGCAGAAGCCACTAAGATAGAGTAAAGATATGCTCTGGGCCAATATCATTAACTATGTCAATGATATTTGGCCATCAATTCAAGTTATATTTGAGCAAATTGAATTGGTGAAGGTAGCCACTAAGGCTATCCAGAAAGTAAGGGAAGAATTAGGAGACTAGCCTAGGGATGCAAATCGACTCATCCACCTCCTAAACAATAAGAACAGATATGAGCTCCATGATCATGGTGTAGAGGATAGTACTAAAGCCATCCTAGAGATTAAAAAGGTTCTTTCCAAAAGAAACCTTATGCTCAACTTAGAAGAAAAGTGCCACAACATGCAAGTGGCCATTGACAAGTTTATGGCCAAATTTCAAATTTTTATGGACAAAGGCCCTCCCAGTGCTATGGTCATCAATGATAAACTCATGACCCAATTGGACTATAGTGACAGACTTAGGAAATTGGCCAAGGAACAAGCCATCTCTTTAGGCATTAAAGCTTTGCCAACTAGGATAGTACTATATGATACATTAGAGAACCTCTTTTTCTTAGAACATGAGGTGAAGCATTTGTTTCTAACAAAGCCTAATTTTGCAAAGTACACAAAGGTAGACGAAATTTACAAGAGAATGTTAAAGGTGGGATTGCCTGAGGCAGAATGGTGGGAAAAAATGATAGATTTACTATGAAAAGTTTTACATCAGAAAGTTACCAAGTAAATCTGAAGGCAGCCAGGTGAAACAGGTAAAAGACAGATAAATAGAGTCAAAGCGTAACAGAGTTAAAGAGCATCAGTGAAAGATCAAAGTAAAGAAGATTCCAGTGCAGAAAATACCACAACTACCAACCAGCTTAAAGGGCTCAAAACTCAATAGAAACAACCAACAACACCATAATAAAAGGGACAACAAGAAGCAGTTTCACATCTGTCTCTATCTTCATGCATGAAGATATTTTATTCCCTAGATTAAATCTCAAATTGTTATGAGATATTTTGTAATTATTTTTTGTATAAATACTTCATATTTTGAAGTATGTAGTGTGGATTCCAAGACATTTCTATAGGATTTTTCTCTCAAATCAAAATTCTATTGTATAAATGACTGCATTGGCTTGTTGGAACAAGGAATAAAGATCAGATATTTTACAGGATTCTTGTGTAAAGCGAAATACAAATAAGTATTCTCTCATGTTTACTATTGTTTCTCTTATGTTTCTTCATAATCTTGTTTGTCTAAAATGTAAATGTATACTTGGAATGATATTTCAGAAATTTCTTGAATGCACTTTGTCTTGATTGTTTTACATTATTTTTTGCTCAACTATATTAGTTACGGAATTCTTAATTGCTCCTTAGCTTCCCTAGTTTCCCCCTGGTCTATAACAAAGGATTCTTAATTGTCCTTTGTTCATGATCACCCTCTTTTCTTCATTCTAATCCTGGTCCAAGGATTCTTAGCTGGCCTTTCACCGTGGTTAAAATCATTTCATCCATTAGACATGAAGATTTTCCTTTTTCTTTGCTAGCTTGCCTTGTGAACATTCCCTTTAATGATTTGGCTCAGTTATGCTATCCATTTATTGACTCCATAGCTCAATGGCTTGAAGACCTAGCTCTATCCATCTTCTCCAAGAATTCCACCACCCAACCTTTAATCAAAAATCAAAACCCCCATGAACACTAAGAACTAGCCTAAAATCTAATAAAAACAAAGCTAAATCATAAAGAGAGAGCCCTCTCTGGACTTAGGTTGGCTAGAACCTAAGCCTAAAATATTGGTTTTTGGTTACCTCAGATGATTCCTTCTTTGATAACTTCTAGGAAAAACTTCGGAGTGATAACATAGTGGCAACCATACTTGGGACTCAAATCCTCAATCTTGATAAACCTTTGAGAAAATTTCAAATCTTTATTTCAAGCCTCTTGAAGGGTTTATTAGAAGTTATTTACAAAATTTCACAAAAAGAAAGTAACTAGAAAAGTTTGAAACTTTGGCTTCAAGGAGAACTCACTATACAAGGGCCAATCCAGATCCAAACCCTCCATAATAGTGGATAATCCCAACTTGATTTTGAGAAGATCCAAAAGATAAGAAAGCTCAGTAAGTCCAACACCTTCAATCAAAGTAGTTTCATGCTCTGATGAGTGGTTGTTTTTAGAAGACCTCCCCTTTGATGAGTCATTTGACCTTTCCCTATTTAGAACTAGGTCTGAAAGTGCACTTGATGACATAGTTCTAGATCCAGAGTTTATTGTAGATCTTGAAGTCCAAAAGGAAAACCAGTCAATTGATGAGTATATTCAAAATTTCCCTCAGTCATCCCTTACTATTGCTAAGATCTCTGAGCTTTCTGAACCAGTTTCAACTACCCTTAGTTCACCATTATTCCCTTTCACCTCTGAAGTTCATTCCTCACCAACATTTATACCTTCACTTCTCGACCAAACTATCATTACACATCAATCACCTATTACTCCCAGTTCTCCATCAACTATTGTATCATCTCCTAGTACCCCTACCCCACTTCTTAGCCCTGCCCAACTTAGAGCCATGGAAAATAGATATGCTCCTCTTGTGTTACCTACCCCACTCAATTCCATGCCACAATATTACCAAAACAAAATTGTCCAATTTGATGGCATAGGACCTTATACAACACAATATCATGTAAACAAAATGACAGATTACTTTGAATTACGTGAAATTGATATTGGAGATGTTCAAATGAGACTTTTTGCTTAGACTCTAGTTGGTGATGTTAGGAAATGGTTTAGAGATTTACCTGCTAATAGCATAGATAGTTTAGATATATTTATCAACAATTTTAAAATAGATGGGAAAATAAAAAGAACCCTTTGCAAATCTTTTCATAATACGAAAACATTAGAAGAGGACCAAATGAAATAGTCCAGGATCACTGTACCAGATTTAACAATATATACAATGCAATACCAGTCATTCTTAGACCCCCACCTAATGTAGCTCTGATAAATTTTCCTGATGGGTTTGATATTGATATGGCATTTCAACTTAGAGAGAGAAATCCCCCAACTTTAGAAGACATGCAGAATGTAGCAGTCAATGTCGAAGCTAACTTGCTAGCAAAAAGAGCTAGGGTTAGGAATGAGATGATAGGATCTGCTAAAGATGAAGCCTCACCCTCTGACCTTAAAATAGATGTTCTAACCAAGGGTATGGAAAAATTTATGGATTGGGTAGAGAACATTGAGAGGAAGCCTCACTGGGATAATCAACAGGCACCTCTAGTGAGAAATCCAAACTTTAGAAAGAATCAAAATCAAAATACTAGAAAGAATGGACCTGATCAGAATATTAGGCCTCCTTTTCAAGAAAACTATGCTGAAACATCCCATTCAGAAGACCCTGAACAAGACACACAAATTAACTTAATGGGATTAGATGATGAGGAAACTGTCTTCTTGACCCAAGATGAGCAGGAATTGCATATGCTGCAGCAATTGTAGACCCAATCCGAAGAATCATTTGATTATAAACAAGGGTATGATTCTGCTATTTTTTAAGTAAATAAACAATACAATTTAAGGAGTAAAACAAATTCTGTTACTCTTGACCAAACCAAGAAAACAATACCAAATCAACCTAAGAAAATCAAAACAGCTCCAGATACTAAGACTCTCCCAATCCTCCCTAGACCAAATCAGAACCCTTCTGGTCCCACCATTGTAGATATAACCCATGATGAACCCCCTAATGATCAACCATCCACTTCAATCCCCTCCAAGGTGTTGTGGGGAAAAATGCCTATGCAGGACGATCCTATCCACCTAAGGTGTGACAGCGCCTTAGCAACAAACGAATACAGCTATTATGATTTCTTCCTTTATGAAATGGGAAAGAGGAGAGATCGGTAGACTTACCGTTGTCTTCCAGTTGTCCCTCGATCTAGATCCACTTCTCTTTGGGTGTCCACAGCTACTTGTCTCCTCGCTTGCTCAAGAGAACAGCTACCTGTGACAAGAGAACAGCTACTTGCGACAAGAGAAGAACACAACACAAAGGCAAATATACATATTCATAAATGATTCAGGATTAGAAACAAATCAAATATACTAATGCAATTATACAAAATACACCAGCATATAGGAAAGAATCAAGATAGCTTTATTGATTGATAACAAGGTTCAGGAAGAGATACAACCCATAGGGCTCCAATCCAGCATCTCCTTCCCAGCAGAATGGAATTCCTTCTTCAGCTCCCTTCAAAGCATTAAGCACCCAATGTTTCCAGTCACAAACCAACAGCAATTCTTTGCAATAACAAAATTCCAGCCTTTAGATCTCATGGAGGAGAGACCTATATATAGTTATTTTGGAGAGAGGATGAGTCAGCTTGAGATCTGACTAGTGTCCTCTTTCTCTCTCAGTTCTTGAGTCCACTTGGAGGTTCTTGCTTCCACTTGGAGATTTGGAACCTCTTACTCATCACCAGTCGAATTCCTTGATGCAAGTGTCATTTTGGAAGCTTCCTGGGCATTGACACACTGAGGAATGAGCCTGCCACTTGTCCAATTATGCTTAGCGCAGGTAGCCTTTGTTGGAGTTGACATTCAACGCAGGTAGACAGTGGAGCAGTTGAAATTCAGTGCAGATGCTTAGTGGAGCAGTTGACATGATCCAGAATTGGCTTGTTTTTGAGTGTTTTCAGGTGGAGAACTTCTGTGAATTGCTGTGGTTAGTTTGCCTTGTTCCTCTAGGGGTAGGAACAACATGTTTAGGGACTTTGGATCCCTTAGATTATGGACATTTCATGCTCGAGGCTGTAAGGCACAAAAATGTCTATAACAGTTGCCCCCTAAAGTATGAGGCCGTTTATCGGGTGAAATGCTTTATCCAGGAGGGTCCGAAGTTCATCCATCTGCTGGGAGGAGACCTGTAATAAACTACAATACAATACATTATGATTCATACTGCTTTCATGATCTAGCTGAGGCGGGCATTCCCATGCTCAGCTTTATAAATTCATTTTTGTACATAGAACAGACGATCGTCTGATGGTAGACTGATAATTTTGGCGAAATTATCATCCTTTGAGTAGGATGATCATCTGCTGCAACGATGTACATGTCAAATGTCTTTATTTTTCCTGAATATATATCGCAGCCCGGATGGATGAAACTATATCTGGGGTCTTCAAACTCGTTCGATCTTCACTCTAAGTACAAGTCGATCCATGTGAGAATTGCGTTGAAGTCGAACATGGAAAGATATCGCTTGATTACCAGTCAATGATGTAAACTGTTAACAAGCGCGAGAGGAATCACCGATAATGATAATGACCCTCAAGGTACTGCAGTACAATTCACATGGCGTGAATAAAGGACTTGGCGTCGAACACCACGCAAAATCTTCTGGTCGAAGGTCATTGATGTATACCTGTCGCCGGAAGTGAGAAACTTGCCATTGAGGCATGCAAGCTTCAAAGTACTGAAGGGGTTGTTCCTAGATCAACTTCTTGGATAATGAGCTGATGTCGACAAGAAGCGATCCGTCACAGGAGGGCCTTAATGAATCCCACATCAGTGACACGGAACGGAGCTAATGATTTTAATGGAGGTGAAAACGATCTGTGACATATGATTCAGGGTGGCGGTCATGAATGGATGAAGTATAATGTATGGCAGTGGATGGGACCCGGTTGACTCTTTCTGAACGACTTCTCTTGAACATATGGCGACACTGATGTGATGGATTGGTAGCATTACCCCAAATATGGATGGTATGGTGAGACCATGGTGATGTGACCGGTGAATGAAACAACCCAACCCGATTGTGGTACGGAGGAAAAGTGTCATGTTCAAGAGCGACCTGCTACCATCAAAGTTTTCTTGATTTTCTCCCATTTTTTTCCCCAGTCATTGCTGACCAGTACCTCTTTATTTTTGTCAAGCTTGAGGAGGACAACATATGCTTGTTCTATAACCTGCCCTTCGGGCAAGCCCATCGCTATGTTTTAACGAGCTTAGCGATAGTGAAACTCGTTCTCGTCTAAAGACAAGTTTGTCGCTATTTATAATTTTAACGAGTCTAACAACAAGGATAACTCGGTCCTTTTCATTTTTAGAGAGTCTGAAAAGGTACATAAAGTTAACTCCAAAATTCCTTTTTCGTCATCTAATCCCTTGAGTCCGAAAAAGTATAAAACAATACAGAAGGGATGAGTTTTCGATATCTTTAACGAGCCGAACAAAACAAGCGCTCGATCTTTTTGTGCAATAATCCCTCAGGTCCAAAAAGATTAAAATCTAGAGGAGGGATGGCTCTTCCTGTCCTTTAACGAGCTGGAAGGCCAAAACTCGGCAATCTTTTCATATTTTACGAGTCAATTGAAAAGAGCTTAAAGAAGACTCGTCTTTTGAGGAACGAGTGATAAACATGGATAGCAGCAGATTCCAAGTACAGGTTGGAATTTTCCAATCACGGCAGCGTCACAAGGATGGCTAGGTGAAATCACTCTTCGCAGTTGTTCCTCAAAATGGGTAAACAATCATATGGAGGTGAACGATCGGCCAAATGAAAAGTGGAGGTGGCAGGTGCAAACACGACCAAGGCTTTAACGGCTGATGATATTACATTCACAATGGTTATTTACCGGGGTAGGTTCATTTTTTAGTTAAAAATGAGCTTAAATACTGGAGGAAACATTGCTCACTACTTATATTTATTTTTTAACGAGCATGAAGACCGCGTTAAAACTGCTCGGATCTTGCGTTTATTTTTTAACGAGCATGAACTTTATGCTAAAATTGCTCGATAACCCAGTCATTTGATAAGAGTGTCTCATCAAGATTCTATTTTTTATGGAGCTTCATCTCACTAAACTTTGCTCCCCATCCTTTCTTTATGCAAGTTTGGAAACGGCTAATCCTACGAGTTTAAAGGGTTAGACCTATAGGTTTAAAGGGAGGACCTAAAAATTTAAAAAATAAATAGTCGCCCCTTGCTTGCACTCCAAAAGGTTTGCATGCCCCTGGGTATAAAACAGAGTTTCAAGGTTAGCTCTACTTTTCTTCCATCGAAACTTTCGTTTCACCGGGAGAGGCTTACCTCTTTCAGGTTACCCAAAGATTGTCTCGTTAATCTTTCAAACAAAACACTTCCTCGGCAATGTCTACCGAAATAGACAAGGGTGAATGACTCTGGTGCCAAACACGTAACTTTGACAAAAGAATCCTATTCTAGAACAACCCCTCTTCCATCCACGAACGGGGTACGGACTAGTCATATTCTCCCGCGGAAACCTACCCTATACCCAAAGTTTTCCTGCCGAAGCAGGCCAGGACGCATGCCCCCTGGGTTCCAGTCATATCCTCCTGGATTACTCACGCTCATCAGGAGGATGGACCGTGGGTTGAGACACTTCTTGCATGAATATACCATTTAGGGATGGTACATGACTATTTGCGATGTGTGATCCAGGAAACGACAGTTGGTCCACGAGCTTGACCATTCTTCCTTCATGCAGAAAACACATTACTCTAAAGAGTGAGGAGACTACAGCTCCCATGCAATATATATAGTCTCGTCCAAGGAGTAGGTTATAATCCAAGGGTCCTTGAACGACCATCACGTTCATTTGAACGGTCTTCCCTTTCAATGTTATAGGCACATTGGGGAGGATCCCTAAAGGTCGACTGGTTCCTTTATCAAAACCTGATAGACTTCTCATCTCAGGTAAAAGCGTTGGCGAACCAAGCGCTTTCCAAGCAATAGAGGAAAGGATACTCACAGATGCCCCCTCATCAATGATAGTGCCAGCCACTACCATTCTGTATATTTGACAAATAATCCTGAGTGGTATACTGGCTGGCAACCGGGGTCTGCCTAGTTGGTTCCAATCAAAGGACACAACCAGGTTGCTTGGTGGTGGGACCGAATAGACGGTCGGATATCGCTCCGATGAACTTCCTTCCTGCGATAAAGGAATGGTGGCATTGCCCCCTTGATCATCAGAGTCAGTGCTGATGAAGAGAATCTGGACGGTATCATCTTTATTCTCCTCTGTGATGGTGTCATTCGAAGATGGAGCCTCTGAAGGCAAAACCGGGTCAACTGCCGTATCAACCTTTTGACTTTCGTCAGGCATGGATCCAGACGGTTCATCTTCAATGACATGTGCTTCGGCTGACCACCTGCGCGGGTTAGCCGGGTTTTCAACTAGTGAGGGACTTGGCAGGAGTCTTTGATATCCAGGAGGGAGATGCGCTCGTAAAATCAGGCGATCTTCCAGAACTCTTTTTGCCTCGTCTAAGAAGGGACAACGGTGGATGGCGTGATCACCTTCACACAGTCTGCAGGGAAATTTAGCTTTCCCGCTTTGTCCTGGGGCTTCACTCCCACTAGTTGACGGTGAGCAATCGGCATGGTTATCAGAGGTCGATGCTACCGAATTGTGCAAACGGGGGGACCAGTCTCTTAGTATCCGGGGGATACAGGGAAAATCTCTATGGAAGTGGTCTCCCTTGCATATGACGCATGGCGATTTAGGCCTTACGAGTGCTGTGTGTGGATTTTTGTTAGATGACATTTGTTTGCCCCCAGTCGCCCTAGGCTCCTTCTTCTTCTTCTCTTTCTTCTTCTTCTCCTTCTTCTCCTTAGGAACCTGGTTTTTAATTCAACTAGTTCCGTCAAGCGAAGAGGAAGGAGGGGAGGAAGATGAAGTTGAAGGCTGGGAGGCAACTCTTGTCTGATCTAACTGTAGACTCGACTGTTCAGGAATGGTGGTGTTCTGAACGACACTGGTTGAAAAGAGCCAAACTGGTAGGCCAATTGTCAGTCCTGGAAGCGACAATGTGGCCATGTGGGGCGCACCAACATCTCCCCAAGAGGAGAAGGGACTAGGGTTTCCACCAAGAGGAATTCCTTGGTTGGTGTGCTCCATCTTTTCAACCTAAAGATCAACGCAGGATTAAAGGGTGATTGTTCCATTTAAAATAAATTGTTAACGACGCTTTAGACACAACTTGCTTTTTCAGTTTTAAAGAGTTGAGAAAAAGCTAAAGATGACTCTAGTCTCCTTCGATGTTTTAACGAGCCCGAAGTGACAAATGCTCGGATGGACTTTTTCTGTTATAGAGTCTGAAAAAGGCCAAAAGAAACTGCTTTGGAGTTCTAGGGAGAGGGTGTGCCAAACTTTTTGCAAAACCGCAGAATACTTTTTAGGGTACAGGCGGTCGATCTTCGTGAATGCTGTGTTCACTGCATTGCGATCAGTAGGGCGGCCGACACGGCTTCCTAAGGATAAAAGATATATGCCTATAGGGGTCTCCCAATATATACGCGACGGTACGTGGGAGCACAATCCGTACTAGCGTTATCGTCCCTCGGGAAGAATCACCCACCTTCCACGAGATCGACAGTCACTAGGCTTAACGACGCTGGAACACGTCTCTAGCCTAGACCTCTATGTTGTGCGTTATGTTACAAAGCGTTGTTAGGTTCATTCAGTTTATTTTAGGTTGATCTTTTTAAAGTTTGCCTTTCAAGGTTCACCACGAGATGTATGATACAACTTCCTAAATGCAGTCTAAGATGATAAGCAAGCTTTATTATCTTTTCAACTTTGAAAATCCTAGCTACTAAGGGAAAAGAATAACACTATCTTTTCTCAAAGATCAATCAGCACACTCTAATGCACTTTCCCTAAATCCAACATGAAAACTATCAAATGCAAAATGCACAATGCAGGTGTTTGTTTTCCACTTTCTTAGTATAAATGCCTACAAAGAAAGCTTTTTGCACAACTTTGAATTTGCTTTTAAAATGATCAATACAAACAAGTTCACTTTCTTCGAAATCAACAAGGGTAGAAGAGATTACAATCACTTTGTGATTTTCGAAATAAAGACTTGTTTTGACACTTTGAAAGAGACAAATTCAAACCAATAAGCAAAAGTAAATCTATAATCAATCTGAAAACAGCCAATGAACTCTCTTCTAAGATCACTATCAATCAGATTTGAATCAAAGGCTACAGGATGACTACTTTACTCATGCAAAGGAAAACTGTAAATGACGCCACAAACACATAAAAACATTCACAGTCTTTTTGTACAAAAAGAGGTGGAATCTAAGCAAAGAAAAGGAGTTATCAGACTGGTACCTATGCTGGTTAAAGGCTACAAAAAAACAGAGATCAAAACAGGGCAATAGACAGCAAAGAACCCCAGTTGCACAAAGCCACACTGGATCAGCGCAAGTCTAACACTGTGGAGTTGACATTCAGCGCAGGTAGCCTTCACGAGACCTGCGTTGAAATGCATACTGCCTTCACAGTGCCTGCACTGAAGGAGAAACTCTCGTTTCCCCTGGGTTCTGGGTCACAAAAAGCTCAAAAATCAACTGTTTCAGGCCAAATCAGAAACACAAGCAAGGTATAAACAGAGGGATGCTTTGAGAGGGTACTAACAGACTATCACAAGGATCATCAAATCATTTGTGGATCTATTGTTTGGATCATAGACAAATCCAGCAAACTGGATCAAAGCAGCAACTTTCTACTTTGCATCGGGAAAGATGCAGTTCGATAGTTGCTGTCAAGTCTATGAAGTAAACAAATGACTAAAACACAAATAAAATGAATAAACAAGCTCTTCCCCAGCGGAGTCACCAATTTGTTGTGGGGAAAAATGCCTATGCAGGACGATCCTATCCACCTAAGGTGTGACAGCGCCTTAGCAACAAACGAATACAGCTATTATGATTTCTTCCTTTATGAAATGGGAAAGAGGGGAGATCGGTAGACTTACCGTTGTCTTCCGGTTGTCCCTCGATCTAGATCCTCTTCTCTTTGGGTGTCCACAGCTACTTGTCTCCTCGCTTGCTCAAGAGAACAGCTACTTGAATCCCACGAGATCACAAGAGAACAGCTACCTGTGACAAGAGAACAGCTACTTGCGACAAGAGAAGAACACAACACAAAGGCAAATATACATATTCATAAATGATTCAGGATTAGAAACAAATCAAATATACTAATGCAATTATACAAAATACACCAGCATATAGGAAAGAATCAAGATAGCTTTATTGATTGATAACAAGGTTCAGGAAGAGATACAACCCATAGGGCTCCAATCCAGCATCTCCTTCCCAGCAGAATGGAATTCCTTCTTCAGCTCCCTTCAAAGCATTAAGCACCCAATGTTTCCAGTCACAAACCAACAACAATTCTTTGCAATAACAAAATTCCAGCCTTTAGATCTCATGGAGGAGAGACCTATATATAGTTATTTTGGAGAGAGGATGAGTCAGCTTGAGATCTGACTAGTGTCCTCTTTCTCTCTCAGTTCTTGAGTCCACTTGGAGGTTCTTTCTTCCACTTGGAGATTTGGAACCTCTTACTCATCACCAGTCGAATTCCTTGATGCAAGTGTCATTTTGGAAGCTTCCTGGGCATTGACACACTAAGGAATGAGCCTGCCACTTGTCCAATTACGCTCAGCGCAGGTAGCCTTTGTTGGAGTTGACATTCAACGCAGGTAGACAGTGGAGCAGTTGACATTCAGCGCAGATGCTTAGTGGAGCAGTTGACATGATCCAGAATTGGCTTGTTTTTGAGTATTTTCAGGTGGAGAACTTCTATGAATTGTTGTGGTTAGTTTGCCTTGTTCCTCTAGGGGTAGGAACAACATGTTTAGGGACTTTGGATCCCTTAGATTATGGACATTTCATGCTCGAGGCTGTAAGGCACAAAAATGTCTATAACACAAGGAGATAGTGGAGAAAGCTCCAAACACCATATTAGAAAATCCACAGAAAAAGACTTCAAAGGCAGAAAAGGAAGAGCAACCTACTCCAAATCCTGCTATCAAAATTCCAAACACTCAAATAGAAAAATCCCCTTTTCCTTTCAATTTGGGAGCAAAGGTAGCTAAATTAAAAAATTTGGTTCCCTTAACAGAGTTGATTAAAAATGAAACCTATAAGTCTCAAATAAGAAAAACCTTAAACTTTGTTGAGAATGAATATTCTGTCAACTTGTTTGATGATCAGCCTGAGCTTATATTCGGTCCTAATGTTAATGGAAAACCACTAGAAGGAGGGATACCACCCTTTTATATTAGCCTTAGCATCCATGATAAAATCTTACACAATGCAATGTTAGATTCAGGGGCTTCACAAATTTAATGCCTAAATCAGTTATGGAAAAGTTAAACTTGGATATCACTAGACCTTACAAGGACTTATTTTCATTTGATTCAAGTCAAGTAAAGTGTTTAGGATTAATTAAAGACCTGTGTGTTTCCTTAGCACAGTATCCTACTAAGACCATTCTCATGGATATAGTAGTCGTTGATATCCCACCTAAATATGACATGCTATTGTCTAGATCATGGGGAGCTAAACTCCAAGGACCTTTGCAACTTGAAATGTCATATGCCACAATCTTAGTCTTTGGATGGCCTAAAAAGCTGTATAGAGAGACACTAATGAAATATGTAGTGAGTAGCCAGGATAGACCTCAAAACTTTCCTATCTACTCCATGCATTTTGACATTGATTCTGTTATCACAAAACCAGTACTAGGGGCTGCAACCAAGCAAAGCTTCATGTAACTGTTTCAGACCATACTTTAGATTAGGAATTAGCCTTCCTAATCAGAGAGGGCTCTCTCACAACTCTTGATAAAATCCTTCAAACACTAGATGGCTAACTCTTTATTCACTTATGAAAACATAACTGGTTGGAAACACATCAAACTAGCTCTCATTGGGCTATGGAGTCTATAATATCAAGTAAACAAGGAAAACACAGTGACCTCATGGAAATCAAGGCTCTTAGCATTACATGTCAAATATATTCCACCAACACATAGCTTGCTGTATACACAGGAAGTCAGAGCATATAATTATGAATTCTGAGTGATTGCATACAACAAAACCATAAAATAACATAAAGTATAACACATCATCACTACATTTGATCATGACAATCCTTCGAGAATCTTGAGAAGAGAATAACTCTGTTCTACTATTACTGTCAAAAAAGGTCTTACAATGGCCCAAAACAACACTGTTTTTCTATTAAGTATCCAACCCTTTCTACATCTAACCTTGGCCCATATATAGGCAAGCAAAACTAAAACACCTCGAGCTTCCTCCTCCAGCATGAGGGGAGCCTCGAAGGTGGCTATTAACTATTCCTACATGCTACTAACTAATGCATTAATTACAAACATGCTGAACTATAATTACACACAATCCTAATCAAACTAAAATACTAATTTCATTCTCCTCGTATACTTGATACTTTCTTGAATGCTTTGGCAGCTGTCCTCCTTCAATTAATCTGATATGGCTGAGTTACGGATGCAATGAACGCTGACTTGGGATGCTTGAAAGCGCTGATGGCTCATTTAATGACCAGAAAGTGTGCTCCTATTATAATGGTCTATGTCTCCCAACCTTCTCCGAAAGTGTAGCAACATGTTCCCAAATCATTTAACAACCCCAGGCATGAAGTACTACAATGTTTTTGAATGTACTGTAGGTGGCATAGACAGATGTCTCTCTTTCACAAGTCCTGCTCACAGTATTACACTAGCTGCTCTGTGCTTTTTTAAAATCATCACCTACAGCAGTTTCGTAGCGCGCTACGAAACTGCTGTGTGATTTAAAAACACAGTCCCCCTCACTGGTTTTCTGCTAACATTGTGCTACATTTATTAATGATCTTCCTCATTCCAACAAATGAACAACAATTTGCAAATAATCCTGTTTAGCTACCAGGCTTCAATGTCAATAGCTTTTCCTAAAAACAAACTCAAACAGCATGCTCGGATTCCTCTGCTTTCTGGAGATACTTTTAGGCCTGCCGAAAGGTTCTTGTAAAACTTATGAAATTCCAAGGTATCACCTCCAGCCTTGCGGACTTCAACCATAAAAAGAGAAGAAGCTACTTCAAATACCTCTGTAGCTACATTCAAATGACCCTTTCTTCCAGTCTTTGAACCTTGCATCTTCATCTTGTAATTTCTCTTTTGCACATTGAATCCAAGAGGCTTTGCAGCTTCCTCAATTTTTGATACTATCTCGTTTGCAGGGCGTTTAGATGCAAACCTCGTTTCTTGCTTAACCATACCCATGTCCATTTCAAAGAGATTGCCAAGATTGAGACCCTGGAACATGGAGATAAGTTCAAATGCATTCATCACCTCTGGTTTTGTTTCCCTTTTTTTCTGTAACAAGATGTTCTTCTGAACCATTGAAAACAGCATCAACATCATCCAGATTTACATCTTCTTCTTCATTAAACTTGGGTGGCTTATAACCTTTCTTGAACCATTCATTGTCTAAAATCTCAGGTACTGTAATTCGTGTCTTAGGGTTTGGGTCCAAAATCCTTGTAATTAATTTCTTTGCACCAGAAGAAAACCATGAAGGGCATGTAAAATCTGATTTATATATCTTTTTATACAATGTCATAAGGTTTGGATCATCAAAAGGCAAGTAACCTGCTATTAAAACAAATAGGATGACACCACATGACCACAAGTCTGCAGTTGCCCCATCGTAACCTTTATCATTGATGACCTCACGAGCAACATAATTGGGTGTTCCACAAGTAGTGTGAAGCAAACCGTCATCCCTGACTTGTTGAGACAGTGCACTTAGGCCAAAATCTGATACTTTAAGATTTCCATATGTATCCAGAAGCAAATTTTCTGGCTTCAAGTCCCTATAGTAGACACCCTTACTATGGCAGTAATCAACAGCATTAATAAGCTGCTGGAAGTATCTCCTTGCTTCATCTTCCTTCAACCTTACATGGTTAACTATTTTGTCAAAGAGCTCACCTCCAGATATAAACTCAAGTATAATGTAAATTCTTGTCTTACTGGCCATGACCTCATACAGCTGGACAACATTTGGATGCTTAATCAACTTCATGGTTGATATTTCCCGTTTTATCTGATAGTTAACCCGTTGAATAGTATTGTCTTCATCCCAATAATAAGAATTAGATTTCTGTATTCCCCATCTTTATATTGTGAGTCATCATCTGCTTGCCCATCCATCATCCTTCAGGTATAAGAAATTCAGCTTGCAGACACTCTGTTCAAACAACCACATGACAATCAACTTTCATACACAACAACACATTAATTCATCAGGCGCTCTCGACCTCCCTCATTCACCGGTACCATGATATGCTCCATTCAATGCATATAACAACCACAGGTCCACAATGATTATACCAACAACCGACAGTAAACACAGAGTAATCAAATCGACCTCAATCCATCAACAACTCTCTGGTATTCAACTGACATTTAGGGAATCGACCACCTATTATGTAGAGCGGTTTACATTACAGGCTACCCAAATTGCTATGCTTCTGACTTTTGTATTACATATTTAGCATATTGATTTAACCTTTTTGCTACAGGTGCACAAAGAAATCAATAGTCCAATCTGTAAATCCTCCATGCTATTATGTCCTCGAGCGCGGGTTCCAGCAACTGCTTCACTTGAAACAAGGTTGTCATTCCTATAAAATAGTTTCTTTGGCGTGCTTCCAATAAAAGCCGATAATTTGGGAAGCTGAAAACAGAATTGATACGCATTTTGATCATTTTCCTGAAAACATAATTGCCAGATGTCTCATTATAACAACAGTGACTATTGATCACCCCTGCCACCTGTTTGCGTAGAAAAAGAGGTCTTATGAAGCTAGGCCACGATGATAATGAGCTACGTCTCTTTCATCAAACACTTGCGCCCATACATTAAGCTATTCCATGAATTTGCCACGGGACCAAAAGACGTGTCTCTTCATAGACTCTAATAATCCCGAAGACAAATCTTCCAAAATTGATTCAACCTTCATATTGATAAGGTTCTGGCTTTTAGCTTCTTCGATCTTCGACATGAACACTTTCAGAACTGCATTCTTCATATCTGCCTTCGCCTCTTCCATATGGATATTGTCGGACAAAATGATACAAGTAATGCAGTGGCCTTAGCTCTTGGAAATCCCATTGTCCTTCCACAACTTTTCGCTCTGTTTGCCTTTGATAACGCGGGTTCAATCCTCCATAATAGTGTAAGAGGCTCGAAAACATATGACGAAGGTCCAAAGCTATCAGACATAACTCAAATATTTTTGCATGATAAGTTACAACAGATGGTCTGTCCATTTTAGAAGAGACAACTGCTAGCATTTCAAAAATGGCTGAAACAGAAGCTTCTCCATTCTCTACAGCCTTTCCATAAATTCTAACAATCGGATCAAGCAAAAGCCGCACTGAGATCTTTTCAGACATGAGAATGCGGATTGAAGCAGCCTTTGTGCATACTGTTGAACCTGAGTCAGTAGTAAATTGTGAATGCAACATTAAAAGACCAACAATTTCTTCCAAGTATGGATTCAAAAACCCGCCCAGCTTCTGCACAATTGCTTCTAAAACACTAAGAACAGAAATCAAAAAGGCTCCCCCAGAAGCTGTGTTCCCTTCAAAGTCTGCCATCTTAGACACTGTTGCTTCTTTATATGAAGACAAGCAAACCCGCCATGTCTTTTTAAGGATATATTTAATAATGTGAGGAAGATGAGCCAATGCTTGTGGCCCCAGTTCAGTAACAAAAGAAGCTATGCAATGCAAGCAACCTGAGGAAAGGGCTACATCATTTGCTGTGAGATTTGCAACAACAGGACTAAGATAGTCACTAAAGGTACTGGGAAAGTTCCCTACAAATTTCTTTGCCAGGACATCTAATGTGGCAACTGCTGCAATTTTCGCTCTCACAGAGGAATCTTCTGGGGATCTCACAAATACCAGTATTTAAGGTGACAAATCATTCTTCAACCATTATGTGAACATTGAAATGATAGACTAAGAGGAAACAGAATAAGCAACCGGTGTATTAGAAAAGGCAGCAAAGCCTTGAGCCACTTCTCCATTACCACCTTGATTTATATTGCTGATGTAGTTCCAGTTAATAATTCACTTTAATCATTCACTTCCATCCTTCTCATGCATTTGAATACAAGGTTTAACCCCTGAAGTCTGGGCCTTCAATGAAAACTCGAACAAATCCCCAGTTTCATAGCACGCTACGAAACCACTCAAACAGGTAGCGCTGCGAAACTGCTGAAAAGAATTCAGGTGCTGCGAAAACACCCATTCTTTAAGCCAGGCTAAAAATTTTTAACTACAGCAATTTCAGTGATAACAGATTCTTTCATTTGTATAATGCTGAACAAACACAACAAACCACTTCAAACAATATTATTTCATAACCAAAAGAAATTGCAGTTACAACGAAAAAAGAAACTATCCAAACTCAAGATATTTCCAATAAACAAGATGATCAAAACACCTTGAACAAGGAAAATTTTCTTCCCCCTGATAGTGAAAACTATGGACATGAGATATTATGGCACCTTGAATTTCATGGATCAGTGAATAAGTTAGGAGCAAGAGCAGGAATGTGGATATATAATCTGGAGAATGATCACTCAGAGAGCCATGCTTACAAACTGAATTTGAAATGCACTAACGACATGGTTGAGTATGAAGCACTTCTTTTAGGTCTTGAATTAGTTAGAAAGTTAGGAGATATAAGAGTTTCTATTATGGGAGACTTTGAATTAGTGATAAATCAAATTAAAGCTGTATATATGACCAAAGACCCTAGATTAAGTTGTTATAGAGGAACTATTATAGAAATACTAAACACTTTCCTAGAAACCAAAGTTGTTGTAATTCCTAGGAAGCATAATATGTAGGCTCATAGTTTAGCAATGTTTGCTAGCACTTGTAAGTTACCATTTCAACCTAACCATCAGTACACTGTTGAGGTCAGGCACAGACCTGCTATCCTAGATAACTTGAAAAACTGGCAAGTATTTGCTAATGACAAATAGATAAACAATTTTTTAACCTTAGAGGAAGAATTTGTAAATAGTAATATAGATATTGATATGACATTAGATCCTGATTTTAAAGATAAAATAGAAATTAATGAAATAGAAGATGAAAATATAGATAGATTCCACCCCACTAAGTTTACAAAATTTGATGTACAAAACCTAAATCAAGTTGAAATTAATGAGATAATTAACGAAGACTCTGAAATCATTAATCTTAAAGACAACTTTTTGTCCAAAGGATTGACCCCTTTGGAAGACTTATTTGACTCAAATGATGTCCCTAGGAAACCAAAGATGGAACCCTTAAAATCTGATATAGAGGAGTGTAATATAGGCACAAAGGAAAATCCAAAATTGATCAAACTTTAAAATTCCTTACCTCCTACCGAAAAAATGAAGTACATTGAACTATTAAAGGAATTCCAAGATGTCTTTGCTTGGAGTTATGAGGACCTCAAGTCGTATGACACCAGCATCATACAACATACTATCCCCATAAAAGAAAACCAAAAACATTTCAGGCAGAAGCTTAGGAGAATCAATCCCATCCTATTGCCTTCTATTGAAAAGGATATCCAAAGGATGTATGAGGCCAAGATAATAGCACCAATTAGATTCTCTGATTGGTTTTCAAATTTGGTGCCAACAAGGAAGAAAACTGGTGACATCAGACTTTGTGTTGATCTCAAGAATATTAATAAAGTTTCACTCAAAGACAATTACCATCTCCCTAAAATGGATCATATATTACAAAGGGTAGTATGGTCAACCGGAATCTGATTATTGGATAGGTTTTCTGGTTACAATCAGATTCTAGTTCACCCAGATGACCAGGCTAAAACTGCATTTACTACTCTTTGGAGCACATTCATGTATGTGAAGATGCCTTTTGGATTAAAGAATGCAGGGGCCACTTTCCAAAGAGCCATGGACATAGCTTTTGCTAAGGAAATTCATGACTTCCTAGTAATATACTTAGATGATATCACTGTATTCTAAAAATCTGATAAACAACATTTAGATCATCTAAGGCAGGTCTTCATCAAATGTAGGAAGTATGGAATTTCTTTGAATCCCAAACAATCGTTATTTGGGTTAGAAGATGGAAAGTTATTAGGCCATATAATCTCTAAAGATGGTATCCAAATAGATCCTACAAGAATTGAAGCCATATTACAGATACAACATCCTAGGAGCATTAGGGAATTACAAGCCTTTTTAGGGAAAATAAACTTTCTTAGGAGATTTATTTCTAACTTAACAGAATTAATTAGGGCATTAAACAATATGTTGAAAAAAGATTCGACCATAAAATGGACCATTGAGGGTAAGAAATCCTTTGAAGATATTAAGCTAGCCTTAACAAAAACACTAGTATTGATTAGTCCAAAGTTTGATAGAGATTTCATTATATTTTCCTTTGCTTCAGAACACACAATTGCTGCAGTTCTACTACAGAAAAATGATGAGGGTTATGAACAACCTATTGCCTTTTTTATCAAAGCCCTAAGAGATACCCCTTTAAAATACAATACAATGGAAATGCAAGACTTTGCTTTGGTCAAAGCTATCAAATATTCTAGAGTTTACATTTTATATTCTCATATAATAGCCTATGTTCCCAATTCAATGGTCAAGGATATTCTAACTCAGGATGGTATAGACGGAAAGAGAGGGAAATGGATTGCTACTATATTAGAATATGACCTAGAAATCAAACCAACAAAGTTAATCAAAGGCCAAGGTTTAGCCAACCTCATAGTTGAATCGAACTGTCAGCCTTAGATATAAATTCTATTGCAGAAATGGATAATGGAGAGGAGATGGCGACTCCACCAATAAGCTAGGCCTTTATTGAATCACCATGGTATGCTGACATCATATATGTTTTACAAAATATACAAGATCCTCCTGAATTATCCAGGACCAAAAGTAGATTTTTAAAAATGAAATCTTTAAAATTTTGCATAATTGAAAATGCTTTGTTTTGGAGGAATCATGAAGGTATCCTTCTTAATTGTTTATTGAAAGAAGAATCTGACTAGGTGTTACAAGAGTTTCATGTAGGTGACTGTTGAGGACATATTTACTGGAAAAACACTACTGACAAGATTCTTAAAGTCAGTTTCTATTGGCCTAATTTGTTTTTTGATGTAAAGAAATTTGTAACCTCATGTCATAAATGTCAAATTTTCGAAAGAAAGAAAAATATTTTACCCCTTCCCTTAAAACCAATCTCTGTTGAAGCACCTTTTTAACAATGGGGTATTGACTTCATTGGTGAAATCCACCCACCTTCCTCTGCCCAACATAGATGGATCCTCACTGCTATAGATTATTTTACCAAATGGATAGAAGCCATACCATCAAGGAAAACCATTGACACTGTTATAATAACCTTCCTTGAGTCCAACATCCTATCTAGATTTGGGTTCCCAACCAAGATCATTACTGATAATGCAACAACTTTCAAATCTAGAAGAATGATTGATTTCTGTAATAAGTATCATATAACCTTGGGCCATTCTAGAGCTTATTACCCCCAAGGAAATGGACTACCAGAGTCCTCAAACAAGATTCTGGTACATATCATCAAAAAATTGTTGGAGGATAACAAGAAAACATGGAACAAGAAGCTAGTAAATGCCTTATGGGCAGATAGGCTAACCATAAAGAAATCCATTGGTACTAGTCCTTATCAATTAGTTTATGGGATGGAAGTTGTTTTCCCATCTTCCTTGGGAACACTAGTGATGAAGCTACTCCAAGAGTTGCAAGCTGAACCAAATGACATCCAAAGAAGAATCAACCAAACAATTCACTTACAGCAAACTAGGGAAGAAGTGTACATTAGATCTCAAGTTGTGCAGGAAAGGATCAAGAAGACTTTTGATAAAAGCACTAAGGCAAAATATTTTTACCTAGGGGACAAAGTTATTAAATGAGATTTAAGGAGAGAAGATAAAGGTAAACATGGGAAATTTGATTTCCTATAGAAAGGCCCATATATTATTTATGCTTTTAGAGGTAAAAATGATTTCTACCTCAGAGAAATGGATGGCACAAAAGCAGAAGGAGGACCAGTGAATGGTTGAATGCTCAAACACTATATTTAGCCTAGTTACTGATTTCAATAATCATCTGTACATACTTTACTTTCAATGTCTAGAGTAGATTGGATGGTAATGTTTGAAGTTGAAGCCCAAAGAGAAGGCCCTAAGCTTCAAAAGTTTTTACTATCATAAATAGCAATAATGCATAAATATGAAAAGGGAAAATTACAAGGTGACATCACAACAATTTAGAAGGCCATTGGTCTTAAAAGTTCTTGACATTTCACTAGGAAAAGTCATCCCCAAGTGGAGCCACTGTTAGGTTCCTATACCAATAGGAGTCATTATTTTGAATGTCTAAGATTAAACATGTAATATGTACATACCTTTGCTTTCTGCAAATCTTTTCCATATTCAAAAAATTAAAAAATGTAAAGAAGGTATGTCCTAAAAGAATAATCAAAGGACAAAAAGAACAAAAAGGTCAAAAAGGATGAAAAATATGAACCCCAAAAAAAGAAAAAGACAATGAAAGTGAGCAAGCCAAAATGCCACTACTATTCACCTTTTGTGCATAATAAATGATTGTGTGTGTAGTTTGTAATCTTTGCCACAATCCATGATAGTCAAAATGTTTAAACTTGTCTATTTCATGTTTCAATTTCATGTCTATAGATAGAGAATAAAAATCTGACCAAACTGTTTAATCTTGGAAGATAATTATGTAGGTAGAGTAAATAAAAGGAGCTCAACTATTTAATCTGAGCCCTTGGATGTAATAAGGCTAGACTTAGTTAGTTTACTATTGTAAAGAGAGAAAAATGTTTGATAAGGGTTTGCTAGGTCAAATGCACCCTAATAAAGAGAAGTAAAAATGTTAGGATGAGTAGATGGGTAAGTAGAAGAAAGGTTGCAGAAGTATGATGATTGATTAGACAAAAACACATTTATCATCTTTCAACATGTATTTCAAATGTGAATGGGAAATCAAGTATGCAGATGGATATCAAAGTCAATTAATTAACCTCCCTTGTACATTTCACCCTTATTTAACTAATTTCCCATAATAAAGTTCAAAGTACTTAAAAAACCCTAAGTCAATGAGGCTCAGAGCATTTCTCTAACTTTTGGAGGGACTGGACCCTCGGCTCAATGACTTATAGGAAAAAAATACTAAAACCCCCTCATAAACATTCATTCCCCCTACAGTTCATTCATTTTCCCTAATAATACTCTTTTCCTAAGGTTAAATTACTTTTAACTAGGAAAAGTCTTTATTCCCCCACATAAATCATTTTCATATCAAAAACCCACAAAAACAATATATCCTAAGTTTTTATGTTATTACCAGAAAAGCATTAAAAAATGAAATATCATATACTTAGGTTATTGTGCCCCCTTCCGCTCACTTTACTAATTACTAATTTATTTATTAAATCCCAAACAAAAACCCATTGCCCGTATATACTTAACTCATGCAATATTAATTAACCCTACCCTAGTTTAATTATATAAACTATGATTCTCTACCCAAATCCACTAACTAATCAATCTGCGATTAAGTTAGTCAAAAAACCCAATTAAACCCTCCACTAATGACCCCGACACCTTAACCCCACCTTAATCACTCATTAACTACAAACTACCATGCTTAATTAACCCCCCCCCCAAACTACCCTCTGTGGAACTCTACTACCCGATCACTGCGCGATCACTCCCCTCCACATCTGATAGCCCTTATCCATTTCGAGCAAGCCCCGACATCCGAACATTACCCACCCGAAACGATCTGCTTTCCATTGGGCCCCCAAGGCTATCTGTCGCTCCATGAATGGAATCAAGCAGCCTCCCCCCAATACCACCGAACCCCCAAACGTGGTGTGATAGAAACCACTTACCATCTGCCCGCTATGCACCAAAAATCCATTGTTCACCCCTCTACACGACAAACGACCATTGTTCACCCATACCTGCCAAAATTGACTTTTGCGCATAAAGCCAAAAAAGCCCCAAATCATTTGTTTTATCATTTTTTCAACTGAAAAGCTCCATGCACGCACTTGCAAACATTGAAGTTGTCAACCTACATCCAATTGCACCCTAAAGATGCCACAGAGCACCCAGTTTTCTCTCCAACCTACTTAGAACCTTTTCAACCGTTCACAGTTTCCAGTTTCCCTGTTTAGAGCCAATTCTCCTTAATTCTAGGTATTTAAGCCATAATTCACTGGAAAACCTCTCAATTTTAGAACCAGTTACTGAGTTTGTTAGTTAATGTAAAAAATTAATTAAAGAAACTCAAGTGACTTAAGATTATTCTGATTGAACCACCATTGCCCTAAAAAAAACTGAAAATCACCTTCCCCATTCTCAAATCCACAAGAACTGAGAATGTCTACCCCAATTGCCATGGATGTGAGACCTATTTCCACTCCTCATCTAGACTCTACTGTCGATACAGAGACCAATACCCAAACCATGCTGATAAAATTAGTTTTTCGGAGTCTAATTTGCCCAAGTACCAATTCCCTGAAGTTCACATTTTCCCAGAAATTGTCCATTACTACCATGCAAACTATATCCCCAACTAAAGAGCAGTGATGTCCCCTAACCAGACTATACTTTTCACCATCAATTCTGAATCAATAAATGAGATGTTGCAACTTCAACCTGGGAAAAACTTTACTCCTCTCTCCATTAGAGATCTATTGGACTTATTCCCCAAGCTTAGTCCTGCAAGATTGGCCCAAATAATCCAAACCTACATGTAGAAGAGAAGTATACCCCCAAAGATCCTCCTCCATATGTGTATACCATATCTTCCCCATTTGTCCAAGACATTATAGCAATGATATCCAGTGTCCTAGGTTATACCACCAGTGAGTATATATATGAGATTATCTTGGCTTTCATGTCCATATACACTCCAGGACAACCTCCTACTGTTATTTATGATTATGCCAAGTTTACAGCTAATAGGATGCATGACCAGTTCCTTAGGATGAGTAATGAGTGAGTCTTCAAGTACTCCTCTATTTTGTATCACCTCTTTCTATACTACCAAGCTGATAAGTTCTCATTTACTCTTCAGAAGCTTGACACAAAAGGTCACCCTAGGTTAGTAATTTTATGGACTTCATTGATCCATAAATATGACTCCCCATATTCATATACAGACTTCGTAGACTTAATTGTACATCTCATTATGACAATGTTAATACACAGCCCTCCTCCAAGGATCAGTTCAGATATAAGGAGGATCCTACAACTCTCAAAATAATCCAAAGTGGGGGATTGGTACTTGTACCAAAACCACACCGAGATTAGTACTTATGGCTATGAGTTGGCCCCATATAAACTACCCAAATAACTCCCAATGAGGTTATTTTCTCTAGAGTACTACAGGCAGATAATCAATTCAGATGAGGTACACTTTGTTAGAGCAAAAAAGAAGGCCCATCTCAAGATCAAAGACTAATTAGGTCCCTTCATTTGTAATAACCAAGAAGATGGAAAGGAGGCAGACTAAATCCTTCAAAGATTAAATCTAAAACAGAGCTTCATATGGAGATATGATCCATTGGATTTCATCTGCAACAGAAGATAGAAAAACAAGATGGCTCCTTATATTCATCACCGAATCCCTGAAATAGAAAAGTATTGTTAGGCTCTTAGTTGTTCATTATTATTACCACTTCTTAACATTCATTTCATCTATTTCCACTATTCTTTTATCACATTATTTACCATAATTTATTATATTCATTTATGCCCTTTTGGATAAATAATATCTAATCTCATTTATTTTTAATAATTAATTATTATTATGTATGATTTTGGTTTACTCATTTGTTATAACCTCACTCATGATTTTAGCCTCCAAGATCTCTTTCAGATTGCAGATTTGGTCTTCAACAGATAATTAGATATTCCAACTCAGGAATTTGCTAGAATAAGAAGTGACAGTTTTGTGTTGCACATTTTGGGCAAATGAAAGCGAATCTAGAAATCCAAGACAGGGGTTTTGTTCAGAACGGACCAAATCAGTTATTTAATGAGCCGTTTTCATAAATTCGATTTGTATTGGGAGAAACGCAAGGTTCTTCGAAGGACATATTTGCATATTTGCTGTTGCGACCGTTTTCCAGAATTGGACAAATTGTAATAACCAAATTCGACTTGTTCTAGTTGAATCATGATGGATAGATCTCTCAAATCTCATCTTGAATATTGAGATCAGTTTGTTGCAAGTTTCCTTTGGATGTTTGTACATTTAAAAGACACAATTCAGAGAGAGAGGGGAGCTAGCTTATGTAAGAATTGAGCTTTGTAATAGTGGAACTCTTGTTAATGAAATTTCCAGACTTCTGATATCATTCTCAATATGTGAGTTAAGCACAGCTCTGACCAGGGAGTTGGGCCCACTCTTCTGATTAGGTGTTGTGCGTGTGTCCTTTTTATGTATAGTTCTTTTACCGGTTGTATTTTTTTTATTGCTTTTACAAATTTCCATAGATTGTTGTGAATGTTTTTCTTTCTGCAATTTAGCTTTCATTACTTTTACAATGATGCTTTGATTTCTTAATCGCGAACCCTTGATTGATGTATATTGTAACCTTGCCCCTGCATATACTTTGCACATTAACTTGAAAGGAGTATGCAGCCGGATTGACATATTAATGTAGGAAACGGGATTGAATAATTTGTTCATACTCGGACACCAACATTTTGGCGTCGTTGCCGGGGAAGGCTAACAAGGTGTAAGACATGATCTGTATCAACCAGAGGGTCAATCTCTTGTCCTGGGGAGGGAATCGTCCTTTGACACCCTGCTCCAAGTCCTGAGCGTAGTTATTTTTCTTGCATTTTTTCTTGTTTTTCTTTTATAGGATCCACTCTCTCGTCCTTGGGAGGGAAAGAGTTCTCTCACCCTGCTCTAGGTCCTGAGCTTAGAATTTTTCCTGCATTTTTTTGTTTTGATTTTGGAAAAACTAATCTCTTGTCCTGGGGAGGGAATGGTCCTTTGACGCCCTACTCTAGGTCCCGAGCTTTAGATTTCCTTGTGTGCATTCTTTTCTTGTTTGATTCCTTGTCCTAGGGAGGGAAGGGTCTTTTGACACCTTGCTCCAGGTCTTGAGCTTTAGAATTCCTCTCAAATTGTTTTTTAAATAAATATGAAGAAAAAGGTAGAAATTTGAAGAAATCTTATCATTTCACTCAAGTGGAGATGTAAGCACCACCCATTCCACTAACAAATTGACAGGAATATCTGAAGGAGGAAACTCAAAGCAGCGCATGAAGAACATCTTCTATTATGGTAAGAAATGGCTCACATTGTTACTTTTGAATTCCCTATTAGCGATCTAGGAGGAGTGACACAAATGCACATAATTCCTCCATATTCTCTACCAAATTTTCATGGTTTGGATAATGAGGACCCAGATACATTCTTATTTTAGTTTGAAGTACTTTGTAGAGGATATGATTATTGTACTAATGATCAAAGGTTGAAAGTGTTTCCTCTTACTCTAAAAGGAGCAGCTCTCCGATGGTTCATGAGCCTTGGTGGGAACTGCATCAAAACATGGGAGGACATGAAGAATGTATTCTTGGAGAAGTACCAAGACTATTGCAAGGCCAATGAAGATATTTTTAGTATGATACAAGGGGAAGATGAAAGCTTGGAGGACTATTTGGAGCGATTTAAATACAACCTTCAAAAATCAAAGCATAAGCATTTGGAAAAAGAGATCTTAAAAAAACTCATTCTTAAAGGAATCAAAGATGAAATTTTAGAAATATTAAATCTGATAGGAAAATGTGACATTTTTCAGCTATCATATGATGATGTTTGTGATTTATGCATAAGGTATTCAAGAGGAATATCCAAGGCTGGTAAGAATTCTAGAGAATTTTCTTCTTTCCTTTCCAAATTTGCTACAAGAACAAGAGATATAAGAGATGAAATCAATGATTTATTTGAACATTTTAAAGTTGATTTTATTAGCTCTCTAAATTCACAATTGCATGTTTTTCAGGTTAATAAAAGTCAAAAAGAATTGGAAGAAGTGATTTATCCTCAATGCCAAAAGGAGCATCCCATTGATAGTTTCTCTTTCTTACCTGGGCTGAAAACAACATTTCCAAGAGATGGAGAAGCTACAGCAATTTCACAACCATGGAAACTTTGGCCTACATGTATGTTTCAAAACACTTCCTCTCCATTGTCTTACTTGCATAATCTATTACGGAATACTCATGTGTTAGGGAAGCCATGCAAATCTCAATATAACCCCCATCAATCTTTTCAACAAGTTTGGCATGGTTCATCCTTTGATTACATGACTACTCTCCCTCATCTTGTAGCACAAACACATCATCCATATTCTTCACCAACTCTTCCATGACATATTGCTTGCATATCAAAATCATCCACACATCCTAATCAACTACATCATCAAAATCCTCCATGCCCTACACAATATCCTGCTCAACTCATTGCACACCCTCACCATAATAAACCAATACAACATGCTTATAGTGTTGAATTGAAAAATTTACCTACCCTTCCCACCCAACTTATCCCGCATACACAATTGCAGAAAACTTGTATCAAGATTGGAAATGTTCCAAATCCAAAAATTATAGAAGATATGGAAGAAAATGAGGTTTCTTCTAGTCTGCGTCAACAAGTTGTTTTAGAAACTCAAGAACTTCATGATATGAAAAATATGGGAAATCAAGAAAGTAAAGGATATATTGAAGATTGGTTTCACTCCATCAATTATTCGCAGCGTCATTCCATACTTCAGCAATTTTTGACACCATATTTTCAAGGGAAGTTGGTCTCTCATACCCTAGTATTTATTGACAGGCATTTTTCAAGTTCGGGTGTGTATACACTTGAGGCCTTATTTCTAAAATGGCTCCATTGGAAGTACTCTTATACGTAAGTATGTTTTATTTTTCAAGGTAGAATAGGTTAGTGTAGAAAATAGAATAAATAAGTATATAAATAATTTATGTTATATGTAGAACGAGTTGTGTTTGCTGCAACTTGCTGAGTATAACAATATCAATGCTAAATATTTAAATTTAATGGTGTATGGAGATGTATTATATTGAAAAAAAAAACTCTACAAACATTCATCATCATTTTGAAAAAAAAAAAAAAAAATTATCATATCTTAGGGCGTGTGGACTTGATAAAAGAACTAAAATCACAGTCGGTACAGTCATGTTTTGAGAAACAAAATGGGCATATTTTCAAAACATGATTTTATTCTAAGTAGCCTTTTATTTATACTTTCTAATCCAATTTGAATCACCCAATTTGGATTTGAAATGAAAAAGTTGTGACCAAAACATTGACAGTATGTCGAGTAGGCAGTTCGGGAACAAAGTTGGGACAGTCCATTTTTGGAGGCCTAAATGACTAGATTTTTGAAACCTGTTTCTATGGTATATCAGTTTATTAATATAGTTTACAATTCAATGTGAATCACCTGATTTTGATATCGTATGAGAAAGTTATGACCAAAATATTGATTGTCTATCGTAAATCAGCACCTTTAAAACTCTGTTTTTCCGACTGTTCCTTCACACATTTGACCCATCAATTATTCATGATTTCAATAAATGTTTCTATTGGATATATTTAAATGAATATAATTTAATCTTGAATTTGAATTAGTTCAATCCGTCATCAAACAAAAACGTGATGCTTAAAAAATCAACTGTTGGTCTAAGGTTGGAAATCGAAAATGACTTTGTTATGCAGGTTGTTCTATGTAAATTTGACATATCATATTATGGAATTTTTAAAACTTGTTTCGATTGGAGATAACCATATTAATTCACTTTCATTTGGCTTTGGAATCATGCAAATCAAACGAAAAACAAATAAGTTATGATTAAAATACTGTTGGTTAGTATGGTTGGCCATTGTTGTCCCGCAGGTAATAAATTAACACTACTTTCTTATTTGTTTTCCATGGATTTGTTTTACAAAGTAACTAATTGTTAATTTTTTTTCATATTTATTAGATTTAGAGAGCCCAATCACCTCTCTTCTTCCATGATTACATGTTTTATTACAGGTAGACGCTCGTTTTTTGCAAGTCCGAGGAGAATAAAGGAGGTCAATTTGTTTTTGAACAAGTGATTATTGAAGGCAATGATAATGAAATCATAGATTTTCATTCCAGCATCTATTAAGAAATCTAATATCATATAATTTTGATTCTTTCGAGGTGTCATGGAAATTGATCATAAGAGTTTGTTACAAATTATTCCTGTTATTTCTCACCAAAAACATGAAGACTTTTTCATTACCTAATGGATTCATAACATGAGAAATGGAGAATTGATTTTCATTTGAAGATCCAAGTCATTTCCGCCAAAACATTTTTCCATTCATTTACCATTGACAGATTGACAAATTGTTGTTTCTTGAAACAAATTGATATTCTCTTAGGAACAACATTGTTGTAATTAAAATCATAGTCATTGCAACTTGAACTATTTATTTATTTACTATTTTTTTGTTTCTTTTATGATTTATTTTATGATGTTGTTTTTTTCTCAAAATAAATGAAGGAAGTTCTCGGGTTTCATGATGTTTCTCCATATTTATCCATTTGTTCCTGAGTCTTATCAATGTATGGTTTCCTCAGATCCATTGCGTATTGTTACTCTGCCATTGTTGTTACTCCCCCACTACTGTTACTCCGCCGGTGCTGTTACTCCGTCCGTGTTGTTACTCCATCACTACTATTACTCCGCCAGTGTTGTTACTCCACCAGTGTTTTTACTCCACTGGTGATGTTACTCCACCAGTGCTGTTACTCCGCTAGTGTTGTTACTCCATCGGTGTTGTTACTCTGCCAGTGTTGTTACTCAACCAGTGTTGTTACTCCATCACTGTTGTTACTCTACCAATGATATTACTCTGCCAGTGTTGTTACTCCACTGGTGCTGTTACTCCGCCAGTGCTGTTACTCTGTTGGTTTTGTTACTCCATCATTATTGTTACTCCGTCGGTGTTGTTACTCTGCCAGTGCTATTACTCCATTGGTGTTGTTACTCCGCCAGTGTTGTTACTCCGCTGTTGTTGTTACTCCACCGTTGCTATTACTCTGCCGCTGCTGTTACTCCACCGATGTTGTTACTCCCAAAAAAAATTTGAGTACCCGGTGTTGTTACTCTTTAAGTGATGTTACTCCTCCGGTGCTGCTACACCGTGGTGAAATTTTTTCTAGGTACCCAGTGTTGTTACTCTACACATGTTGTTACTCTTCCAAGATAAGTCTTCAGGTACGTCTCTAATCAACTCTATGTATTTGATTGATGTTTCAATTATGAACAAGGACGGTCATATCTTAGTTGGGGGGAGGTGTTGCATTTGATATAAAATATATTCTATTTAATATCAATGATGTCATGTCATCATTGCTATTAAAATCTCACATCAACTCATACATCTCATGATTATTACCACCATAATCCATAACAATCCATAACCTGCACTTATCCACACACATTGGAACTTGAATCATTCACGACGACATTAAATAGGTGAATGGGGAAATACATTTAATTATCTAGGTCCTCTTTGGCATATTGATTGGGTAGTCAATTTATCTTTGTTTATCTATAAACATAATTTTATTTTTTAAGGAATAATTATGAAAAGATGATTTCATCATGGAAACTTTCAACTTTCCTAATTTGTCAAGTCCCCGATTTTGTAAAATTTATGATGATGACCATAAAATTGTACTTAAATCTTTCCATCACTATCTAATGAATTATTCCTCAAACCCCAATCTTAACAAATCAAAATATATTTATCAATAGTCATTTGAAGGTTATTAGTATTTGAGAAGCATAATACCCGAGTTGAAAATAGTTACTACAAAACGTTTTATGCCATCCCTAGCTCTTAAGGAGCTGGCTTGCCACCCCATCTATTAAGTGATCTTTTGTTGATTAACAAAAACAATAGTTAAATTTTAAACATAAGTAGTCAACTAGAGGATAGGAGGTCTCATCACGAACCGACCTACCATGATCATAGGTCCTAATAGAGTGACATTACCACTACTGGTCACCAAGCCCGGGCAATGACCTTTGGTCATAAAACTAAAGGACAAGAGGTCTCATCACAAGCTGACTTATTCACTTTTGTTAGTTTCCGTGAATGGCATTTTTATTAACTGGTTACCAAGCCAGAACAATGATCTTTAGTAAACATCTAATTAAATTGAAATGCTTTTGTAACTATGTACTTATTTCTAATAGATGGGACACTAGCATCTCAATGGGTTAAAAAGGCATCCTTGCCGAGGCTATGGACGCCTGATGGTAGCAGTGGCCATGCCTATGGTATAGAAGTTAATTCAATACCATGATCTACTTGGTTACCTTGTTTTCTCAAAACTAACTGTCGATAAAGCCACTGTTGCATATATAAGGTTTGCTACAACTCATGGTTCACGGGGTAATATTTAATTAGTTCTTAGATAAGGGTGGTTATGGTTTATATCTATTATTGAGTCATAAATATTTACTTTGCATGTTAGGGATGAAACTTTTAGGATATTTGATGTTTGACATTTTGTATCATCTAATCTATCATTCCTTTATTCTACAAGTTTCATATCTTTAACCAAAGATAGTTGCTTTACCCAATAAATCTCTATTTAATCCTAGCTTAACAACACTACTATTATTTTGGGGAAGGATGAAGAGGCCTAATTCTAATTTTTAATCCTGATGAATTACTGATTAAGGATACTCAAGAGATGTGCTATAGAAACCTTGATGACAAGGAAACTAATCAGTTTGGGAGAAGGAAATCCTACTACACTTTTTGATTACTTTCTTTGAGCTTGCATGGCTTCCACCTTTCGCATCACTTACACAAGCTCAACCTACATTAGCTTCAACAAATGTTAATCCATAGATGTCATTCCACGTTATTTTGTTGAAAGCAACAATTGAGGTGAAATAACATGAGTGTTTGATTTATTAAAAGTTTAGGAGAATGTCATCAAAAAAAAAAAAACACTGAGCATTATTCACTCATATTTTTCAAACATTATTTCCCCTACTTTATACAGAGGTATTGGGTTGCTTGTGGGCATGCAACATATTCAGTTTGGGGGAATGTTGGGCTCTTAATTGGTCATTATTATTACCACTTCTTAACATTCATTTCATCTATTTCCACTATTCCATTATCACATTATTTACCATAATTTATTATATAATTCTATTTCATAATCATTTATGCTCTTGTGGATAAATAATATTTGATCTCATTTATTTTTAATAATTAATTATTATTATGAATGATTTTGGTTTACTAATTCGTTATAACCCAACTTATGATTTTAGCCTCCAAGATCTCTTTCAAATTTCAGATTTGGTCTTCAACAGATAATTAGATATTCCAACTCAGGAATTCACTGGCATAAGAAGTGACAGTTTTTTGTTGCACATTTTTGGCAAATGAAAGCGAATATAGAAAATTCGAGACATGGGTTTTGTTCAGAATAGACCAAATCAGTTACTCTATGAGCCGTTTTTAGAAATTCGATTTGTATTGGGAGAAATACAAGGTTCTTTGAAGGACATATTTGCAGCTTTGTTGTTGCGGTCGTTTTCCAGAATTGCCCAAATTGTAATAACCAAATTCAACTTGTTCCAGCTAAATCATGATGGAAAGATCTCTCAAATCTCATCTTGAATATTGAGATCAGTTTGTTGCAAGTTTCCTTTGGATGTTTGTATATTTAAAAGACACAATTTAGAGAGAGAGGGGAGCTAGCTGATGTAAGAATTGAGCTTTGTAACAATGGAACTCTTGTTAATGAAATTTCCAGACTTCTAATATCATTCTCAATATGTGAGTTAATCACGGCCCTAACCAGGGATTTGGGCCCACTCTTTTGATCAGGTTTTGTGTGTGTATCCTTTTTGTGATATTTCTTTTACTAGTTGTATTTTCTTTATTATTGTTACAGATTTCCATAGATTGTTGTGAATGCTTTTCTTTCTACAATTTAGCTTTCATTACTTTTACAACGATGCTTTGATTTCTTGATCGTGAACCCTTGATTAATATAGATTGTAACCTTGCCCCTGCATATACTTTGCGCGTTACCTTGAAAAGAGTACACACCCAGATTGACATATTAATGTAGGAAACAAGATTGAATAATTTGTTCATATTCGGACACCAAAAAGTATGCCAACCAATTGGAATGGGTGGAAAGAACTTTAGAGGACAGAGATAGTACTGAAGTTGTTGTGGAAAACACACTAATTGATCTAGAGAAACAACTTGATGAGGTTTCTTTCCTACAGGTGCCAGGAGGATCACAGGTCTAGGAAGAATCACAGGTACAAGAAGAATCAAAAGCACCAAAGAAATCAGACATACCCAAGCAATCAGAAAAAACAGATAGACCAGAGGCTACCATGAGTACCCCTCTAATCTTACAGACTCCTCTAAATGAGGAGAAAAGCCTCAAGAGAAACAAGGAAGGGGTCACTCCTTCAAAAAGAACAACATCACAAGCCTATGCAGAGACAATGTAGCCTAAAAGATAAAGAATAAATCATGTCTCTGAACAGGAATATAAAGAGGAGACAGCTGAGGTTACCAGCATAGAAAGAGATAGGAGCAGGCATGCCACTCCATCTGGAGGCATCCTAGAACCTTCCACATCACACACTCAGATGTTGGAAAGACAGCAAAGTGTCAAGGTATCCTCTTTCAGAATGCCACCAAATAAAGACCAAGACATCAAAGAGAGATACAAAGAGATAAAGGCCAGAAAGAAGAGGCTGAAAGCCAAAGCTATGCACAGTACCTGAAAATTACCCCTACCAATCAAACAAGGCTCACGTCAGCCTATGATGTCAAAGAGAGTAAAATGCAAATGTCCTTCATCAAGCCAACTACTCAGCAGCCAAGGACAACAACAGATTTCAAAAGAGTGGATTTTGAAGTACTGGAAAGGGATATTCACCTCATTGACCAGATTGAGCTGCATAAAAAAACAGGTGAGATGATTTATTCTACATTGGCAGGGAAAGCCATAGCAGCCCACCAACTGCAAAACTCTTTAAATAATATGTCAGCTCAGTTTCAATTGGAGAAGGCCTCTTCACAGGCCAAAGATACAAGAATCAAGTACGCAGAGGACTTAGTGATAGGATTGGGACATGATCCCAAGGATGTGAAAGCAATAGAGAAGCTAATTAAAAAGAATAATGATGACATTGTTGCCTTGAATAAGGAACTCTAAATTCCTCAGTTGCATCACTTTCAAACAATGGAAGTTCTAGAAGCACGAAAAGGACATCAAGAGCTTATGGACCTAGTCCTAAAGCTAAATGATCAACTGAAAGAAATAGAGAAGGATTTGGACATTTTGATTCAGTCTAAGCAAAGTGACCTGGCCAAAACTTCCAAAACTACCATCCCTATAGTGTGTTATCACTCAGATTTTCCTTAGAATTTATTTAAAAGAAGGAAAGGATCCAAACTACAAACCAATCTTTTAAGTATAGATCCTAGCCAATCTACACTCAGAGAGGGCTCTCTCTTTATGATTTAGCGTTGTTTTGATATGATACTAGGTTAGCTATTAATGCTTAAGGGATTTGTTTTGATTTGTTTGGTGGAATTAAGGAAACTGATGGGCAGAGCAGGTATTCAGGCCATTAGGCTATGGAGTCAAGTAGGAAAAGTATAACATTATTTGATTAATCACTGAGGTAAGAGTTCACAAGGCAAGCTAGCACAGCAAGGACAAATCTGAAAGTCTCAATGGATGGAAATCTTAACAAGGGCCAAGGGTAGTGAAGAATCCTTAACAAGGATTAAGATGAAGAAGGGAGGTTTGGCAAATAGCAAGGGAAATTAAGAATCCTATAATAGGGGCCAATAGAAGGAATGAATTACAGAAGTGAGGGAGAAACTAAGAATTCCTGGACTTAAGCAATTTAGTAGAAAACATTAAATAAGCAAATAGTTAAAACAGAGAGCACTTAAGCTAATTTGATGATATTATTCCTCGTTTGCTTTTAAGAATTATAAGAAAACACATATGATATTTCATAACATAAAGGAAAACAATATTCAAACTCAGAGAAATGATACTTATTTGTTTCCCACAGTGCACATGAATCAAGTGAAATGTCCTCTACTTTATTTAATCTAGTAAACCAGTCCAGCCTTGATTACAACAGCTCCTTTAGCTCAAACAAAAGTCTACAGAAATACTTTTTAATCCACCCTAATTAATTCATTTTGTGAAGTATTTATACAAAAACTAATACAAAATATCTCATAACTATATGATATTTTTTCTATGAAACAAAAGTTATCTTCCACATGAAGATAGAGACGGATGGAAAATAGATTGTTTGTTGTACCTTTATTTATGAATGTACTAGATACTGGAACTCGAATTTGCCTCTTGCAGTTTCCTTGGTAGTTATGTGTTGGATTTCACTCTTATCTTCACCTACTGATACTCTTTACCTGTGCTGATACTCTTTTCATCCTGTATTTCCAAAATTACCATGGTAAATATCTTTTACTTCATAGATTTACTATAGTAACTTTATAGTAAATCAGTCAAATTGGTCCACCATTCGTTATCTGGTAATTTTATCCTAATCATATTCCTGTAAATTTCATTAGCTTCTATGTACTTAGCAAAATTGGGCTTGCTGGTGAACAGATGTTTTACTTCATGTTCTATGTAAAATAGATTCTCCAAGCCATCATAAAGTACGTTTCCTGTGGGAAATTATTTTACTCCTAAAGAACTTGCTTGACTCCTTGCCTGTTTATCTAGCATTTCAATATAATCTTCCTGTGTCATTAACTTATCATGTATAACCAGTGGACTAGGAAGGCCTTTCTCTCTCAAAATGCCATACTTCGACATAAGGCTACCTATATCTGTCTGAATACTCTAACACATTTTCTCTAAGTTAAGCATTAAGTTCCTTTTAGTAATAACTTTCTTTATTTCAATAATAGTAGTTGTTCTGTCTTCAATATCTAACTCATCTAGTTGGTATCTTCTCCTACTGTTCAAGAAATCAATTAACTGATTTTCCTCTTCGGGCTTATCTCCCAGTTCTTTTTTAGTCTTCTGTATAGCTTCTACAACTATTTTTATTAATTCAGTCTGTTCAAAAATTACCTGCATAGAAGGCCAAATATCATTAATGGAATCAATGATATTGGCCCACAATATATTTCTCATGTATCCCAATGGTTTTTCTAATGTCAAGTCCTTCTCTAGGACTCTGATTCTTTCCTCCATCCTTTTGTTTTCCCTTTCATCTTCTTTGTTTTGAAACTGTGCCAGCTCATAGTTTGTTTCCAAACTTGACATTTTTTCCTTGAGATTTTTTAATTCTGTAGCCTAGATACCCATTTGTTCCATGGCTTTGATCACTCATCTGTTTTCTCTGTTTTTGTCCCTACACTGGTTGATGTACCTATAATTGGAATAGTCTCTGCTATTGGCAATACTATCACTAGTGGAACTGTTGGTGCCAAAGAAGCAGTCAGAGTGGAGGGTACTACTGTAGAAACTATGGGTATGATAGTCTGAGGAGCGGTGGACAGCTCACTCTACTTAGACTATATGGCATTCTCCAATTCCTTCTCTATTTCTTTTAACTGATCATTTAACTTAAGGACTAGGTCCATAAGTTCTTCCTCCTTTTGCTTCTCTATGACTTCTGCAGTTTGAGGATGGTGGAGAGGAGGGATCTTAAGCTACTTCTTCAGTGCAGCTATATCATCATTTTCCTTTTTAATCAATTGTTCAGCTATTTTGACATCTTTGGGATCATGTCCCAATTCTATCACCAAGTCTTCTAGAGTTTTTATCCTGGTGTCTTTAGCCTGAGAGGAGGCCTTTTCCAGTTGCAGCTATGTTGTGGTGTTGTGCAATGAATTTTGCAATTGATGTGATGAGATGGCCTTATTAGTCAATGTAGAATAGACCATCTCACCAGTCTACTTGTGCAGCTCTATTTGGTCAATAGGATGGATATCCTTTTCCAAAACTTCAAAATCATTTTTTAAATAATCAGCCATGGATCTTGGCTATTACACAGTTGGCTTGAGGAAGCTCATTTACATTTTTCCTTCCTTTATGTCAAAAGCTGACATAAGCCTAGTCTGATTAGTTGGAGCCATTTTGAGGTAGTAAGCATAGGTTTGAGCTTTTAGTTTCTCATTCCTTGCTTTAATTTCTTTATACTTTCCTTTAATATCCAAGCTCTGTTTAGAGGGAGGCCTGAAAGAAGACACCTCTGCGCTTTGTTGTCTTTCCAGTGCCTGTATATGTGAAGTAGATGGTGTCCCACCAGTTGGAATAGTCTACATACTATCTGTCCTTTCTGCCACTGCATTGCCTATGGTCTCCTGAGTATACTATTCTTCTGCATAAGGGTTTAACCTTTGCCTTTTAACAAAAGTTTGATCAATAAGCATAGTAGAAAGAGTGGCCTCGTCTCGGCTTCTCTTTAAATTTTTCTCCTCATTTAGAGGACTCTACAAAATAGGAGGTTTGCTCATGATTTTTTCAGGATGAGCAAGCTCCTCTGAGATTTCAGACTGCTTTGACTCTTCCTATTTTTCTGAATCTTCTTCCTATTCTAAGGTTCCTTGTCACTCTAATGGTTGTGTGTTGTGTTCCTGTCACTGCTTTCGTGATGAATTTTCTCCTAACACCTATACAAACGAATCTTCATCAAGCCTTCTTTCTAAATCCACCATTACATTGTCAACTTCAACTTGTGTGCTATCTTGATCTATCAGAGTGCCTTCCACCCATTCTGATTGATTGGCATATTGTTCAATTTCTTGGATCCTATGGTGGATATAAGGAGATATCTTATGTTTCTGCCTTTTGTTACAAATTAATCCATGGGGGTCATAGGCCCATATGAAACTTTGTTTTAATTTCAATCTTTGGAGGATTTTATCTGCCTCCTTCCCTGCTTCTCTGTTATTGCAAATAAATGGGCCTAGATTTTTGTTCTTAGCTGGGCCTTTTTCTTGGTTTTGACAAAGTGAATCTCATTAAAATTGATCATTTGCCTGTAATACTCTAGAGAAAATAATCGCATGGGGAGATATCTAGGTAACTTGTAAGGAGGAAGCTCACACCCATAAATTCTGATTTCAGTATGGTTTTTGTACAAGTACCAATCCCCTACTTTGTATTGTTTGGACAACTGGAGAACCCTCTTAATGTCTGCACTAATTCTGGGAGGGGGACTTCCTAATAACATTGTAGTCACTGGATGTACAAATAGGTCAATAAAATTTGTGTACAAATGGTGATAATAACAAGACCTGTGGAATAGAGTAGTCCAAAAGATGACAGATCTAGGATTCTCTCTAGTATCAAGCTTTTGGACAGAGAAGGGAAACTTATCAGTTTGGTAGTAGAGAAACAAATGATACAGGATTGATGAATACTTGAATACCCTTTCATTTTCAAGTCCCATAAACTAATCATGCATTTTATCTACTATTAATTTTGCATAATCAAATTTGACTGCAGGAGGTTGACCAGGGGTGAAAATAGACATGCCAGCAAAAATAGTCTCATCTACATATTCATTAGTGGTAGAACCTAAAATGCATGATAGATTTGTTGTGATATCTCTACCTAAGTCAGAAAAGAAGCATGATATGTAAGGAGGGGGGTCCTTTGGCATGTGTTTTTGTTCAAAAATGAAAGTCTGGAGGATTTGGGTACTTCTAGAACTAGACAGCTTGGAGAATCTTTCAAGCAAATCAACAATGGACAAGGGGGTGAGGTCTTGACCAGGTTGTAACTATAACATTTTATTTATGTATTCAGGAGTGATAATGAATATGACTTTCTGGTCTAGGGACATCACAGCTCTCATGTTAGGGTCATATTTCACATGACAGTAGTGAATAATTTCCAGGAAGACATGAACACTGGGGAATTGATACTTGGGCAGGTTTGATTCCCAGAGGCCTATCTTATCTGCATGATTCAAGCAGATATCTCGTTATTTGCAATGCAATTTCAGAGGGTTTTCGTCAAAGGTGAGGTCTTTTATCTGGAAATCTTTGTCGGCCAGGGGAAGATGGTCTAAATCTCTATGGGGAGTGGTAATTGGTATGACATTTAAGGTGACTAGGGCATCCATCCTTGGTTCTTGTGGATTCAAGGATGAGGGCAGGGAATTTTTTGGGAATTATGGAAAAATGGGTCATCTCAAAGAGTGTCAAGACTGTCAAACAGCTTAATTTCACTAAATTACTTAATTTTTATAGCAATTTAGTTCAGGTTCAGTATGGAAAATAGCGTTTCTCAGTTGAAACGGGGTAAATACCTAGTTATGGTTGCATGGAGGGAAAAATGGCTCTAGTGCACTATTTGCATGGACTGCAGGGGTCTGCAATGGCAATCTGGAGTTCAACGGCTTCTGGAGGTTGATGGTTGGAAGCAGGGTCATGGCTCAAACGTACTCTGAGTGTGCATGGAGAATAGAAGGTTCTTTTCTTGGTAAAACAAAAATGATGAGTATTTTTGGGTTTATTGGCAAAGTCAATGCTTTTGGCGTGTATAATAGAAAAGTGACAGTTGGCGCTAGAAAGTGACAGTTGGCGCCAATTGACGGAAGTGATGTTTTGTCGTTTAGTGAATGTGGTAAGCGGAGGCAGTAAGTGGAATCTATCGCACCGCTTATGAGGGTATGGCAGTATTGGGAGAGGTTCACCCGATGCCATTCATCGGGCAACACGTAGCAGTAGGGTGAACAATAAAACCATTCACATCAGGCAGGTAAAGTTCGGCATTGGAGGCCACTCGATGTGAGCGTCAGCCGTTAGATATGAAGAGGTCAGATCGTACAGTGGTCAAGGAAGGGATTTGATCAGGATTTAATGGAGGGGCCCAACGAGATAATAACTGTGTATTAGGGAGATTAATGATGTCGGGGACGATGTGATTGGAGGAAGGCTCTTAATTAATCACAGGTTGATTAATTAATTCCTTTTTAATGCAACGGAAGGTTATAGGTCTTAATTGATCGTAGATAGATTAATTAATCTTTCAATTAATTAATCCATCTGATTATTTCATTATTAAGGTTTATATTTCAAACCAAAGCAGGATATTAACATAATGGATTTTAATAATATATACGGGGACGGGGTGTATTTTTCAGGAGTTAACTATAATAAATTAATGTTAATATGAAATGGAAATGGAGATAAGAATGCGCTAAGTAAAAGGTTTTGAAATATATTCACATTTTCGCATTTAAACATTATAACTTAGGATTAGGTGCATTTTGTGGGTTTTTTGTGAGAAGGGGTTTTGTAAGAGGATAATTACTTTTCCTAAGCAAATAGTGATTTTACTCTAGGAAAAGGGGTTTTTAGGGGAAATGAGTGAATGATGAAGGGGATTAATGTTGATGAGTGGTTTTAACCCTTTAGACCTTATAAGTCATTGGGTCGAGGGTCCGGTCCCTCCAAAAGTCAGAGAAATGCTCTGAGCCCCTTTAACTTTAAGGTTTTGGGCACTTTGACTGTTACTTGTGGGAAATTAGTGAAATAGGGGTAAAATGAATGAGGAAATCAAACACTTGACTTTGTGTAAATGTTTCCTTGTTATCCATACTTTTAAAGCCACATGATGATGAAAGTAAATGATATGAGTTTTAACTATTCATCATGCACACTTCTGCAACCATTCCTTTACTTACCCATCCACACATCCTACCATTTTTTCTACTCTTTATTAGGGTGCACTTAAACTGCCAAACCCTTATCAAACGTTTCTTTTCTTTTATAATGTAAATCTATCTAAGTCTAACCTTATTACATCCAAGGGCTCAGATTAAACAGTTGAGCTCCTTTTATTCACTCTACTTATTCTAATTATCTGCCAAGATTACACTGTTTGGTTAGATTTTATTCTCTATCTATAGACATAGAAATTGAAAACATGAAATAGCCAAGTTTACACTATTTTAACATTCATGGATTGTGGCATAAATGACAATCTGCACACAACATTTTATTTTTTATTAAAGTAAATAATAGTGGCATTTGGACTTGCACACTTTCATGGTCTTTTCTTTTTCTTAGGGTTCATTTTCTTTCATTTCTTTTATGACCTTTTCTTTATTCTTTTTGTCCTTTGATTTTTGTTTTAGGACATACCCTCTTTACATATTTATTATTATTATTTTTTGAATATGGAAAACATTTGTAGAAAGCAAAGGTATGTACATATTATAGAGATAAACGAAGTCAATCATAAATTATGACACCTATTGGTATAGGAACATAACAGTGGCTCCACTTGGGAATGGTTTTCCCTGGTGGAAAGTCAAGAACTGTAGATCAATGGCCTTCTGAAAGACTGTGATTTTATTTGGAAATTTTCCATTTATTCTGCTGCTTTATTGATACTTATGACAGTGACACTTTTGGAGCTTAGGGCCTTCTCTTCGAGCTTCAACTCTAAAACGTTACCATCCAATCAACACTGAACTTTAAGAAGGATATAGTATGTAAAACTAAAACTAGTAAAATTAGTAGCTCGAATCAATATACTTCTTCAACATTCGACCATTTACTGGTCCTCTTTCTGCTTTTGCACCATTCAATTCTTTGAGGAAGTAAGCATTATTACCTCTAAAGTCATATATAAAGTATGGACCTTTCCACAAGAAGTCAAACTTCCCATGTTTCCCTTTATCTTCCCTTCTAGAGTCCCACTTCAAAACTTTATCACCAAGATATAAGTCTTCTACCTTGGTTCTTTTATCAAAAACTTTCTTGAGTTTTTCCTGCAGTACTTGGGCTTTGAGGTATACTTCCTCTCTAGTTTGCTGCAAATGAATGGTTTGATTGATTCTTATTTGAATATCATTTGGCTCAACTTGGTATTCTTGGAGTAATTTCATTACTGGAATTCCCAATGATTAAGGGAAAACTGCTTCCATCCCATAAACTAGATAATAGGGACTGGTTCCAATAGATTTCTTTGTGGTCAGCCTGTCTTCCCACAAAGCATTGATTAATTTCTTATTCCAGGTTTTCTTATTGTCTTCCAAAATTTTTTTTATAATATTCATTAGGCTTTTGTTGGAGGATTCTGCAAGTCCATTCCCTTAGGGATGGTAAGTTGTAGAGTGTCCAAGGCTTATATGGTATTTGTGGCAGAAATCAATCATTCTCTTTGATTTAAAGGTTGCAGCATTGTCTGTGATGATTTTGTTTGGACAACCAAATATGGACAGGATATTGGCCTCTAGAAAACCTATGATGACAATATCATTGGCTTGTCTAGAGGGAATGGCTTCTATCCATTTTGTAAAGTAATCTAGGGTAGTCAAGATCCATCTATGTTGAGCAGAAGAGGGGGGGTGAATTTCGCCAATGAAGTATAGACCCCATTTTTGAAATGGTTTTTCAATAGAAATAGGTTTCAAAGGTAAAGGTAGAAGTTTTCTTTTCCCTTCAAAGATCTCACACTTATGGGAAGAAGTTACAATTTTTTTCACATCAGAAAACAGGTTTGGCCAGTAAAATCTAGCTCTTAAGATTTTATCAGTCATTGTCTTCCAATAGAGATGTCCTCCACAGTCACCTGCATGAAATTCCCGGAGTACTTTGTCAGCTTCTTCCTTCAGTAAACAATTTAACAGAATGCCTTCATGATTTTTCCAAAATAAAGTATTATCAATTATGCATAATTTCAAATATTTCATTTTCAAAAACCTACTCTTAGTTCTGGACAACCCTGGAGGAGCTTGTAAATTTTGTAAAACGTATATTATATCAGCATACCAAGGGGAATCTAAAAAGGCTTGGCTGATCTATGGAGTTGCCATCTCCTCTTCGTTATCCAATTCTGCAATAAAATTTATACCTAGGGCTTGGCAATTTGTTTCAGCCATAAGTTTGGCCAACCCTTGGCCTTTGATTAATTTTTTAGGTTTGATCTCTATGTCATACTCTAATATGGTAGCTATCCACTTTCCCCTTTTTCCATCAACTCCATTTTGTGTTAGAATGTCTTTGACTACAGCATTGGGAACATAAGCTACTATGTGAGAGTACAAGATATAGACTCTGAAATCTTTGATAGCTTTTACCAAAGCAAAATCTTGTTTTTCCATTATGTTATACTTTAAGGATGCATCTCTTAAAGCTTTACTAAAGAAGGCTATTGGTTTTTCAAATCCCTAATCATTCTTCTGTAGTAAAACTGCAGCAATACTATGTTCATATGCAAAAGAGAAAATGATAAATTCTTTGTCAAACATTGGACTTATGAGGACTAGTGTTTGAGTCAAGGCTAATTTTATATCTTCAAATGATTTCTTAGCCTCTACTGTCCATTTAATAGCTGAATCTTTTTTCAACATGTTATTTAGCAGTGTAATTAGTTAAGCTAAGTTAGAGATAAATCTTCTTAAAAAAAATATTTTTCCTAGAAATGCCTAGAGTTATTTGATGTTTCTCGGGTGAGGTATTTGCAAAATAGCTTCAATCCTAGTTAGGTCAATCCTAATACCATCTTTAGAGATAATGTGGCTTAACAGTTTTCCTTCTTCCAAACCAAATAAAGAATTTTTTGGATTCAGAGAGATGCCATATTTCTTGCATTTAGTAAAGACTTGCCTAAGATGATCTAGGTGTTGTTGATCTGATCTAGAAAATATTGTGATATCATCAAGGTATATAACTAGGAAATCATGGATTTCCTTAGCAAAGGAAATATCCATTGCCCTTTGAAAGGTGGCCCCTACATTTTTCAGTCCAAAAGGCATTTTAACATACATAAAGATGCCCCATGGGGTGGTGAATGCAGTTTTTGCTTGGTCATCGGGGTGGACTAGGATTTGGTTGTAACCAAAGAAACCATCTAACAATTAGATCCTTGTGGAACCTAATACCCTTTGCAATATGTGATCTATTTTCGGTAGGGGATAGTTAACTTTGAGCGAAACTTTGTTTAAATTCCTAAGATCAACACACAGTTTTATTTCTCCAGTTTTCTTTCTTGTAGGGACAAGATTAGATACCCAATATGAAAACCTAATGGGTGCAATAATTCCTGCTTCATACATTGTTATGAAACCAGCTCAAGAAAAGATAGAAAAGAAAGATCAACGCCTTAGAATTCAGCCTCTTCGAGGGGGCAACCTCCTTTACATTACATAAATGAACAATTCTTCGATGATACAAATGAAAATACCTCCTTTCTATATATAGGAGTCTAAGTGGTCCCAATACAATCAAAGCCTACATAACAATAATATTGTAGGGCACAACAATAACAATAGTGGGCTTCTATGTGGCACAATAGTAACAATATGGGCACTACATGGGTACATCAATATAAATAAGGGGTATAACTACAATAGTAATGGGGTAATCACTAGTATTATAGGGACCCAACATGCCCCTCTCCTTCAAAAAAGTGTTGTCCTCAACGCTTGAGTAGTTCAGGATACTTCTGCATAAAATTCTCGTCCTCCCATGTGGAATCTTCAGCGGATAAGTTCTTCCACTTGATAAGGTACTCTGAAATTGATCGATTTCATAGCTGTCGAGTTCTTGTTTCTATAACTGCTTCCGGTTCCAATATAGTTTTTCCTTCTTCGTCAAGTTCTGGCAATATTGTTTGAACTGGGAGCTTGTCGCCTATAACCTTCTTTAAGCATGAAACATGGAAAACTGGGTGCAATCGAGAAGCTGCAGGAAGCTCCAATTTGTATGCCATAGTACCAATCTTTTGCAACACCTTGTACGGACCATAATACTTTGGTGATAATTTATTATCCTTCTTAGCTTGCTTGAGGGACATTTGCTTATATGGTTGTAGCCATAGGAATACGCAATCACCTACATCAAAACTTCTTTCACTGCGATGCTGATCTGCCTGTTGTTTCATTCTATTCTGTGCCAACACAAGGTTATCCTTTAAGAGTTGGAGGACTTGTTGTTGATGTTCGATGTGATGTTCCACTGCCTGAACCTTAGAATTTTCTCTTAAATATGATGTGATGGATGGTGGTTGATACCCATAAAGTGCCATAAATGGGGTCATTTTTGTTGCTGTATGAAAGGAAGTGTTATACCACCATTCAGCCAGAGGCAACCATTTGACCCATTGTGTCTGTTTATCAGATACAAAGCAACGAAGGTATCATTCCAAACATTTGTTTACTATCTCAGTTTGCCCATCAGATTGAGGATGATAAGATGAGCTATGAGCTAACTGAGTACCAAGACAAGAAAATAATTCTGTCCAAAAATTTCCAGTGAAAATGGGATCTCTGTCACTTACAATAATCTTTGGGTTTCCATGTAGCTTTTGAATTGTTTCCATAAATGCAGTAGAAACTGTACTGGCTTTAAATGGATGTGATAATGCACAAAAGTGTGCATACTTGGTAAGTCTGTCAACTACCACCATGATGACACTCTTTCCCTCAGACTTGGGTAAACCTGTGATAAAATCCATTGATACCTCCTCCCAACGTTGGCTTGGAATGGGTAAAGGTTGTAATAGACCCGGTGTCCTAATTGTTTCAACTTTATTTTGCTGGCAAACCAAACATTCTGCCACAAACTTATGAATATCTGATTTAAGGCCATCCCAAAAAAATTCCTTCTTAACCCTGTGGTAAGTTTTTAAAAATCCTGAGTGCCCTCCTAAGGGAGAAGTGTGCAATTCCATAAGAATCTTTTGTTTTAGCTGGGAATTCTTACAGAGGTATAAGCGATCTTTGTACCATAACGAATCATTTTTCCAGCTAAATGTATCAGACGTACTGGAATCTTGTTGTAGCTTTCGAATAAGTTCCCACACTTCTTCGTCATTCTTCCATTCCTCCCTTGCTTCATTTATCCAATCTGGTTGGATGATAGAAATAGCGCACAACAATGCTTCCACATCCTCATCCTTCCTTGAGAGTGCATCTGCCACCACATTTTGCTTCCCCTTTTTGTAGATGATTTCAAAGTCATAACCCAACATCTTTGTGACCCACTTTTGTTGCTCTTCAGAGGATAATCTTTGTTCTAAAAAGTATTTAAGGCTATCATGATCTGTTTTTACCTTGAAGTGTCTTCCCATTAGGTAGGGTCGCCATTTCTTAAGTGCATGGAGTATTGCCAACATTTCCTTCTCATAAATAGCTTTTCTTAGAAACTTTCCCTTGATTGGACGACTTTCAAAGGCAATGGGTCTTTCATCTTGCATTAGAACAGCACCAATTCCATTTCCTGAAGCATCACATTCCACAGTAAAGGTTTTTGTGAAGTCCGGTGTAGCTAAGACCGGTGCTTGGCACATAGCCTCTTTAAGATGTTCAAAGGCCTTTGTTGCTTCCGGAGTCCATGAAAATGCATCTTTCTTCAACAATGTCGTTAGAGGTGCTGCTATTCTCCCATAATTCTTAACAAACTTGCGATAATACCCTGTCAACCCAAGAAATCCGCGCAAATGCTTTATGGATGTGGGGATTTTCCATTCCTTAATGGCTTTAATTTTGGTAGGGTCTACCTTAACTCCTTCATGAGATACAATATGACCCAAATATTCCACCTCCTGGACTCCAAATAAACATTTGGATCTTTTGGCATATAATTGTTTCTCTTCCAATAGTTGTAGCACCTTGTCGACATGTTCAACATGATCCTTCCAAGACTTGCTGTAGATAAGTATATCATCAAAAAATACTAACACAAATTTTCTAAGGAATGGTTTGAAAATTGAATTCATCAAACCTTGAAATGTTGAAGGTGCATTGGTAAGGCCAAAAGGCATGACCAAAAATTCATAATGACCCTCATGAGTTCTAAATGCCGTTTTCGGAATGTCTTCAATCTTCATTCTGATTTGATGATATCCTGAACGAAGATCCAACTTGGTGAAGTAAATTGATCCATGCAATTCATCCAGTAATTCATCAATGACAGGAATGGGGAACTTATCTTTAATAGTGAGCTTGTTGAGCTCCCTATAATCCGGACACATGCGCCATGATCCATCCTTCTTGTGCACCAATACTACTGGAGCAGAGAAAGAACTTTGACTCGGTTGAATTATACCAGCCTCTAGCATTTCTGCAACCATACGTTCAATTTCACTTTTTTGGACGTAGGGATATCTGTACGGCCTGATGTTTGGAGGAACACTTCCTGGAATCAGATGAATAGCATGATCATGATCACGCATAGGTGGGAGACCTTTGGGAGTCTCAAATACCTTGGAATGATTGTCCAGGACTTTTTGGAGATCTGGAGAAATAGATGATTCTAATGTGGAAACATCTAGCGAACATAATTGTGCAATTACACCCCTTTGCTCCTTTTTTAGAAGCTTTGTCATACCATTAGAGCTGATTATCTTTCCTGGTTTCCCTGCAATACCCCTTAATTCAACTTCCTTTCCTTCCACAGAAAATTTCATGAAAATTTCTTGAAAATTAAAAGCTATTGTACCCAAGGATTGTAGCCATTGAACTCCTAGTACAACATCAGCACCTCCCATTGGAATGGAAAGCATTGGGCTAGTCAATACATATTCTCCCATGGATAGCTTGATATTATGGCACTTTCCAGAGCAATTTATTGTTCCTCCATTTGCAATCATCACTTGACACTCTGGTGCTGGATATAGGAAGCAATTCAATTCTTTTGCTACCCTACAATGAATAAAATTGTGGGTGCTTCCTGAATCAATCAACACTATCACCTTTTTCTTCTTGATTTGTCCTTCTATCTTGATGGTTTGAGGAGTGGTAATTCCCGCCAATGCATTACAAGATATGGTCGGATTTATTTGTTCTTCATATAGGCTTTGTTCCTGGAATATATCCTCTTCTTTTGACCTTTCTTGCTCCTTTTCTTCTTCCTCTTCACAATCTATGTAGAATAATTTCTTCTCAGCACACTTATGACCTTTTGTGTATTTGCTATCACAATTGTAACAAAGCCCTTTTGCTCTTTTTTCTTCCAATTGTTGCGGTGTCAACCTTGTAGGTTGTGGAAGACTATGGGCAACAACACTTCCATCTTTATAGTTGTGAATGGTATGCTTCCTAGTTGCCATAATTTTGCTTTCCATTTTTCTTGCTAACCTGAATGCCTTCTCTAATGAATCAGGTTCCCAAAGGCGCACATCATGTTGGATATTATCCTTTAAAGACCCTATGAACACATCAATCCTATGCTCCTCTGGAATATCTTTTATCCTTATGTTCAATTTTTGGAACTCCTCAATGTGCTCCATTATTGAACCCTTTTGTTTGAGGCTCATCAATTGGCTAAAAAAAGTGTTGCTTTTTGTATCCTCATAATGTGCTATCAATTCTTCCGTAAAAATTGCCCAAGTGATAAATTGTTTACGAGAACAAAGCCATTGATACCATACAAACTGATTTGGTTCCAAATATAAAGTTTCCATACGTACCTTTTGTGTGTTTTGCACATTATTGAGATCGAAGAATTGCTCCATCTGTAATATCCATGTGGCGGGATCCTTGCCATCAAACTTCCTCATATCGATTTTTGGAACATGATGAGTCTTCGATCCAACATTAGCGTCTATGGTATCATGATTAACATTTCTTTTGTTCTCATCATGAGTTTCCTTTACTACCTTTTCACCATTAGTGACACTTTCTTGTAGCAACTTCTTCAATTCTTCCATATCTGTCTTCAAATCTGCCATGTCTCTCTTCAAATCTGTCTTCAAATCTATCTTCAAATCTGCCATGTCTCTCTTCAAATCTGTCTTTGAATCATCCATCTTAGCTTCCATGCCCTTTATCTTAGATTCCACGCCACTTATCTTAGCTTCTGTTAGCTTTTGTGAGCGTGACATTTGTTGCACTTGTTCTTGTAATTTTGATATATCACGTAGCATTTCTTCTTCTTCTTCATGAGTCATGCTAGAGCTTTCTGGTTCCTTACTAGGTGTTTGCATTTTCTTTCCTCGGGGCATCAGTTACCGATAATAATTCTTTACTATGCCCTTTGAATTCCGTTAAACCAAGCTTACACAAAAATTTAAAAAAAAAACTACACACCTTTTTTTCACTTTATAAAAGCCTGATATTGAATCTGATGTGTCTCTGTAATTTCGAATCATCCAGTTATGAAATTGCTACCTGCAGTAGCCTTCTATGTCCTCTTTCCAATGCCACAAGTCTGAGCCAAATTGGATTCTCCAAGGAAGAGTTATGTGAAATCTCCCACCGTGACTTGCTTTTAGACTGGTTCAGTAGAGCGAACTTGTACGACGTGCCACGAGCCACTGTTTCAACCTTTGAATCTAATACACACATACAAGAAACTAAAGTCCGTCCTCTTTCTGTACCTTTTTATGAAATTTCAATCCGATCCTTAGAGAGAGAGTTATGACGATTTTCCCTAGGTCACCTGTTTTGAATGTAATTCAGGAGTCTGCAAAAAGGCCAACTTCCTTAGATCATATCTCCGAAAATATCGCGCGAAAATATCTGAAATTCAGACCCAAGGTTCAGCACCAATTCTTCTCAAATGGGTTTTTTTTGCGACTTCTGAAACGTCACAGAAAAAAAGTTATAGCGAAAATTCCACGATGGCCTGTTTGGAGCAGCGAAACCCTAGAATCCAAAGCTTTGATACCAAATGTTATGAAACCAGCTCAAGAAAAGATAGAAAAGAAAGATCAACGCCTTAGAATTCAGCCTCTTCGAGGGGGCAACCTCCTTTACATTACATAAATGAACAATTCTTCGATGATACAAATGAAAATACCTCCTTTCTATATATAGGAGTCTAAGTGGTCCCAATACAATCAAAGCCTACATAACAATAATATTGTAGGGCACAACAATAACAATAGTGGGCTTCTATGTGGCACAATAGTAACAATATGGGCACTACATGGGTACATCAATATAAATAAGGGGTATAACTACAATAGTAATGGGGTAATCACTAGTATTATAGGGACCCAACATACATTCGTTTGATTTCCTTTTCAATAGAAGGTAGTAGAACATGGTTAATTCTTCTAAGATTTTGTCTAAAGGGCTTCTGATCTTCTTTTAAAGGGATAGTGTGTTGTATAATGCCAATATCATAGGCTTTTAGATCCTCATAACTCCAAGCAAAAACATCCTGGAATTCCTTCATAACTTCCATATATTTTAGTTTTTCATTGGGAGGTAATGATTTAGACAGTTTTATTAGCTTGGGATTCTCTTCAGATCCTATATTACATTCCTCAATGTCTGATTTCAAAGGTTCCATTTTAGGCTTTTTAGGAATATCATTTGAGTCGAATAAGTCCTCCAAAGGAGTTAATCCCTTGGGTAAGAAATTATCTTTGAGGTTTATGACTTCGGTTTCATCATCAATTACTTCATCAATTTCCATTTGTTTTAAATCTCGAATATCTGTTTTTGTGAATTCTGTAGGATGAAATCTATCTATTTGATCTTCTTCTAGTTTATTAATTTCTACTTCATTAGAGCAATCAAAATCTACTGCTATGTCAGTGTCTATGTTGGTATTTACAAATTCATTATCTAAAGTTAAAAAAATGTTAATCTATTTATCATTTTAAAATACTTGCCAATTCTTTAAGTTGTCAGGAATAGTTGGTCTATGCCTAACCTCAATAGTGTACTAATGTTTGGGCTGGAAGGGCAACTTACAGGTACTAGCAAACATGGCCAAACTATGAGCTTGCATATTATGTTTTCTGGGGATAACGACAAGCTTGGTTTCTAAAAAAGTGTTAAGGATTTCTATGATTGTACCTCTATAAAATCCTAGTCTAGGGTCCCTATTCAGGTAGACACCATTAATTTGTTTAAATATCAATTCAAAATCTCCCATAATTGATACCCTTATAGCTCCTAACCCTTTAACTAGTTTAAGACCTAACAGGAGTGCTTCATATTCTACCATAGTGTTTGCGCATTTGAAGTTTAACCTATAGGCATGACCTTCTGCATGATCATTCTCTAAGTTATAAATCCATAAACATACTCTTGCACCTAGCTTGTTTACTGAACCATCAAATTCCAGATGCCATAAAATTTCATGTTCATAATTTTCATATGGGGTAGTGGAAACCTTCTTGACCAAGGTATCTAGATTTTCTTTGTTATCTGATGTTTCATGAATTTGGATATTTGAATTTTCTTTTACAATTTCTTTTGGTTCTATTTTTATACAACTCGAAGTATCTTCTTGATTAGTTTCAGCATTGTAAAGGATGAAAGAATCTATGTCAGAATGTATTGAATATATAGGAGAGTTCTGAGGCTTCTTGTGACTACTCATTACATACTTCATCAAAGTTTCCCTATACAGTTCCTTGGGGTGTCCAAAGACTGAAATTGTAGTGTAAGACATGTCCAATTGTAGAGATCCTTGGAATTTAGCACCCCAGGATCTGGACAATAGCATTCCATACTTGGGAGGTATATCAGCAACTACAATGTCCATGAGTATAGTTTTTGCAGGGTATTGAACCAAAGAAACACATAATTCTTTTATAAGCCCCAAGCACCTAACCTAACTTCAATCAAAGGAAAATAAATCCTTTTAATGCCTAGTGATGTCTAGGTTAAGTTTCTCCATAACAGACTTGGGCATGAGATTATGTGAGGCACCAGAGTCGAACATGGAATTATGTAAGATTTTGTCGTGGATGTTGAGGCTGACATAGAAGGGTGGTATCCCTCCTTCAACTAGCTTTCAATTAACATCTGGTCCAAAAATCAACTCAGGTTGGTCATCAAATAGATTCACAGAATCTTCATTTTCAACAAAATTCAAAGATTTACTAATTTGAGATCTGTAAGTTTCATGTTTAATCAATTCTGTCAAAGGAACTGAAATTTTGAGTTTGGAAACCTCCGCCCCAGATTGAACGACAAAGGTGCTTTATCTGTTGGAATGTTTGAAACTTTGGCAGCATTGTTCTCTTCTTTTTCAGGGTTTGGATCATTTTTTTTGGGTTTTCTAATATAATCTTTGGAGATTTTTCCATTGTTTCCTTGGAGGGAAATGAAGTGGAGGGTTGTTCATCAGTGGGTTGATTATCAGTTACATATTTAATGGTGGGGCTAGGGGGATTTTGATTTGATTTAGAAAGGATTTGAAGAGTTTTTGTCATTGGAGTTGTTTTGATTTTCTTAGACTGATTAGGAATGATTTTCTGGTTTTGCTCTAGGGCATCAATATTTCTTCTGCTTCTTAAATTGTACTGTTTATGTACCTCAAAATTGCAGATTCATACCCCTATTTAAAATCAAATGATTATCATGTTTGGGTTTGGAATTGTTGGAGCATGTATGATTCTTGGTCATCTTGAGTTAGGAAAACATTTTCCTCATCATCTAGACCCATCAAATTAATCTGAGTGTCTTGTTAAAGATCTTCTAATGCGAAGCCTCTACATAGTTTTCTTGGAAAGGTGGTCTGATATTCTGATTAGGAATATTCTTTCTAGTATTATGGTTTTGATTTTTCCTAAAGTTTCGATTTCTTGCTAGGGAAGCCTATTGGTTATCCCGGTGAGGCTTTCTTTCAATTTTTTCAATTATGTCTATCAATCTTTCCATTCCTTTGGCCAAAGCATCCATTTTTTGGTCAAAGGGTGAAGTTTCCTCTTTCAAGAGTATTCTTCTCTCACTTCTAGTTCTGGCTCTTTTGGCAAGAAAATTAGCTTCAATGCTTACTGCCACACTCTGCATTTCTTCCAGAGTGGGGGATTTCTTTCTCTTAATTGAAAAGCCATATCTGCATCAAATCCATCCAGAAATTTGATCAGGGCTAAGCCAAGTGGAGGTCTAAGGTCAAGTGGAATGGAATTATATACATTATTAAACCTGGTGCAATAGTCCTGAACAGTTTCATTTGGCCCCCTTTTAAGGTTTTCATATTCAGATAAAATTTGAAGGGGGTCTTTCTTCTTTTCCCACCTATTCAAGAATTGTTGGTAAAGGACTCTTAGACTATCTATGCTTTGAGGGGTTAAAGATCTAAACCATGTTCTCACTTCCCTAGCTAGACTTTCGATGAAAATTCTCATTTGGACATCCGCTATGTCAATCTCATGAAGTTCAAAGTAGTATGTCATTTTCCTAGTGTGTTGTTGTGTTGCATATGTTTTAGTGCCATCAAAAGTAACAATTTTACTCTGATAGTCCTGTGGCATAGCGCCTTGGGAAGCAGGCATCATAAGGGGAGCATATATATTGGCCATGATTCTAGGTTGGGTAGGAGTGTGAACCGAAGTTGGGGTAATAAGGGGTGTTTGGGTTGTGGAGGAAGAACTAGAGGTAGTGGTAGGATGTTGAGTGGTGATTGGCTAAAGAGGAAGTGAAGGAATGAATTGAGGGGTGGACTGGACTTCAAAAAAGTGAGGGAATAAATATGAACTAACAAAAAGTGAAGTTGTTTCAGAAATTTCATGGGTTCTATCAGTGGTAAGGGATGACTGAGGAGAGTTTTGTAGATGTCAATCAATTGACAAGTTGGCTCATTGGATTTCAAGTTGTCTGATGACTTCTGGATCTTGGACTAAGTCCAATAGTTCACTATCATATGTGGTTCTAAATAGAGAAGTTTCAAATATAGGAAGGTCTTCTAAGAACAACCACTCAACAGGGCATGAATGTGATCTAAATAAAGGTCTAGGGCTGACTGAACTCCCTTGTCTTCTAATGATTCTTGGAATCAAGTTGGGATTTTCAAACACGGGGGGAGGATTTGAATCAGGGTTAGCCCTAGTGTAATGAGTTCTCCCTGAACCCAGATTTCAAGTCTTTTAAATGCTTTTCTTTTATGAATGTTCACAATAACTTCTAAAAATCCTTTAAGATGCTTTAAATTAAACTTTTAGGTTTCTCAAAGGTTTATTTTAACTGAGGATTTGTTCTTCCCCAGTATGGTCGCCACTATGTTATCACTCAGATTTTCCTTAGAAGTTATTTAAAAGAAGGAAAGGATCCAAGGTAACTACAAACCAATATTTTAAGTATAGATCCTAGCTAATCTACACTCAGAGAGGGCTCTCTCTTTATGATTTAGTGTTGCTTTGATATGATATTAAGCTAGCTATTAATGCTTAATGGATTTGTTTTGATTTGTTTGGTGGAATTAAGGAAACAAATGGGCAGAGCGGGTATTCATGTCATTGGGCTATGGAGTCAAGTAGGAAAAGTCTAATAGGATTTGATTAATCACTGAGGTAAGAGTTCACAAGGCAAGCTAGCACAGCAAGGAAAAATCTGAAAGTCTTAATGGATGGAAATCTTAACCAAGGCCAAGGTGAAGAATCCTTAATAAGGATTAAGATGAAGAAGGGAGGTTTGACAAATAGCAACGAAAATTAAGAATCCCATACTAGGGGCCAATAGAAGGAATGAATTACAGAAGTGAGGGAGCAACTAAGAATTCTCGGACTTAAGAAATTTAGTAGAAAACATTAAATAAGAAAATAGTTAAAACAGAGAGAACTTAAGCTAATTCTGATGATATTATTCCTCATTTGCTTTTAGGAATTATAAGAAAACACATATGATATTTCATAACATAAAGGAAAACAATATTCAAACTCAGAGAAATGATACTTATTTGTTTCCCATAGTGCACATGAATCGAGTGAAATGTCCTCAACTTTATTTAATCCAGTAAACCAGTCCAGCCTTGATTACAAAAACTCCTTTAGCTCAAAACAAAAGTCTACAGAAATTCTTTTTAATCCACCCTAATTACTTCATTTTGTGAAGTATTTATACAAAAACTAATACAAAATATCTCATAACTATATGAGATTTTTTCTAGGAAACAAAAGTTATTTTCCACACGAAGATAGAGACAAATGGAAAATAGATTGTTTGTTGTCCCTTTATTTATGAATGTGTTGGATACTAGAACTCGGATTTTCCTCTTGCAGTTTCCTTGGTAGTTATGTGTTGGATTTCACTCTTATCTTCATCTGCTGATACTCTTTGCCTATGCTGATACTCTTTTCATCCTTTAATTCCAAAATTACCATGGTAAATATCTTTTACTTCATAGATTTACTATAGTAACTTTATAGTAAATCAGTCAAACTGGTCCACCATTCATTATCTGTTAGTTTTATCCTGATCATCTTCCTATAAACTTCATCAGCTTCTGTGTACTTAGAAAAATTGGGCTTGTTGGTGAACAGATGTTTTACTTCATGTTCTATGTAAAATAGATTCTACGGGCCATCATAAAGTACCTTTCCTATATGTAATGCTTTTACTCCTGAAGAACTTGCTTGACTCCAAGCCTGTTTATTTAGTCATTCAATATAATCTTCCTGTGTCATTAACTTATCATGTATAACCAGTGGACTAGGAAGGCCTTTCTCTCTCAAAATGCCATACTTCAATGTGAAGCTATCTATATCTGCCTGAATACTATGACACATTTTCTCTAAGTTAAGCATTAAGTTCCTTTTAGTAAGAACTTCATTTATTTCAATAATAATAGTTGTTATTTCTTCAATCTCTTACTCATCTAGTTGGTACCTGTTCCTGTTGTTCAAGAAATCAATTAACTAATTTGCCTCTTTGGGCTTATCTCCCAGTTCTTCTTTAGTCTTTTGTATAGTTTCTATAGCTATTTTTATTAATTCAGATTGTTCAAAAATTACCTGGATAGAAGGCTAAATATCATTGATGGAATCATAAGCTAGAGAGGAGGGATCTTAAGCTGCTTCTTTAGTGCAGCTATATCATCATTTTTCTTTTTAATCAGTTGTTCAGCTGCTTTGACATATTTTGGATCATGTCCCAATTCTATCACCAAATCTTCTAGAGTTTTTATTCTGGTGTCTTTAGCCTGAGAGGATGCCTTTTCCAGTTGCAACTATGTTGTGGTGTTGTGCAATGAATTTTACAATTGATGTGTTGTGATGGCCTTATTAGTCAATGTAGAATAGACCATCTCACCAGTCTTCTTGTGTAGTTCTATTTGGTCAATAAGATGGATATCCTTTGCCAAAACTTCAAAATTAGTCTTTAAATAATTAACCATAGATCTTGGTTGTTGCATAATTGGCTTGAGGAAGCTCATCTGCATTTTTCCTTCCTTTATGTCAAAAGCTAACATAAGAATGGTCTGATTAGTTGGAGCCAATTTGAGGTAGTTAGCATAGGTTTGAGCTTTTAGTTACTCATTCCTCACTTTAATTTCTTTATACTTTCCTTTAATGTCCATGCTCTGTTTAGAGGGAGCCCTGAAAGAAGAAACCTTTGCGCTTTTTTGTCTTTCCAATGCCTATATATGTGAAGTAGATGGTGTCCCACCAGTTGGAATAGTCTACATACTATCTGTCCTTTGTGCCACTGCATTGCCTATGGTCTCCTCAGTATACTATTCTTCTGCATAGGGGTTTAACATTTTCGTTTTAACAAAAGTTTGATCAATAGGCATAGTAGAAGGAGTGGCCTCATCTCGGCTTCTCTTTAAATTTTTCTCCTTATTTAGAGGAGTCTGCAAAACATGAGGTTTGCTCATGATTTGTTCAGGTTGAGCAAGCTCCTCTAAGATTTCAGGCTCATCTGACTCTTCTTGTTGTTCTGAATCTTCTGCCTGTTATGAGGTTCCTTGTTGCTCTGATGGTTGTCTGTTGTGTTCCTGTGACTGCTTTCGTGATGAAGTTTCTCCAAACACCTGTACAAATGAATCTTCATCAAGCCTTCTTTCTAAATCCACCATTACATTGTCAACTTCAACTTGTGTGCTATCTTGATCTATCAGAGTGCCTTCCACCCATTCTAATTGATTGGCCTATTGTTCAATTTCTGGGATCCTATGGTGGATATAAGGAGATAGCTTATGTTTCTTCCTTTTGTGACAAATGAATCCATGGGGGTCATAGGCCCATATGAAACTTTGTTTTAATTTCAATCTTTGGAGGATTTTATCTTCCTTCTTCCCTACTTCTCTGTTATTGCAAATAAATGGGCCTATATTTTTATTCTTAGTTGGGCCTTTTTCTTGGTTTTGACAGAGTGAATCTCATCAGAATTGATCATTTGCCTGTAGTACTCCAAAGCAAATAATCACATGGGGAGATATCTAGGTAACTTGTAAGGAGGAAGCTCACACCCATAAATTCTGATTTCAGTATGGTTTTGGTACAAGTACCAATCCCCTACTTTGTATTGTTTGGACAGCTGGAGAACCCTCTTAATGTCTGCACTAATTCTAGGAGGGGCACTTCCTAATAACATTGTAGTCACTGGATGTACAAATAGGTCAATAAAATCTGTGTATGGATGGTGAGAATAAAAAGACCTGTGGAAAAAAAGAATAAAGAAAAGGTCAAAAAACAAATGAAAGAAAATGAACCCCAAGAAAAAGAAAAGACCATGAAAGTGTGCAAGTCCAAATGGCACTACTATTTACTTTAATAAAAAATAAAAGGTTGTGTGCAGCTTTTCACTTGTGCCACAATCCATGAATGGTCAAATAGTGTAAACTTGGCTATTTAATGTTTTCAATTTCTATGTCTATAGATAGAGAATAAAATCTAACCAAACAGTGTAATCTTGGCAGATAATTATATTAGGTAGAGTGAATAAAAGGAGCTCAACTATTTAATTTTAACCCTTAGGTGTAATAAGGTTAGACTTAGATAGATTTCCATTGTAAAAGAAAAGAAAAGTTTGATAAGGGTTTGCCAATTTAAATGCACCCTAATAAAGAGTAGAAAAAATGGTAGGATGTGTAGATGGGTAAGTAGAGTAATGGTTGCAGAATTGTCCATGATGAATAGTTAAAACTCATATCATTTACTTTCATCATCATGTGGCTTTAAAAGTATGGATAACAAGGAAACATTTACCCAAAGTCAAGTGTTTGATTTCCTCATTCATTTTACCCCTCTTTCACTAATTTCCCTCAAATAACAATCAAAGTGCCGAAAGCCTTAAAGTTAAAGGGGCTCAGAGCATTTCTCTGACTTCTGGAGGGACTGAACACTCGACCCAATGACTTATAAGGTCTAAACAGCTAAAACCCCTCATCAACATTAACCCCCTTCATCATTCACTCATTCCCCTAAAAACCCCTTTTCCTAGAGTAAAATCACTATTTTCATAGGAAAAGTAATTATCCTCTTACAAAACCCCTTCTCACAAAAAACCCACAAAATTCACCTAATCCTAAGTTATAATGTTTAAATGCGAAAATTTGAATATATTTCAAAACATTTTACTTAGCATATTCTTATATCCATTTCCATTTCATATTAACATTAATTTATTATAGTTAACTCCTGTAAAATACACCCCGTCCCCGTATATATTATTAAAATCCCTTATGTTAATATCCCACCTCGGTTTGAAATATAAACCTTAATAATGAAATAATCAGATGGATTAATTAATCGATATTAATCTATCTGTGATCAATGAAGACCTATAACCCTCCACTGCATTAAAAAGGAATTAATTAATCAACTTGTGATTAATTAAGAGCCTTCCTCCAATCACATCACCCTCGATGTCATTAATCTCCCTAATACGCAGTTATTATCTCATCAGGCCCCTCCATTAAATCCCAATCAAATCCCTTCCCCAACCACCGTACAATCTGACCTCTTCAGATCTAACAGCTTACGCTCATATCGGGTGGCCTCCGATGCCAAACTTTACCCACCCGATGTGAGTAGTTTTACTATTCACCCTGTCGCTACATGTTGCCCAACAAATGGCATCGGGCAGACCTCTCCCAATACCGCCATACCCTCATAAGTGGTGTGATATATTCCTTACTGCCTCCACTTACCACCTTTTCTAAACGACAAAACATCACTTGCAGAATCATTTCTTCCATTAGACCTAAAAATTGCCTTTTTCTTTGCTAGCCTGCCCTGTGAACATTCCCTTTAAAGATTTGGTTCACTTATGTTATCCATTGATTGACTCCATAGCCCAATGGCTTGAAGACCTAGGTTTATCCATCTACTCCAAGAATTCCACCACCCAACCTTCAATCTAATATCAAAACCCCCTTGAACACTAAGAACTAGGCTAAAATCTAATAAAAACAAAGCTAAATCATAAAGAGAGAGCCCTCTCTGGACTTAGGTTGGCTAGAACCTAAGCCTAAAAGATTGGTTTGTGGTTACCTCGGATGATTCCTTCTTTGATAACTTCTAGGGAAAACTTCTGAGTGATAACAAGTCATATGGTGGTTTAGGAAAAGAAGACAAAGGGCGAAATTTGGATCTACGTAGATTTAATAAAGTTGAATGATGCTTGTGTCCATGATCCATTCCCTACATCATTCATAGATGAAGTATTGGAGAATTTTGGAGGTTAGGAAGCCTATTCATTTACTGATGGGTTTTCAGAGTATCATCAGATCAATATCGTGCTGGAGGATTGGAGTAAGACTAGCTTCACCACTGAATGGGGTTGTTTTCAGTATACAGTTTGCCCTTTGGACTTAAGAATTCCCCTGAAATCTTTTCTAGGGTGGTAGTCGCAGCTTTCAAAGAATATTTCAAATAATTTATTCATAAGTTTTTGGAGGTTTACTTTGATGATTGGAAAGTGTTTGGATTAGTAGAGAAGCATGTTTCCAGTATTCGTCTCATGCTGGATACTTTTTAAAAGTCTGAGATATACCTTAATTTTAAGAAATGCATATTCTACATACCATATAGGATACTCTTTGGCCATGTTGTCTATAAGAAACGGTTTATGGTAGACCCTTCCAAGGTTGTAGTAATTATCAATTTGGAGCCTTCAAGGAATGTCAAACAGTTGTGCATGGCGTTGGGCCATACAAGATATTATAGGAAGTTCATCAAAGCATATGTGCAGATTACTCTGCCCATGGAGAGATTACTGAAGAAGAATGTGATGTTTTGTTGGGATGATGGTTACTATCCTAGTGTTCCCCGACTGGAAGAATGAATTCCATGTACGTGTAGATGCATCTTGCATAGCATTAAAATTTGTGCTAACCCAACCAAGCGTAGGTGATATTGACCACCTGATAGTGTTTGCGAGCAAGAATTTGTCAAAGGCAAAAAATAATTATTCAACTACAAAGCGTGAAGGATTGGAAATGGTGTATGCGCTCTAAAAGTTAGGGAACTATTTGTTGGGTGCGTAATTTAAAATGTACACAGACCATTCTGCTTTGACGTACCTGGTCTACGATCCTGTGTTGGAGGGGGGGGATTTGTATATGGTTTCTACTCTTTCAAGAATATGACTTTGTAGTAATTATGAATCCAGGGCGATTAAATGTTGGACCAGATCACCTCTCGCAGATTGTGAATGCTGACAAGCCTACAAATCTAGATGAAGGATTGCCTGATGTGCAACTCTTTTTTATGCATGTCGCAGATGAACATATTTCAGAAATAGTCCAATTCTTGTCTATGGGTACAACTCCTGAAGGGTATACGACACAACGAAAGAAATAATTGGTGGTCAAGGCTGTAGATTTTCCTATTATTGTAGGGAACTTATATAAAATTGGATCAGATGAAGTACTGCGTAGGTATGTCCCAAATTATGAAAGACAAAGTATCCTCGCTAAATCACATGGAGGTGTTCTAGGACGACATTATACGGGAAGAAAAATTGCACAGAAGATCTTACGAGTTGGGCTATGGTGGCCAATTGTGCACAAGGATTCCAAGGATTATTGCAGGGCATGCGATGTCTATTAGAGAATGCGGAGACCATCGCGAAGGCATTGATTTTCTTTGAACCCGCAAGTGTCTTTGCAGGCATTCGATAAGTGGGAAATAAACTTCATGGGACCAATTCAGCCACTCGAAAAGAAGACAGGATCAAGATGCATCTTTACAGCGACTGAATACTTGACCAAGTGGGCTGAGGCATAGCCTGTGAAGGATTGTAGCACAGATATAGCTGCGAAGTTCATTTTTTAATACATTTTGTCTTGATTTGGATTCCACAACAATGATGTGTGATAGGGGTTCGCACTTCTTGAACGAAATGATTGTTGCCTTGCTTGAAGAGTTCCAGATGTATCATCAAAAACGTATGACATATCACCCTCAAGAAAATGGAAAAGTGGAAGCCTTTAATAAAATCCTAGAGAATGCCTTAACGAATATTTGTAATGAAAAACGGAATGATTGGGATGTGCACATACCATATATTCTATGAAATAGAACTACTTGAAAAAATTTGACAGAACAGACATTGTTTAGACTAGTTTATGAACAAGAAGTTGTTATGTCGATGGAGTACATCGTGCCAAGTTTGCGGATTGCTGCAGTCACAGAGATGGCCGATTGAGATACCATGGAATAACACCTCATACAGATAGTTGAGTTGGAAGAAGATGACTTCTTGGTTGGTTTTCATTAGCAGATGCAGAAGGATCACAAAAAGGCATGGCGTGATCACCATATTAAGTAGCACACCTTTAAGAGTGGAGATTTATTATTGATGTATGATAGTAAGTTCACAAAATTCCCAAGAAATTTCTAAATGCATTAGCTAGGGCCATATATTGTCAAGGACATTATAGATGGAGGTGCAGTTTAGCTCACGAAGCTAAACAAGGAGGTGTTTTCGGAAAAGGTCAATCAGAACCTGTTAAAGTTTTACAAGGGTGATCTCACCCCTGTGAAATGACTATATGGATGCGATATAATCTTAGTACTCTAGGAAATTCCAAGGGACTGCGAGACTATAAATTACACTCTCAGAAGGATAAGTTGGCGAAGTGAATGGGTTGCATGAAAAATCGAAGGAAATCATAGAGGAAAGATATGATGAAGGATTTGCACTAGAATGGTGGGTCCTATGTAGCCTGGTCAAAAAGTGACTGTTGGAAGCATTGTAGATGATTTGATGCGGATCTTTCTATTGAAGGGAGCACGGGGAGAGAATTTAAGGAGCATTTCTTTGGAAATCTTCCGCCAAAAGTGCATTAATGATAGGGATCTCAAGGGAGTGGATGTATTTGAATTCAAATTGGGCTATAAATACAGTAGCCTACCCCACATTCAAACACTTTTCTTCCTGAGAACTTGCCTTGAGTTTCTTCTCTTTAGTTTGCGCCAAAATAATTGTTGTATGTTTGTATGTTAGGTGTGTAGCCTGATTATCTTCCTTATTCAGAGGTATCATCGCATTGGACCCTAGTTCATATTATGGTGGCAATGCCACCTGTTTATGTTTGCCACCAGGGGGGTCTGGGGGGGTGCCCCCAAAGCTAAAATTACATGTAAATTTTCCTTGTAAAATGTTGTAATTTCATATTCAATCTGGGCCATTCATTAGACGAAAATATGGCAGTAGAAGTTATGTTTAATTTAGGTTTTTTTTTTCCCTAGAAGGAAAACCCTCACTATATATGAGGGAATTGTATTGCATCTATGTAGATAAGTGTTCTGACCCAAAAAGAGAGAGGAGAATGTGTGAGAGAGAAGAGGGAATTACATCAAACTTGTTGTAGGTTATATCTCACGTATATCTGTGTCTCTCTTGTTTTATGTGTTTTATTGTTTATATTTCTGCAATATATTTTATGTGTTCCATCGCTATGTAATATATAATTTTCTAACACTGTAGAGGATTAGAAAACACTTCGATAGAAGATTTCACAGGAAGGATTTGGGAATTTAACTGACTGGAAACGTGAAATATTTCTGGAAAGAATGACTGAAACCCAACTTGAGCCGACCTAACCTGTGCCTACAAATTTTCCCACCACAGTGCCTATGATTCCAAGGCCTAAACCCTCTACCTCTACAGCATGAGAAAAGAAGAAGAAGAAGCCCTAGCAAGTGTCGATGCAGCAATCTCTGTGCAAAAATCTAACAGAGGTCGGACAAAAGGGGAAGATGGATAGAACCAAATAGTCGACGAAACCCCTGGACTTAGATGAAGAAGAGCTCACCATGGGGATTGAAGAAATTGATGCAGATGAAGTCGTGTCGATTACTTGGCTACCGCCTTATATACCACCTAGAAAATCAACATCCAAAGTGATGAAGGACCCCAATTCCACGAAATTCATGGTATCTACACCATTTCTGTTGGAGAGCATATCTTTTGAGGGAAATCTACTGGCCCGAATACTATATTTCAAGATGGAGGATTGCGACCTATGGGATCACGCAAATTTCCCATAACTGGAACCAAGAAAACATATAAAGAAGGTATACTATGAGGAGTCAGATGTTACACGGCTCAAACCAATGAAGTGGGCAACTAGGAAGGTTTGTTTTGAACTACAACTACATATATTCGAGCTTCAGCATAACCTACACACAAACACTCCTCTAGAAGTCATAGAGCAGCGTGAGGCTGCTATTAAAGAAGAAATGACTGCACTAGAAGCTACAGTCAATGATTGCACCTAGTTGTTTGAATAGGCCATGGAACTGTGGACCTCACTACAGGAGGATCCCACTTTTCATAAAATTGAACCAGATATCTGAGAAAAGAAAAGGCAGTTCAATGATATTAGAGCTACCACATGAACCTTAGCACCAATGCAAAGGTTCACCCGACTACCGGATGGGAAATTCATCCAGACTAAGATCGATGAGTTTTACCAGAATAATCAATCATATCTTCAAGGATGTAGTTCTGGGAATATGAGGCAAGTCAGTTGAGACAGACGGTGCAAAGCAAGATCAAGGCTATTCAGCAGACACAGAGAACCATGGGCCTTGCAGTCGAAGGTCCAACTACAGAGAAATTGGTTGAGGAAGTTCGTCAGGTCACTACACAGGGAACAACAAATATTCAAGCATTGAAGACAGAGTTTACTGGTTTGCAGGCAAAGATCGAGGCAACACTAGCAGAATGACTCTAAACTAGTCATGACTTTGTGTTAGGGGCATATTAGGACAGGGTCCCTTGGGGTCAACTTTGTAAACATTTTTGTTATTATTGTAAAAGTATCTGCATTTTGAGTAGTGGAGTCAACAGGTTGATAGGAGTCAAACGGATTTAGGAAGGTCAAATCTCCTTAGTTGGTTAGGATTTAAGTTGTTTTGTGACCTGCCCATGGTTCGCAGACCATGGTATTATAATAGAGAATGACATAAAAAGGATTCATAGAGAGTCATAAGAGATATTAAAGAATCTATGTGTGAATGATCTAAGTAAGAGAAGTTTGTTTTCTATACTTAGGCGAAGGGGAAGGCTCCTGCAGTTGTGTGCGCGGAGAGCTTGGTAAGTCTGCAATTGAGTGCGTCAGCCCCTGCAGCTATGTGCGCAGGGTAGAAAGAGTCTGTAATAAAAAATATGAACATAATAAAGGTTGTTTTGGAGCATTAATTATGTATCAGTGTGTTATTATTTACTTCTGGAATTATTGTATGTTCACTCTGTTTACTGCATTTATCATGAATAGTACTTAATAGATGCACAAAGTTGGTATATCAGCTTAATTATATGATGTTATGAAGGTTTAGAACACCAAGCGAAGCGTTTGGATCTGTTATCTGTTAGTTACTGTAATTTCCTAGTTTCAAGGGTTAGGGTTCGCAAAGGTCGGAATAAAGCCCTAAAATTAACAGAAACACATCACATAGCCCTTTGGATGCAAAAACCTAGTTTTGGCATCCCCCAATACTGCCTCAGGTGAGATTGTAGCCTGAGCTATGCAGGTTGTTGCTGAAAGGGCCGGTGGTGTAGGCTTTTGTTGGTTAGCACACCTAACTCTGAACCTAGGTCCAAGCCCCCTCAAGCCAACATAAACAAAAATTTTCAGAAAAATTGGCTAGGACCATTATAGATTGTGGAAATACTTGGCCCATCTACTTTCATTATCCAACAGTTACAGGGTAGGAAAGAATCCCTTCTTGTAAATGGGCTCATCCTTAAGAAATATGTTTCTAGAAGTTTATGCTACCCTTTGTAAATATGTAAATAATCATATGGATAAACCAATTTGTCTTGTATATAGTTTGGTTGAATTCTACTCTTTTGACTTTGTACTTGAGTATATATTTTAATATTATGTAATCATTTTTATGATATTCATCTTTAAAAGGAAAATTATCAAGAAAATTATTATTATGTTATATTTCAGAATTTCATCTCTGATATTAATGATTTTTTCTTATTATTTTGTAAACCACTCATAACCTAAATCTCTAAAAGTGATACTTTATCTGATGGCCAGCCATAGCTTTAAACAGTTGTTGAAATAGATAAAGAATATGAAAAGGTATAGAATTTTATGACTCTAACTTTCATCCTTAGCTCTTAAGGAGAAGAATTACATCCCATCCACTAATTAAATATTTTTAGAGTGTAATTAAAAAATATTAAAATTGAAATATAAGGGGTCTCATTAAGATCCAGCTTACCATGATCATGGGTACTAATGGTATTGACATTACCAAATATGGTCACCAAGCCAGGGTAATGTCTTATAGCCAAAAATTGTAAGACAAGAGGTCTCATCACGAGGCGTCTTGTTCTCTATTGTTAATACTTTTGAATGGAATTGTCAACATCTGTCTCCAAGCCAGGACAATGACCCTCAAGGAAAAGAAAATATCAAAAGTATGATCTAAATATCTCTAAGATCTCTACTAGTGGATGGGATACTAGTATTTCTTGTTTAAATGGTAACCCTGTCGAGGTTATGGATGCTTTCTAGTAGTAGTGGCACTACCTATGACATCAGAGTCAATCTTAATGCAAAACTTATAAAAGTATTTATCTTATCATTATAACTGGAATTAACAATTGGCTACTAGAGATAGGTTAAGTATTTTCATACCAATAGGTTGTGAAGTTCGCAAATAATAACTTTTGTTTTATTTTTCGAAGATATTTTTATACAAAATTAGAACTTTAGCATTCTGATCTTTTCATATGTATTCCTTTTTCTTCCAATTTAATTGATTTATTCAGAGATAATTATTTCACCTGGTGCATTGTCAATTGTTGTAGAAAAAACAACCCCCATTTTTCTTTACCCTTAAAGACATAATAAATAATGGGACCTTTTATGTTTTTGTTTATTTTTTTAAATAACCTTAGATTTGTTTAAAAATAATACTTAAAGGAAATTGAATCTAAAGTGAAAGCTAAATTAAATTCCTTATCGAGATAAGCATTCTTGGGATGGCTTTATCGGAGCCTTTTTGATCAAATGTTACGAGGTCTTTCCCCTATGAGATCCGATCTCTCGAGGTTCTGAGATTATTTATTTATATTTGAGTTTTGGTACATTGGGATTCTCCTTATCAGGAATAATACATCGTAACTCTTATTAAAAATAACTTACGAGATTAGTATTCTCTAAGCACTCTTATACATCGAAGCTTAGATATTTCTAGACCCTTTCATATCAGACCTCGCATCTCAAGAAATTTTCATATCAGAACATTTGTATTTCAGATCCCTCACATCTCGAAAGATTTTATAGCAGCCCTTTCATATATTGAATATTCACATCTTAGGGGATAGCTCATCTTGGTGCTCACATCTCGAAGCTTTACATATCAGGAAACCTTTATATCGTAACTCTATTTTAAATTACCCTCTGGTATTTCCATTATGATATCTGACATGGTATGTTGACGTGGTCCTTTGTCTATTCACTTAAGTGATTTAATGTTTTAATTATTATCCTCGAATGAATTAAATCTCACATTTAATAAACTTTGGATTTCATATTAGATTTTTAATAAAGGAATTTTACACTATTTACATTTCTATGTCGTTTGTGAGTGTTTCAAATATTTTTTCTACTAAGTTTTTGGGCTTATCCTCTACATGTGAACATAGATTCTCATCACATTTAAGAAATGAAGAAAGGAGTCAAGAGTAAGAAAAAGGCTCCACAGCAGCAATCCATGGGTTTAGGAGCAGGCCTATTTTATGACATTGTATGTACCAGGGATGTTGGGTTTTCCTATTGGGAAGAAATTTACAAGTATTTTGAAGATGAAGGACCTGAAGTCATTAAAAAGATAGCCATAGCATATGACAAAACACCTGTCTCAAAAAATACTCCAAAGGACACAAAAATTATTTTCTCCACAGAATAACAACGAGACCATGATTAATGCCTTATACAAATATGGTTCGTTGGGTGGTTGAAAATTTAGATATTTCTGAGAGACAAATATAAACACTAAAAGGAAAAATGGTTGGTTCTTTTGCCAACAAATATTTGCAAAGTATGTATCATTTTCCTAATCTGCAATGTATATATAATAAAGAGTTCGATGAGGCCTTTGTAAAGGAGCACGAGCACTCATCAGAACAAATCAAAAAATGGAGAAGAGAAACTAAAAATCATAAAGCAGAGGAATCTGGTGAGTATTCACTTGATTCCCTTCCTGCTCTTTTTTTCAAAGTTGTGGCTATGATGTGCCAATTGCATGCTCAACCTAGTGTGTCAAAGTTCTCATGCACCTAGGTACCTCTAATTGATGGTGTGATAGAAGGATATATATTTGATTGGGCCACTATTCTCTTAGATAATTTGGCTACACACATCTTAGCTTTCCAGTGTGCTAAAAGTGATTATGAGAATAAGCTTCCCCCTTTCTACATGTCTTCTTATATCATGGATACCCCATGTTTTACAATGGATTTTCTTGCTATGAGTTGGAAATGGACCATTCATGATCCAAAGCCTATTCATATCTATCATGATATTCTATGGGAATCCAAATACTATGAACATTTCTACCAGATTTGTCACAGAGTGATGATTCTTATACATGAAGCCATTCATGACCCTCAACCACCTTGGATGTCTCACAAATCCATGGATAAACTTGGGACGTTAGAAATTGGTTCAGGAAAGAATTGTTCACTTATATCAGGGTCTATGGCAGCTTGGCCCATCCTAATGTTTCTCCCCTATTCATCCTTGATAAGTTAGTCAACAGAGAGGTAACTTATCAGACAGTGGGTTATGGCATGTTAGAAGTGTTTCTGAGAATAAGATTTTTCATTTCTACATGTCTTCTTATACCATGTATGCCCTAGGTTTTACAATGGATTTTCCTGCTATGAGTTGGAAATGGACCATTCAGGATCCAAAGCCTATTCATATCTATCACGATATTCTATAGGAGTCCAAATACTATGAAAAATTCTGAAAGATTTGTGATGGAGTGATTATTCAAATAAATGAATCCATTTTTGAGTCTCAGCCACCTTGGATGTCAAGAAGCCATAAATGAACTTTGTAAGGTCAAAAAATAGTTTGAGGAAGAACTGTTCACTTATATCAGGATCTATGGAAGCCTAGCCCATCCTCAAGATTTTCCCTTGTTCATCCTCGATAAGTTAGTCAGCAAAGAGGTAGTGTATGATATAGTGGGTTATGGTATCACTAAGGTATTAAAAGAGACAAAAAAAAAGGTTATGGCATGTTTTCCCTACCAAAATCGAGATATTTGCATTGGTTAATTACCGCCAAGATGAGAAAGAAATTCTAGCCATTAAATCTCTTACTTTTCCTATTTTTCCTAATAGAAAATATGATCCTAGTGCAATGGTGAATAATTTCACTACTTCCGAGGAACTCTAACACTTCATTCAAGAAGCAGATAAGCTAGATGACTTGTTTGCACAATCCTCTTCTTATACAACAGTACTATGAATAATGGAAGAACAATTGACTGTAGAGGATAAAACTCAGTTTGTCCAATACTATTGGGATGGGGTCCTCTGGGTTACTTTGGGGTTAGATAACCTAAATTTTGGTACAATTTTGTAAAATACGTAAAGTCTCCATGATTTATGGATGCAGAGCGCGTAGATGAATAAGAGTCAAAGGGGCTTAACCCCTTGTTTTAAGTAAATTTTGGGTCAGTTTTGAGATTCACCCATGGTCTGCAAACCATGGCATTGTATGAAAGAATCTACAAATAGTTGAGTCTTATTGAAAGGAAGAGGTAACTATGGAACTAAGATAGGGAATTGGGTTTATTGAAGAGTCTTGGGTAGAAGCTAAGGTAGAAAGCTCTACTTCTTGCGCTTAGGTAGAGGAAGGAAGGCTCTACAACTTAGTGCGCAGAGGCCTAGGTAGAGTCCGTAGCTGAGGGCGTGGACCCCTACAGCTGTGTTCCCAAGAAAGTTTGAGTCTATAATCAGTGAACTGAAGATCAATAAAGAAGTTTTCTAAAGAATTCCTAAGTATTTCTATTTATCGATGTTAATGTTATATGCTGCTAATAAAGGACATGTTTTATGAATTACTGATTAAATGCTACACGACTATATTGAATTTATCTTAATAATATATGGAACGAATGCTTAGCCACTTCTGCGAAGATTCTGGTGATTTCTCTTATGTTTTCTAACGAATTAAGTAGATCTGTGTGAAATCCAAGTTAGGATTTCTTTATGATGCGCATAAGTATGTGAATCAACTTTTAAAGGTCTGTAAGGACTGATCATGGGCCTTCGTGAAGGTTTGAAGGCCGCTTTAATTGAGCTGCAATAACGTGCCCTAAGAGTTTGTCGATTTACGCAAAGGGAGATCCAAGGCACTAGAAGACATCACACTAGTCTCTGGATGTAGACACTTGGTTCTTGCATCCCCCCATACTACTTCGGGTGAGACAGCAACCTACGCTATGTGGGTTGTTACCAAAAGGGCCAGTAGTGTAGGGTTTTGTTGTTTGGTGCAAATAACTCTAAACCTAAGTCAGGACCCCCTAAGCCAACAAATGCTTCCATTGTCGTGACATTTATTGATTAATTCCTACATGCCTTCCACAACCTTTCTATCACGCAACATTTTCATGCAACAATACATGCAGAAATTGGGGAGCGTCCATAAGGAACTACACGAGTTTCCGATCCAAACGAGTAGAATACAGGAAGGCATTGGACAAGCCAGCTTGACACCCAATACAAGCTAAGCAGCAAAGCTATTCAAGACCCTAGATCTCAAAACTATACCATTTTCGGGCAGGTCCATTCACGCAAAGTTAGCTGAGGATCGTATTGTACTTAGTACAGTGACAAATATAGGATTGAATACAGCGGACCTCCCTTGAAACCTTCCATGCGCTACATAAGGGGATGACAGATGACTTGAGAACTAGGGAGTAGTGTACCCTCAACCTCATAAGTGAGTACAAAGTCAATAATGAACAAATGTTCGTTGAGAAGATAGAGGCTCTGAAGGAAAAGCAGGAACTACAATCACATAGTTCAAGTCTAGAGTTAGTCGTAGTGGAGGACTATAAGACAATAACTGAACTTCACATCCCAGAGGATGCACATCTTGAATCCAAAATCAAAAAATTATTCACTAGTGTGTGTGAGGCTAGAGCAGAAGTTGGATGAGTAACTTTCAAGTTCAACATGAAGATTGCAGACCTGCAGTTGAAGTTGCAGCCCATGACTCCGCCTAAAGTTTGGGAGTAGTGAAGAATCGCAATTAAGGAGGGTGTGGCTACCTTGGATATCACAGTCACTGACTGTGTGGCAATGTTTGATCAGGCTATGGAGATATGGACCAATCTGCAGGAGGATCTAAACCTGCAGACATTAAACACAGAGGTATGGGAGATGCAATGCCAATATGATGAGTTTCAGGTGATTGCATGCACCTTAGCACCAGCGCAACACCTTACTAAGTTACAAGAAGGAAAGAAGCTACTAGCACAAGTAGAGGAAGAGTTAAAGAAAGAGGCCTTGTTAATGGCCACGTTGCAGCCTTGGTTGGATGAGGCTTATCAGATCACTATCTCCTTTCAAGGTAAGATTAAGGGACTGCAGCAGATGCATCGGACGATGAGGCTGGCATAGAAGGACCAACCATAGAAAGAATTGGTCGAGGAGGTTCGACAGGAAGTAGCACAGAGCATTGTTGAAGTTGCAATGATCCATGTGAAGTTGGAGGATCTTCGCACTAAGATTGCGGAACCATCAAAGTGACTCAAGGGTGATTCATAATCTTTGTGTTGGGGGCCTATTGGGATGGGGTCCCTTGGGTTAGTTTGGGGTTATATAACCCAAATTTTGGTACACTTTTGTAAAATATGTAAAATTTCCATGATTTTTGGATACAGAGTGTGTAGATGAATAAGAGTTAAAGGGTCTTAGCCCCTTGTTTTAAGTAAAGTATGAGTCGGTTTTGCGATTCACCCATGGTCCGTGGACCATGGAATTGTGTGAAAAAGAATATAAATAGTTAAGTCTTAGAGAAAGGAAGAGATAACTAGATGGAACTAAGATAGGGAATTGGGTATTTTGAAGAGTCTTGGGTAGAATCTAAGGCAGGAAGGATCTACTTCCTGCGGTTAGGTAGAGGAAGGAAGGCTCCAAAAATGAGTGTGTGGAGGCCTAGGTAGAGTCCGTAGTTGAGTGTGCAGACCCCTACAACTATGTGCGTAGGGAAGTTTGAGTATGTAATCAGTGAATTGAAGATCAATAAAGATGGTTTTCTGAATAATTCCTTAGTATTTTTGTTTATCTCTATTAATGTTATATGTTGTTGATAAATGACATGTTTTATGAATTACTAATTAAATCCTACATGACTATATTGAATTTATCTTAATAATATATGGAATGAATGCTTATCCACTTTTGCAAAGATTCTGGTGATTTCTCTTATGTTTCCTAGGAAATTAAGTAGATCTACATGAACTCCAAGTTAGGATTTCTTTCTGATGAGCATGAGTAGGTGAATCAACTATTAAAGGTCCGCAAGGAATGATCATGGACCTTCCCAAAGGTATGAAGGCCACTTTAACTGAGTTGCAGTAACATGCCCTAAGATTTTATCGATCTACGCGGAGGAAGATCCAAGGCACTGGAAGACATCACACTAGTCTCTAGATGCATAAACTTAGTTCTTGTATCCCCTCATATTGCTTCGGGTGAGACTGCAGCCTACATTATGCAGGTTGTTTCCGAAATGGCCAGTAGTGTAGGGTTTTGTTTGTTGGCACAACTAACTCTAAACCTAGGTTAGGACCCCCTAAGCCAAAAAATACAAAAATTCTTGGATAGGATTAAATTTGTTACATTTACCTCAAGAAAATTCCTCTACGTCAACTGCTCAGCCTGATAGTTCTACATAGTCAATCGTTCCTCCTAAGGATCAGCTAGAGGTTGTTATAATTTATTCCCCACCTTAGGTTTAGGAATTGATTTTTAATCCTAAATTCAATGAGGCATGGAATGAATTCAGTATGAGTATAAATCCTAAGACTAAGGCTCAAACTTCACTTTCTCAAACTCTCACTTCTTCACAACAATTGAATGTTCATGGTACTATTAAGAATGTTGAACAAGATACCAGGTTAGAGGAAGTCATTGAGAGGTTTTCCATTCATGGAAATAACTCCTTAACAAGAAAGAAGAGAAGATCACCTCGCTGGAACAAACTCTTGATCACGAAAAATAGAAAATTAATGAACTATGGAAGAATCAAGTGTCAAAGCTACAACATATATTTGATGCCTTGAAAGTACAACATGACAAGGAGGTACAGATAAAACATGATCAAATCAAATAAATGCAAAACAATAGATAAATTGCATTCCAATCCCCAACTAGCCAAATTTAATAAAGAAGCTAAGGAATTAAATGCTCTCCTTAAGCATCAGCAGAAGGTCTTTTATAATAAGATTATGTCAATCTAGGATTAATGTAAAACATCAAATTGTCTTATGGATCAGTTGTTTGATATGATTAGTTACTTCAAAGAAGTGGATGAACAGCTGACTGATTTTTGTGAACCATGCCTTCACCAACATGGGTTGACCAACGTGTCGATGGTTACATTGGAAGTATCACTTCACATGAGCAAACCCATGCACCGTTAGCTTAGGAGTAGGAGTAGTGTTTGCTTTTGGTTTGTTTTCTTGCATGCATGTTTAATTTATTCTTTGGATGTTTGTTTTTATTCCTTCTTGCTTGCTTACTCTCTTTTCTTATGCTTTTAATTCTTTTTCTTTGTTTTGTTATTTGTTTTCTTGTTTGCGCTCGTAGGTTAGTTCCACATGGAACTATGTGGGATTCTTGAAACAAGCTGGGTAAAGTACAAGATGTCTTGTGCAGCTAACAATACTTGGTTATCTATGGTCTTTCCTCTGTATGAAGGACTTGTTATCTTTAGTCCATGATATGCCAATGAAAAATATGTATTGTTGAAAGTGAACCTTGGTGAAAACACAACATTTGCGCACTAACTAGTGTCACCTAATCTAGTCTGTTGTTTTTTGGTTAATCCTTGTCACCTTAGTCAAATAGAGTAAGGAGAGGGGGAAAACCTTAACAAGCATGTTAGAAGTATACATAAACTGCTTCTCTGGAGGAACAACCTCTTATGCTCTCAATAAGTCAGGATCTATCTTTTGCCTCTAAAATGAATAAGTGTTATGCACAGTTATGAAAATGAAAAATGAAAATTTGAATTTTTTTGAAAGAAATGAAAAATGAATAAGGAAAAGAAGAGAAAGGCTTTTTGCGTAGAGATTTGATGCAAGTAACTCCACTGGGGTACTGATCAGGCTAGATGGCAGCGAAGAGATGCTTTTGTTCCTATGTGCCTCCTTCCGGGTGCTATCCATGCGTGTTAGCAGCGAAGAAACACCAAAGATGAAACTAAAAATATGACGACCATAAAGCTTGTGCACCAATATACCCCTCACCCCAATCGAAACAACTATGTTGGTTTTCCTTGGAATGTGTGTCGACCGACCAAGATATTGGAAGATTCTACATCTTACAATCAAGCAAGTGTGGAAACCAAGACAAACAGAGAACTGAATAATACTTCCAGAGGTGCTAGACTTGCTTTTTACGAATAAGGTCCATTAAGAGAGTTGGAGTTCTACCAATGTGTCACCAAATGTTGTAGTGGCTACAACCACCCTCCGAAATTTTCCCTTCGCTTCGTTTTGGATCCTTCCTACCAACCATCCTAGCATCGTGTCTTTCACAGTCAAGTACATAGGCTTCATTGATTTCTTAGCAGTTTTCCAACCTGTGCATGATAGTTTCTTTTACCCCCTTCATAGGCTACCTTTCCAGACTTGGAAGAGTTGCTAGTTGAGCAGATCCCTCATAAAGCCGCACAATTATGGAGGGGAACCAACCTTCCCTATAGAAATTGTGCAAACCTGCTTAGCAACTTGCTTGGCCCAGAAATTGCACAATCCAGGGAAACAACCTTCCTCAATAAAATTTCACAATCTGGCCTAGTAGTGTAGCTTAGCTTATAAATTGGCAATTTTGGGCAATAGTGAGTTGCTCCTCCTAGAAATTGCGCAATCCCTCTCGACAACCAACCCAACTCCTCCCATTTTTGCACAAAAATACCACTCAGTCAAGTAGGTTGTTGCATGTGCCTTCAGGTTGACCAGTTCCACCCGAGACTCAAAAAAGTTTACATGCATGCATGGGCTGATTTTTCCTAAAATAGCAAAAAGCTACATGCAAAAAGCATCCCTAGATTTTAGGGATCTATTTTTAGCAGCTGGAGGTTACATGCAAATATTGTTTTAGAAACTTTCCTCCAAGTGTCACTTTTTCCTAGATTTGTGGCATGCATATCATGAGCCTAAAAATTATTTATTCGATGCTTCAGAGCTCATTCTTCACATCAATCTTGGAGCTCTGACATCCCACGGCATATCTAAGAGTCTTTGGCACATACAACTCAACTATTTCCAAGTAAGTCCACTTTACCTGTCTTTTGAACCATTTCTATTGCTTTTTGTCTTTTGGCTTGTGTGAGTGTTGTCTACTTGATTTCTATGAACGCTTATTGTCATTTGCATGCATGTTAGCATGTACAAACACCATTTCAGTTTTCATTTGCATCTCACTGCTATCACATGCATGACATTTTTTTTGCACGAACAGTCGTTGATTCGGCGACTCATTTCACACACATGCATGTTGTTCCATTTTCTAAATATTCCATTCATTGTTTGTATGCATGATCATTCAATCCTGCTTGCACTCAATATCTCTATACATTCACATCTTCGTATGCTTTCAGTTACCCATCAGCGGGTGTGGGCAACCTTGGCCCGGACTCAGTGTGGCCCAGAAAAAATTATGCAATTCTGAGAGGGAAGGCTCTACCTTCCCCCCAGAAAATACATATATCTAGCTAGACAGTGTCCTCTAGCATTGCCTTGTGCAATTCTGAGAGGCAATGTTTGTTGGCCTAGAAAATTGCACAACACAGTCCTTGGGCCTGCATCACTTGTCAAATGAAATTTCACATTGCGCAATCTCAACATCTAGTGGACCAATTTGGATTACGCATTGTACAATTCCAGCAGTCAACCAGCCTCTCGATAGTCTGGGATGCCTTTTCGCAATTCCATTAATTAGTCGCTCAGCATCCTAGTGAAAATTGCGCAATCCTTGCTAGCAGTTCCCCGGGTATGTTGCATGTCAGTCCTCAAGTATTCTTTGGTTTTAACTGACAGATTTCTTCCCATGCATGTCACCATCTCTCTAGATTTAGTAGGTGTTCATCTGTCTCTCAGCAATTCGGGATCAATGGCCTCCAAGAGAGGAGGATCAAAGGACACCGATGGAAGCGTAACTAGAGCAGTAATTGAGCGAGTGTCTATGATTTTGCCAATATACGCAGACACCAAGCTGGTTGTACACAAAGAAATCAAGATGATATGGCAGGGGGTCAACGATGCATTCTCAGGAACATTTGGGGAAGATATTCAAGAGCGCCAAGTCTATGTGAACATTCACAGGTCTGGCTTGTACCGGATTGCATGCAGATACCTTTCATTCCCATGCGCAGACATGATACATTGGATCATCTCGCATGTTGATCCTAAGACAATGGTATTGAGCAGTGTCATAGGAGCAGAGATTTATACCTTTATGGCACAGTATTATCAATAGATGTACCACTTGTCGAAGCCAATGATCGCCATGGAGACACCCTTCATCATACCTAGTAGCAATGCCAACTCCAGGGATATCTTGAAGAACTGGGTGAAGGAGCTAATCAAATTCAGAATGACACCCAACCAGATTTACAAGATGAAGATATTGTGAAAGGTCTATCATTACTTCATCATCTTTGTATGTCACTTGTGTGGTTAATAGAGCACGGAGACCTTCCCACGGAGTTGGGTGATCGCATTGGACCAACTAGCCAGTGAAGGAAAAGCATGCAACTAGTTGGACATGTTGGCTCACAGGCTGAAGGTATATGTAACAGGAGCTCGGGAGCCACCCAAAGGCCAGCAAGAAGAAATCCACATGTTTTCTTACATCTTGGATGTAATTTGTGACTATGAGGAGTTCCAGGGCTTGAAGTGGGCATGGACATCGGCAGAAACCTCTGTGAACACTTATTGCAAACTATTTTCCGAATGCAACTTTTGCATAGTCATCGCACAGCTGTCAAGTTATTTTGTCACCCCAGTGTACAAGATGATATTTGAGAAGGATCGACCTTGCATGTCGAAGGAAGAAATGGAGGCACTGATCGACATAGCAGATTGGTATGCCTCACCTCTTGGCACCTCCATAAGGATTTACAACATGTTTTGCTGAATTTTTCCATGGACAAGCTTGTCATGCAAGAAGTGTCATACCACATCTCAACAGGACTGTCAGCTAGGCTACAATGGAAGAAGAAGGCACCTTGGCCCACTCTTCCGTTGCAAATCAGGTTGAACGAGATACAGAATCTCAATCACGTGGATGTTGAGACAAAAGAGTTCAAGTAATTTACTTTCGGCACTCGTAGCTTCAATCTGTATGACCCACATTTTTTTGTGAAGGATCACTACATGAGATTGCAGTTTCTGTGGATCCATGGGGCATGTGATTGAGCTGAGCAAGACCCATGGAGATATTGTCACATCTTCTCTAGGCCCAATGAACCAGTCGACATCATTATAGAATGGTTAGCAAAGCAGCGTGAAGGAGCATCCAAGAGAGTAGTAGTATCAGAGGTAAACATATCGACACGCGACAAAGGCAAGAGAAATATTATCGACATCACAGAGGAAAAACAAAGTTGCAAATTCAGAGAAAGACCCCTTGTGTAGAAAGCATCTTTAGAAATATAGGTAAAGAGGCAACAACGCGACAGGAGGACTGTGCAAAGGCATAGAGAAAAATTGATGGTGGAGGAAATAGTGAAGGAGTTGCATAGTTGAAGGAGCAATGCCAGAAGGAACAGGAGATGCATAGATAGGAGAAGGAAGTGCATAAAGGATAGATATGGTAAGGGGTGCAACATATATAGATTGATGAAATTGCACCCATACATGTGGTAGACTCATTCGAGCAGCTAGAACAAAGTAGGAAGGGTGAGTTTTCATAGGAGCAAGAGATAACTCAAGAGATTGAGCGAATACTTGAGCAGATGGATATAGAGATGGAGCAACCAAAGTTAGAGAAATACATCGACTTCATGCCTACCATGAAGAGGTCGACCAACCGGCTTCACCGAATCTGGAAGAAGAGCAGGTCCCAAGTGACCGAGGAGATACTGAGATCCTTGGAGACAATCCAGAAGAAGAGATGAACATATCATTCAACGAGTCATAACATAGAGTTGTGCAATAAGATAAAGTGTCTAATTCGGATGACCACACATCTCCTATGCAGTTTGAGGAATTAGTGCTCGTATCTAATGTGCGCAATCATCCAACAACATTTGTCGATGCTACCAGAGCATATGGCGAAGCCACTAGCTTGAGTGTTTGCTTCTTAATAGCAGAGAATGAGCGAATGGCTAAGGAGTTACAGACGGCCAAGTAGGGAGGAGAATTGGTTACAACATTTTCCCAAGCAGGGTTGAAGAAGGAGATACCGGATGAAATATCATCCCTTGAGACAGTCATGTGGGCGTTGTATTCCAAATTTGGTATCGTGCATAAGGAAGTTTTCCATCTCAAAGGTTGGCAGTAGCGATGTGCTAGGAGAGCACGTATCTTTTCAAACATGCATACTATTGTTGACCACATGAAAACATGGACAATGAGATACAAAGAAGCCCTGTTACACTTGCCTAAGATGATGAAGCCCAGAGAGGTTGAGTTAAAGGCACGTATCCAAAGTTAGATCTGGAATAATGAAGAACTCTAGCAACTCATCACTAGTTTGCAGGCTTCCCATGCACAGGTGTTTAGAAGCATGGATGTTGTTGTGCATGCATATTTGATCCCATCTATTGCAATACTCATTGAGGAAAAGACAAAGGTACAAGTCCAACTGGAACTAGACTCTTACTTTGACGAGTTGATGTGCATAGCCACCAGCGCAGACTTGGCAATCAGTGTAGACACTATGCATCAATATGTCGTTGGTACGGCCACACTCAAAAAGATGATGCTCATGTTATCAGACGAGTTGGATAGAGGAGATAAAGTACTGTACCTGGATGCAACAAAGGCAAGAGTCTGTTTCCAGAAAGATGTCACCATAGAGTGTAAAGACACCATCATGGACTACCAAGCTTGGCATCAATTCACCACCATCAACCATCGTGAGGATGTCAAAGAGTTGGTCTTCCCATAGTTGTCTGAGTCATAGTGATGTATTTTATGAGTTACTCAATCCTATTTTGTCTCACATGGGTACATGTGCAGATTGTATGTAACGTCTTGTCAAGTGGAAGTTCAACTGTCAATAGCTGAATGTAACAATCATAGAGTAGTTGAAGATTCATGAAGGTAGATTAATAGTCACAAAGGGAAATGTCAAGGATCATCCCACCCTTTGCTATATATAGTACCTCATAACTCATTGTAGAGGCTTTTGGTCAACCAAGCTTTCGATAGGAGTATCTTAGAGAAAGCTTGGAGAGTATTGTAACGAACCTTGGCTTCTCCACAGTGCAGAGCTAGTACATCTATTTGGAGGAGAAGGCGGTAGTGATTGTAACGTTCCACTATCGGGACTAGTAGTTGGTCATGGTTGTACTGTATGATTGTAACATTCACTTCTTAATATAATAGAGCCAACATGTTTCATGCATATGTTGTTATTGTATTTCATCTATCTTGTTTACTATAATGATATATGTATCTGTTTGCTTACAGATGCATATATGGACTCTTTCTGCATAAGTATGTATGAATATTATTGAGATGTGCTATTGGTTTACCCATCAATTTGGATTGTTAGCTTACTTTCTTTCTAGTTTGTGGTTCATCTCTGCTCGTGTGTTCCCTGTGTGCTTTCACAGGTTTCCAAGGGGTGCACTCACCCCAATTTCAGTGTGTTAGAACCGTTCATGCACCTTCCTTGGCTTGTTACACATGTCACACCTTTGCTACTAATAGGGACATCTTACTTGCCTTTGTGCGTAACCGCAGTCAATGCTCTTCTATGTAATTCCTCATTCAATTAATAGAAATTCGAGCCAAAAACAACAAAAAAAATGTATATGTGCTACCAATATTATTTTCTATGTAAAGTTTTTGCCCTATAAAGATCTAGGTGAATTCTTGATGAATGCACACTTCATGTCTATATATACAAAATATGTTTTCATCTAAATATGAATGAAAATATGAGTTTATTTTCGTGTGAAGAAAATATTATTCTCTTATTTAATAATATTAGTTTGTTTTAGATATATAATTTGAATAAACCTAATAATTAAAACCATATAATTCCTTCTAAAATATAATAAGTTAAAGTAAAAAAAAATAACTATAAACATATATGCATCTATAAATATAACTAATCAAATTTATACAATAATAAATAATAAATTCTCATTAATAATAAAATTAAATAACATTTTCAAATGATAATATCACTTATAACATTAAAATTACATTCAATCATTTAAAAAAAAAATTATATTACATAAAATTAATTAATTGAAAATAAAACTAAATGTCTTATCTTTAAAAAATTATAAGAACGGTAATCATCTTACGATTTCTAAGAAAATGGTAGGCTTTTGTTTTTTTTTAATGATGACGGATTAAATCACGGGCATTATGCCTTTGTATTCTTGAGGATAGTGGCAGGTTTTGTAAGGTACTTTTGTCTATCTGATGCAATATAGTTGTGATTATTTTTTTCGAGGTAGTAGAAAAATTATCTAATTTTGGCAAGTGTTGATTCATAATGCACATTTTTTATTGGAGCATATTTTTGACACTCTAAATTTTCTTATGTATTAAGTATGAACATTTTTTTTAAATGTTAGTGATTTTCATGCTAATTTTGAAAAGTGTTGATGCAATATCAAGCGCTCTTTTTTAGAGAGCTTATTTTTGATACTTTAAATTTTCTTATGTATTAAGTATGAACATTTTTTTTTTAATGTTAGTGATTTTCATGTTGATTTTGAAAGGTTTTGATGCAACATCAACCACTTTTTTTTAAAACACTTATTTTTGACACTTTAAATTTTCTAGTGTATTATGTGTGGACAATTTTTTTAAAATGTTTGTGATTTTTATGCAGATTTTGGAAAGTATCAGCATTTTTTAAGGCATATTTTTTACACTTTAAACTTTCTTATGTCTTAAGTATGCACGATTTTCTTTAAAAGTTGATTATTTGACCATTTTTCGACTTGTCTTATTCTTCTTCTTGTTTTTTTTCCTAAGATGTTTGTTTCTTAAGGGTTTTCCAAATATGTGTTTTTTGTTTTTCGTTGCAATGTTTTTTTATAATGAAATTTTTAATTTTTTTTTGCAAAGTTTAAAACAAGTTAACATAAATATTTTGAGGTTAGGATTTTTTATATATTTATATATCATTAATTAATACTTCAATACACATAAAATAATTGTTAAATAAAATAATAATTTTAAACATTTGACAAAAAAATCCATATTTTGTGTATAAATATAATTAAAAAAATACGTATTTCAAGATTTTTTCGCTAAAATGACATGTTAAATAAAATATTTTTATTAAAAAAATGAATAAAAAAGTTGAAAAAATAGCAAACTTTATGGAATTTTTATGAATTTTATATCCAAAAATGATGACATTTTTTTTTTTTCCAAAAGTTGATTAAGATAAAATTTTATGTAAAAAATAAAAATAAAAAAAAATATTAAAAAAATACAATTAAAAAATAAAATAAAATAAAATAAATCCTAAAAATTAAAAATAAAAAACATAAAAAATAAAAAATAAAAAATACGATTAAATTAAAATAACATTGAAAATCAAAATCATAACAAATATAAAAAAAAACATTAAAACAATTTTTTTACAATAATTTTTAAAAAAAGTACGTTAAAAAAATTGAAAAAAACACATTAAAATTTAAAAAAATAAAATAAAATAAAAAACATTAAAAATATACATTAGAAATAATTTAAAAATAAAATAACTAAAAAAACATTAAAAATAAATAAAAAACAGAGGCCCCACGGGACTTGGGCGGGCAAGACATGGCTGAGGAGGAGTTGCATGCAGCTCCATCCCACCCAAGCCCGAGGCCTAGCTAGCCCTTAGTGCGCAAGGTCGGGAACAACCATGGACATCTAGAGCCCATAGGGTAGAGCTGCGTGTAGCACCTGCCTACCTGTGGTCGATTCCTGAAATTTTCTATGGTGACCCATGCCCCGTGGGGCTCAAATTTTCAATGTTTTTTATTGAATTTATTTTTTAATTATTTAAAAAATATACATATTTTTAATAGTGTCACGAACATCCCAATTTTATCTCGAAATCATGATTGTTTGGCTTACCCAATGTTTGTTAATTTTTAAAGATATTTTTATGGTATCGTAATTTTGTTGGTTTTTGCAAATTTTTTACCAATATTTCCCTGATTTTTTGGGTTTCCAGACGCTTGCCGATTTTATCCCAATGCCAATATTCAAAAAATTGGTTTTTAATGTGTTTTTTTTAATGATTTTTTTTTCATTTTAGTTTTTTTTTTGTCGATCAAATTTATGTTATTATATTCTCATAAAAACAGGTTGAACAAAATGAGTCTCTATGTCCCCCCACGCCTCATTCCAACCAAACTTGTTGGCACTAGGCACTGGAGTATGTTTAAGATAGATCCATACAGGCATTATTTCCGCTAGGCTTAAGAGCCTTACATCATTAAAAAAACAAAAACAAACAAACAAACAAAAAACATAAAACATAAAACAAAACAAAAAGATCACAAATATTGACAACAACATATCAAGGAGGTGTAAGAGGAGGAACTATAGGAGGTGCAACATGAAAATCGACATGTTCATACATGTGGAAGTTGATGTGTTCAACTGGAGCTTTCAAATTGCAAAGATGTCATTGGTGCAATGGTGGCTCTGACGGAGATTGTCTGACTGTTCAAGAATAACGTTTTTGCTAAACTGAGTGTCATTCATGTATGTTATCATCTCATTACGGACCTCATCGCAGCGTTCTCTAATAATATCCATATCTTCTTGAATACCTCTAATTTTCTCTACAATGGAATCCAATGAAGTTGGAGTGTCCACAAGTTGTGGAGAGCGATCCAAAGCATGAGCCACCTCGCCTTCTTGTTCCACTCCTACTGAATTTCCTGAAGAATAGTTATGGTTATTAGCTAAATGACCTACAAAGAGGTGATGACCACCCCCACGTTCTGGCCTCCTACAATGGTTGTCATTACCACCGAACTGGGAATATTTCCGAACATGAATTAAGAGGGAACCCTAACCCTCCTAACAAACAAAGGTGGGAGCACCAAACGAAGACACAAAGGAGTTTGACTTGCCCCAAATCACTAAATAGTCAATGTGGAGAAACCCTGGAGTGGGAGGAGATGGACTTACACCAAGCTAAGCAATTTTGCAGCAAAACGAATGAATTTCCAGATGCTTGCTTCATTCACCCACTTAGCTAGAGATCCTACCCCCAAAAAAGTAACCCCATTACTACAACAACACATGGAGAACCGGAGGAGAAAGAGGGAATTTAGCAACCACATACTCAAGACAAAGAAGAAGGTGGTCACGAGAGCCAAACCATAGCAGGGAAGGTGAAATAATATGAGTAGAGATAGACACAAGCTAGGAGCTATAACAATGACCAGGGAATGAGAAATTGAGACCCCTAGACATATACCCATTAAATCCCTTTTGAGAGAACTACTAAGGTCACCCTCCTGGTCCCTTTTCCACTACACATAAATCCATCCAGAATGGAAGAATTCATTCACTAAGAAAATGAGAAACCATCTAGAGATCCAAAAAATAAACAGAGGGGTTACCTTCATGAGATAAACACTACGGTCCGCTTGACACCCACATTCCAAATTGATGAAAATTCGCCTGATTTCGCAGCCAAGATGCCGCAGGAAGAATCTTGCCTTTCAAAGTCGTGTCTAGGTCCCAAATGCTAATTTGAAAATCAATGTTGAACCAGACGACTTCAAGATAGCTCACCACTCCTCTACACCACCTGATCTAACTCCCAGGTGAGCACACCTAGTCTCCATCGTTATCCTTACTACTTTGCTTGTGCCCAAAACTCATTGCCCAAATTCCAAACAATGCGTTGTTTTCAATAGTGGCATTTAAATGGCCAAGGCTTGGCTTCTAGGGATTTTGCATAATAGAAGTATTGTTGCCTTAAGTCACACATCAGATCCAGTATTCTTGTCACATAGGGTGAGGGGACATCCTAATACCCAGTTCCCAATCATTTGTCCACCCCTTGGGGCATTTCAATTCATTTTTTTTAAAACAAAATTATTTTAAATATTTTTTTATGTTTCAATTTAATTTTAATGTTTTTTTTATGCTTTTCTTATTTTTAATGTTTTTTAATTTTATTTTAATTTATTATTTATTTATTTTAATTTTTTTTGTTTTGTTTTGTTTTTTATAATTATCCAATATTTTTTATGTTTTTTTTGTAATTTATTTTTTTTCCTTAAATTATATTTTTTCTATTATTTATTATTTTCTTGTTTAAACTTTTATTTTTTGTAAGTTAATTTTTATTATATATATATATATAGATTTTTGTTTGTGTTTTTTTCTCTTTTTTATTTTTTTTATATTTTAATTTTTTTTGTCATGTTTTTTAAAAAAATATTATGTTTTATTATTTGTTATTATTTTTTAAAATATATTTTTGTGTTTTTTGTTGTTTTCTTTTTTGTTTTCTTTCAATGTTTTAATTTTTGTTTTCTTTTGTATTTTTCATTTTTATTTATTTATATACTATATATTATTTTATTTTATTTTTTATTTTGTTTTTCTGTAGGGTTTATGTCGATGCTCAACTAGTAAACCGATCACATTATGTGTCAATTTGATAGTTGATTTTGAAGTTTCATTTATAATGGATCGAGTTTGCCTCCACAATGTGTCAATTTCATGGTTGGTATTTAAGTTTTCATTACAATGCGTCGCGTTTGCATACACTACATGTCAATTTGATGGCTGATTTTTAAATTTTTGTTGCAATGTGTCAAATTGTCCTAGGCTAAGGTTTCAAAATCGCTATACTTTTAGGATTTAAAAAAAGAATTACTCTTGGTATAATGACTCTTGTATTCAGGTGTTCATTTTTTTTTTAAATATTCATAAAATTCTTCCATGATGTCATTCTAAAATACGTTGAAAACTTGAGGTTTTTTGTAGTCATAATCTTTGGTTTTAATTCCATGGTTGAAAATTTGTCAAACTTTCAAGGTTTTTCTAAGCCGTGATATTTTATCTTTAATGTTATGGTTGAAAACAATTATAAGTATTTTTCCTTTAGCACCACGGCTGATCTCTGTTGGAAATTTGAGTATTTTCAGAGACATGATATTTTATCTTTAATATCATGCATTAAAATCGTTGGAATTTTTAGGTTTTTCAAAAACGTGATATTTAATTTTTAATGTCATGCTTGAAAAACGCTGGAATTTTAATGTTTTTCGGAGTAAAGATATTTTATTTTTAACATCACTATTAAAAAACGCTGAAAATTTACCCTAAAAATAAAGATGTTATTCCAGCATAACACTTTTCGTTTTTAGGTTGTTTTTTGCACCAAAAATATGACTTTTATTGAATTTTACTGCGATTTTTTTAAAATGTTGAAAATTTACCCTAATAAAACAAATAAAAAATAAAAACAAAAATAGAAAAACGTTATTCCAACATTAATACTTTTCACTTTCAAACTATTTTTTCATGTTTTTTGGGGGGTTTTTTGGCTACAGTTCTCACTTTGAAGTAATAGTTCTGATTTCATCCTACTAGGAAAACCAGTAGCACAAAATGTTATTCCTATAATGCCTCATTCAGTTAATGGAAAGTCAAACTATAAACAAAAAGGAAAAGAATGTAAGCATACTACTCATAGTATTTTCTATGTAAATTTTCTACCACAAAAGGATCCAGGTCGATTCTTGATGTATGAACACTTCATGTGTGTATATAACAACATATATCCATCTTAACTCTGGATCTACCAAGTGCCGAGAGGAATCAAATAATCTTTCACTCTAAAAGAGACTTGCATATGAAGATATTTTATCCCTCTTGACACTCGGTAGATCCTGAGTTAAGATGAATTTATGCTAGTTTTTAATTTTTTTACATATAATAATTTAAAGAGAGACAAAAACATAAAAAACTATATAGAAAAGGAAGCAATGAAGCATATTTTATGGGTATTTTCTTTACAAGATCTTGTTTGACTCTAGTTGAGTCTCAATTCAAGAGAATTATGTAATGTTGTCTACATTGGTTGAAGTACATTTTGTCATTTTCAACTTAATGAGGAAAAAAAACAGTATTAATTAACGATGTCAAACTATGTAATAAATACCTAGAAATGCCTTTATAAGATATCAAATTACAAACTAAATTCTTATATATATATATATATATATATATATATATATATATATAATTAATTAATTGAAAAAAAAAGGCATAAAATATGAGAATCCTTTTGTCAAAGTATATTTCAATGGAACAAAAATCTACTTGATATTTGGTCAAAGCAAGGTTTCCAAACTGGAATAAATTTTTAAATTCGAATATAATAAATCAAAAAGATAATATGGAAATGCCTCTACACATGCTCATTAGCCTTCACTATATCAATACTAGTAATATTTCAATAAAATTACCACTTGCTTTGTAAAATAAATTAGTTTTATAAGATCTATCATATAGAATAAACACAAACAAATTCTTATAACAATATGAGCAATATAATTCTTGCCAGTGAATAGAAAATTTTATAATTATGTATAAAATCATTGGAATTTGTTCATAAGATCTTAACCTTTTAAAACTAAATTATACTAAACATAAAGTTAAATTTTTAATATATATATATATATATAAACTTTTAAATCTAAATTATACTAAACATAAAATTAAACTTTTATTTTATATATATATATATATATATATATATATATATATATATATAAACTTTTAAAACTAAATTATACTAAACAAAAAATTAAACTTAAAATATATATATATATAATTTCAAAGTAATCAAAAACCTAAAATCAAACAAATTATTAATAACCCTCTATATAAAAATATGATAATCATTCTATGAAAAGTATATTTCAATGGATCATAAATCTACTTTATATTTGGTCAAAGCAAGGTTTCTAAATTGGAATAAATTGTCCAATATATTAAATCAAAAAGATAATATGGAAATGCCTCTACACATGCCCATTAGCCTTCATTGTATCAATGCTAGTAATCTTTCAATAAAATTACCACTTTCTTCACAAAGTATATTAGTTTTATATGATCGATCTTATAGAATAATGACAAACAAAATCATATAACAATATGAGCAATATCATTCTTGCAAGTGCATATAAAATTTTATAATTATGTAAAAAATAGTTGGAATATGTTTATAAGAGCTTAAAATTTTAAAGTTTTAAAATAATTATATATATATATAGATAGATAGATATATAATTTAAAAGTAAACAAAAATATAAAATCAAATAAATTACAAATAACATTTTGTTTCATGTTTCTCTCTACCTTCATTAAACACAACTCATCACACTATATACTTACAAATGCAATAGATATGAAGTAAACTGCCCAAAAAAATGAGGTTGTGAAGTCTCCACATATCAAGTAGGTTCTTAATAACTCAATTATGATCAAATTTATAACATTATTAATTTAAATTGTTAAATTATGTAAAAGAAATATGTGGAAATGTCTTTATGACATCTCAAACTATTAAGGCTAAATTATATATATATATATATATATATATATATATATATATATATATAAAGTTAAATTTAAACAATAAAAAAACTATATAAAAAATAGTTGGAAAGTTCAATTTATTTTTTTTAATTTATAATAAGTTACAAGTGAACAAAAACAAAATTTAGTGAAAAAGTATCATTTTAATATGAAACTGTACAAAAAAATAAAATATAGGTAAACTAAATTTCATACATGATACTACAAAATTATGTACCATTTTTTCCATATTTCTATGACAATTCTTTAAAAGGAGGAGAGATTAAATGACCAACATGGAAACTAAGTCCTCAAACTAAGAGGGACAGACCAATTCCATTTAAGACAATCACCTTAGTGTTGTTATTAATTATGGGTTTAGATTGGGAAAACATGTAATGGATCTCAGTGGAATCAAACCAAGGTAAAATAAAATCAGAGGTGTGATGGAAACTCATAAAAAAATAAACATTTTCATGATAGAGGATAACACCTAGTACAACCACATTAAAAATATTAATAGGGTAGATATAATCGAAGGCTCTATTTGTATCTACCATTGATAAATACATAATTGATCTAATATTTACCCTATGAGTGCCATCAGTTAAAGATTTATTAAACTAAAGGTATTACAAACTCATGTGCTGGTGTGTGTGTTATGTGTTATTGAAACAACGGATCGATCATATTGCCTATACACAGAAAATAAAATGGAAAGACAGCAGAGAAATACATTAAGCAACATAAAGACAAACAATTTTTAATAAGGAATTCACCCTATTCTCCAGGGCTACGTCTCCAGCCCAGCTTCAGTGGTGGCCTTGTTTTATTGTGTCTTTCAGTAGAGAAATTACAATATAGGGACTCAATATGAGTTCTCCTAAAGCAGATTTTGCTTGGTAGGGTGGTTCTTGGATTCCCCAAGCCACTCAGAGTACACAGACTCTTCTTCTTCCTACCAGCTCTGTGACACTTGGTCTACAGTGGAAAGAGCCAAATGTGATGCTTAGTATGGACATATTCCTCTATGGGAAGGCTTGAATCTTCAAGCTCTCTAGTGCTCGATGTTGCTTGTGGTACACTCAACCCTCTATCTCTTCTGCTTGGCTTTACTGTTCTCTATGTTTAGTCCTCCTCTCAGGGTTCACTATTCACTGTCTCTCTTGGTCACTTGGACTCTTCTCAATTCTGATTCCAAATAAACTCTAACTAGTTCGATTGTCTTTGTTCATGGCTTTAGCCAGTCGATCCCATATACATACTCAGTTCCTCTTCCACCTGTGTCAATTCACCTGCAGCTGCACTTGGAGGCCCCTGCGTTTGGCGTCATCATGAACGCTCATGGAGTGGCCACTTGTCCTCCTCTAAATGGTTCCAGCATGCTTCATCGGTTCGTTTTTTCAGTTACGCTATGGATGCCTTCTTCCTCCACTGTGGTGGCCAAATAGATTCCAAATCCCTTTAGAATGCAGCTTAATTCCCTATTGATTCCACTTCTTTCCATCGGGCGCAATCTCAGTTGTCCGATCTGGGCCCTCCAGATCCGACGCCATAAGCACGTTTCACGCGGTTGACTTGCTCAACTGATAGCGCACGATCAATGACAGTTTTCTCTCACCTCTGCTTGCCATGCATCGATTGGTGTATGGAATCACTCCGCTCTTGTCCAAAACCTCTTACCATTCAAGGGCGCCCCGATCAAAACTGTCGGTTTCCAAAGCACGGGTCCTGCCTTTGTACTTTAGCACTTTTACCTTTTCTGGCTCGTGGTTCTCCGATTCCCCCATGCGACCGAGTGCTCTGGTTTTCCCATTTTGGCCTTGTTCGCTTAACGATGCGCGATTAGCGCTAAGTGCGTATCAAAAACCTCGCCCTTTTTCCATTCTGGGGCTCCCAGGGGCTACTTTGGCTTCCTGCGCGGTCTCCATGGGCCTCGTCGTTCCACGTTGGCTACCATGGCCACTGGTTCAGGGTTTTTTTGATACCTTTTTGGATTTCATTAGAGATTTGTTCGACCTAATTCAGTCATGGTTCTTGACAGTCTTTCTATGGATCCAATTTGGATCATGTCCTCCCTACTGAAAAAGCTTTTGGACCACCAAAAGTTGGTTTTCAAGTATCGGCTAAGTGAGGATACTGTTTCTTCACTTGTCCAATCTCAATCCACTTTGTGCTGCTCAGCTTTGAACCTTTGAGCCCAATCCTGAGGTACTCAACTTCTCTCCTGTGTGTTGTCCTCACCTTCCTGTCTAGCACTGTGTCTTCCTGCAACTCATTGAGGTATTTAGGTAGCATGTCATCAATAGAAGGCAATTTACTTTGCTCTTCAGGGTCCTCAATCATTGAAGGTTCAAACAATCTCAAACAATCTGCATTTACAACTGAGTAGATGTGCATGTAAACTGGTAGATCAAGGCGAAACACATTTTCACCAATCTTCTTAAGTATCCTAAAAGGTCCATACTTGATAGGATTTAGCTTTTTACCTTCACCTTTCATCCTGTCCTTGCTAATATACAGCCAGACTTTGTCTCCAACTTGAAAACTATGCTCCATCCGATGCTTATCATGCCTGGCCTTATACTTGGCTTGGCTCTTTTCCAGCTATTCCTGTACTACCTGATGGATCTCCTGGATCTTTTCAATGAACCTGGTTGCCTTATCCACATCACTATGCCCATCAACCCTGGTATCTTTACCAAAGACAAAATCCAAAGAAGACCTTGGTGTGAAACTAAAGCAGCTCTAAAAAGGGGATCTCTGTGTAGAAGAGTGTTTGGCTCTATTGTAAGCATGTTGCACATAACACAAGTGTTCATCCCAAAGCTTAGGATGTTTACTACAGTATCCTCTCAGTAACTGGATCACAGTCATGTTTACTACTTCTGTCTGGCCATCATTTTGTCAATGAAAAGTTGTGCTTTTCTTTAACTTGGTGTCCATCAGTTCCCACAGACTAGACCAAAACTTCCCCACAAATCAGGTGTCTTGATCAGATACAATGGAAGTGGGTAATCCGAAATCAACCCATACATGTTCAAAGAACAATTTTGCAGCCTGTTCAGCTATGACCTATTTACTACAAGGTATCAAGATGCACATTTTGTTGAACCTATCCACAACAATGTATAGATAATCATGAGCTTTCCTAGATTTAGGCAATCCTCCTATAAAATCTATGGAAACGCTTTCCCAGGGGTGAGAAGGGACTGGAAATGGAGTGTACAAGCCTAAGTTTCTATTGTTGGGCTTGCTTTTAGCACACATGGCACACCCTCTTACATATCTAGAAACTGTCTCATTCATTTTCGGCCAATAGCAGAATATTTGCAGCTATGCAACTGTTTTGCTTACCCCAAAGTGACCTAATATTAGAGAAGTGTGTGCTTCCCTAACTATCTTTATCCTCTCAGTTTGTGGAATGTAGAGTTTTCCACAATGGTATAAGAGTTGGTCCTTTATATGATAGTCCAATTCTTCTGCTCTTTTGCCTTGACTCAAAGTTGCATATACATCTTTAAAATCCACATCCTGAGCATATTGTTCTATGTAGCTTTCATGTCGTACAGAATTATGCTTAAGTATGGTAGATGCATTTATAATGGGTCTAGATAGCATGTCTTCAACCTTGTTATGTATGCCCTTTTATTATATGATGACTAAGTGAAACTGTTGTAGAAAACCCATCCACCTGTAATGTCTTGATTGTTGCAACTTAGTTTGGGAGTGTAGATATTGGAGTGGTTGGTGATCAGTATGTATTATTGTCTCTTTGCCCATTAAGTAATGTTTCCACTTTTTCACACTCTAAACTAATGCATACAATTCTTTATCATATGTAGGATAGTTGACTACTGCAGGATTAAAATTCTCAGAATGATAACATACGGGTTTGTCGTGCTTGTGTCAGCACTGCTCCCATGGCATAGTCACTGGCATCAGTTTGGATCTCAAATGGTATTTGCAAATCTAGCAGTGCTAGTACAGGTGCTATACTTATTTTTTCTTTCAAGGTGTCAAAGACTTTCTAATGTTTGCCTCCCCATTGAAACACCTTATTCAATCCTGTTAAAGCATGTAAGGGAGCTGCAATCATGGAGACGTTAGAGATGAACTTCCTCCAATATTGTGCTACTCCTAAGAAGCTTCTCACTTCTGTAGTAGACTTGGGCTTAGGCTAGTTTACAATGACTTCCACTTTAGAGGGATCTATTTTCAATTCACCTCCCCCTACTATGTGACCCAAGTAGTTTAGAGATGTTTTGCCAAATTCACATTTTGAGAGTTTAACATAAATTTTTTCTCTTTTCAAAACATCTAATCTCTGCTTAACATGCTTTAAATGTTCTTCCCACATTTTACTAAAAATCAGAATGTCATCTAGATACACAATAACAAAATCCTCAAGAAAAGGTCTGAGTACATCATTCATTAATCTCATGAAAGTAGCAGTCCTGAGCATTAGTTAAGCCAAAAGGCATAACTAGCCATTCATACAATCCTTGCTTTGTTTTGAAACCAGTATTCCATGCATCTTGTTAGCCTCCTGTTGCAACAGGGTTTCATCTTTTATGATTGACATTTTTACATGCCAAATATGTCATACTTTGCAAGCTGCAGTTTCCCATATTTCCACAAAATTCCATGAAGTGTGCCAGTCCAAATGGCACTGTTGTTTTCCAATTTTGAGGGGTTGTTCCAGTTTTGAAGAGTTTTCATTTAAGGGAGGTCCAAACAGTCTAACCTTTGTCTCCCTAGGTTTCAATTTCCTGTTTTAGAATATAGAGAATGCATCTAACCAAACAATTTAATCTTGGTAGATCTGTAGATAGGTAGAGAATCAAAGGGACCCAACTACTTAATCTGGGCCCTGGCAGAAATAAGTGTAGATTTAGATAGGAAACATTCAAAAAAAAAAAAATGTAAAGCTGGGTCTGCAAGTCTAAGTGCACCCAAATCAAAAGAAGAAAAAATGTTAGGTGAGTAGGCTAGGTAGGTAGCTGTGAGGTTTCAGAATGATGATTTATGATCAATTTTGTGTTACAAAGTGTTTTATCTCTTCAGATCACAGTTGCAGACAGTTTTTCATCTGAAGGAGCTCAATTTGGACATCACTAAATTCCCCTTCTTCTAAACTCCCCAAGTCAATTACTTATTTCCCAAAGAGCCCAAGATCCACTTGATTCCTCTTAGTTTCATCATTTTCCATGTCATTTGTCCTGGTGAAGATCTACTTCACTCAAGGATTCTTTATTTCTCATCTATAAGTCACTTTTCCCTCGAGGATTAGCCTAAGGTCTCTTACCTTAGCGCCTGCTTATCATCACCATATTAACCACTAACTCTACTATATAACTCCCTATCAGTTTTCCCCTTCCCCTACTAAAACTATGTATATAAAACTCCCCTATGTAACTATCCCCTCCCTGGCAATATAGCCATATTTCTTCTAAGTCAGGGAAAAAATGGTCCATCAGGGGCTGTTTTTAACCCATCCGTGTCATAGCAGGAGTTAGATGACACCTGGTCATGCTAACAACCTCTCTCCTAGCCCTAAAAACCCTCAAAAACCCACATTTCCGCCCTTATCCTAAGTTTTTGTGCATAAATCGTTAAAACCCCGCTCATAAACCCTCAAAAAACCCATGTTTTACCCCTTATGCTAAAGTCCTGAGCGTAAATCCATTAACCCGCCCGTTTATAACCCCATAACCCAAACAAACCATAGTTTTACACCCCCGTCGTGCCGTATTAAAACTAGAATATTCCATGAATATTCCCGCCCCTTATCCCTCCGTCGCCTCGGCCTCCCCGCCAACCATTAGATCGCTCGCCCCACAGATCTACGGTGGGTGGGCCTTCCTATCCCCCGATGCGACCTAAGGTTAGCGTCCGGGAGATGGGCGGTATTTCCGCCGTACTCCCGCCACGCGTCACCTCCTGGGCTGTGGCGGAGCCCCCTCCCCCGAAACCACCTTTGTCCAAAGGCGGTGCGCCCAGAAACCACTTACTGCCCTCCCCCTGTGACGTAAGCCCCACGTCACCTGCCGCATCATCCGCCTGCATGGCCTCTTGCCACTGTACCACCGAGTCACCCTGCCACGAGTCCTGCCACCGTGTCCCCTGCCGTACTGCCACGTCACCTCCGTACATGATGACATCATCATGCTGACGTCATCCTGCCATGTCATCATGTTGACATCATCGCTGATGTCATCCACCGTACGAAGTCCGTCATGCTGACATCATCAGCAATTTTAGCGCGAAGGGCGAAAATCGCACTCTAGAGCCCCAGAATCAGTTTCTGAGGCAGTTTTTGATGTGCAATTTGCGCATCGCTGGATAAAATAGGCCTGAATGGGGAATCTTTAGGGAATCTTTTCATCATGCAACCCCCGGCAAGCCCGAAAGGCACCGAATGACCCATTTTTCTTCGCGAAGCTAGCCGAGAAGAGCAGAAGACAGTTCTAAAGGAAACAGAGGCCGAACCGTGACCATTAATTTATGATTAGACCCACAGCAGAGGAGAAAAGTGACCCAATTCATTTTTCAAAGAGTATCAGATGGAGAAGAAGAGCCAAAGAGTATCAGCCAAGATTTTTTAGGGGCTCGAAGCACCTGAACATTGATGAGCCCCCCAAAAAGTCAAATCAATAGGCGTAAGCCCATCCTTGCCCTCAAATCACAGTTAAAGCTTTAAATGCAGACAGACAGCAAAGAAGTAGAAACCCATACACATTTATTTTAGAAAACACTACACCAAGCCACCGAGGACAACATCATTTATTCAGTTTTGATACGACAACCCTCAGCGCAGCCCAAGATATTTTTATGCATTTATTTCTGGATAGGGTTAGGTTAAAGTAATCATCTTTCTTTCAGACCTGTTTAGGTCAAGTTGTAATAAAAGCAGTTGTAGAGAGTTTTTCCCTATATATACTGCTCTCTACATTGTTTCAAGATGTTGGTCAATTGAGAATTTTCACTAGAGGCTCGCATTGTATACCTGAGTTTTTTCTATAACCAAAGATTGCTGAAAGCTTGGAGAGCAAACTGCCTGTTGTAAATGAATGTTTTGAAGATATGAAGATGGAATTCTTGCGCTTCCACCTGAAACAATAAGTGCATCTTACCTCTGTTTTATTGTTTATCACTATCTAAATAGCAGAAAGGAAGAATAGCTTAGAATTTGTTTAAATACACTCTATGCTCAATTTCTGTTGTTTCTTTATGTTTTCCTCTGAATGAATTGGTCATGAATATGAATTCCTTTTGGCTCATATTTACCCCGATTCACCTATGTTTGCCAATTATCTAGGGATTCTTAAATTCCCCTAGGTAAAGCCCTGTTACCTCCATCTGTTAAGCTGATTGAGAGATTCTTAACTGCCTCTCATTACTTAGCATTCACTCCATAATTTAGACCTGAAACATTGTTTCATGCGCAGCTATCTTGCTCCACCTTCCCTTATTTTGACCAAAGGAATGCACCAGCAGTCCTCCTCCTCGACTCCATGCCCAATGGTTTGAAACCCTCAGACTATGCTCTGCCTCTCTACCTGAAACATCAATTTTCCCACCAAAAACAAAAACAAAAAACCCTCTGAACTCAATACCTAGCCTAAAATCCTTCTCAACAAAGCTAAATCAGAAAGAGAGAGCCCTCTCTGATTGTAGGTGGGCTAGAACCTTCAATCCAAAGTTGGTCTGTGGTTACCTCGGTCGTATCCTTTTCCGGAGCTTAAGGACAACCTGAGTGATAACATAATGGCGACTCCACTGGGGACTCCTCAGTTAATTTCACAAAGAAGGTAAGAAAGCTCTGCTGAAACCATAAATCAATCTTTCCAATTTCTGTTTATCTCTTAAAACTACAGATGAAGCCTGAATGTCAGCCAGGAAGCCTTTGAAACTGTTTTTGTTTTACATTGACAGAAGTAAATAAAAGCTGCTTCAGTCAATCTTCATGCTAGTTTTAAGCTATACACAGCCATTCCAAAATCTGATCTGTCCCTTGTTAACTACAAAAATATTCCCATAAAAATACCCAAAAAACAATTCGGAAGCTGGCTCCCAAGAAGAATCCACGACACACAAGGTCAAATCCAGACCCGAATCCACCAGCTGTTTTTGAGAACCCTAACATAATCCCGAAAATCCTCAAGAAGCAAGAAAGACAGGAAAATTTTGCTGATTTAAGTCCTGAAAAAGCTTACCCTAGCTGTATTCCGACTCCTGTCAAGGTTTTGTTTCGTTCGGCCCCTGTTTCCCCTAGTTCATCATCCACACCTCGAACTCCTCCTTCCACACCTTCATTCACAACACATACTACCACTACTGTTGTTTCCAGCGTTCCAGTTGCTCCTATTATCCCAGTTATCCCTGTTATCCCTGTTGTTCCATTAATCCTCGTTGTTCCACTTATCCCTGCCAATATGGCTAATAGATATGCACCCCTGCAACTACCTGCTAATGCTGGGGCTTTACCTCAAGAGTACCAATCTAAAATCACATATTTCGATAGTACTGGCCCTTTTACTGCCATTCAGCATACTAAAAAGATGCAAGACTATTTTGAAAACTACGAGATAGATGATGATAGCGTGAGAATGAGAATTTTTGTTCAGAGCTTAACAGGTGATGTAAGAACCTGGTTCAGATCACTTGCTGCAAATTCCATAACCACCCCAGATGAGCTTTACCAATCCTTTACCAACAAATGGGAGAAAAAGGAAGACCCCTTACACATACTAGCTGAATATGATACGATAAAAAGAGGTCCTCAAGAGACTGTTTTGGAGTAATGTGCAAGATTCAATAATGTTTACAATGCAATACCACAGAACCTAAGGCCTCCCCCTGATCTGGCCTGGTACAAATTTCCGGATGGTTTTGACCCTGATATGGCATACTAGTTAAAAAAAAGAGCTCCTCAGACCCTTGCAGACATGCAAAACATTGCTGTCAGTGTTGAGGCCAACTTAATTGCCAAGAGAAACAGAGCTAGAATGGAAAGAAGAACCAACTTTAAGGAAGAACCCTCAGCCTTTGATCAAAAGCTTGATGCTATTATCAATGGCCTACAAAGGCTAGGAGAAAGAGTAGAAAATGTTGAGAGAAAAGCATCATGGGAAGGACAACAGTCCAATACCATAAGGAATACAAATTTTAGGAAAACGCAGAACACAAATGCTGGTAGGTCTAACCAAGACCATGACATAAGACCCCCTTTTCAGGATAACTATGTTGAAGGATCTACTTCTAGTGAACCCATAGAGGACACTCACATGAACCTGATGGATCTAAAGGGTGAGAACCAAACTGTCCTATCCCAAGAAGACCAAAATGAACTCGATTACAATCAGTTTCAAACTAAATTTGGTGAGTCCTTTGATTTTAAACAAGGATATGATACTGTTGTGTATGAAGTACACAAACAATATAAGCTGAGAACTAGGACCATTGACATTTCGGAACCTAGTAAAACAAAGGATGGCAAACAACCCAACAAGACCAAAGGTAAGGCTGTCACAACAGAACCAGTTGATAGAAATGTTCAAAACCCGCATCAAGTGACTGTAGAAGACATAACAGAAATACAACCTTCCAAAGATCAGCCTTTGCTAGCTTCTCCCTCGAAAGAAAGCTCAAACAGTGTTCCAAAAAACTTTCCTGAAACTAAAGAACCGCAAGCTATCAGTCCTCATAACACTGATAAACAAGAGAAAATCGCAGATGATTTAAATGAAAAGGAAAAAACTGCCTTTATCAACAACAAGACTCCATTGGAAAAGCCATTTAATCTAGAGGCAGAAATAGCTAAGTTGATAATATCCATCCCCCTCTCAGAACTTTCCAAACACAATGCATATAGGCAACAAATTCAAAGGTCACTTCAAATTCCAGAAAACAAGGACGATGTAAATGTTTTGGATGATTCCCCTGAACTGCTGTTTGGACCAGAAGTCAATGGAAAATCAACACATGGACCTGTCCCACCCTTTTATGTCAGTTTGCATATACATGACAAAGTTTTGCACAATGCTATGTTTGACTCAGGGGCATCGCACAAGCTAATGCCCAAAGCAGTTATGGAAAAACTGAACCTTGACGTTACAAGACCTTACAAAGACTTGTACTCATTTGACTCAAGTCAAGTGAAATGTCTAGGCCTCATCAAAGACTTGTGTGTCTCCTTAGTTCAATATCCAAATAAGACCATCCTCATGGATGTAGTAGTTGCTGACATTCCACCAAAGTATGGTATGCTCCTATCAAGATCATGGGGAGCAAGGCTCCAAGGATCCCTTCAATTAGACCTTTCCTATGCCACTATATCAGTCTTTGGGCAACCAAAGAGACTGTATAGAGAAACGCTGATGAAATATGTGGTGAGTAGTGAGAGCAAGCTTGAAAATTTTCCCATTTATTCAATCCATTTTGATATGGATTCCTTTATTTTGTTTAATGATGATACAAATTCTCCAACTGATAATGAGCCCTTGGCTCTGGAACAACAAGCACACATCAATGAAGAATCAGTTACACACACTAGTGAAACTGTCACAACAGTTAACACAACCAGCATGTTAGAAGAACATCCCCAAATAGAAATTGCAAATCCGCCCAATCCTAAATTAGCTGAAACTCTTAGTACAAACCACAAGTAAGAAATCACTTGGTATTTAGAGTTTGATGGCTCTGTTAACAAGTTGGGAGCAGGGGCAGGTGTCTGGATTCACAATACATATAACAACCATGCAGAAGGTCATGCCTACAGACTGAATTTTAAATGCACAAATAACATGGCAGAATATGAGGCTCTGCTGCTAGGCCTTAAACTGCTCAAAGCTCTAGGATCTTCAAAAGTGTCTATTTTAGGAGACTTTGATTTAATCATACAACAAATGAAAGGTAATTTTGTTACCAATGACAATAGAATGAGAGCCTATAGGAATGCTGCCACTAATATACTCAATGCATTCACTGAATTCAAGCTGGCCAAAATTTCAAGAGAACATAACATTCATGCACACAGCCTAGCCACCTTTGCTAGTACATGGAAGCTTCCTTTTGACCCAAACCATCACTTCACAGCTGAAATAAAACATAGGCCCACTGTCCCGAATAACATCAAAGATTGGCAAGTATTCGAAAATGATGCCCAGATTAATAATTTCCTTACCCTTGAGCATGAGTTTTCAAATGTTAACATCGACTTGGATGCTATGATAGATTCGGAACAACAAACAAATGAAAATCAACGAGCTATAACAACTGCAACAGCTAAGCAAATCCTGAACCCGACTGTTTTTGACAAAGAAAACATAGAACAGCTGAAACAAACGCATATGGAAGACATTGCGAAAGCAGAGGCAGAGATCATTGACTTAAAGGATAACTTTCTGTTTGTTGGCCTAACCCCATTAGAAGACATGTTCGACGCCAATGACGTTCATAGAAAGCCAAAATTGCAACCCATTAACACTGATATAGAAGAACACAACATTGGGACGGTAGAAAATCCAAAAATGATCCAACTGTCCAAAAATTTGCCACCCGATCAAAAGCCCAAATACATTGACTTTTTCAAACAGTTCCAAGACGTATTTGCTTGGAGCTATGAGGATTTGAAATCCTATGACACCTCGGCGATCCAACACACAATCCCCTTAAAACCGAACCAGAAACCCTTCAAGCAGAAACTTAGAAGAATCAACCCTATGCTTCTTCCCCCAATTGAGAAGGAAGTAAAGAGGATGTTTGAAGCAGGCATCATAGCACCCATCAGATTTTTTGAATGGGTATCCAATCTTGTTCCTACACGAAAAAAGATAGGTGAAATCAGACTTTGTGTAGATCTCAGAAATTTAAACCAAGTCTCCCTAAAAGACCATTACCCTTTGTCTAAAATGGACCACATCTTGCAGAGAGTAGTGGAGTCATCTAGAATATCTTTGCTAGATGGTTTTTCAGGTTTCAACCAAATACTTGTTCACCCGGATGACCAGGACAAAACTGCTTTTACCACACCGTGGGGAACATTCAAGTATGTAAAGATGCGATTCGGACTTAAAAACGTTGGTGCAACTTTTCAACGAGCAATGGATATTGCATTTGCTAAAGAAATACATGACCTCCTAGTTGTCTATCTTGATGAATTGACCCCATTTTCCAAATCTGATGAAGAGCACCTCAAGCATCTTAGGCAAATTTTCATGACATGTAGGAAATATGGCATTTCCTTGAATCCCAAGAAGTCCCTATTTGGCCTAGAAGAAGGCAAGTTACTTGGCCACATTATATCAAAAGATGGGATTAGAATTGACCCTGAAAGAATCCAAGCCATCCTCCAAATTCCATATCCAAGAAACATAAAAGAGCTGCAAGCATTCCTTGGAAAGATTAACTTCCTAAGAAGATTTATTCCAAATCTAGCTGAACTAATACGATTGTTAAGCAACATGTTAAAGAAGGATGCCAAGGTAAGATGGTCCCTAGAAACCAAGCAAGCATTTGAAAGTATCAAAGCTGCATTAACCCAAACCCCTGTACTCACCAGCCCACAGTTTGAGAAAGATTTTATCATATTTTCGTTTGCATCTGATCAAAAAATAGCCGTTGTCCTTTTGCAAAAGGATGAACAAGGAGCTGAAAATCCAATCGCTTTCTTCAGCCGAGCCTTAAGAGACGCCCCTTTGAAGCACCCAATAATGGAAAAGCAGGCCTACGCACTTGTTAAGGCCATCAAGGATTTCAGAGTGTACATTTTATGTTCACATGTGATTGCCTATGTCCCACACACTGCTGTAAAAGACATATTGACCCAAGAGGGATTAGAAGGCAAAAGAGGCAAGTGGATTGCAAGAATCCTTAAGTATGACATAGAAATAAAACCAACCAAGCTGATAAAGGGACAAGGTTTAGCTAAACTAATGTCCGAAACAAATTTTCAAGCCTTAAACATTAACCAACTAGACAAGGAATCAGAGCTGGCGACTCCACAGATCAGTGAAATATTTCTACAATGCCCTTGGTACACTGATATTTGCTTTGTATTGTTAAACCTATGTGCTCCCCCAGGATTGTCCAGGACCAAGAAAAGATTTTTGAAAATGAAGGCTTTAAAGTTTTGTGTTATAGATGGTGCATTATTTTGGAGAAATCATGAAGGTATATTGCTTAATTGTTTAACCATGAATGAAACTAACAATGTCATGAAAGAATTCCATGCAGGTGACTGTGGAGGACACCTATATTGGAAGTCCACCGGTGATAAAATTCTAAGGGCTGGTTTCTATTGGCCCTCTCTTTTTGCAGATGTAAAAAAGTTTTCCATGTCATGTCACAAGTGCCAAATCTTTGAGGGAAAAAGAAAGTTGTTACCCCTGCCCCTTAAACCTATCTCAACAGAAAAACCTTTTCAACAATGGGATCTTGACTTCATTGGAGAAATCCATCCCTCTTCCTCAGGCCAACACAAATGGATCCTAACAGCCACTGACTATTTCACCAAGTGGGTTGAAGCCATTCCCTGCAGACAAGCCAATGACACCATCATTATCCAATTCCTTGAGTGCAATATCATTTCTATATTTGGCTGCCCTGAGAAAATCATCACTGACAATGCCGCTGCCTTTAAGTCCAAAAAGATGATCAATTTCTGCCACAGATTTCATATTACCTTGGGCCACTCTACAACCTATTACCCGCAAGGTAATGGCTTGGCCGAATCATCTAACAAAAGCCTCATCAACATCATAAAGAAAGTGCTGGAAGAGAACAAGAAGAACTGGCACAAAAAGCTAGTAAATTCCCTATGGGCAGACAGACTCTCAAGCAAGAGATCCATTGGGATGAGCCCTTATGAGCTAGTATATGGCATGGAGGCAAGATTTCCTTCATCCCTGGGCATTCCTACTATCAAACTGTTACAGGAAATTCAGGCTGAACCAAATGACATTCAAAGAAGAATCAATCAGACCATTCATCTTCAGCAAACCAGAGAACAAGTTTATGACAGAGCTCAAATTTTGCAAGAAAAGCTTAAAAAGATGTTCGATAGAAGAGCTAAGGCTGAGGATTTCAATGTTGGTGACAAAGTTCTGAGGTGGGACTCAAGAAGAGAAGACAAGGGAAAACATGCAAAGTTTGATTTTTTATGGAAAGGACCATTGGTTATTTCTGTTGTTCAGGGAAATAACACTTATTTTCTCAGATCTATAGAGGACAGCACTGCCGAAGAAGGCCCTGTCAATGGCCGTATGCTGAAACATTACCATGACCCCTTTTAAGGGACACAATGCAGTTTTGTATATATCTTTGTACAGTCTTATTTGTATATATCAGCACTCTATTTTTATTTTTGTATAAGCAGGCCGATTGTTTAAGGAAAAGTAGTAAATTTGTGAAAGACACAGTTTTAAAAGCTCTATCTCTACACCAATTTCAGCAAAACAGCAAGAGGAAAACTATCACATTACAAGCAATTCATGGTAGAAAAGAATTTTTTGCAATCATTATGCATAATTATCAAGCACGCAGAAGAAAGCAGGCGATGCTACACAGTTCACAGTAATTCAGTTGAGGAGGTTGTTCATAGTTCAAAGTTTTACATTTTTTAGCAGCCAGAACAAATGTTTCCAGTCTACAGCAACCATAGAAGATCAAGGCAGTCTGACCTGGTGTTCTTGACTTTTCACAAGGAAAAGCCATCCCCAAGTGGAGCCACTGTTAGCCTCCTGTTGCAACAGGGTTTCATCTTTCATGATTGACATTTTTACATGCCAAATATGTCATACTTTGCAAGCTGCAGTTTTCCATAGTTCCACAAAATGCCATGAAGTGTGCCAGTCCAAATGGCACTGTTGTTTTCCAATTTTGAGGGGTTGTTCCAGTTTTGAAGAGTTTTCATTTAAGGGAGGTCCAAACAGTCTAACCTTGGTCTCCCTAGGTTTCAATTTCCTATTTTAGAATATAGAGAATGCATCTAACCAAAGAGTTTAATCTTGGCAGATCTGTAGATAGGTAGAGAATCAAAGGGACCCAACTGCTTAATCTGGGCCCTGGCAGAAATAAGTGTAGATTTAGATAGGAAACATTCAAAAAAAAAAAAAAATTGTAAAGCTGGGTCTGCAAGTCTAAGTGCACCCAAATCAAAAGAAGAAAAAATGTTAGGTGAGTAGGCTGGGTAGGTAGCTGTGAGGTTGCAAAATGATGATTTATGATCAATTTTGTGTTACAAAGTGTTTTATCTCTTCAGATCACAGTTGTAGATAGTTTTTCATCTGAAGGAGCTCAAGCTGGACATCACTAAATTCCCCTTCTTCTAAATTCCCCAAGTCAATTACTAATTTCCCAAAGAGGTCAAGATCTGCTTGATTCCTCTTAGTTTCATCATTTTCCATGTCATTTGTCCTGGTGAAGATCTGCTTCACTCAAGGATTCTTTATTTCTCATCTATAAGTCACTTTTCCCTCGAGGATTAGCCTAAGGTCTCTTACCTTAGCGCCTACTTATCATCACCATATTAACCACTAACTCTACTATATAACTCCCTATCAGTTTTCCCCTTCCCCTACTAAAACTATGTATATAAAACTCCCCTATGTAACTATCCCCTCCCTGGCAATATAGCCATATTTCTTCTAAGTCAGGGAAAAAATGGTCCATCAGGGGTTGTTTTTAACCCATCCGTTTCATAGCAGGAGTTAGATGACACCTGGTCATGCTAACAACCTCTCTCCTAGCCCTAAAAACCCTCAAAAACCCACATTTCCGCCCTTATCCTAAGTTTTTATGCATAAATCGTTAAAACCACGCTCATAAACCCTCAAAAAACCCATGTTTTACCCCTTATGCTAAAGTCCCGAGCGTAAATACATTAACCCGCCCGTTTATAACCCCATAACCCACACAAACCATAGTTTTACACCCCCGCCGCACCGTATTAAAACTAGAATATTCCATGAATATTCTCGCCCCTTATCCGTCCTTCGCCTCGTCCTCCCTGCCAACCGTTAGATCACCCGCCCCACAAATCTACGGTGGGCGGGCCTTCCTGTCCCCCGATGCGCCCGAAGGTTAGCGTCCGGGAGATGGGCAGTATTGCCGCCGTACTCCCGCCACGCGTCACCTCCTGGGCTGTGGCGGAGCCCCCTCCCTCGAAACCACCTTTGTCCAAAGGCGATGCACCCAGAAACCACTTACCGCCCTCCCCCTGTGACGTAAGCCCCACGTCACCTGCCACGTCATCCGCCTGCGTGGCCTCCTGCCACTGTACCGCCGAGTCACCCTACCACCGTGTCCCCTGCCGTACTGCCACGTCACCTCCGTACGTGCTGACGTCATCCTGCCACGTCATCATGCTGACGTCATCGCTGACGTCATCCACCGTACGAAGTCCGTCATCCTGATGTCATCAGCAATTTTAGCGCGAAGGGCGAAAATTGCACTCTAGATCCCCGGAATCAGTTTCTGAGGCAGTTTTTGATGCACGATTTGCGCCTAGCTCAAATCGTGCATTGCTGGATAAAATAGGCCTGAATGGGGAATCTTTAGGGAATCTTTTCATCACGCAGCCCCCAACAAGCCCGAAAGGCGTCGAATGACCCATTTTTCTTCGTGAAGCTAGCCGAGAGGAGCAAAAGACAGTTCTAAAGGAAACAAAGGCTGAACCGCGGCCATTAATTTATGATTAGACCCACAGCAGAGGAGAAAAGTAACCTAATTCATTTGTCAAAGAGTATTAGATGGAGAAGAAGAGCCAAAGAGTATCAGCCAAGATTTTTTAGGGGCTCGAAGCACCTGAACATTGATGAGCCCCCCAGAAAGTCAAATCAAGAGGCGTAAGCCCATCCTTGCCCTCAAATCACAGTTAAAGCTTTAAATGGAGACAGACAGCAAAGAAGTAGAAACCCATACACATTTATTTCAGAAAACACTGCACCATGCCACCGAGGACAACATCATTTATTCAGTTTTGATACAACAGCCCTCAGCACAGCCCAAGATATTTTTATGCATTTATTTCTGGATAGGGTTAGGTTAAAGTAATCATCTTTCTTTCAGACCTGTTTAGGTCAAGTTGTAATAAAATTAGTTGTAGAGAGTTTTTCCCTATATATAACGCTCTCTACATTGTTTCAAGAGGTTGGTCAATTGAGAATTTTCACTAGAGACTCGCATTGTATACCTGAGCTTTTTCTATAGCCAAAGATTGCTAAAAGATTGGAGAGCAAACTGCCTGTTGTAAATGAATGTTTTGAAGATATGAAGATGGAATTCTTGTGCTACTGCCTGAAACAATAAGTGCATCTTACCTCTGTTATTGTTTATCACTATCTAAATAGCAGAAAGGAAGAATAGCTTAGAATTTGTTTAAATACACTCTATGCTCAATTTCTGTTGTTTCTTTATGTTTTCCTCTGAATGAATTGGTCATGAATATGAATTCCTTCTGGCTCATATTTACCCCGATTCACCTGTGTTTGCCAATTATCTAGGGATTCTTAAATGCCCCTAGGTAGAGCCCTGTTACCTCCATCTGTTAAGCTAATTGAGAGATTCTTAACTGCCTCTCATTACTTAGCATTCACTCCATCATTTAGACCTGAAACATTGTTTCATGCGCAACTATCTTGCTCCACCTTCCCTTATTTTGACTAAAGAAATGCACCAGCAGTCCTCCTCCTCGACTCCACGCCCAATGGTTTGAAACCCTCAGACTATACTCTGCCTCTCTACCTGAAACATCAATTTTCCCACCAAAAACAAAAACAAAAAACGCTCTGAACTCAATACCTAACCTAAAATCCTTCTCAACAAAGCTAAATCAGAAAGAGAGAGCCCTCTCTGATTGCAGGTGGGCTAGAACCTGCAATCCAAAGTTGGTCTGTGGTTACCTCGGCCGTATCCTTTTCCGGAGCTTAAGGACAACCTGAGTGATAACACATCTTGCTCTGCAACTCTGACCTGATGGTATCCACTGTGCAAATCCAGCTTGGTGAAATAAACAGCTTCTTTTAATTAATCTAAGAGATCATCTATGTGAGGAAGGGGATAACGATTCTTGATTGTTATCTTATTTAGTGCTCGGTAAACAATGCACATTCTCCATGAGCCATATTTATTTCTCACCAAAACGATTGGTGACCCACATGGTGATGTGCTAGGCCTGATGAAGCCCTTCTCAAGCAACTCCTTCACCTGCTTCTTGATTTCAGCATTCTCTAAATTAGACAACCTGTACATCCCAATGTTAGGCAATGGAACATCTTGCTGAAAAATAATATCATGTACTATTCCCGTTTTGGGTGGCAGACCTTTAGGTTCTTGAAACAAGACATCATACTCTGAAACAACCTTTTCTATATCAGCTTGTTGTTTAGCATTACAGCCCTCAAATGCATTGGTTTTATCAGGTTTCTTTTACTTTACAACCATCAGTAAGACTTGTTTGCATGAATTAATCATTCTTTTCATCTGCCCTAAGTTTATGAGAGTATAGTTATTCTTGAGCTTATGAGCTCTTACAAAGTATTCGATTTCCATCTTTAACCAGTAGATACTTGTTCTCAGCTCTATAGAAAATAGCCTTTCTATCGTACAAGTAAGGACTTCCTAAAACAATTCCACATATATCCAAAGGAATTATGTCTAACTCAACCTCATCTACAAATGTTGACCCAAAAGAAAACTTGAGTTTGCACTATCTAGTCACTTGTAGTTGTGCTTTATCATTCAACCACCCTAATGGATATGGTTTCTTGTGAGGTGTAGTTGCTAATCCCAATTTCTTTACAATTGCTTCAGAAATAAAATTTACTTGAGAGCCACTATCAAACAAAGTATCGGTCTTTTTATTTTTGGAAATAACTTGAATATGAAAAAGCTCATGCCTTTTTCTCTCATTTTCTTCATCAATAACAAATTGAGCAGAATTACTAGTAGATACTTCAAAATTCTTACCTTTTATACCTGTGGCTTCTATGGTTGTTTCATCTCCCGAGTCTGACCCCAAATCTCTCTTAATAGCTACAACTGTCTTCTTCTTCCTACCCTCAGACTTCTTAGGTCTCAACTCTGGATGCAGAATCCAACAATGCTCATCATCATGCCCCTCCCTTTTACAATGAGTGCATGAAGCTTTGGCTTTCTGTGCAACTTGGCCTTCCTTGCTTTCCACTTCTGTTTTCTTTTCTCCTTGTTCTTGCTTACAGTGGGTTGGGATGGTCCCCCAACTTTTGGATTGCCATTCTTTCCTCTAGCCTCTAGATGAGTAGCTTGTACAAACACCTCATCTATACTAGTGGGATTAAACATGAGGATGGTATGCCTCATGTAGCTATGTAGACCACCAATGTACTTCAAAAGTGTCTCTAGTGAGTCTAGTGAGATACCCAATGTCAATGCTCTCTTTCTGAACTCTTGAGTATACTCTTGTGCACTTTTCCCCTTCAACTGCCGAAGAGTTTGCCAACTCATCATGGCTTGTTGCATGTAGGCCAATGGATAGAACTATTTCCTGATTGCAGAAACGAAGTCACTCTAGACAGAGATGGTCTTACCATGGCTTTTCATATCAGCTTGGGTTCTACCTTCCCACCAAACCAAGGCAGTGCCTCCTAGGCGTAGGATTTCCAGCTGAATCTTACTCTTGTCTGAGTTTATGTTCTGTACCCTGAAATACACATCAATTTATCTAATCCAATTGTCCAATTTTTCAGCATTTAGCTCTCCATCATATATAGGAAAATCAAATTTAACATCTAACTTAATCAAAGATGCCTTCTTATTATGTACAGGGCTATTAGGAGGTGTGAGAAAGTTTTCCTCTTTCCCTTTTTCTTTGGTGTTGTCATGGAAGTGAGACTCATCTTCTTCTTTCTCTTGTTAGAGCCTAATGCATCTTCCACCTTTTGCTTTCTAAAGTCTCGGTACATTTCTTCAACCATGGACTTCATAGCTAGGAAACTCTCTATGAATTGAGGGTCTAGCCCCATAGAACTTTCTTCTGACATGGTCTTTCAAGGATAGACTCTCCTAATTTCAGGATTAGTTTCCACCAACTCTCCTTCTCCTAATTTTAGCTTTGATATTGTGAACATTCATAGCTATACCAACACAAGCTTGTCTAACCTTACAACCTTAGGCTTTGATACCACTTGATCTGATATTCACCCTATGAGTGCCATCAATTAAAGATTTATTAAACTAAAGGTATTACAGACTCATGTGTTGGTGTGTGTGTTCTGTGTTATTGAAACAACGGATCAATCAGATTGCATATTCACAGAAAATAAAATGGAAAGACAGCAGAGAAATACAGTAAGCAACACAAAGACACAAACAGATTTTAATAAGGAGTTCACCCTATTATCCAGGGATACGTCTCCGGTCCAGCTTAAGTGGTGGCCTTGTTTTATTGTGTCTTTCAGTAGAGAAATTACAATACAGGGACTCAATATGAGTTCTCCTGAAGCAGATTTTCCTTGGCAGGGTGGTTCTTGGATTCTCCAAGCCACTTGGAGTACACAGACTCTTCTTCTTCCCATGAGCTCTGTGACCCTTGGTCTACAGTCGCAAAAGCCAAATGTGATGCTCAATCCAGACATATTCCTCTATGGGAAGGCTTGAATCTTCAAGCTCTCTGGTGCTCGATGTTGCCTGTGGTCAGCTCGGCCCTCTATCTCTTATGCTTGGCTTGACTATTCTCTTTTTTCAGTCCTCCTCTCAGGGTTCATTGTTCACTGTCTCTCTTGGTCGCTTGGAATCTTCTCAATTCTGATTCCAAATCAACTCTAACTAGTTCGACTGTCTTTGTTCATGGCTTTAGCCATTCGATCCCCTATGCCTGTTCAGTTCCTCTTCTGCTTGTGTCAATTCACCTACAGCTGCGCTTAGAGGTTCCTGCATTCGATGTCATCATGAACTCTAAATGGTGCTAGCATGCTTCATCGGTTCGTTTCTTTAGTTACGCCGTGGATGCGTTCTTCCTCCACTGTGGCGGAAAATGGTTTCCAATCCCTTTAGAATACGGTTTAATTCCCTGTTGATTCTACTTCTTTCCATCTGGCGCAATCTCAGCCGTTTGATCTGGGCCCTCCATATTTGATACCATATGCATGTTTCGCGCGATTAACTTGATCGACCAATAGCATGCGATCAACGACGGTTTTCTCTCACCTCCACCTGCGACGCATCGATCAGTGTATGGAATCACTCTGCTCCTGTCCAAAACCCAAATCAAAACCGCCAGTTTCTAGAGCACGGGTCCTGCCTTTGTACTTTAGCGCTTTTACCTTTTCTCGCCCACGGTTCTTTAGTTTCCCCATGTGACCAGGTGCTCGAGATTTCCCATTTTGGCCCTGTTCGCTTAGCAATGTGCGATTAGCGCTAATCGCACATCAAAAACCAAGGATAATTTTAGGGGCGAATGTTCGCCCTTTGACGAAATTAAGGGGTTTTAAATTTTTAGTGGGCAAATATTTTGTATCATAGTACATTTTTACAAATCACCTCAAATAGCCCACTTTATTTTAAGGGAGAGGGTAAAAAAGGTAAATTTAGCCCTTGAAATTAGGACTTACAACCTTCCATTCGCCCATTTTCAAGAATAGGTTTTATTTAAGTGAATCCATTCGCCCATTTTCAAGAATAGGTTTTATTTAAGTGAATCCTATGGGCCAAATACCATATTTATAAAAGAGGTATGGTAAATTAATAAAAATATAAATAAATGAGAGGTATGGTAAATAAATAAAACATTTTTTATATTTACTCCATAAGTCACCTTATATACATGTAAGGGTGTAAACAAATAAAAATATAAGTAAAGTGGAGGTATGGTACATAAGTCACCTTATATACATGTAAGGGTGTAAACAAATAAAAATATAAGTGGAGGTATGGTAAATAAATAAAAAGTTTTTTATATATACTCCATAAGTCACCTTATATACATGTAAGGGTGTAAACAAATAAAAATATAAGTAAAGTGGAGGTATGGTAAATAAATAAAACGTCTTTTTATACTTACTCAAAAGGTATGGTAAATAAATAAAAATATAAATAAACTAGACGTATCGTAAATAAATAAAACCTCTTTTTATATTTAATCCATAACCCTCGTTATATTTATGAAGGCTCTAGAAAGAGGTTTTATTTAAGTGAATCCTATGGGACAAATACCATATTTGTAAAAAAGGTATGGTAAATTAATAAAAATATAAATAAATGAGAGGTATGGTAAACAAATAAAACATTTTTTTATATTTACTCCATAAGTCACCTTATATTTACGAACACTCAAAAAATGGGTTATATTTAGGTGAAACCTACGGCCAAAATACTATGGGACAAATACCATGGACTAGATTGTTATTAATACCATGTAAAAAAACATTATTAACCCTAATATTAGAATTAATAAAAACAAAAATGGCACATGATATTGACCCATAGTATTCACCAAAATGGCACATGGTATTGACCCATGGTATTCACCTGGAATGTAGCCTATTTAAATAGGGGAATTAAACCAGCATGTAGCCTATGCTAAGATTCACTGGGAATTTACAAAGTTTTACTATTTAGTGAAAGACTCGCCAAGATCTTACAAGATTTTATAATTCAGTAAAATATTCGCCATGCCTGGTGAGAGATTTGCCAAAAAATTATATATACATATTATATTATTGATAAAATCGCCTTCCATTTTTCCTATATACCATGGAGATTCGCCCATTTATTATATTTATAAATTTAGGGGGGGTTCTTAAAATTTTCCCTGTCAAAAGCCTCGCCCTTTTTCCATTCTGGGGCTTCTAGGGGATACTTTGGCCTCCTGCGCGGTCTCCATGGACCTCGGTCAATGCGCTTTGATCGAGGTCCTCGTCGTTCCACGTCGATTGCTATGACCACTAGTTCAGGGTGTTTTTGATACTGTTTTGGATTTCATTAGAGATTTGTTCAACCTGATTCAGTCATGGTTCTTGACAGTCTTTCTATGGATCCAATTCGGATAAATAACATAAAAAATTACTACAACACAAATATCATTATTAACTATTGCATCAAAAATATTATTATTAACTTTGATTTTAATTAACTATTAAGAATCCCATAAATTCTCTATTAGGGTTTCCTCTAGCAAACCCTGAAAATCTTCTAAGCATTCTCTGAGCACGGTAGAGTAGACATTTTCCTTGCAGACTCTGATGACGGGGATGAGCACTCATGTGGGCGGGGAGGAGATACCCTCCTACAAAAACGTTATAGTAAGAGAATCGAATGTGCAAGGAGCAACTACAACACATATTGGCGCAAGCGGTGGAGCCGACGAAACCCCAATGTTGGGGGTTCAATGGTAGAACTGATTAAGGGGATAATGTATTCCTAGAGCTATTAATAAACCCATATTTGTAATATTGAACAATAAACTAGAAACATACCAGAAGTTTATGAAATATTGTGCCTTGATATGCAAGTTCATTGGGATATGGCCTTCTGAACACGATTTGGTGAAATGGATACATCTAAAATGGCAGCCAGAAGGAGACATCAATCTGAAGTTGGGGTCTCGAGGGTTCTTTACAATGATCTTCACTAGTCTAGAAGACAAAGAACATATATTTGAGAACGGAAAATATTTCTACTACAATGTCAGACTACTCATGTGACATTCGGAGGAATGCTATAATCCAGACCAAGAGAAGTTGATGGCTTCCTCGGTCTGGGTTATATTATTGGACTCATGGTAGATTTTTGGGATCTAGAGATACTGGAAGGTATAGGAAATTCTATCGGGAGCTTTGTGAAAGTGGCGGATTCAACTAGGAGAGGAAGGTATACCTCCTACACACGAATATGCATATACATGAACATTACATAACCCCTGCCAGAGTTCATAGAGATGGAGTATCAAGATCAAGTATGGCAGCAAACCCTGGACTATGAACACATTCCCTTTCAATGCAGACAGTGTCTTGAGTATGGGCACTTGTATAAGGAATGACCTCTAAATCAAAGTGATACGACAAACTCGCTAGAAGCCAAAGATAATGGGAAAGGGTAGGAGGAAAATGAAAAATTTCAAGACGTCAAAAAGAAGAAACAAAGCGCAAAAACCCTTGTAACAACAATGCAGCAGCATCTGAAGGAAGGATTGAATCAAAGGAACTAATTTGAAGTCCTCATAGAGGAGGAGGAGAGTATTAATGAATATAGGGGCATAATCCATCCAGATAACTCTCAGAAATAGCCAAAGGGTGGACAAAAACCTAAAAGAAAAGTGGAAGAGGAACCCCAAGATAAATAAACCCAAGCAATGCAAGTGGAGAAAGAAAATATGGAAATAGATGGATCAGAGGAAGAATTGAGCATAGAGGAACATGAGATGAGAAGATTGTTGAATGAATGGAATCACCTAGATGAAAGATTCATTCCTAGAGATCAAAAATAACTATATCGTGAAACCTTTCAGTGATTCAAAGCCAAACAAGGACCCCTAACACCATATCCACTGGATCATCTTGGATCCCAACAAGGATAGGGGATGGAACTAATTACAGTATGGAAAGGAGGAAAGAAACGAGGTCACAAGAATTTACAAGAATCCATACAGATGGTAGGGGATATGTTAGTTAACTGAGGAAGGGTGGTACCGTTGTCACTGGTTTTCCACCATATTAACAAACCTTCTTAATGATCTTTACATCCTGAAATTTTTAAGGTCTCAACAGTTGAGGAAAGTAAAGGTATTTGAAATATAGGATCCGTAAATATCATCTAACTATAATGATTATTCAAGAAATAAAAATCTTTAAAAGTAGACTGAAAGAGATTGTAAAAAGTTTTAAACTTTAATATGAAATGGTGGCTCATGATTCGAATGGGAGTGCGGGCGGGCTTGCTATCTTATGAAACCTAATGGAGGTGATATTTTATGAGTGGGTCATCCTACCAAGGATTCTAACAGGAAAGTTCCAATACATTAGATCTAGAGACTGCGCTCTATTGAATGGGGTTTATGGGCCTCACATTCCTAGAGAAAGAGAGGTTTTCCTCCAAAATCTAGGAAAACTAAAAATATTATATGAGGAATTATGGATTCTAGATATTCATTTTAATGTTATTGCATCACTCGAGGAGAAAAAGGGAGGGATTCAAAGGATGGATGTCGATATGGAAGCATTCTAAGACATAACAGAGGGACTACATCTAGTGGATATCCCTACAATCAATGGAACTTTCACTTGGAACAACAAAACGAGGGGCGCTCCTCAGGTAGCATCAAGATTGGACCGATTCCTTGTGTCTGAACATGTCATAAGCAGATATATATTTTTCGAAGTCTATATCTTGCTAGGCATGGGGTCAGATTATTGGACAATCAGGATGGAGCGAGACCTAAAATTAGGACCAAAAAACCGACCCTTCCACTTTGAAACTTTCTAGTTACATGATCTGTTATTTATGCAGAAAGTAGAAGAATGATTGAATGGAAGTATCGTGCAGGGTCGCAATCATATGAATACATTTCAACTCAATATAAAATACCTCAAGCTCCAAATTAAGAAATGGAACCAAGAAAAGTTTGGGAACATCAAGAAAGAGAAAAAAAAATTCCAATATTGCATGCAAGAAGTAAAAAAAGAATAATTCTAGAAGGCAAATTAGAAATTTTGGTGGAGACTCAAGGTCATCTATTGAATTAGCTATAAGAAAGAAGGAAACAAGAAGAAATCCTATGGAAGCAAAAATCTCAAATACAATGACTTCGTGAGGGAGAACACAATACAAGTTTTTTTTATAAGGCAATGATCCATCATAGACAACATAACCGCATCTTATCCCTCAAGGATGGGGTAGGGAATTGACTGCTTAACCGTGAAAAGATGGAAGATATGGTGATCAACCATTTCGAAAACCTTCTCTTAGAAGCAAACTAGGATAGATTGAATGCCATTATCTGAGTCACACGACACATCCCTCGATTAATCTCCCAAGATCAAAACATGGCCCTGATGTGGGTCGTGACTCTTGTGGAAATAAAGGAGGTTGTTAAAGGAATGGCTAAGAACAAAGCTCCTAGACCAGATGGGTTCACAGCGAAGTTCAATCAATAAACATGGAAATTTATTGGAAAGGATATACTTGAATTTGTGGAGGAATCAAGGAGGAATCCGAAGGTATGTCTGAGTCCTAATTCCACTTGTATTGCTTTAATTCCTAAAATTTCCAAATCGAAGGACCCCCATGGTTTTAGACCAATTTATTTATGTAATGTTATCTATAAAATTATTTCTACGATCATTGAAAAATGTCTAAAGCCCCTTCTTCTACCTTGATCTCACTGGAGCAATCGAGTTTTATGGAAGGTCGTCAAATCCTAGATGGCATCATTTCCTCTCAAGAAATGGTTCATTCCCTAAAGTAACTCAAATCTCTTGCCATGATGATTAAGTTAGACCTATCCAAATCTTATGACTTTCTTAGTCGGCCCTACGTGACGAGTGTTTTCAAGTCGTTTTGTTTCGAGCAGCGTTGGGTAAACTGGGTCTTCTCTCTAGTGTCAACCTCGGTGTGCTCTATCTTGCTCAATGGCTCCCCATCCCAAACCTTTAACCCTACACGCTACCTCAGACAAGGGGACCTAGTTTTTCAATTCCTCTTTATCATAATTGTCGAGGGATTGAGACGACTCTTGAAATTGATGGTTTGTTCCTCCCAACTTAAGGGTCTTTGACCTTGAGACTCTGATTTATCCATCACTCATCAACAATTTGTGGACTACATCATGCTATTTTGCCATGTATCCTTGAGGGAAGCCAAGAAATTCTTTAGGAGTTGATGAAGGCCTCGGGTACTTTGATTAACAATTAGAAATCAAATATCTTATTTTTTAATACCCCTAGAACGATCCAATCTTTCTTGGCCCGCCTGTTGGGGTTTGGTATAGGGACATTACCTATGAAGTATCTGGGTATGCCTTTAGCCTATAACTCTTTAAAGACCTCCTTTTGGCAAGACCTCCTTGTTAAAATTCAATCAAAACTTAGTGGATGGGTGTTCCGAGCTCTCAATTCGGCTGGTAGAATTGTTCTACTAAAAGTTGTCCTTCAATCCATCCCGATTTACCAACTATAAGTAATGGCAGCCCATAAAACCTCGTATTCATCTATGGTAGATATTTTCAGGAAATTTCTATGGAAAGTGGCTCAGAAATTAAAGAAATGGATGATGATATCCCAGAACATGCTTACCCTTCCTAATATGGCTTGAGGATTAAGTCTCATAGACCCTTACACCATTAACCAAGTTATGGGAGAAAAGTTATGGTGGATATGGTTAAAAGGACGACATGATTTATGGAAGAAAACATGGACCTAAAAATATGGTATGTCAATCCAACCTGAAGATATCCTTAGATATAGGGAACCCCCTCAAGGATCTGCAATTTGGAACTTGGAAACAAAGAACAAGGATATAATAAATCAACACCTTTTCGGGGAAATCCGAAATGGTCGCATAGCTCTATTATGGCAGGACTCTTGGCAACAAAGAGAAAAATTGTTCAGTGGACCAGATCTTGGAGGAATTTTCCTGTACACAACTAGTAGTAATTTCTATATAGCGGACCACCGTTGTAAAAACTCTCCACAAGTATCAGGATGGCGAAAATGGAAAGAGGTTGGGGACTAGCCAAATCCCTCTCCCTCAGAACAATGGAAAATCATGGATTGGGAGCTCCTATCAAGGAAAATAACTTACCAATAGGGTGAAGACATCTTCTGATGGGGATATTCGACTAAGGGAACATTTAGCATTAAGGGAGCATACGAGCTTAGATTGGAAGAACCCAAAACCACTAGTGTCCTTAATGGAAGAAGATCTGGATGAGTAAATTTTGGCCAAAAATTGTTCAATTTCTATGGCTAGTATGCCATGGGAGAATCCTTACTTGGGACCAGCTTCTAAAGCGAGGTTTCTAGGGCCCTTCCTATTGTGTTCTATGTGGTCGGCACAATGAACACCTGGAAAATGGAACCAAATTGGGAACTTGTTCAGGCACTTGGATAGGGACCCCAAGAACATCAAAGAATGAATAATCCAATGGTGTAAAGGCATCTTCTTGAACCTTGTTGTAAATCGAGCATGGAATTTAGCTCTGGGTTTCCTAATATGGGTCTTATGGAAGGAAATAAATAACAGAATTTTCAAATAATGACAAACCTCTCAAGAGATAATCTAGGCAAGGATTATGTAGAATATACAAGAGATTATTCCTGTCGTGTAGATAAATCGTTCTTGCGGACAAGACCGATCTCCCTAGTATCTATGGATATCTAGCGACAAGTAAACCAAACAAATTCTATCTTTCTCTAAATATGCAATTTATAAATAAAAGCCAATAGATGTTTTAGACCCTACCTCAAGTCCAGTGCTAGTTTGTGGAAGCCACGCTCCGTTCATCCAAATGAGCTCCCTTTTAAAGAACCTGCAAACACAAACAGGCACACATCAAATAACACCTGCATAGCCAATATAATAAACCATATTTATCATGATGATCAAGGAATTCATGAAATAAACCATAGAAGAAAATTTATTGAGAAAAATGAATCTGATTGTATTAACTTTAAACAAAGAACTTTACAACCTTGGTGCCTTGATGTTGTACAAGCTCCTCCCAGGGTCCAGCAAGAATCTCCTCTACTTTGACAAGTTTCACTCTCTTCCCAAAGAGATCAAAAGGTATGTAATCTCTCCTCTCAAGCTCAATTAGGAAGTCTAAATTCCAACAGCATTTACCCTCAAAAATATTCAGCTTTCAACCTCTCTAGAAACCAGCCCAATGCCTCAATTTATAGTGCAGAGGAAGGAAGTTACCAGGTCTACCTTCAAAGGGATAGAGTCCTCCTTCAAAGGGATAAGCTCCTCTCATCAAGGGGTTAGCTCCTTTAGTCATGGGATGCATGAACCACCTAAGAGCAAACTTGCCACCTCAAGATTCCTTCTAGAGGCGTCCAAAATTAATCCAAAGTGAGTTTTTAATAATAAACTTGTGCCTTTTTTACTTTTACAGGGGTCCGCACCCATTCCTTTAGAGACAGAGCGGGCAGGTCTGCAGGTGACATGACCAAGGGGTGCGGGACCACAGGTAATGCTAAGAGAAAGTGTGGAACCAGAGTTTTAGAGATTTTCAAAGACTTTCTCTCATTTTTAAGGCTTGACATGAAGAGCTGAGGTTTGAGACTTGCAAAGGAGGACAGTATGAGTGGTGATAGACTCACATTGACTGCAGAAAGTCATGGTGACAATATTTTGTGTAACAGATTGCCCCCTAAAGTGCAAAGTCTGTAATAGATAGTATTTTTCATCTAAGAAGAGTGAAGTACTTTATCATTTCGAGGATCATCTTGTGGAGAGCCCAGTTGGAACCTGTAAAAACATTGAATACAAAATATATATATATGAGATCATATCATCGCTAAGGTAGGCACTCCCATACTCAGATCAAAACTGACTAGAAAACTAACTAAACTGATCTGATATAGGAATGATCTTGTAATACATCACAAGTATAGACTCATGTAGACACAGTATGGACGCAGCCATCTGTTTATGAATAGTCTACTATATGATGAATAAAAAATTCCTCGCAGCTTGGATGGTGGAAACTAGATCCAGGGTCTTGATTTCTACTTTCTGAAATAGTACGATTATATCCATGTGAATGAATGTGTCAAAGTTGAACATGGTAGAAACCACTTGATTACTAGTCAATGATGTAAACTGTTAACAAGTGTGAGAGAAACCACCAGTAATGTCAATGGCTCTCAAAGTACCCAGTACAATCCATGAAATGTGAATAGATGTGTTGATGTCGAACATGTCACGGAATCCTTTGATCGAAGGTCAATGATGCAACCTATCATCGAAGGCGAGAAATTTGCCATTGAGGCATGCAGATCCCAAGGTACTGACGACTTCTAGATCATCTTTCTAGATAATGAGCTGAAGTCGATAGAAAGTGATCTGTCATAGGCAAGCCCACAACACGAAATCATAGATCAAGTTTGAAGAAATATAGTTGCAAGGACTGACTCAGGGATGGTCAAGATGGATGACAAATATTTTGCAAATGAATGGTTTATTTGCACTGACCTCTTGAACACATAATGACATTGCAGATGGTTTGGTGACAATTGACCCAAAGCTAATACCCAGAAACTGGCTGAAGACTTCCAATATGGTTCGATTAACTGTTAGGCAAAGGATTTCCCAACCCAGGTGAACAAAAAGTGTCATGTTCAAGAGTGGTTAAATGTTTTTCTGAGACACGAAGTATGACAAACAGGTTCATTTTTCTCTCTTTTCCCCCACCATTTCTGGCAAGTACCTCTTTATTTTTGACAAGCTTGAGGAGGATAACATTTGCTTGATTATAAGCTCATCCTTCGAATGAGTCCAACTTAGTTTAAATTCGAACCCTAAGAAGGAGTGGTCCGTTCCTATTTGTAATTGAACAGGTCCTTGACTGTTAAATTTTAATGAGTCCAGTATAGGAGAAACTCGGCTTTTTTCAATTTTAGGGAGTCAGAAGAAAAACTTAAGAAAACTCCATGGTTGTCCTATTTCGTAAATTTGTGTCTCCCAAGCCCAAAAAAGTATAAAATAATACTTGATAGAACCGCTTAACCATTACAATCAAGGAGTACTTTTCATAATTAGTGGTCCTGATCCGAAAAAGTAAAAAAGCGATCAAAGACACGTCGTTTTATAACCAATATCAAATTTGAAACGACAGAAATCCGACAATCTTTTCATGTTTATACGGTCAAAAAAGCGCTGTAAGTGGACCGTCTTTTTAATTTCATTTTAACGAGCTTAAAAAGAAAAACTCACCAATCTTTTCATATTTCAGGAGTCAGAAAATAGCTTAAACATGACTCTAATGTTTTTGTTGAAAATGATCAATTTTGCCTGAAAAATCCGTTATTTTGCACAAAAACTCAAACATACTCATACTTATTTAAAATAAATAAAAATGCTTCAAAAGTTACCTCTTTAAAGTGAAAGATAAACAAATTAAAAATTCATTTATTCAAAAAAACTTATAAAAAGGGCTTTTGTAAATTCATTTTTACTGTTTGACTTCAGAGTGAGAAAGAGAGCTTTTGGGTAAGAAACTTCCCGTGAAGATTGCGGAAAATCCGTCCGTTGGAATTGAACACCGTCACCTCCAGGTAATCCACATCACTTTAATCTTGCATTTCAACTGTTTGAAATTTGTTTTTAGGTTTATATTTTGATTTTTAGGAAGAAATTTGTTTAAAAGTTCGCTCACGGGGGTCCGCAGGTGCAGCACATGAAACCTGCGGACCCCAACTTTTTCGTATGCAAGAAAAAGCCAGGGGCCTGCACCCACTGTTTAGGCAGAGTGCCGACCTACACACTGTCTCTAACTAGAGAGTGCAGTCCCCACGGCATATGTTCTAAAATTCCAAATTCTTCAAATTTCGCCCAAAAACTTTGATTTAAAATGTTCTAATCCGCCTTTTCTTTCAATGTAGGGTATACACCATGCTTAGTTGGTGGGAACAGGAGCACGAAGATGTGGACCTCGCCACAATCAACCATCAACCTTCAATTGATGCATTAAAGGCATGCGGGTTATTTAAATTCTGGGCCATACCTGGCATGAGGGCCTAAGTAGACTTTCTGCAGTGGCTGGTGGACAGGTGGAATGTACAGGACCATTGTTTCATTATTGGAGGCCACCAGCTCAAAATGGAGCCAGAGGAAATTTACTTTTTGACTGGTTTTCCTAAGAGAGGTGAACAATTGACTCTATTCGGGACTAGGCTAGGTGGCGAGTCTGTCGATAGTCTCCAGCTAGAGTTTTGTAACGACCAAACTAAGGAAAAAGGGATTAACATCAAAACCATCTCCCGTCCTGAACTCAAAGTGATTGCATTTACTGTCACCAGAATCTGCCGAAGCGCAGCACTGCATATGGCCACCGGATCACAAGTGTGGATGGAAGTAGACCGTTTTCGAGGCACCATCTTCAACTGGTGCGAGGCTGTGTTGGCTAATGTAAAAGGCCAACTGACTAGAGCAAAGAACGGACAACTGAAAAACTTTGGATATGGTTTCTCAGTTGTGAGCTTTGGTCTAGAGAGGGTCCCAATGTTGGTCCCACAGCATCTTTCCGTTGAAGCTGGACTTCCCCGAGAGCCCACGCTGATGCGTTGGGTTGCAGTTATGGCCCGTCATCCTGAGGAGGGTTCAGAGGTTGTTTGATTTCCTCCTAAGTATTTTCATTGGTTGGAGAACCAAGTTTTCGTGATTCAGGATTTTCCTTATGCTGGGATGGATTATCGTGGTGACCCAGACATGGCTCTTCCATCAAGAGAGCAATGGGATGACTCAGGTAAAATCATTTTCAACATTTTCTAATTTAATTTTTTTTGTTTTTTAAATCGTCCAAAAATTGATAGTAAAAGTTTCAAATGTAGATGTAGGTCCACGGCAACCAGCCACTCTCCGGCCTTATGAGAGGAAATAGCCAGCTACAACAGAACCAGCCCCATGGGACGAATCTACAGAGACCCTAGCCAAATTGGAAAACCATCTAGAGCATTTGACAGCAGACATTCCAGAGACTAGCATAGATGACATTCCTCTTAGGCTATAGTGCTATGTGATTGGGGTCTTAGGACCTTTCAGGAGGTTCCTTTGTAGGGTGGCCCATACAATGGTTTATTATCGTGATCATCACCAGTGATAGGATGATCGTCTGTTGTAGACTCATATGACATTTTTGCTTTTTGTACTATCATTTTTGCTGATCATAAGGTGTTTTTCAACCTATGATCGAAGACGATGTATATATGACACACATCTATGCTATGCTATATCACTATTACTGGCTATCTTGTAAAACATGTTATGGAATGTTTTTAAATTTACTATTTGATTATTGCAAATGTCTACTTAAAATTCGAGAAGAAATTTCATCTGCTAACGTATTTAAATATCTTGGAATATGGTGATATTCAATATAGTCAAATTCACGTTCCAAGAGACGAACTCTCAAAAATAATCTTAATAACACTGGATTTCTAATGGCATAAACTCTATTAAGCTGCAATACAATGAGTTTAGAATCTAACCTCACAATCAAACTCCGAATCCCAAATGAGATGGATTCAGATAATACATCAATCACTGAACTATACTCTGCAATTTTGTTTGTTGTTTGACCGAGGCTTACCACATGCATAGATAGCAACTCATCAGAGGGTGAATAGATAACCCAAGCTGCGGAAGAAATGTTCCGTGTATTACGACAAGCACCATCAGCGAAACCAATGTATGTTTGAAGAGACATCAGCATCTGCAATATCACGAGTAAAATCAAGATAAGCAGGAATAATGACAAAAACACTCTCTAAACTAAGCACACTTTTCTAATCTAAAACACACCAGCTAGAAAGAAAACTAATCTAACTAAAATCTCCACACCCAGATTTAAGCATAATATCTTTTCAGGTAAAGACCATTTCTAGGTTTACCTAAAGAGACACCGTCAAACTCTACCAATTCATAGGCCCCTTTTGCCAGCGTTCGCTTAACAACATAAGGACCATGCCACATGGGTACGAATTTTCCAGTGCCTAACTTATCATTAGCTTGATCGTACAGTAAGACTAGGTCTCCTTCCGAAAAATTACGAGGTGTAACATTTCGATCGTACTAAGCTTTAATACGTTTGGCATGAGTTTCGATTGCTAGTGCAGCATCACATCGATTCTCATCTAGCTGAGCCAAGTACAAATAAACGTTTCTCCTCTTCGGAAGTGGCTGGAAGTAATTCTATGGCCATTTGCAATGACAGGATTTCACATTCAATGGGTAACACAACTTCCAAACCGTAAACTAGTTGGAAAGGAGTGAAACCAGTTGATGTTTTTACTGAGGTTCGATACGCCCAAAGCACTGAAAATAACATGTTATGCCAATTCGACCTATGAATCCCAATGATTTGTCGGATCATAATGACTAGAACTTTGTTGATGGCTTCAACCAGACCATTAGCCTATGGGTAATATGGAGTAGAACTATCATGACACAGGCCAAGTTGGTTTGTTAGTTCAGTCATCATAATATTTCGAAAATGACGCCCATGATCAGTGATAATCTCTTGTGGAACACTGAACCTAGCAATTATATGATTGAAAATGAAAATCGCAGCAGTTTTTCCATCTGCCGGAAATGTAGGCATCGCCTCGGCCCACTTAGTAAAATAATCTACCGCAAGGATGATATACGCATGCCCCCCGGCCGAGTGAGGGTTACATGTAATAAAATCAATACCCCATTTTGCAAAAGGACCGATGACAATTATAGGGTGGAGAGGAGCACATGGAGCGTGCATATTTCGATCAAAAATTTTGCAGTTGTGGCATTTTTGGACTGCGTCAATACAATCTTTAGCCAGCGTGCAATATCTTTTGGGATGTGGCAAACCCAGACATATGACCGCCACATGCTCCAGAGTGACAGTCATTCAGAACCCTTTCAGCTTCCTCATGAGTTAAACAATGTCAGAAAACAGAGTCCGCCCCACGACGATAAAGTGTATCTCCAATAATTTTGTACTGTTGGGATTGGAATCGTATTTTCTAACGGTAAGATCTTGAAATTTTAGGTTGAAAGGATTGGGTTTGGAGATAAACTATGATATCTCCATACCATGGATTAAGAGTGCTGATTAGAAACAAGGATTCGTCCGCAATGGGCTCTTCCGCCATAGTTTCAATATCAACACGTGGGAAGTCACACATCAACTCCGCAAAAACTAAAGATTTCTTTGACTTAGATTTTTCAAACTCCAAGTCAAATTCCTGTAGGATAACAATCCATTTGGAATATTTGCCCCTAGCAATTGTTTTGTCAAAATATAGATCATAGGGTTATAGTCAGAAATTACAGTAGTTTTGCGTAGTAAAATGTAATGACGGAATCGTTGGACAGCTTGAACAGCTGCCAAGGCAAATTTCTCCACATGTGAGTATTTTAGCTCAGTCGGATTCAAGGTTCGACTAAGGTAATAAATCACATGTTCACTACCGAATTCATCTTCCTGAACTAACACCATTCCAATGGTGGAATGAGAGGCGGCGAGATATAAGAAGTAGTCCTGGTTGTAGTTGGGAGGATGCAATAACAGTGCATGGGTCAACGCGTGTTTTAGTGCATCAAAAGATTTGTCAGCTATCTCATCCCAAAATAATGGAGTATTCTGTTTCAACAACCTGGTAAAACCCTTGGTTATCTCGGCGTAGTTAGGAATGAATCGATGTAAAAAGTTTTCTTTCCCTTGCAAACTTTGGAGCTAGCGAAGAGTCGAAGGAGGACGCAATTTGACAATAGCTTTAACCTTCGAGGGATCAACATGAATGTCAGCTTTCGAAACAACAAATCCCAGTAAATGACCCGTTTCTATATAGAAAACACACTTTGTGGATTCAACCTAATTCAATAATGCCTACATCTCATAAAGATTGCTCGTAAATGAATAAGATGATCGGCTCTACGTAATGAATGAGCAGGTAAATCATCAAGATAAGGTTGCACAATGTGCTTGATGTGATGAAACGCGTAAGACATGGCTCTTTGAAAAGTTGCACCGGCGTTCTTTAGCCCAAAAGGTAATTTTCAATAAGAAAACATTCCCCATGGACAAATGAAAACCGTTTTTGGTTGATCAGCAAGTAGAATGTTGATTTGATTGTAACCGGAAAAACCATCCATGAAGGATAATATTTCGCTGCCGGCACAATCATCAATGATTTGATCAATATAGGGAGTTGGATAATTGTCTTTTGGACAGGATCGATTAATATCCCTATAATCGATACATATTCTTATTGTTCCTTGCTTTTTGTTAACAGGAACAATATTCGATACCCAACCCATTAAGGGAATCGGATAAATGAAACCTGCTTTAAGTAATTTTTCAACTTCTGCTTTAATAGCAGCAGCTTTTCGCGGGTGGATTTGACGCAAACGTTGCCAGACTGGTTTGGCATCCGGGTAAGTTTTGATTTCATGAACAATAATTGTTGGATCAATTCCTGGCATTTCTTCATATGACCAGGCAAACACGTCACGGAATTCTTGAAATAGGGCCTTATATGTTTGAAATTCATCTTCCGTATAGGAGGCACCTATATGAATGTTTTCAACAATTCCAGGTTTTTCTGAAATGTCAATAGGAACTGTTCGAGAAATATTTCCCAAATTTAACTCAGAATAAGGATTTGCAATGGATTCTGTGGTTCCTTGACATAATCAGTCGTAAATATAGATGAAAAATCATTTTCAAAATGATCAATCTCAGGTAAAAATGAAGATCTATGATGAAGATCTTCCCATGGTAAATCATCAACAGACAAGATTTCACGGATCTTCTCATCAGTATGAACAAGTTCGGAAAAAGTTGTTGAATCTGAATTTGATGTTGAAAGTGATTCTTCATGGACCACATTCATTAAGTCAATTTCGGTTGAAGAAGGATCAGAAAATGACTGTACAACATGATACACAATTTCATAGGGACTCAAAGGCATAGCATCACCAAATGAATCCATCTCAGATTCAGAAGGTATGATCCAAGGATCATCATAAACAATGGTGTCTGATGAAATCATATGAATGGTTGCAGTAGAAGGCGATACGTTAGGAGGAGGAAAGGAAAAAGTTCCTAGCAAACCAGAATCTTTAACTAATCCTACTCCAACATCCTTATAAGGGATAGTTGTTTTGACGACATGCTGGATACTTTCAGAAGAGGCTAGGTCGAATGAAAAGTAAGTTAGCTGGTCTATAGTTACGATCTTTCCATTATGAGGAAACTTTATAAGCCGAAAGACCAATGAAACAACAGCAGCCATAGCATAAGACCAACTACGACCGAAGAGAAGGTTGTAATCTAGAGGGGCATCAACCACTTCCACATCTAGATTAACAGTTTTGCCTTCAACCCCTATAGGTAAATCCTGTAGAATGCCAAAAGGATGGAACCCACGGCCATCAAAAGCCTTTAGAATCATCGAGGATTGATTAAGTGCAGGAGAACCAAGTGATATCCAACACTGGATCGACATAATACACGTTGAAGCTCCCTCATCAATCACAGTCCTATAGCAAGGTCTGTTTTTGACTAACACTGGAATCTGGAAAGCCATTTGATGAGGTAAGCAAGGTGTACTATTTTCTAAATCGAAGATTATAAGGTTCGAGTCTTGAATATCAACAACTCCTATAGCCAAAAATAGCAATTTATGCTATGTTGGACATGATTGCAGCACCTCCAAAGCCGACATTGCTGAAGGTGAAATGGCTAGATCTTCAACAATGTTATATTTCTGAGCAGCTCTCGCATGTGGATTGAAAGCTGAATTTCGAAGTATACCCTTGGTGGGCGGTTTGATTACTAAGTCTGGGTTAGGTTTCTCGATCTGTAGCGGATCGAAACCAGGAGTTGGAGTTGATGGGTTCGAATTAGAAGATTCTGCTTCCTTACCACCAACAGGACTTTTACTTCCATAATCTTGCGATCGTGTCGCAATCCTAACATGGGACATCATCATTATGGGTTCTTCTGAGGCATTGGAGGAAGAACCTATCATCTTACTGTCTTGACTAGGAAAAGGATCCTTCAAAACAGCAAGTGTTTGAGAACCTTTGACGATTTTCGTAACCTCAGCGCGATGACGACAGTCTCTTGTAAAATGCTCTTCGTCACAAATGAGACAAGGATAACGAGGTTTACGTTTCTCATCAGTAGATTCCATTTTATCTGGTTTCTCTTTCGAATTTTTATCTGATTTACTTTTCTTCTTCCCCTTCTTCTTACCACCATATTTTTATTTGGTCGTAGATGATTCTACGACATGAATATCGGCAGAAATTTCTGCGGAAGAGTCTCTTGTCGGGGAATCTGGTAAAGTTATGATAGGAGAAGAATTCTTGGAAGATTTCTTCTTACTTTTGGTGTTAACTGTACCAATCATACCATCAGCGGCATGAGACCCTGAAGGAGATGCAGTTATTTGACTTTTTTTAGGAAGGTTGCGGATTTTCTCGTGTAAAGTACCCGACTGCGTATAAACGAGGTCAAGGTACTGAGCTTGAGCAATTACTTTCTCTTTAGTAACGACTCCTGCCTTAGCTACGTCCTCAGTGATTTTAGGTAATAATGATTTAACAAACCATTCTGCTAAGATCTGATCCGGAATAAAAACTTTCACTAAACGTCGTCAATGTCTGCATTCATGAATCTGATCTGAAATATAAGTGGACGTTGACTGTTTTAATCAAGTTAATAATTCCGTGCCATTGTCGTATTGGACAGGCAACTGAAAATGAGTTAAGAATGAAGTAGCTAGCTAACTAAAGTTATAAAAAGTGGCTCGCGGTAACTCAATGTACCACTTGGTCGCAAGACCAATTAAAGTGCGTTGAAAAAGATGTAAATGAATTGAATCATCTAAAATGGAGTTAGATGCACACCAGAGATGATAAGTCATCACATGGTTTGACGGATCCTCTCTTTATTTACCTTCAAACTTTGGGATGTCACTGGGAAACTTATTCGGCATTGGCGGCCAAAACGGAAGATAATTAATCGAATCGTTTGTAAGGCGCGACAAATCAGGCAAGTCCAAAGTTGCAATGAATGGTAACTGACGATTAGGGTCTCGAAAACCCTAGGTCATGAGACCAGCCCCAGGAGGAGGATATCCAGGATAACTTGGAATTGGAATTGCATTTGGGATATTATATCCTCCTGGAAAACTAGGATTAATCGGACCGTACTGGGGTTGTTGAGGTTGCTAATAAGTATATCCAGGGTACGATTGATACTGATAGACTGGGTTCTACATAGCAGGACCGAATTGGTACTATCCCTGGTACGATTGATAAGTAAATTGAGGTTGACTTGTGACAACCGTACTTGGACCAGGTTGTCCTACAGGCATTTGAACCGAAGTCTGAATTGTAGGTCCAGACTGAGGTAAAGATGCTTGAGGAGTTGATGCAGGAACAATAGAAACTGGAGCTGCCTATACTCCAGAAGTAGGTGGGGTAGATGGAACAGATTTTGCAGCAGTTGCAACAGTTGCAACAGTCGTTTGAAGCGGAGTTCGAGGCGAACTAGGCCCAGGCTGAGAAACTACACCAAGTGCAGAAGTTTGAATAGTAGGCTGGACAGGTTGCTGGGTTGAACCAGAAACTGAGGGTTGTCCAGATTAAGATGACAACTGCACATTGGGTTGCAAGATCTATTGAGATTGAGATGGATCCCACACTATGTTCATTCCGAGGTATGGACCCATAGAAGGTTGAGCATATTGAGGACCATAACCGGGTTGAGGGTAGGGTTGATAATTCAAAGGTACATTTCCAGCTCCTTGGACAAATGACTGACCTAAAGGTGGTTGGAAACCTTGGGTTGGGTACTGACCTTGAGGTTGATAACCTTGAGGCACGTATTGAAACTGAGGTTGACCTTGAGGCATATATTGATACTGGGGTTGACCTTGAGGTACGTACTGAGTCTGGGGTTGACCTTGAGGAATGTACTATCCCAAAGGTATGTACTGTCCTTGAGGTTTCCCCCCAGGCGGTAACTGACTACCTTGAGGTTGCGGATTTGGAATGGTACCTGACATCATAAGAATATCTTCTACACTCAACGACTTAGTTATGTTATTACTAGTTAATAACCCTTGTTCAACAGGTTGAGGAGATGCTCCCGAAAAGTACGAGTAAGTGACTGATACCCAGAAGGAACAGAAGGACCACCATATAAAAATGTTTCTGGAGATTGAGAAAACATGGATGACTGTCTCGACATATTCAAAGGAGGATAATAACCTCTAGGTGTTGGATGAAAAGGAATGCGAGGTGGTGAAAAACCTAGTCCTGGATTTTCTAAAAAATTGGTCAATGAAAGATACCAAGCATCCCTCCTAGGTGGACTGTAAAAGATCGATTCACGCTCCCTAAGTTTTATAGTTGGTTGATTTTCAAGGATAGGTATACCATCTTCCAGAGTAACAAGTTCTTCAATAGCAATAAGTCTAGAAGGAAGATTTTGGGTAATGACTCTTTCTACCCTGGGTGAACCAGGACCACTGGAAGTTGGAGAAGCGAATCCTGATGATGGAGTAGTAGCAGGTTCAGTTTCAGGTTCAGAAATTTCAGGTTCCTCGACTAACTCACTAGTAGAAGAAAAACTACTAGTAACTTCGGAAAATGAAATAGGTTCAATAATATACTCTAGTGCTTGAACTTGATAATCAGGATGCACAACTAAAGAAGATTCTCCTTCTTCTGGTGACCCAATTCTATTTTCGCTAGGAGTTACAAGAGCTCATAGCCCTTCAAGCTGGCTTGGTGAAAACTGAGGTTGGCCCCGAATTCTATGGGACTGTCTCAGTAATTCAACCACGATTAAATGTTTTAATTACTTCACACACAAACAAAGAAAAATCTCAATGAAAACCACCTAAATTCTCTAAAGAACCAAACAATTTGAAGCACATGCCTACAGAATCTAGGAGTTCAAACCACACACAAACAGTAACTTTCCGTACCGAAAACACTAGTTGGTGATGAAATCCAACGTCGCATAATTCAATATAGAAATGGCGGTTGGAACAGTTACCCCAACAACCTGCTTAATGAAACAGACTGGCACAAGTTTCTCCACTAAACCGTCTCGAGTGAAGAGAAACCCCCAGAGAGTCCAAGTGAGTCTAGTCGACGTCTGCTCCAGGTATAGTGGGATCTTCCCTCCACCGTCACCTTAGGAAAGAATCTTATAGATTATGGTCACTATGGTTACCAATGGAAACAAATATACCTGGGGAACCATCTATGATCCGATACACACACAAGGGCAGAGTAGCAAAGCTCAATCCCCTTGAAGGCTCCTTGACATAATCCAAGGTTTATCAACAAGTGACCTCAGGCTCCTCGACAATGGTTAATCCGAGGTTTACCATTTTTAATACATGTATATCTGTTATCGTTCCCAATGAGGAAGGATTGATTACTCCACTGGTTTGGATATGACCTCGTGCTTGACTCCTTTAAGAGGAGCTTCCCAGAGCATAGATGTAACAATTGGAATTTATCTCCTACCACAAGATATAGCTACTTGTTTGTTTTTACTATCTTGGAGAGTTAATTACTCCCTACTCCAAGATACTAGCCTAAGCTATGTTGGTGATAAAGAGCCCTAGAAATAAAAAGATTGCTAGATTGATTTTACTTTAAGCGTTATTTTTATGGTTGTTTCTTAAGTCAAAAGGTGTGGAGATGAAACTTTATAGTGTGAAGACTCAACTCCAAAACACTAAAAATGCACCTAAGATGATAAACAATCATTTTTCTTCAATGAATTTCTAGCTAAAGAAAGAGTTGAGAATGCAAATGTTTGAAAAAACAAATCTTTCCTTAACAAACAAATGAAAAGAAAAACTTTTTTGTCTTTTTCAATAAACTCAAAAACAAGACTACTAATTATGCTCACGAAAAAAATCCTTTTTCTTTTTCAACAATAAAAAACTACAAAAACAGATCCTTTTTCAAAAGAGATTTTTTTTTCTTTCTAGAGAACACTCAAAACTATTACAAATCTAATCTTGAGATCTATAAATTCTAAAAAATCTAATTGAAGTAAAAGCTTACAAAATTTCTTTTCGAGGATGTTTTACTTAGTTATGAGCAAACTAAGGACTAACTTGTTCAAAATAACAAATTAATCAAAAAACAACCAGCTTTTGTTTTCTTTTCTTAAAATGAAATCCAAAACTTTCAAAACAAGTTTTTTCAAAGCTTCGCAAAGAGAAAAACGAGATGTATTCCTCACCAAAGGCAGATTTTACAAATTGGTCAGACTCATAAAGAATACCAGCAAAAAGCAGGGTGATCTGAGGTTTCTAAGGCTTCTAAGCTCTGAGTTACTACAAAGACCAAACGAAAATCAAGCCAGGCACACAAAACTTCTAGAAATTCACCTAAAACCTAAATGCCAATGGAATTTACCTACAAAAAGTTTCTAACAAGACACGTGCAAATCTGGGTAAAGGCTAAAACACATAAACAAAACCTAAGCTTAACTAAATGAAAAGAATTTAAGTTTTTCACAATTTTGACAGGGTTCACAGGCTCCCAGTATGACCAGGTGCGGTACAGCTCTGTGTAGTAAAGAAATAGTGCGGGGATGTCCACACTGTGTTACAACCAGAACGTGAAGTCCTCTCTCAAAATCATGAAAAAAAAAACAATTCAAAATCTAAAGATCCTACCCAATCCCACACACATCAAGCAAAAACTAGAAACAGAGAAAAAGTTTCTCAAGTCAAAGTAAAAGCAAAGGCAAAAACCAAAAATTCAAGTCCCTAGTGGAGTCGCCATTTTGTTTGGCGGATAAATCATTCTTGCGGACAAGACCGATCTCCCTAGTATCTATGGATATCTAGTGACAAGCAAACCAAACAAATTCTATCTTTCTCTAAATATGCGATTTATAAATAAAAGCCAATAGATGTTTTAGACCCTACCTCAAGTCCAGTGCTAGTTTGTGGAAGCCACACTCCGTTCGTCCAAATGAGCTCCCTTTTAAAGAACCTGTAAACACAAATAGGCACACATCAAATAACACCTGCATAGCCAATATAATAAACCATATTTATCATGATGATCAAGGAATTCATGAAATAAACCATAGAAGACAATTTATTGAGAAAAATGAATCTGATTGTATTAAATTTAAACAAAGAAGAACTTTACAACCTTGGTGCCTTGATGTTGTACAAGCTCCTCCCAGGGTCCAGCAAGAATCTCCTCTACTTTGACAAGTTTCACTCTCTTCGCAAAGAGATCAAAAGGTACGTAATCTCTCCTCTCAAGCTCAATTAGGAAGTCTAAATTCCAACAGCATTTACCCTCAAAAATATCCAGCTTTCAACCTCTCTAGCAACCATCCCAATGCCTCAATTTATAGTGCAGAGGAAGGAAGTTACCAGGTCCACCTTCAAAGGGATAAGCTCCTCCCATCAAGGGGTTAGCTCCTTTAGTCATGGGATGCATGAACCACCTAAGAGCAAACTTGCCACCTTAAGATTCCTTCTAGAAGCATCCATAATTAATCCAAAGTGAGTTTTTAATAATAAAATTGTGCCTTTTTTACTTTTACAAGGGTCTGCACCCATTCCTTTAGAGACAGAGCAGGAAGGTCCACAGGTGACATCACCAAGGAGTGTGGGACCGCAGGTAATGCTAAGAGAAAGTGCGGAACCATAGTTTTAGAGATTTTCAAAGACTTTCTCTCATTTTTAAGGCTTGACATGAAGAGCTGAGGTTTGAGACTTGCAAAGGAGGACAGTATGAGTGGTGATAGACTCACTTTGACTGCAGAAAGTCATGGTGACAATATTTTGTGTAACAATTCCCTCAGAAAAATGGAATCCAGATGATTGGAAAGTAGCTCGAGCTGAAGATATTTTTCTCAATTTGTTGAACTTATGAGCAATTATGATAGCTCCAAGCTCAAGGAAATTTTTAACCCCCTCACATCACCACCTTAGCATTTCCTGGGCCCCTGCAAGGTTTTATTAAACTAAGCTTTGATGGGGCTTCGAAAGGAAACCTGGGGAATGTTGGGTATGGTGGTCTATTTAGAGATTATAAAAAGAAAACTAGAGTTTTCTTCGTTGCAGATTGTCGTTATGCTAGTAATACTGCGGCAAAGTCCATTGCAATCAAACAAGGCCTTCTAATTGTTGAAAGAAGGGTTTTAAAAGACTAGTGATTGAAGGTGATTCATGGTTGGCAGTGGACGTAATCAAGAAGTTAATTTAGGGATCTCACTATGAAAATTTGAGTCCCAGTTGGTGCATAGCTCATCAGGAGGTGAGAGAGATCCTTCCCTCGACTATCTCCTAACCTCTCATGTCAGACTAGAAGGAAATAAAGTTGCCGACTTATTGACAAATTGGAGTTGTGCACATCGAGGGAAATCTCTCTATAAATGGTATGGTCACCAAACTCCTTGGAGGATGATCCAGTTCCCCTCCAAGGTTTTCTTGAGAAAAATAAAAAGATAGTCAAAATTTTATTTTTAATATAATTTTATTTTGACCAAGTCAAAATGTTAAACATTACATTACAACATCTCTACCATAATAAATGGGAGAGGGCCTATGGACACAACAAAATATATTTCTTTTTCAAATAAATATAAATTTACCAAAAACTATTACTCTTATTTAATAATATTATTTTATTTTAGATATATAATTTGAATAACCTAATAATTAAAATTTATTAATATAAATATAACTAACCAAATTGATATAATAATAAATAATAAATCTTCATAAATAAGAAAATCTGATTACATTTAAAAATAATGATATAACTTTTAACCTTAAAATTACATTGAAACATTTTAAAGCAAAAAATATAAATTTACATAACCAAATAATAATAAGATTGGACAATGCACATGACGTGCATGGTGTAATGGTAGGGGCGGAGGCTGTCACTCCCCCCACCCAGGTTTGAGTCCTGCAGAGGCAGGTGATTGATGTAATAAACTCAGAAAATGTAAAGGTCCCGCACTCGCTTACAAAAAAAAATAATAAGATCTGACAATAATTTATCTAAATATTTTTTTTAAAACATTAATAATAATATAATAAACATAATTTTTATGTTTTAATTAAATTTTAACAAATTTACATTTATCAAATAATTCATCATAAAACATAACGAAAATTGAACATCTCCCAACAGTTGCATTTCGAAAATGAACCATAAATTATAAGGAAATAACTCTTCGTATTGTTTAAAAAATAGAAGGTATTCTTTAAAAAAAAATGGGTTTGTTTATTAAAATCCTTTTCTGTTCCAGCACATTGAATTTGTGCCAAAATCACAAATCAAACTTGGAATTCCAATATGACCCAGAAACTTCAAAACCTAAAACAGAAATAAAAAGTAGTACTATGAAAATTGTGTCTACGCTTCATAAAAGAGAAATATAAAATAGTACTATAAAAATTGTGCCTACAGAAGTTCTTTACTTAGCTGCTCACGATTCCTGCATCATTGTGGAATCTGTTGGACCAAATGCCACAAAGTCCTGTTCCATTTCCAGTAAAAAACTGGTGAGTCCTTTCATCGTATCCAAATGCAGTCACTGCATCTGTCAATACCTCCTTTCTGATTTTAAAAGAATTTGGATCTTCTGAACTGATCTTCGCCAAGCATTCCCCTGTAACCAGGCTGCTAACATTCACACTGTATATCCATCGCTCTCCCGTTGGTGCATGTAACGAGCAGCGGCGACAAAGAGAAATGAGAACATCCTGTGAATTAGAAATATGTGAATGCCCCAAAAAGCTGCGGCACCTCACATCTGGGCTCTCTGTATACACTGGGTGGTCTTCCAGCGTCACCAAAATGTCACCATCTAGATTACAGACATAAATTCTTCTCAATTCCGTGTAGCAGATAAACTGTGCCCTTTTATGCAAATGGTAAGGTTCATACTATGCACGAATATTTGTATGTGTGATGTTTATTGAATCAGGAGGGTTTTCATCACAGATCTTTACCACTTCGATCTGCGATGAATGTTGTTGCAGTAATAGTGTATTGCTGCCGCACAGCACGACGAATTCTATCATCTTTTGACTAGGCCTAGGGACAAATACTACTTTTTGCAATATTCCGTTGATTCCGTTGAGTTTGCAATAAATTCTCAATTCGATTCCCAGCCTTCCATTTCTTTCAGTTGAAGGCATTTCTTCATACATCACCATCTCCATATTTCCTGGAGATACACATTTCAGAGATGAATGAATACGGGTGCCACCTGAGCAACAAGTATGGGACGACCGTGTATTCTTTCTGGTATGGTAAATAACACCGTGTATTCTTTTAATTCAAAAAACTTGTACTGATGATCCACCCGATCGTAAATCATGGCCCTACAAATTGGTACATCAAAACCCCATTTTAATATGCAGCAGTTTCCTGGGAAAAGGCGCTTCACCATTGGATTTCCTCCTGCTTGTAGAGGTGCAATTTCCAGGCTTGTTATATCCACTTTGTTCCTTCCATGAATTGGGTTCTGATACACCACATACGCTATTAAGAAGGAATTGTCATGGTAATTATAACACACGGATTTGACATGCCCCCGCACATGGAAGGTTATGGGGTTTCTATTGTTTTTCCAGCAAACAGGTGAAATTTCATCTCTCTGTCGTTTGAATAACACCACATAGCTATAGGAATGAACAAGAAGTATTATGTGAACCCCTGTCACCATAAAATTGATACTGATAGTACATTTTGATACTGATAGACATTTGGCAGCGATCTGGTCTTACCCAACTCTCGCAGACGCAGAGGGTGGATGCGCGCAATGGGTGATGAATGTGGTTGTTGTTGAGGTTGCTTTTCATCGTGACTCGCTGGTACCTCCAATGAAACTGATGTCTGTGGATTGGCAGCCATGTTTGGGGTTGTTAGTCGTCGCACAAGATTCTCTTCGTCTTCTTCTCTCGGCCTCTTCTTGTTCTGCAAACTGTCTGCCATGTTTCCGAATCAAGTTTCTCAATTAAAAACTAACAATGTTGCAGCCCTACAAGAATTGAAACCCGTAACAATGTTGCAGCCCTCCAAGAATCGAAACCCAGTAACAATGTTTCAGCCCTACAAGAATTTGAAATAAATAAACATCTACTTCGCTTATTCAATTTAATTATGGTGGTGAGTACTAAATCTGATTTGTGGACCCAAGTTGACAATGACAAGCTAGATATTCGGTGATTAACGTTCACCTGTTTAAAAATCATAATGGCTTTATATTAAGGCTAGATATTCGGTGATTAACCTTGATCTGTTTTCAAAATGATAATGGCTTTATATTAATTTATTATAAAATAAATAAATTTAATAATATTATTGGTTAATTTTAATTAATTTATTTAAAATGGTAAAGGGTTAATTTTAATTTATTTAAAATTATAAGAACTTCTTCATAAGAGAAATCAATTTTGATAATGTATAATAATTAATAAACTAAGAAAGTTACTTTTGTTATTAAGTTATTTTATTGATGAATTTAGGCTTCTGTGATCCATATCAAGTTTTATGGGAAGATTTCTTGAGATATTTTTGTCAATGCGTTTAGAACCAACAAGTGTGGTTCATTGTCAAGACAAATTGAAGAACCAGAGCCTCTATACAAGTCCACTAACTGTATTAGCTCAAGTAATGACTATATTGTACTGGGCAACTATACTTTTTAACAGCTATATTTGACTGGGAAATGGCTAACTAGACAAGACTATAAGATAGAGGTAGGAGAAATAAAATTAGTTAATTAGTAAGTTAGTTAAATATATTAAATGTAAAAAAATTTATTAATAAGTTATGATTTTAACTATAACAGAACTAACTCCCAATTAACTATTTAATTAGATAATATTAGCCCCTTTTATTTCATATTTGATAATTAATTGTTTAATTGCACAACTTTTTAACTTTAATATAATATTAAATATTTAATTATATCGTTTGTGATATAAATTTAATACTAACCCTTTTTTATATTGATTACTTCATTTATATATGGTAATAGTTATGAAACTAACTTAAGTTAATTCTACCAATTATTTGTTTAAAATATAAATTTTTTCAGTAATTAATTAATTTCTATTAATTTAATATATGTAACTAATTTACTAATTAACTAATTCTATTTCTCCTACCCCTATCTCATAGTCTTGTCTAATTAGTCGTTTCCAGTCAAATATAGTCATTAACTTGTCACAATAAACCACACTCGTTGGTTTGAAATGTGTGACAAAAGCATCCCAATGTGATTTACCCCAAAAAAATCTTCTCATAAAATAAGTTATTTTAGTAAAATTTAAATTAATATAAGTTATCAAGTTTGTTTTGGTTTAAATTAATATTCTTTAAAATTAATTCTTATAAATAGGGTTTTGAATAATTTGAATTAGAGTTCATTTACTTAACAATTATCTTTTTTTTCATTTGGATTTAAATAATTAAGAAATTCAAGGGAAACTCCAAAAACTCTTATTTAAAGATTACTCATAAATGAATATATCAACTTCTATTTTTAATTTTCTTTTCAAATTATTTTTTTTTCTGCGTAAAGACTATTTCTATTAAAAAGAAAAAATATGTACAAAGAGGTCAAGACCTCAGAGGGGGGCTGAAGCCAGCCCTCAACCAGAGATTTTGATACATACAGATCCTTTTAACTGCCCTTCCAGGATTAAGAGACATTAAAACATGATTTATAAGTCCCTGACAGACAAGAAAGAAAACCAGTTCTATGTTTAACACTACAGTACTATCGCCGACGATGGTGTTGCTAATAAACATTCTGTCATAACCGCCATTTACAAAATTAAAGCGAAAACAAGGCTTGCTGAGCCATGACTTGTTACTGTTCATAAGACTATATTGACTCGCACCGATACAAAAACAAGAACTGAAGCAAGAACAGAGTTGACAGTATCCAGAGACGCATAACATAAAAAGAAACAGATCAGAGGCGAGAATGCCATCAGTAGGCATTGAACCAAATTCATTAAACATGCTTAGGAGAGTCGAGAGCATCCTTATCCACCTGGCTAGGAGAGCCAATCCACGTGACGACCGCATTATCTGCATCTCCCGTGACACCACCATCTGGAGGAATCACCAAATTCAAAATGTTGCCTGGAGGATGTTCCGGCTCGCCTACAAGCACATTGCGCTGAGTAGAGTCTGCCGGAGGCTGAGGAGCTTCAGGCACATTGCCTTCTTCCTGCATGTTGTCACCGTTGAACACGACCCCAGCCACCTCCCCCTGAAGAACACTGTCATCCTGAGACTGAGACGTGGTGGTGTGGGTCGAGCTGCTGGGCTTATCTTCCTCCTCAGCAAGGATTACAATGATACTGGCTGACAGAATGGGCTTATTGAGCCTGCTATGGAATTTGAAGCGGGTTGTTTGAAAGGAGTTGTGCGGGAGAGGCCTGGCATGACCAGAAAGCGAAGAGGATGGGGAGGCAGAAGCGAGAGGGACAATGTTCTAGGGAGTAGATTGAGAGGCACGACCTCGATTGCCAGTGGTTTCTCCACGGCGAGAGACTCCACGACGATGAACCATATCTAAATTAACAAAGAGACCAGGGAAGGGAAATTGACAAAACCAGAGGGGAAAGGGCCAAGCGCAGGTGGACCAGGCCAGACTTAGAAACCAGATGAGCTTCCAAGCAACCTGAACGAAGCAGGGGTGCGGGAAGAATATCGGGCGGAGGTAGAAAGAGCCGAGGAGGGCAATTGCATAAACCAGAGACCAGGCCATGGATAAATCGCCACGCACAGTCTCTCGAGCGGAGCGCGCATTCAATACCAAATGCGTGACCATTATTCTGTACCCTGGCGAATTCATATCGAATGTTGTGGGATTGTGGGATCTGCGTCCGTGAGCCAAGTGCAGGGACAGCTGCCGGCGAGGAGTAAATCCTCATAAATGTTCTGCAATGACACCCGCATCCGGGTATTTTCTTTTCAAATTATTATTTTCCTTAATTGATAGGAATTTCTTAAAAAATAACTCTAACGTGAACCCATACAAAATTGAGTTTATCCACTTCTTAACTATCGCAGGGAATCCCAAACTTGAAGAAAGAATTGCAAAACATGCAGGTCACTCTGATAATGCAGGATAAAAAATTGGAGGAGATTCAGCAGCTGATCAAGGAAACCAACCCAGGTATAAAGAAAGAAGAGGAGCAGCAGGAAGTCATGGCAGACTAATACTGGAAGATATGTATACTGTCTGCAATTTTTTTTGTGAAAATGATTGAATAGTTTAGTTTCTATTTTTAGATAAGAATGCAAACAAGAGACAGCAGTAATCTTTTCGAATGTATAGTTTACATAGCATGGACAAGAAGAATCAGTATTTTTTGTTTTTGGATGGTTGTCAAAAACTTAAGGTGGCCAACAGACCCGGTTTCCCCTCGGGGCGGGTTGAGGCCACCATGAAATTGTAATGGTTTCAATTCGAAGTAATGGAAAAAGAATGGTCCCTCCTTAGTTTACAAAAAAAAAATGGTCTTTTATAAAGCCTTAGTGGTAAGGAGTAGTTAAAGACTACTTCTTAGTGGTAAAACACATAAATTTAATGTTTTCCATTTAACATTATTAATCTAATGTCACCCTTATTTAAAAATCAATCTAATTATTATTATGTATAAACATAATATAAATTAAAAATATTAAAAGGTTTACAAACACTCAACAAAGAGTAATGGTAAATAAATAAAACCTTTTTATATATATACTACATAAACTCTTTATATTTACAAAAACTCAAAAAAGAGGTTTTATTTAGATGAAGCCTATAGGCCAAATACAATGGGACAAATAAGTATTAATACCATGGGCCAAATACCATATTTATAAAAGAGGTATGATAAATAAATAAATAAAAAATAAAGAGGTATGGTAAATAAAAAAAAATATTAAATAGGATTAGAAATCAACATCTAATTATATACCAAGCCTATGGGCCAAATACCATGGTAAATAAAAGAGATATGATAAATAAATAAAAATATAAATAAACTAGAGGTATGGTAAATAAATAAAATGTTTTTTTTATATCTACTCCATAAACCTCCTTTTACTTACTAACACTAAAAAAAGACGTTTTATTTAGGTGAAGCCTATGGGCCAAATACCATTGGGTCAAATTATTATTAATACCAAGAAAAAATATTATCAACCCTAATATTATTATTATTATTATTAAATCTAATATTCATATTAATATTATTAAATTTAATAGAGTTTTATTAATACAATATTAAATCTATTATATATTAATATATATTAATATATCGTGATATATATTAGCTCTAGATATATATGGGAGGGAAGAACAAAGACATAGAGTGAGAGGTGGAGACAACAGGAGTGACAAGGGAGAGATGGAGATAAACTGGAGAGGGGAGAGGAGGAATGAAAAGAGAGAGGGGGAAGGAGTGAGAGAGGGAGAAAAGGGTAAGAGAGGGAGAGGGGGACATAGATGGAGGGGGGGGAGAGAGAATGAGAGAGAGAGGGAGATAGTTGGAGGATTGGAGGGTAGAGAGAGAGAAAGAGAGAGAGATGGGGAAGGGATTGGAAGGTAGGAGAGAAAGGGAGAGAGAGGAATTGTGAGAGAGGCAGAGAGAGGGAGTGATAGAGAGATGGAGATGGAGGGGGGACAGGGAGGGAAGAAGAAAGACATAGGAGTGAGAAGTGGAGAGAGAGAGAGAGAGTGACAAGGGATAGATGGAGAGAGAGACAGTGTGTATGTTTAGGGGTGAGATAGACAAAGAAGGAGAGATAGAGAGAAGGGGGGGAGAAGGAGAGAGGGATGGATATAGTAACATAGTTGGAGAGAGAGTGATGGGGGGAGAGAAAGGGAGGTAGGAGAGAATTTGAGAGAGAGGAAGAATTAGAGACATGACTTGAGAGAGAGGAGGAGATTGATGGGGGAAGAGAGAGGATTGGAGGGCAAAGAGAGAGAGAGAGAGAGAGATGGGGGAAGAGAGTGGGAGGTAGGAGCGAAATGGAGAGAGAGGATGTACGAGAGAGGAGACTTGAGAGAGAGGAGGAGAGGGAGCGATAGGGACATAGAGTTGGAGTGGGAGAGAGGGAGTGAAGAAGAAATACATAGAGAGTGAGAAGTGTGGAGATATGGCAGTGACAAGGGAGAGATGGAGAGAGAGTGTGTATGTTTGGGGTGAGATAAAGATACAAATAAGGAGATATGGAGAGAATGAGGGAGAGAAGGAGAGAGGAGAGAGGGAGGGATATAGTAACAGAGAGAGTTGGGGGGGGGGCGAGATAATCCCTCTAGCCCAATGAATGGGACTAGCAACCTATGTGACAATCTATTGGACACTTTCCTTAGTTACAATTGAAATAAGAGACAAAGAAAATGGCACATCTCCCTTTGTTGAAGACATTGAATCACTTGTGTCACAGGCTCAGTCTTGCTTCTCACAACATTTAAACACCTGCACAAGAGATTAAGACCTAACAAGGCATGCAAAGACAAATAGCACAATCAAAAGTAACCTACTTAATAGATCAAGGAGTGTTAAGATAAATGATACATAAGCATACACATTTATGGAAAATGAACCAATAGTTTTACATTAATAGAATAAAGGAGGAAGCATTTTACCAAGCCTTGATTTCAATAGGCTCTCCTTGAATGAATGTCCAAGTCCAAGCTTAATATCTCCAAGCAGTCCTTCTCCAAGCCAAATTAGTAGCATGTAAGCACAATCTCAGCATAAGGGTATAAATAGACAAAGACCAACCATTTGGGAACGGGAAAAGATGAATATATAGGCATGGAAAGGGAGTTACGATATCCCCAAAGATAGGATTAGGCCCTCATCTCAAGGAGGTAGCTCATAGGGATAAGACCGAAAGGCCAAGTTGAGAGAAATCTACCTCATCCATGCGGAACAACCTCGAGCTCATCGCTCTAGAAGCTTCTAGATCATGAAGCTTATCATCCTCTTTTTGAAAATTGCCTTTTAGGGATCATCGCGGGTATTCAAGAAAATAGAGTGATGGCATTGCGGGCCTAGTATAGTGCTACTAGTGATCATCATGGTTTTTAGCACCATAAAAGCGATGATTCTAAAATTAGGGGTTTAGAGCCATTTACTTCAAGGGAAGCTAAAGGCATTTTCCAATCAGTGTTTTTGGGAGGATCTGAGCTACAGATCTGAATGAGTACACTCCATTATGGTCATGTTTTGGGCACTTCAGGGTATGTCACAAGGAAGTGTGGGAGGTGTGACAAAATATTGTGTACTAGATTCCTCCTAAAGCATGAAGACAGAACAGGGAGTGATGGTTGAGATGCTTTACGAGCTTTTGCAAGGACGAGAACAAACATTGTCATGAGACCTACAAATCAAGGACGCATATACATATACATATATGATATCAAACATGAATCCACGGTATGGACACAACCATCCGGATAAAGGACTGTAAAAAATATCTACGGTATGGGCACAACCATCCGAATGAGAAGGATCATTCATAAATCTAAGATCCAAGGTATCGATGGAGCCACCCAATATAGAAGGGTCATCATAAATGTAAACTCCCATGGTATGGTCACAGTCATTCGTTTAGAAGAAACAAGTGTACAATCATGAATAACACATAACTCCATGCAGTCGGAGTCATATCAGACAAGACTCGGGGTCTTGCGCTCCATCCTAGCCCAATCAAAATACGAATTCTAACATGAAAGTGAATGTGCTGAAATCAAACATGCTAGAAAACTACTTGATTACCATCCAATGATGTGGACCGTTAACGGGCATGTGAGAAACCAACAATAATGACAATTTCTCTCAAGGTATGATAGTACAATCCATGAATGTGAAAAAATAAGCTGAAGTTGAACACACATGGAATCACTTGATCGAAGGCCAATGGTGAAAACTTGTCATCGGATGTGAAGAACTTGCCATTAAGGCATGCAAGCTCTAAGATACTGAAAGGGTGTCTCTACGTCATCTTCCTAGATAATGAGCTGAAGTCGATAGGAAGTGACCCATCGAAGGAGGGCCATGATGAGTCCTCCATCATCGATGCAAAATGAGGAATAAAATAGAATGAATAAGATCCAAGATTGTAGCAAAGGGTGTCATGCGGAAAGAGTCAATTTTGCGGACAAAACCGACCTCCCTAGAAGCTAAGGCTTTCTAGTGACAAACAAGACAATTAAACACTATCTTTCCCTAAATATGCATTTAGAATACAAGCAATCAGGTTTTTATAACATACCTTTAGTCCAACGCTGTGTAGCAGTCCAGCCTCGCCGATCTAGATGAGCTCCTCCTTCTCTTCGAAACCTGCATTCACTAACAAGCAAACGATTACATAGCAACTGAATAACTCATAAAATAAAACATATTCATCATAAATACCAAGGAGTATATGAAACAAATCATGTATAACAACTTGTTGAGAAAAATGAGCTTAATTGTATTAAGTGGAAACAAAAGAAACCATTACAACCAGTGCCTTGGTGTTGTGCAGGTCCCTCCCAGGGTCCAGCAAGAGTTTTCCTTTACTTTGATCAGCTCACCCACTTCCAAATGAAGCTAAGAAAGGATGGGAATCTCTCCTCTCAAGCTCTATAAGGGAGTCCTAATTTCAGCAGCATCTACCCTTAGGAATGTTCAGCTTTCAACCTCCCCTCCCTCTGGCCCAATGCCTGTTTTTATAATGCTTTGGAGGAAGTTAATCAGGTCCACCATCAATGGGATAAGCCCCTCTTTCAATGGGATAGCTCCCCTCTTGATGGGATAAGTTCCTTTTTCATAGGGATGCATGAACCATCTGGAGGCGCTCAATACATGTCAAACCATCTTCTAGAATGCTCTAGAATCGACCACAAGTAACTTTTTTGAAGTAAAACTCGCGCCTTTTGACCTTTACAGGAGTACGCACCCACCCCTTTACAGACAGAGCGTACAAGTACGCAGGTATTGTGAACTTGAGGTGCGTACACGCAGGTAAGGTTAAGAGAAACTGCGTAACCAGAGTTAATTGACTTTTTAAGGACTTTCTCTCTTTCTTGGAGTTTGACATGAGGAGCAGAGGTATAAGACTTGCCAAGGAGGACAGTATGACAGTTGATGGAGCCATACTGACTGCAAATAGTCATGGTGACAAATTTTAGTGTAACAAAGGTTCAGATAATGTATAGGTAATAGACTACAACTAGGAATTGTCTTGAACATTGGCAACACGACTCCGGAGTGTGGCGGCATTTGACTCAACATAGGACTAAAGGTCATGATGATGAAGTTGAATAGTGAGATGAGAGGCAAAAATGGATCACCCAAACCAAGGAGGACAGTGACTAAGTGAGGATATCCCAAACCTAACACGAGAAGCAGAAGAGTGTCATTTTCAAGAGTAACATGTTGCTTATACAAAGGATGTTTCATTTTCATTTTTCCCCACTATTTCTAACGAGTACCCCAAATTATGTTTTATCACAAGCTTGAAGGGGATATAATATGCTTGTCATATAAGTTCATTCTTCGAATGAATCCATCCTAGTAAGTTTTATGAGCCCTAGGAAGGAGAAAATCAGTCTCGTCATGGTGACGAGTCTTTCGTCGTAAAATTTTTAACGAGTCTTATTGAAGAATAAATCAATATCTTTTTCATATTTAGAGAGTTTGAAAAAGATACGAGAAAAAATCCATCATGTCCCTTTTCGTAATTTGTCTCGAACGCAAAAAGGTAGAAAACAATATTCGAGAGAACCTCTTGACCATGTCGATCAAGGTGTACCTTTTTCATAAATATTCAATCTCAACCCAAAAAAGGGGTAAACGTATACTAAGGCGATGCCAATTCATTTAATTTAACAAGTTCAAAAGGACAACTACTCGACGATCTTTTCATGTTTCGAGAGTCGGAAAAGAGTTTAAAGATGACTCCAGGAGGGTTCCTTTTTTGTTTGTTTTTAACGAGTCTAGAAAATAGATAAAACAAAAACTCGTTGAATCAGTCAAGAATAGTCACTGTATCCACCAAAAAGTACCTATAACTACACAAAGGTAACCACCAATCACTCATATCGAGGAAACAAATAATAAAATATTGGCAAAAATGAAATTAAAACTTATAAATAGACTACAAGTAAAAACATTTTTACCATTTCACTGGAGTAAGTTTAAGGTTGCATTTTTGCCCCATTTTCCTCGATTTTCATGTGAATAGTGTGGAGGTTTAGGGCATCATTACTTGAACCATCAGCAACATGTAAGAGCTATGCCTTTGCTCTTGCATTTTATTACATTTTTATGCATTTTCATCGATTTTTTTCTTTCCCAAAAGAGGGATTTTAATTTTTAACTGTGTGGGCAATCATCACGGGTTTTATCATAGAACTTGCGATGGTCGCCCCTGAGCCAAAAGGCCCTTGTGATGGCATTGCGCATTTAGTAAAAATAAACATGATGATCGCGGGGTGGAATTTTTAGGGAAAAATATATGAGTTTTAATCCGTGGAAAAGCATTTAACTGATGTTTGATTATTTTTTGCAGGAAATTGGTTGCCAACATGGTCCTTGAATGGAAGGAAAGAGGCCATTAGGTAGAAGACCATCAGGAATCCTAAGATCCAGAATGTGTAAATTCTCTGAGGAACTGTGGGTTGCTAAAGTTCTTTAGAACTACAGGACTCAGAGCTCAAAACGATTTGTTGCACTACTTGATCATTCTATGGGATATTGATCAGGAAATCTTCATTATTGGGGACCAGGAGTTGGAATCGGAGGAGACAAATATTTACTTCATCACTGGATTGCCTAAAAGAGGAGAAAGAGTTCAACTCTTTGGATCTCATCCTAGAGGTGAGAGCACCAGTACTCTAGTCAGGAGACATCCCCTAGGTGCAGAAATGACAATGGGTGGGAAGGTGAAGATAACGACAGTCAACAATATTCCCTTGAGAATGATCCTATTCACCATAGCTCATGTACCTAGGACACAAGCTTTACATGAGACTTTGAAATCCCAATTCCAATATGCAGTATAATGCCTCACTCCAACAGTATTCAAGTGGTGTTCAGGGTTACAGGCCAATATGAAGAGGCAAATGACCAAGTTAAGCGAGGAAACTTGAAACAATTTCGCTTCGGGTCGATTCTCGTTAAATTATTTATAGAGCGTGTGCCCTTATTTTGGTATCAGTGGATAGAGGTACCCGATACTGCTCCACAATATTCGAGGCTGGTCAGATGGAGTGAACTCATGCCTCAAGGAGGAGGGGGTCAGCAGATGCATTTTTCTCCACAGTTTTTTATTTGGTTGCATCGCCAACTGATCGTTGTTGACGACTATGCCTATGCAGGCACATGTTTTAGATGATACCTAAATCTACCTCTCCCACTGGGTGAAAAATGGACTGATGCAAGTAAAACGTGTTTTTGGATTTCTCAAGTTTTTATGAATTTTTTGTGAAAATGTATATGAGATTTAACTTGTGATAAATGTATAGATGTATGACCAGAAAGGCCGCCTGGAATGTCTCCAATGTTAGCATTATCGTAGAAGATTTTGGTTCAATTCTTCAGTTGTTTTGATGTCAGGAGGAGCAAGTGCAGAAGGAGAACATGGATACTGATCTATGATTGACAGATGCTGCTGATATTTTGTCTCTATATTTCTTTTTTTCAAGGTCATGTAACGGCCTATCTTGGTTGCACCACTATGCCTGGGATGGATAATGTAATGTGCTTATTATATCATGTATCCCCTCTTGGTTGGGAGTCGTATGTATGAGTCTTTGGTGATAGGAAGGTCAATTATGATGTATAAAGTCAGATTTCTTTTGTAGAACATCTTCCTGCAGATCTTGCCTATATGTCAGGGGGATCTTGGGTAGCACAGCAAAGAAGAGATTTCAGCATGTACTCAGGGGGAGCATAACCCTTTTCCCTTGATGTCAAAGGGGGAGAAAAGACTTTGAGTGACTTTGGGTTGCCATCAAGTCCAAAGGGGGAGATTGTTGGCATTATGACATAGGTTTAGCACAGGTTTGGCTCGATGACATAAGTGTTGTCCTTGATGGCAACTCACTCAAATGGCAGATCACAGTTCAGGCTCTCAGAATGGAAGAAAATGAGATACCCACAGGTTCCTTTTCAAAAAGTCGCGGACATACGCAGGTGCACCGATCAAAAGGTGCGTACATATATGCAGGTGTACCGATCAAAAGGTGTGGACGTCTAGTACACGCACTTTCATGCAGAGAAAAGCACGCACACGTGGGAAATCTTATGGTTGGTCCATGGTATTTAGTCTGACATTTTTGAACCTATGGTTTTGGTCTGTGGTTTTGCATCTAAAGTATTGAACCCAGGTATTGGGTCCCTAGTATTGGATCTCTATGGTTTTGGACCATGGTTTGAGTAAGGCCTAGACTATAAAAAGGAAAGGAGATCATTTGGCTGGGGTAGACTGTTGTGTTGAATATCTTAAGAAGACCAAGATCTGAAATACTGGTGATCGGTTGGTGAGAAATAGCTGGATCTAAATCAAGGAGGAACCTGAGCATTACAAGATGGTTAAGATCTACTGATAGGTTGAGATCTATTTGGCGCAAGATTAGATCTGATAATCTGGGTATAATTGAAGTTTGATTAAGAAAAGTGATAAATTATCATTTATAGATCTATACCCGTAGGTTCGACACAGAGCAGGCGCGGATACCCATAGGTTCGACACAGCAAAGGTGCGGAAATATGCTGGTTTGACATAGCACAGTCATGTATTCCACAGGAGCGACACAGCAGAGACGTGAACACCCACAGGTTTGACACACCATAGGTGTGGATACCTGCAAGTTTGACACAGCAAAGGCGCGGATACCCACAGGTTAAGGAAGTGAATACTGCGTATGTACGCAGATTTCTTTGGTGAAGTAGCAGACTTTTCTTGAAATATGTTTTAGCTGCTTTTGTTTATTACTGCAGTGTTCCAGGTTTTGAATTGGTATCTGGTTACTGGTACTGGGTTCTGAGAAGTTATTGATTCAGTATTTGTACAAGGAAGTTGGTTGATTGTAGATCTATTTGATGTTTGATTGATATTCTTGGATCCAGTCTGAAAATTTATGAAACGTGGTCCCTAGAAGAAAAAGATAAGTCTTTAGTAGGTCAACACCTACGTACTAGTACATCAGCTAGTACAAGAGCTAAGGGGGTTGTAGCTCCCTTCCAGGAGAGTCTGGAGAACAAGAGAAGGTTGTAGCCTTCTGTAGGTTGAAGCCTGCATGCTGGTATAAGACTGCACCAGTACAGAATCATTGTAAAAAAGGAGTTTCTAATTGAAAGAAGATAGAGACATATTGCAGCAGGTGGTTTTCACCCACATTGGGTTTCCACCTTATATCTTGTGTTCTTTTGTGTGACTGTCTACTCTAATTTTCTATTCCTGCTTACTGTTATATGGTTCTGACACATAGACTAATGATCAACATCTAAAGAATAAATTAAATTATAAGTCTGGAAGGTATACGCAAGTTTCATTAGTCAGATCTGCAAATCTTTGTATAAATTGAAAAGGAATTTGATAATACTGATTCACCCCTCCCCTCTCAATATTATTTTCAACATCCAATAGCACGGTGAGTAGCCCAATAGGTAGCAGATTCTCCCTATGAGGAAGGAGTGAACCCCATAGTAGAGATGTAACGTAATGTGGATGTGATCACTTGAGGGATTCCAGAATATGCAACTATAGACGATCTGCCATTGCAATACCAGAGGCACACAGTAGGGGTATGTGAGAGACTACGTCGGATATTAGGCTGAGTGATCAAGGAATTCTTGTGTTATTATGAGCATCATGCAGGCACATAGCTTTTCTAGCTACTTTTTTCACTACTGTTGATCAGATGTTGATCAAGACCTTAATTATAGATCAAATTTCAAAGTGTTCGAAAGAGTGTCAAACCTGAGCGACCGGATAGATCTTGTCTTCCTGATTTCAGTGCCACAAATGGTTCGAAAAACTGACACCATATGAAGGAGTTATAACAATTTAAAAAGTCCAGTAAAGTGCAATTTATGGACATTTGACCAAGAATAAACTGATTTTTGAAAATATTAAAAAAATAATATTCCCTAGAATATTCCTTTTCAGGTGACCAATTAGGTGTCGACATGTGGCAATCTCGGAGGCTATCACGTGGCCCTAGAATGGTATCGTAAAATTTGTTGGGGTCTAACGGAATCGAACCCGTCACCCTTGGCAAGACAAACCAGCGCTCTGCCAATTCCGCTGACATTGATTCTTAACCTCTATGGGTCACGGTGTGTATTTATGTTGAAACCAGTTGTGAATTGGGGGTTAGGACCGCCAGCGGTCCCTCGAAAACCTGTCACATGAACCCGATGCCGAATTAATTGCCGACTACAACAACAAACAATGTTGTTGTGTGTTGACTGCAAGCTCAACGGTCTAATCTCTAACCGATGGGGAATTAACCCATCACATGGGCACCGACAGTTAAGCTAATAGTCAGCTCCGATGGTTTCTCTTGGTGGAGCACTAAAAAGGAAAAATTGCTAAATTTAACTACAACTAAGTGCAGTTAACCAGATTTAGTGGAGTATCCCTAGGGGACACTGACTAAATGCATTCCAGGAGTTGTTTTCGACCAGGGAGAGTGAAACAATAGGCTAGCTAGGCTAATTGGAGCCTTCTGAAGCCAATGGAATAGTCTAGAGAAGCTGAAGAAGCCATCTTCAAGGAGATTTTCATCCAGGAAGATTTTGGAGCTTAGAGCCACCAACGATTGGAGGTAGTTGTAAGAGCTACCAGTACTCGCTCTAAGTGAACCAACAGTCATTCCTCACTATAATGAGTCTTATGAATCCGTTTTAGGGGTTTGAAGGAGCATTTGGAGACTTCTAAAGGCCGAGATGCTACAGGGAAGTTTCAGGCAGCCGAGTGTCAACCGTGGAGGAAGATCTAGTTTGGGAATGTAGTGCTCATTTTTGAGAAAATGATTAGTCTATTGTTGGTGTCTAATATGTGCTGGAGATAATAGAAGATGTTTCAGTGATAGTTGAATAATTTTGAAGGAGTTAGTGTCATCAAGAAGCTCAGGTTAGCTTAGTGCATTGATTGAAGGAATCAAGTCTAAGGGACCTTAGATCTATTTGCAGAGTGAAGACAGCCATGACAGGGATATAGATGGTTTTCTAAGCCCATTAGTTCAATTCATTAACCTTTGGAGTTAAGTGTGGAACTTGTAAAAGAAACTTTTCCATAATCCCGAAGAGCCAAGTCAAGATGACAAAAGCTCAAGGAGACGTAACCCACAATATTCGGGTGAACTCCTAGATTAATTTTGTTGTTATGTGTTGATGTTTATTTGCTGCATTATATGGTTGCTATGTGTGTTTAATATCAACAAAAACAAATGGACTTAAATCACTTAAACAATTAAAAACAAACAAATACATACACTTGTTTCAAGTACTTAATTCCGCAATTGTCAACATGAGCTAGATCGTATATTTGTTAAGGTTTGGAGTGGGAGGTTCTTGTAAGCATAGCAAGTTGTTAAACCCTCATTTTAGATCAGTTGTAGGCTTTGAAAGTTATGTGTCTCGGAACACTTTATTTTTTGAGATTTTCATGTTAAACACTCTGACAGACGTGATATATATATATATATATATATATATATATATATATATATATATATATATATATATATATATATATATATATATATATATATATATATGTTTTATTTTCTACTTATGTGTCCATGTATCATGATGATATGATTAGTTTTACAAATTACGCAAATTTCTATCAAGGACATAATATCTAATGCATCTGTTAATGTATTCAAATTGTGTGGAATATGTTGATATGTGATAAAATAAAAATTTCTTTCCAGTAATCGAACACTTAAATACATACGTAAAATTTGTGGATTGCTTACTGGGTAATGATTATTCAATTGTAGCACAACGGTTTGTGAATCTAACTTAACAACTAAATATCTAATTCTAAGAGAAACTGCTTTTGAAAATAGTTCAATAACTGCAATGTATTTAGCAATATTGTTAATTGTCTATCCCAGGAAAATACCTTGTAAATTAACCAACTCGCCATCAGGGGAAAGAGTGCCCAAGTGTCACACGGAATCAGTCAAAAGTGCGGACACAACCGACCTTCCTAGAAGTCTAAGACATTCTAATGACAAACAAAACAAACTAGAGCTATCCTTCTCTAAACATGCATTATGATATGAGATATCAAGTGTTTCGTTCTTACCTTTGTCCAAACGCTGTTGTAGAAGTCCAAGCTTTGTTGATCTGGATGAGCTCCTCCTTTTCTCCAAAACCTGCAATCACCAACGGTCAAACAATTAAATAGCACCTGATTATAACATAAAACAAAGCATATTCAACATATAGACCAAGGAGTACATGAAATAACTCATAAACAACAAGCTATTGAGAAGAATGGACCAATTTGCATTAAAGGTAATCAAAAGGAACCATTACAACCTGAGCCTTGGTGTTGTGCAAGCTCCTTCCAGGGTCCACAAGAGTCTTCCTCTACTTTGACAAAGCTCACCCACTTCCAAATAGAACAAGCAAAGATGGAAATCTCTCCTCACAAGCTTCTAAATGGGAGTCCTAATTCCTGCAGCATTTACCCTTAGAAATGTATAGCTTTCAACCTCCTCTCCTTCTGGCCCAATGCTTGTATTTATAGTGCTCAAGAGGAAGTTAATCAGGTCCACCATCAATGGGATAATCCCCTCTTTGGTTGGGATAGCTCCCTTATTGATGGGATAAGTTCCTCTTTGGTAGGAGTGCATGAACCATCTGGAGGCGCTCAATACACGTCGAACAACCTTCTAGAATGCTCTAGAAATGACCACAAGTGACTTTTTAAAGATGAAACTTGCGCATTTTAACCTTTTCAGGGGGACGCACCTGCCCCTTTACATACAGAGCATCCAGAGACGCAGCTTTTGTGAACATTGGGTGCATCCCCGCAGGTAAGGTTGAGAGAACCTGCGTCCCCAGAGATAGATACATTTAGAAAGACTTTCTCTCTTTTTGGAGTTTGACATGGAGAGCAGAGGCATAAGACTTGCCTAAGAGGGTAGTATGACTGTTGATAGAGCCATTCTAACTGTAAATAGTCATGGTGACATTTTTTAGTGTAACAGATTGCCCCCTAAAGTGCGAAGCCTAGAATAGATTAGGGTTTTGTATTATCTAGGAAGGGTGAAGCGCTTTATCATTTCAAGGATTATCTCGTGGAGAGCCTAGTCAGAACCTGCAATTTTCAACACAAAATACATGTATAAGATTATATCATCACTGAGGTAGGCATTCCCATACTCAGATTAAAACTTTAACTAACAGACTAACTACTCTGATACAGGAATGATCTTGCAGTACATCATAATCATAGACTTTTGTAGACACAGTATGGGCGCAGCCATCTGTTTATGATTAGTCTACTTAGATAATGAATACAAAACTCCTCGCAGCCTGGATGGTGGAAACTAGATCCAGGGTCTTCATTTCTACTTCTCGAATTGGTACGATTCTAGCCATGCGAATAAATGAGTTGATGTCGAACATGGTAGAAACCACTTGATTACCAGTCGATGATGTAAATTGTTAACAAGCGTGAGAGAGACCACCAGTAATGTCAATGGTCCTCAAAGTACCCAGTACAATCCATGAGATGTGAATGAATGAGTTGATGTCGAACATTTCACGGAATCCTTCGATCGAAAGTCAATGATGTAAACTGACGTCAAAGGCGAGAAACCTGCCATTGATGCATGCAGACTTCAAGGTACTAACGATTTCTAAGTCATCTCTCTAGATAATGTGCTGATGTCGATAGAAAGCGACCCGTTGCAGGCAAGCCCGCAACACGAAATCATTGTTCAAGTTGAAGAAATGTTGCTGTAAGGACTGACTCAGGGATGGTCAAATGGATGACAAGTATTTTGCAGATGAAAGTTTTGCTTGCAGAACTCTTGAACACATAACGACATGACAGATGGCTTGGTGCTTAAATAACTCAAAGTTAATCCCCGGAACCCGGCTGAAGACTTTCAAAGTGGTTTGATCAATTGTGAGGTAAAGGATTTCCCAACCCAGGTGAATAAAAAGTGTCGTGTTCAAGAGTGGTAGTAAATTTTCTTCTGAGACAAAAGGTAACAAATAGGCTCATTCTTCTCTCTTTTCCCCCACCATTTCTGGCAAGTACCTCTTTATTTTTAACAAGCTTGAGGAGGATAACATATGCTTGATTATAAGCTCATCCTTCGGATGAGTCCAACCTAGTTTTGATTCGAACCCTAGGAAGGAGTGGTTCGTTCCTGTTTGTAATTGAACAGGTCCTTTACTGTGAAATGTTTAACGAGACCAGTATAGGAGAAACTCGGCGTTTTTCAATTTTAGAGAGTCTGAAAAACTTAAGAAGACTCCAAGTTGAACTTTTTCGTAGATTTGTGTCCCTCAAGCCCGAAAAAGTATAAAATAATACCTGGGGGAACCGCTTGATCTTGCGACCAAGGAGTACTTTCATAGTTAGTGCCACTGACCTGAAAAGTAAAAAGCGATCAAGGACACGTCGTTTTATTTCCGTATCGAGTTTGAAACGACAAAAACCCGGCAATCTTTTCCTGATTTTACGGTCAGAAAAGAGCTATAAGGGGACCGTCTTTTAATTCCGTTTTAACGAGTGTAAAAGAAATGCTCGGCAATATTTTCATGTTTTAGGAGTCAGAAAAGGGCTTAAAAGATGACTCTGAGGTTTCACTTTTTCGTAAGTTTTAACGAGTTCGAAAAAATGATAAAAATGTACTCATATGGCCGACTTTCAATTTAATTTACGAGCAGGAAAAGACGGAAAGAACTCGGCATTTTCATTTGTTTTACGAGAATTAAAGATAGCAAAATAATCTCGGTATTTTCATGAGTTTAACGAGTCTTGAAAATAACTGAAATTGACTCGAAATAGGTTTCATTTTTACAAAAGCTTGAAACAGATAAAAACTATGCTTCAAAGTAGTTTCATTTTTACACAAGCTTGAAACAGAGAGAAAACTGTGCTTGATGCCCCCTAAGTGTAACTGCTAGAGCGCATGCTCCCTCAGCTTCATTTCATTCAAACAGTTGGATGAAATGAAGGTTGAGTTACGAGATCATTTGAAAGACTCGACCTAAAACTATAAGAAAATTATGCAAAAAACTGAAATAACTAACCTAAATATACAACTTAACATTTATGAGGTCTAGTCAAACTCTCGACTCAAGTAGAGGAGGATTTGTTTCATTTTTTAACGAGCATGACACAGGAAAAGAACTATGCTCGGATTTGGTTTCATGTTTACGCAAGCTTGAAACGAAAAACTATGCTTGTTTTAAGTTCGCATGCCCCCAGCATAATGACGCAAAACGAGGTACATGCCCCCCAAGCTTCATTGCATTCAATGAGGTGGATGGAATGAAGCTTTACTTTCGAAATCTTGGAAAGACTTGTGGGAGTTGTTTAATTTTTTAGTGAGGTTGACACAGGAAAAGAACTATCCTCAAAACCCTTGTTTCATTTTTTAAACGAGCTTGACACAGGATAAGGAACTATGCTCATAACTACACTCTACAATCTACCTAACAAAAAACTCTACTTTAAAAACCTTGATTCATTTTTTAACGAGCTTGACACAAGACAAGGAACTATGCTCTAAAATCCTTGATTCATTTTTTAATGAGCTTGACACAAGACAAGGAACTATGCTCATGACTACTCTCTACAGTCTACCTACTTAACCTACCCTTTTTTCATTTTTTAACGAGCTTGACACAAGACAAAGAACTATGCTCAAAAAGTTCGCATGCCCCCAGTATAATGATGCAAAGCGAGGTACATGCCCCCCAGGCTTCATTGCATTCAACCAGATGGATGGAATGAAGGTTTACTTTCAATATTGAACTTGAAAAGGGAGTTGTTTCATTTTTAAGGAGGTTGACACAAGAAAAGAACTATCCTCATACCTGATTCATTTTTTAATGAGGTTGACTCAGTAAAAGAACTTTCCTCACGACAGCCTATTTCATTTTTTAACGAGGTTGATACAGGAAAAAACTATCCTCGTTAACACTGATCATGACTTCCAACTGGAAGAAAGACATGTCAATGGACACTCCTTGATCATGGCTTCCAAAAGGTCTTCATCCGAAGGAAGAATACTTCTCTGGAAGGAACACATGTCAAGGGACTCAAAAGGGATAAGAACATCGTGTTCAAGTAATCCCATAGAGTTCTCCATGTCAATTACCGGATCTAAATCAACAGTGAGAGGCTCACTTACATCGGTAACTGAAAACATGGGACCAGTTGCCACATAATTAACCCGTGGCAGGGTAGATACCACTTTAGAATCAGGAAAATTTAGGGGTGTCATATTATTGGTAGTTGAGACAAGACTAGGGAATGAAAGCTGGTCTACAGTCGCAATACTGTCATTGTGAGGGAAAGACATCACGCGAAAGAGTGTCGATACGACAGCTTTCATTGCATAAACATAGTCTCGCCCAAGGAGTAAATTGAAATCCAAGGGACCTCGAACTACCATAAGATCAATACAAACAGTTTTACCTTCCAAGGTAATGGAAAACTTAGGAAGGATCCCTAAAGGTTCACTAATGGTTCTGTTAAAGGCTTTCAGATTCTGCGTAATAGGCGCAAGCTGAGGGGAACCCAAAGCTTTCCAAACAGTTGAGGATAAAATACTAACAGAAGCACCCTCATCTACCTGAGTACGATGTATGTCCCTACCACCAGCCTTGACAATGATTTGGAAAGGGATGGAGGAAGGAAGACGAGGTTCTGTCAGTCTATTCCAATCAAAGGAAAAGACCTCAGTACTTGGAGGGGGTTCTGTAGAAACAGGTGAAATGCCCCCCGACATAGAAGAATCTGATGTAACAAGAAGAACCTGAGCGGCATGAAGTTCACTCTCTACAGGGAAAGCGGGATCGACTCTTTGTGAAATTGAATCGACCACTTGATCAACTAATTGATCGTCAACCTGAGTGATATGAGTTTCACTCTCCAATGGGAGAGTGTGATCGACTGTACGTGAAATTAGATCAATCACTCCGTCAGTTGACGGTAGGTTGGGAGAAAGTTTACGGTAACCAGTTGGAAATTCTTGCTGTGGAACAGTAAGGTTTTCCAACAATGTTGAGGCTTCATCCATGTGAGGGCAAATGTGAGTTTGATGACTCCCTTTGCATAACTTACAAGGAAACCTAACTTTACCCTTTTTCCCAGGAACCTGAGTATCACTGGTTGATGGATCAACGAAAAGTTGATAAGATTTTTCTGACCATACTTCCAAGACCTTTGGTATACCAGGACAATTGACAAGGAAGTGGTCACCCTTACAAAGCCTGCAAGGGTACTTGGGTTTACGGTGCATGTCGGAGTTTTCCTCAACACAACTAACACTTACAGTCGTGGTTGGTTGGTTGACTTCTTTCTTATCTTTCTTTTTCTTCTTCTTCTTCTTCTTCCCTTTCTTCTTCTTCTTAGCCTCCTGGTTACTAGCATCAAGGCTTTTACCAGGCGAAGAGGAAGAAATGGAGGAAGAAAAATTAGGCGAAGAAGGTAAAGGGTCAACAGAAGGTTGGTGATGTTGAGATGGTGAACTTTGTTGAGGTGAAGCATCCGGTTGAGATGGAACAATTGGAGTACTTTGGGCCAACGAAGTTGAAAATAACCATATCGGTAATCCTATTGTAAATCCAGGTAATGACAAAGTAGCCATATAAGGAGGACCAACATTTCCAAAGTAAGGAAAAGTACTAGGATTCTCATTAGGAGGGGTTCCTAGGTTGGTAAATTCCGGAACATTTGCCATTATATTCAACTTCAGTGAATTTTATTAACAATTTAAAACTAAAATTAACAATTCACAATTCACACCTAACAATTAAAATTCACAATTCGCACCTATGGTCTCTAAAAGTAGAAACAAACAAATTAACACACGCTGTCAAATCTAGGAGTCAAACCATACACAAACAGTAACCTTCTGGACTGAAAACACTAGTTGGGGATGAAATCCAACATCGCAGAGTTTAGTACAGAAGTGGCGGGTGGAACAGTTACCCCGGCAACCTGCTTAATGAATAGACTGGACCAATTTCCTCCACTTTAACCGTCTCGAGTGAAGTGAACCCCCCAGAAAATCCAAGTGAGTCTAGCCGACGTCTGCTCCAGGTATAGTGGGATCTTCCCTCCACCGTCACCTTGGGTAGAACCCTAAAGATAATGGTCACTAAGGTTACCAGCAGCAACAAATGCACCTGGGGGAACAGTCTACACTCCGACAACACGCAAGGGCAGAGTATCAAGCTCAATCCCCTTGCCGGCTCCTTGACAATAATCCAAGGTTTACCAACAAGTGACCCCTGGCTCCTCGACAATGGTTAATCTGAGGTTTACCGTTTGTAATACGTGCATGTCTGGCGTCGTTCCCAACGAGGGAGGATTGATCCCCTCACTGGTTCGGACACGAGCTCGTGCTTCTCCTTTAAGAGGAGCTTTCCCAGAGTACAAATGAAACAGTTGGATTTATCCTACCACAAGATGAGCTACTTGTTTGGTTTTGCTGTCTTGGAGAGTTAATTACTCTCCTACTCCAAGACACTAGCCTGATCTATATTGGTGTTTCAGAGCCCTAGAAATGTAAAAACTACTAGATGAATTTTAATTAAGCGTTGTGTTATTAAGGCTGTTATTACTCAAATGGGTAAATGGATATGAAACCAATGGTGTTATGACCTGACTCAACACTGAATGCAATCGAATATGATAATGTGATCTTTTCAATTCGATGAATCCTAACTAAAGTAGGGGGAGAGTTTCCATTCACTTCCAATAATGCAAAAAATTGATCACTAAGAGAAAATATAACAAATTCTCTAATGCACTAATTTCATCAAGAAAAAGTAATGCAAATCAATTCCAAACCATTTTTTTTATTTTTTTTTTTGTGTAAATGAAAATCAAAGAAAACTGATCTAAATCTGCGATTGATTTTTTCAGAATGTAAACTATGCAATTGTAATCTATGCACAACTCACTTGAAAAGTATGCAAATGTAATCTATGCACATTTTTCATTCATATTCTGAAAATGAGAATTCTAATTATGAAAATGTGATCTATGCAAGAGAATTCTCAAACACAAGATGATTCTAATGTAATCTAAGAACCAATCAAGTGCAAGTCGAGAAAATTGGGTGAGAGTTCCAAAGATCAAAAATAAAAACACTCAAAGGCGATGCAAAATTGTGAAAGGACTGAGAGAAACCTCTAAGTAATGACCAAAGGAAAAAAAATCAAGAATTTCTCAAGAAAGAGACTCAAAACACCCAATTGATGAAAGCTTAAAGCAGGAATGCCAATGAAACAAGATTAGGTGAAGATCTTTGACAAGAGACTAATGGATCTGGGCAGTAAAAACTAAGAAAAAGCAAAATCTAAGAGAAAAAATGAAAAAAATGGATTTTTCTCAAATTTTAGCAGGGGACGCAGGCGACCGGTTAGAACAGGTGCGGGCCTGCACTGTGCACACAGCAACAGTGCGTCCAGGGACGCACTGTGCAACACTCAGAGGGTGCGTCCTACTGGAAAATTCAAGAAAAACTAAATTGAATCTAACCCTAAGCTAACCCACCCAAAAACAAAGTCACAGAGCCAAAAACCAGAAAAGAAATGACTTTTCTCAAATCAAAGTTGCATACAAAGGAAAAGACTTTTCACATCAATGGATTCCCCAGTGGAGTCGCCAATTTGTCACACGGAATCAGTCAAAAGTGCGGACACAACCGACCTTCCTAGAAGTCTAAGACATTCTAATGACAAACAAAACAAACTAGAGCTATCCTTCTCTAAACATGCATTATGATATGAGATATCAAGTGTTTTGTTCTTACCTTTGTCCAAAAGCTGTTGTAGAAGTCCAAGCTTTGTTGATCTGGATGAGCTCCTCCTTTTCTCCAAAACCTGCAATCACCAACGGTCAAACAATTAAATAGCACCTGATTATAACATAAAACAAAGCATATTCAACATATAGACCAAGGAGTACATGAAATAACTCATAAACAACAAGCTATTGAGAAGAATGGACCAATTTGCATTAAAGGTAATCAAAAGGAACCATTGCAACCTGAGCCTTGGTCTTGTGCAAGCTCCTTCCAGGGTCCACAAGAGTCTTCCTCTACTTTGACAAAGCTCACCCACTTCCAAATAGAACAAGCAAAGATGGAAATCTCTCCTCACAAGCTTCTAAATGGGAGTCCTAATTCCTGCAGCATTTACCCTTAGAAATGTATAGCTTTCAACCTCCTCTCCTTCTGGCCCAATGCCTGTATTTATAGTGCTCAAGAGGAAGTTAATCAGGTCCACCATCAATGGGATAATCCCCTCTTTGGTTGGGATAGCTCCCTTATTGATGGGATAAGTTCCTCTTTGGTAGGAGTGCATGAACCATCTGGAGGCGCTCAATACACGTCGAACAACCTTCTAGAATGCTCTAGAAATGACCACAAGTGACTTTTTAAAGATGAAACTTGCGCATTTTAACCTTTTCAGGGGGATGCACCTGCCCCTTTACATACAGAGCGTCCAGAGACGCAGCTTTTGTGAACATTGGGTGCGTCCCCGCAGGTAAGGTTGAGAGAACCTGCGTCCCTAGAGATAGATACATTTAGAAAGACTTTCTCTCTTTTTGGAGTTTGACATGGAGAGAAGAGGCATAAGACTTGCCTAAGAGGGTAGTATGACTGTTGATAGAGCCATTCTAACTGTAAATAGTCATGGTGACATTTTTTAGTGTAACACCAAGTTGGAGAAGACAAGTTTTGTGTGTTGCGACAAGCACCATCAACAAAACCAACATAATGATTTGATGACATCTGGAAACCTAGTGGAACGCAAGGTAAGTAGAAAACACATGTCTGCAAACAAACAATCACACCAAAAATAAAAATAAAGCACACACCAATGAATTCAAACACTAATGTATAAAAGTATATTTACACGGATGACCACATGTAAAAGTTTTATATGGAGTCCATTTTCGAACTTGAGTAATTGATCAACAGAGAATAAAACTGAAGTTTCACTGTTGCCATGACGTGTAAGCATCGACCTAATCAAATAATAGAGTAAAACTCATAAAAGGCTATGCCCCCATGTCCCCCGGGCGAGTCAGGGTTATGATTCATAAGATGAAAACCCCATTGTGATAATGGGAAAACGGTAGAGACTCGGTGAAAAAATATCATGAAAGGAGGCAAGAAAAACTTAATCTCATGATGAGGAGAAGGTGCCCCTGGTTGAAAGATTTTGAGAATTTTATACTGAACTGAAATGTCAATAGGCAGGGTTGGAGAAATATTTCCCATATTACCTTCAAACAAGACTTCATGCACCAAAACAGGTGTTTGAAGTGGATGCATTGGGTTATGAGAAATGAAAGCTTCAAGACATGAAGGAATCTCACTTAGGCTATGAAGAAATGAAGAACGATGATGAATATTGTTCCAAGGAGTTCCGTTAAGAGACATAACCTCAACAATATTCTCGTATGTTAGGAATGTCTAATTCAAAGGATCCATGGAATCCCAAGAACCAAGCCAAGCAGATTGTGCATAAGTGTCCAAGTTCATAATAAAAACATCATGACTTTCTGAAGCAGCCATTGAAGCTAAGACAATTTCTTGATAAGCTTGTTCCAACAGACTTAACGGCATAGAATCAACAAATGAATTGATTTCATCCAAAGAAGGAATAATCCAAGGAGCTATAGAAACAAAGATCATATTGATTGAAGGGATATTCGGAGGTGGGAGAGAAAAAGTACCCATTAAAGTAGAATCTTTAAAAAGACCTACCACCACGCTCTCATATGGAACTTCTGTATTTCCCACATATGGAACATTGTCATTCGATGCACCTGAAGAGAAAAAATACAATTGGTCAATGGTGACAAATTTTCCTTCATGAGGAAAATGAAGCACCTGGAACAAAGAAGAAACCACAAAAAACATGGCATGGGTCCTACTTCACCCGAGAAGAAGGTTGTAATTGAGATTCACATCTACAACTTCCACTACTAGATCAACAGTCTTTCCTTCCAACATGATAGGAAAATTTGTGAGAATACCACATGGATGGGAGCCTCTACCATCAAAGGCCTCCAAAGTTTTTGGGGACTAGTTAAGGGAGGAGAGCCAATGGCCTTCCACCATGAAACAGACATGATGCATGTGGAAGCACCTTCATCAATGACAGTCTGATGGATCATTTTTCCTTTTATAATATCTTGAATCAAAAAAGAAATCTGATGGGGAAGATAAGGAACATGGTTTTCAAGATCGAAAGTAATTAAACTAGAATCAGCAGGATCAAAGGCTCCTATAGCAGACAACAATTATTTCTGCTACATTGGACATGCTTGGAGAACTTCCAAAGAAGACATCACCAAAGGTTCTTAAGCTAAATATTTGACTATATTATAATGTTGTGCAGCTCTAGCATTCGAATTATGGTATGATTACCGAAGCACACCTTTGGGATGCGGTTAGATCACGGGTTCATTGATATGTTGCTCAATATGGAGCAGACTAGAACTAGGTGGAGAGGAAGTAGAAGGTATATCAGTGACTTCCTTCTCCACCATTTTCTTGTGAGGGGTTTGATAATCTTTCGATTGAGTAGCAACAGAGATGGGAAATGAACCCTGCATCACGAAAACTTGAGAACCAGGTGAGAAAGAGGATTGTGGTTTGTCTACCAACTAAGTCTGTTGAGATAGAAATGGTTCTTTCAAAACATATGGAGTCCCTTTCAATAAACGAATAACTTTAGCACGCTGGGGACAATCCTTGGTATAATGGTCTTCCTCACAAATGCGACAAGGATATTTTGGCTTTTGTTTGGAGGCATCATCAGTAGATGATTTGGGAGGATCCTATTTCGGGCTATCAAATCTGGCTTTGCCTTTACCCTTTTTCTTACCTTTCGAGGCTTTATCTACTGCGGTAGACTAGACGGCATGGAACTCAAAGGTTTTACTAGGATTGGACAAATTTTTTGAAGGATGATTTGAACCAATATCCAAAATAGATTTTTGCTTCGGAAAACCTTTGGTGGAATTCTGATACACTGATCCAATTATACCATCAACAGGTGGTGCTTTGGGAGACTTTGAAGATGTCGGATTCAAAGATGGACTTGGAGCATGAGGAAACATCTCATATATTGTGCCAAATTGGGAATAAACTAAGTCTAGATACTGAGTACGGGCAATATCTTACTCCTCAGTAACACATCCACCTAGGCTATATCTATGGAAAATTTGTTTACGAATGATTTGGTGAACCATTCAGTTAACAACTCATCAGTAATTTCAAATTTGATGAGGTGACTCCGACGTCTCCATTCATGGATACGATTGGAAATATTGGTTGCAATATCTTTCTTCGGAAATGTGAGAAAAAGAGTTCCAATTTCATATCGAATCAACAACTGGAAGTGGGTCATAAAGGCCATAGCCAAAGAGTTAAAGTAGACATAGGTAGCTTGAGGCAACTTGATATACCATTTTGCGACAGCACCTATCAAATTTTGTTGAAAGAGGTGGAGATGAATAGAATCATCAACATAAAAATTAGAAGAACACCATAAGTGATATGTCATCACATGGCCTTGAGGGTCCTCTTTAGATTTTCCTTCAAACTTAGGGAAATCGCTCGAAATTTTAGTAGGAACTGGAGGCCAGTAAGGCAAATAAAAATGGGATCATTAATAAGCCTCGAGACATCAAGCAGTTCCAATAGCTAAAAATGGAAATTATGGATTAAAGGGCATGTAAGGCCATTGGGGAGGCCCAACCTATAGGTTCCAACCTTGTTGGTAAGGATTCTGACCCCAAAGCGGAGGATTTTGACCATAAGGGATCTAATTTTACCCCCAGTGAAAGGTACCTTGACCTTAAGGTGGATTTTGTCCAGGATAGATTTGATATTGACCTACCATAAGCTGTTGGTAAGCATTATATGCAGCATATGGAGTGTAAGGTTTCTGCACCTATTGACCTTGGACGTGAAGAGATTGGCCCTATTGCTGTAGGGGTTGACCTTGTAGGTTTGACCTTGTTAATATACAAGTTGAGCTTGTTGCTGCAAAGTTTGACCTTGTTGCTACAAAGGTTGACCTTGCTGCTACAAAGGTTGGCCTTGTTGCTACAAAGGTTGGCCTTGCAGATACAAGGGTTGAGTGGGGTGTTGGACAAACTACGTTTGTTGTTGTAAAGGTTGTTGATACCACTGCAAAGGTTTCCCCTGCTCTTGCGAAGGTTGCCCTTGCTATTGTAACAATTCTTGGATAGTTCCTTGAGGCATGCCCTGTGGATAATGGTAAGTTCCATATGGGTTTTGACCATATGCACTAGGAATAACAGATTGACCAAACTGCACATGGGGTCCTGCTTATGGAATATAAGATGGATTTTGCAAGGTTTGTGAACCATATGGGACATAAGACTGTTGGAGTGGTATTTGAGCTATGTAAGGTTATTGATACTAGATATTACCTGCGCGGATGGACATAAGATTGTTGGAGTGGTATTTGAGTTGTGTAAGGCTATTGATACTGGATATTACTACTCCTTGATGGCATCCCGGAATGAATATCAAGTGGGTGCAGCTGAAAATAGTGAGCTTGTACTTTCATCCTTCTATTCGCAATAGGTTCCCCACCAGTCCTTGATGTGGGGGGCTGCTTTGAGAAGAGCGAAAGTAATCTTTTCCCGGATGGAAAAATCATGAATAGAAAAATAACCCTCTAGCATATTTAACCATTTATCTATGGAATCTATGTCTATCTAACCCTCGAATATGGAGATTTCAAAGTGATCTGATAATCATCCTATGAGTGATCTCAGTTAAATATTTATTAAATGATGGTATTACAGACTCATGTGCTGGTGTGTGTCTATGTTATTTTAGGCAACGGATCAATCAGATTGCAAAACACACAGACACTTGAATGGAAAACAGTAGAGAAACACAGTAAGAAAATACAAGAACACAACAAATTAATAAGGAGTTCACCCTATCCTCCAGGGCTACGTCTCCAGTCCAACTTTCAGTGATGGCCTTCTTTTGTTGTGTCTTAAAGCAAAGAATTACAATGAAGGAGCTCAATATGAGTCTCCTGAAACAGAATCGCTTGGCAGGGTGGTTCTTGGATTCCCCAAGCCACTAGAGTGCACAGATTCTTTTCCTTACTAGCTCTTGACCTTTCTGGTCTTTAATGGAAGGAGCCCAATGTGATGCTCAGTCTTGACAGATCCTCTGAGGGATGGCTTGATCCTCTCAATCTCTCTGGTGCTCGATGCTGCCTGTGGTCAGCTCGACCCTCTGTCTTTTTGCTTTTTGCTTCACTGTCTTTTCTTCGTTTTCTCTGCCTTATTCCTTTCTTTCCCTTCTCCGACTTTGGTGTCTTCTGCTTTTTCTGTTCATGGCTTTAAAGCCATTCGATCTCATGGCTATTTGATTCCCCTTCCACCTCTATCAAATTGCTTGATGCAGCTTCGCTTAGAGTTCCCTGTCTCGGCGTCATCATCAGTCTCACAGGGAGTGGCCACTTGTCCTCCTATGAATTGCACTAGCTTTTTCCTCGTCGGTTCGATTCCTTGGTTACATCATGGAATTAGTCATCTGCCACCTCGGTGGTCAAATCAGACGTCAAACTTCTCTCTGTCATGGCTTAATCCCCTATCAATTCCAGCTTTCCTATCAAGCACGATCTCAGCCATTAGATCTGGAGCCCCTAGATCCGACGCCATTTCGCTCATTTCACGTGGTTAACTTTCTCGGCCGTTAGCACGAGATGAGTAGCAATTTTCTCTCTCCTCCATTTGTCATGCATCAGGCACTGAGTGGAATCACTCATTTTTCGCCAAATCTGCTTACCGCCCAAGGGTTCCCTCAATAAATACCGCCATTTTTGGAGCACGGGTCCCACCTTTAGCCTTTAGCCTTTTCCCCATGATTTTCCTAACTCCCATGCAACCGAGTGCTCGGGGTCTCTCCTTCTCGAGGGGTTTTGCCCAGGTGCCAGTTTCGCCTCCGGACAGTCTCCATGGGCCTCAATTAGCACGCTTTGACCGAGGTCCTTGTCGTTCCATGCTAGCTACTAACTGCCACTATTTTAGAGGTTTTTCTTATCTCTCTGTGCTCTTAGGATTTGAGGTTTGTCCCAATCTGATACGGTCATGTTACTTTGATTATTCTTCATGGATCCAATTTGAATCACATCCTTCACACTGAAAAAGCTTTTGGACCACCAAAATTTGGTTTTCAAGCATCAACTAAGTGAGGGTACTGTTGTCTCACTTGTCCAATCTCAATCCATTTTGCACTACTCAGCTTTGAACCCTTGAGCCCTACTCTAAGGTACTCAACATCTCCTCTACACGTTGTCCTCACCTTCTTGTCCAGAACTGTGTCTTCCTGCAACGTATTAAGATATTCAGGTAGTAGGTCATCAATAGAAGGAAATTGACTCTGCTCTTCTAGATCCTCAATTAGAGAGGGTTCAAACAATCTCAAGAAATCTGCATTTACAACTGAGTAGATGTGTATGTAAGCTAGTAGATCAAGGCGAAAAGCATTTTCACCAATATTCTCAAGTATTTTGAAAGGTCCATACCTAATGTGCTTTAGATTTTTACCTTCACCTTGCACCCTGTCCTTGTTGATATATAGCCAGCCTTGGTCACCAACTTGGAAACTATGCTCCATCTGATGCTTGTCATGCCTAGCCTTGTATTTATCTTGGCTCTTTTCCAGTTGTTCCTATACTACCCAGTGGATCTCCTGGATTTGTTCAATGAACCTAGTTGCCCTATCGACATCACTGTGTCCCTCAACTATGGTATCTTTACCAAAGACAAAATCCAAAGGAGACCTTGGTGTGAAACCAAAACATGTCTCAAAAGGAAATTTCTATGTAGAAGAATGTTTTGCTCTGTTGTAAGCATGTTTCACATAACACAAATGTTCATCCCAAAGCATAGGATGTTTGCTACAATATCCACTGAGTAACTGTATCACTGTCCTGTTAACTACTTCTGTCTGGCCATCTGTTTGTGGATGAAAAGCGGTGCTTTTCTTCAGTTTGGTGTCCATCAGTTCCCACAAACTTAACCAAAACTTCCCCACAAGTCGGGTGTCTCGATCAGATACAATGGAAGTGGGTAATCCAAAATGATCCCATACATGTTCAAAGAACAGTTTTGCAGTTTGTTCAGCTATAATCTGTTTATTACAAAGTATCAAAATACACATTTTGCTGAACCTATCCACAACAACATATAGATAATCATGACCTTTCCAAGATTTAAGCAGTCCTCTAACAAAATCCATGGAAACACTTTCCCAAGGGTGAGAAGTTACTGGTAATGGAGTGTACAAGCCTAGTTTTCTATTTCTAGGCTTGCTTTTAGCACAAATAGTACACCCTCTTACATATCTAGAAATTGTCTCATTCATTTTTGGCCAATAACAAAATCTTTGCAGCTGTGCAATAGTTTTACTTACCCCAAAGTGACCTGATATCAGAGAAGTGTGCACTTCTCTAATTATCTTTACTCTCTCAATTTGTGGAATGCAAAGTTTCCCACAATGGTATAAGAGTCAGTCCTTTACATGATAATCCAATTCTACCCATTTTCCTTGAATCAAAGTTGCATATACATCTTTAAAATCTATATCTTGAGCATATTGTTCAATCTAACTCTCATGTAACACAGAATTATGCTTAAGTATAGTGGATGCATTTACAATGGGTCTAGATAACATGTCTGCAACTTTATTGTGTATGCCCTTTTTATATCTGATGACTAAATGAAAACTTTGTAGAAAACCCATCCATCTATAGTGTCTTGATTGCTGCAACTTAGTTTGGAAGTGTAGATATTGAAGTGGTTGATGATTAATATGTATTACTATCTCTTTTCCCATTAAGTAATGTTTCCACTTTTTCACACTCTGAACTAATGCATACAATTCTTTATCATATGTAGGATAGTTAACTACTGCAGGATTAAAAGTCTCAGAATGATAGCATATGGGTTTACTGTGCTATGTCAACACTGCTCCCATGGCATAGTCACTGGCATCTGTTTGGATCTCAAATGGTCTTTGCAGATCAAGCAGTGCTAGTACAGGTGTTGTACTAATCTTTTCATTCAAGGTTTCGAAGGCTTTCTGATGTTTGCCTCCCCACTGAAACACCTTGTTCAAAATTGTTAAAGCATGTAAGGGAGCTGCAATTGAGGAAAAGTTAGAAATGAACTTCCTCCAATACTGTGCTACCCCTAAGAACCTTCTCACTTCTGTAGCAGACTTGGGTGTAGGCCAGTTTACAATGACTGCCACTTTAGAGGGATTTATCTTCAATTCACCACCCCCTACTATATGACCCAAATAATTTAGAGATGTTCTGCCAAATTCACATTTTCATAGTTTAACATGAATTTTTTCTCTTTTCAAAACATCTAATGTCTGCTTAACATGCTTTAAGTGTTCTTCCCATGTTTTACTAAAAATCAGAATGTCATTTAGATACACAATAACAAAATCATCAAGAAAAGGTCTAAGTACATCATTCATTAATCTCATGAAAGTAGCAGGAGCATTAGTTAAGCCAAAAGGCATAACTAGCCACTCATACAATCCCTACTTCGTTTTGAAGGCAGTCTTCCATGCATCTTGTTCTGCAACTCTGACCTGATGGTATCCATTGTGCAAGTTTAGCTTGGTGAAATAAACAACTTCTTTCAATTGATCTAAGAGATCATCTATGCGAGGAAGGGGATAATGATTTTTTATTGTTATCTTATTGAGTGCTCGGTAATCAATGCACATTCTCCACAAGCCATCTTTCTTTCTCACCAAAATGATTGGTGACCCACATGGTGATGTGCTAGGCCTGATGAACCCCTTCTCGAGCAACTCCTGCACCTACTTCTTGATTTCAACATTCTCTAAAGCAGACAACTTATACATTCCAATGTTAGGCAATGGAGCATCTTGTTGCAAAATAATATCATGTACTATTTCCTTTTGGGGTGGCAGACCTTTAGGTTCTTGAAACAAGATATCATACACTAAAACAACCTTTTCTAAATCATCTTTCTATTTAGCATTACAGCCCTCAAATACATTGGTTTTATCAGGTTTTTTTCCTTTACAACCATCAGTAAGAATTGTTTGCATGAATTTATCATTCTTTTCATCTGCCCTGAGTTTATGAGAGTATAATTATTCTTGATCTTATGAGCTCTTACAAAGTATTCGATTGCATCTTTAACAAGTAGATACTTGTTCTCAGCTCTATAGAAAATAGTTTTTCTATCATACAAGCAAGGACTTCCTAAAACAATTCCACATATATCCAAAGGAATTATGTCTAACTCAACCTCATCTACAAATGTTGACCCAAAAGAAAACTTGAGTTTGCACTGTCTAGTCACGTGTAGTTGTGCTTATCATTCAACCATCCTAATGGGTATGGTTTCTTGTGAGGTGTAGTTGACAATCCCAATTTCTTTACAATTGCTTCAGAAATTAAATTTACTTGTGAGCCACTATCAAACAAAGTATCAACCTTTTGATGTTTGGAAATAACTCAAATATGGAAAAGCTCACGTATTTTTCTCTTATTTTCTTCATCAGTAATAGATTGTGCAGAATTACTAGTAGATGCTTCAGAATTCTTGCCTTTTATACCTATGGCTGCAGTGGTTGTTTCATCTCCCGAATCTGACCCCAAATCTTTCTGAATAGCTACAGCAGTCTTTTATTCTTGCCCTCAAACTCCTTAGGTCTCATCTCTGGATGCAGAATCCAACAATGCTCATCATCATGCCCATCCTTTTTACAGTGAGTGCATGAAGCCTTGCTTTTCTGTGCAACGTTTGCCTTCCTTGCTTTCCACTTCTACTTTCTTTTCTCTTTGCTCTTGCTTGCCACGGGATGATCCCCCAATTTATGGATTTCCATTCTTTCCTCTAGCTTCTAGATGACTAGCTTGTACAGATACCTCATCTATACTAGTGGGATTGAAAATGAGGATGGTATGCCTCATGTAGCTGTGTATACCACCAATGTACTTCAACAAAGTCTCTAGTGAGTCTAATGAGATTGCTAGAATCAATGCTCTCTTTCTAAATTCTTGAGTGTACCCTTGCACACTTTTCCTTTTCAAATACCGAAGAGTTTTCCAACTCATCATGGCTTGTTGCATGTAGGCCAATGGATAGAACTGCTTTTTAATTGCAGAAACAAATTTGCTCCAGACAGAGTTAGTCTTACCATGTATTTTCAGGTCAGCTTAGGTTCTGCCCTCCCACCAAACCAAGGGAGTGCCTCATAGGCATAGGCTTTCCAGCTGAATCTTGCACTTGTCTGAGTCGATGTTCTATACTCTGCAATTAACATCAATTTGTCTAATCCAATTGTCCAACTTTTCTGCATTTAGGTCTCCATCATATATAGGCAAATCAAATTTAACATATAGCTTGACAAAGATGCTTTCTTGTTATGTACAGGGCTATTAGGAGGTGTGAGAAAGCTTTCCTCTTTCCCTTTTCCTTTTGAGTGGTCATGGAAATGTGATTCATCTTCTCCTTTGTCTTGTTTAGAGCCCGATGAATCTTCATCCTTATGTTTTCTAAAGTCCTTATACATTTCTTCTACCATGGACTTTATGGCTAGGAAACTTTCTATGAATTGAGGGTCTGGACCCATAGGACCTTCCTCTGGCATCGTCTTCCGAGGATAGACTCTCCCAATCTCAGGATTAGTTTCAACCAACTCTCCTCCTCCTAATTTGAGCTTTGATCTAGTCAGCATTCACAGCTAAACCAACACAAGCTTGTCTAACCTTAGAGCCTAAAGCTCTGATACCACTTGATTTGATAATCACCCTATGAGTGATCTTAGTTAAAGATTTATTAAATGAAGGTATTATAGACTCAAGTGTTGGTGTGTGTCTATGTTATTTTAGGCAACGAATCGATTAGATTGCAAAACACATAGACACTTGAATGGAAAATAGCAGAGAAACACAGTAAGAAAATACAAGAACATAACAAATTAATAAGGAGTTCACCCTATCCTCCAAGGATACGTCTCCGGTCCAGCTTTCAGTGGTGGCCTTCTTTTATTGTGTCTTAAAGTAGAGAATTACAATGAAGGAGCTCAATATGAGTCTCTTGAAACAGAATCGCTTGGCAGGGTGGTTCTTAGATTCCCCAAGCCACTAGAGTGCACAAACTCTTTTCCTTACCAGCTCTTGACCTTTCTGGTATTTAATGGAAGGAGCCCAATGTGGTGCTCAATCCTGACAGATCCTCTGAGGGATGGCTTGAATATCTCAAGCTCTCTGGTGCTCGACGCTACCTGTGGTCATCTCGGCCCTCTCTCTTTTTGCTTTTTGCTTCACTATCTTTTCTTTTTTTTCTTTGTCTTCTTCCTTTCCTTCCCTTCTCCATCTTTGGTGTCTTCTACTTTGTTTGTTAATGGCTTTAAAGCCATTTGATCTCATGGTTGTTCGATTCTCCTTCCACCTCCATCAGATCGCCTGTTGCAGCTTCGCTTGGATATCCCTGTCTCGGCATCATCATCAGGTTCACAGGGAGTGGCCACTTGTCCTCCTATGAATTGCGCCATCTTTTTCCTCGTCGGTTCGATTCTTTGGTTACATCGTGGAATGAGTCATCTGCCACCTTGGCGGTCAAATCAGATGTCAAACTTCTCTCTGTCGCGGCTTAATCCCCTATCAATTTTGGCTTTCCCATTGGGTGCAATCTCAGCTGTTATATCTAGAGCCCCCAGATCCGATGCCATTCGCTCATTTCGCGCAGTTGACTTGCTTGACCGTTAGCGCGCGATGAGCGGCAGTTTTCTCTCTCCTCTGCTTGCCATGTGTTGGGCGTTGAGTGAAATTGCTCCTTTTTCACCAAATCTTCTTACCGCCCAAGGGTGCCCCTGATAAATACCGTCGGTTTTGCAGCGTAGGTCTCGCATTTTACCTTTAGCCTTTTCCCCACGGTTTTCCCAGCTCCCATGCAATTGAGCGCTCGGGGCCTCTCCTTCTCGAGGGGTTTTTCCCAGGTGCTAGTTTCGCCTCCTGCGTGGTCTCCATGGGCCTTGGTCAGTGTGCTTTGACCGAGGTCCTCGTTGTTCCATGCTGGCTATTAACTACCACTGTTTTAGAGGTTTTTCTGATCACTCTTTGCTCTTAGGATTCAAGGTTTGTCCCGATCTGATACAGTCATGTTACTTTGATTATTCTTCATGGATCCAATTCTGATTACAAAGTTAACTTGTACCTTCAAGGGTGTGGCATTTCTAGAGTAGCTGTTAGAAGTAGTTGTGTCGCCCCTCGGTAGCCGCTAAAGGATCTGGGCAAAGTTTTCCATCATCACGTTCCTTTGTCGTTCGAGGGCTTCTTCAAGCAAGATTTTGATAGGATCTCCTACCCCCTCGTATTTCCTTTCATAATCCATGGGATGCCATTGGGATTTGTGAGGTTGGTCTTGCAAAGGTTCAACTAGTTCAAGCCATAACTCCTTATATCCCGACCTCGTTGGGGACATGCAAAGAAAAATAGAGAAAAAAATAGACCGCTTTGATACCACTAATTTGAATTTAAGCAGAAACACAACAAATTAAAGAGATAATGATAAATACAGAGATGTAGCAAAAATAATACTTCATTTCACTGATGTAAAATACTGAAATATGCTTACAAACAGAAATGGAAATAAACTAGCTAAGGTGATGTAGCTTATCTCTGAGAAGAGATGTGGCGGCTACATGCCTCTGAATTGTGTTACAATGAGGCTCGAAGGCCTATTTATTGTTGAGAAAAAATGGAAAATCCTAAACATCCAAAAATCTAACCCTAGGAGATGAAGTGCCATACTATGGGCCCCTTTTTCGGTAAATTGGTACATCAACTTCCCGTGGTCATAACTTTGGCATACAATCTTTGTTTGATGCACACCATAGCTCGTTAGAAAGATCTATCCAAGGACTACAACTTTGGAAAGAGAAACATTAGTCCATTAACACATGTTGCTCCCAATTTTCCAAAAAAAACATCGTTTAGGGCCTCAAAACGGCTCTGGAAGTTTAGGACCCAAAAAAACTGCTAAAAATAGTAAATTGTGCAACAATTAAGTATACTGAAAAATTGAAAGAGACAGTTGTGGGGGTCCAATTGGGATAGGTGGGTGGCCACCAACATCCACCTGGATCAAGCATTTAAACACCTACACAAGAGATCAAGACACAACAAGGCATGAAAATACAAATAGAATAATCAAAAGTAACCTACTTAACAAATCAAGGAGCGTTAAGATAAATGATACATAAGCATACACATTTATGGAAAATGAACTAGAAGTTGTATATTAATAGAATAAAGGAGGAATCATACAACCAAGCCTTGATGTCAATAGGCTCTCCTTAAATGAATGTCCAACTCCAAACTTTAGCTCTCCTTGAATGAATGTCCAAGTCCAAACTTTAGCTCTCCAAGAACTCCTTCACCAAGCCAAATGAGTAGCATGTAGGCACAATCTTAGCATAAGGGTGTAAATAGCCAAAGACTAACAATTTGGGAATGGGAAATGATGAATACCCAGGGTTGACTCAGATACTCTGGAAATGCCACACCCTTTAAGGTACAAATTAACTTTGAAATCCCCATATTCGAGGGTCAGATAGATGCAGATGTCGTAGATAAATGGTTAGATCTGCTAGAGGGTTATTTTTTTGTTCATGATTTTTCCAACTGAGTAAAGATTACTTTCGCTCTTCTCAAAGCAGCCCCCCATGTTAAGGACTTGTGGGAAACATACTGCGAGCAAAAGGATGAAAGTACGGGCTCACTATTTTCAGCCTCACCCACTTGGAATTCATTCTGGGATGCCATCAAGGAGCAATAATATCCAGTATCAATAGCCTTACATAGCTCAGATACCACTCCAATAGTATTATGTACATCGGGGGAAGGTAATATCAGATAAGACTATTGGAGTGGTATCTGAGCTGTGTAAGGATATTTAATTGCTTGCACTGAATGCAACATTGATTTCAGTGTAGATAGTGATTTATAATCCTATTTGATTTCTTGCATTAGATGCATTGATTTAAATGTAGATTATTTCTAATCCTATTTGATTTCTTTCACTAAATGCATTGATTTTAGTGTATATGGTGATTTCTAATCCTATTTGATTGATTGCACTAGATGCATTGATTTTAGTGTAGATAATGATTTCTAATCCTATTTGATTTCTTGCACTAGATGCATTGATTTCAGTGTAGATGTTGGTTTATAATCCTATTTTATTACTTTCACTAAATGCATTAATTTCAGTGTAGATTTTGGTTTATAATCTTATCTCCCTACTTGCACTAGATGCATTTATTTGAGTGTAAATGTTGTTTTCTAATCTTATTTTATTACTTTCATTAGATGCATTGCTTTTAGTGTAGATGTTTATTTCTAATTTGATGTAATTTCGATGTATGATCATACATTAATTTTAAAGTGGTTGAATTAATATTGGCATTGTTTTGGATATAAGGATTTCAACATTTTAGTCCTTGAGAGCTCCGGCGGTTCATGCACTGTTAGGGTTTGTTACAGTTCTACAAACGACAGGCCTTTACAAACAATGCCTTGTGGCCATTACCCTCCTACCATAAGCTCATTACGAAACGATAAGGAATAGACAGCCAACAATGGAACCCCCTCAGCGGGAGGCTATGGAGCCTCCCCCCACTGATATGGAAAATGTTCTGCGACACACAGAAAATTATTGAGGAATTTAGACTTCTGTGATCCATAATATTGTAAGATAATCTTCGGAAAAATCACATAGCGAATCTTTTGTCGACGCGTTTCAAACCAACCAGTGTGGTTCATCGTCAGGACAAGTTGAAGAACCAATCTAGCTTAGCGTGAATAAATAGAGTGTGCAGAGATCCCAACGGCTACATTTCTAACGGCTAATTTTGACCAAGAGACCTTGGTCAAACTACTAAAAAAATTTTATTATATTTTATTCTATTTTATTTTCTTAAAAAATTATTAAAAAATTCTTTATTAAATTATTAAAATTAATATTTCTCTAAAAAGCTAAATATAGGTAAATATTTGGTAAATTTTAAAAAATTATTTAAATAATAAATATGATATAGACCTAACTTATAATAGATAATAATGACATTATTAACCTTAATCAATTTAAATATCTTTTTAATAAATACCGTTTTAACCTTTAGGTACCATTACATTAGTTTTAATAATAAACTATCGACCTCAAATTATTAGTAATAATAGTTTACCTTGGAATAATTATTACTAGGTAATTATGATTTACCATAATAGTAGTTATAATTTCACCTAATATAGCTAATTCTCCAAGAATATTTAGATTATTAATTACTTATATAACTGATTGATCTAGTAGAAAAATAGGGTTTGGTCCCTTGACATTGGAATAACAATTAAATATGATTTATATTAGGGGATATAATAACCATCTTAATTAAATATGTACATAATAAGAATAATACACCTAATTATTTACCTAATTTTTTAAAATTTACCAAATATTTACCTATATTTAGCTTTTTAGAGAAATATTAATTTTAATAAAGAATTTTTTAATAATTTTTTAAGAAAATAAAATAGAATAAAATATAATAAAAAAATTTAGTAGTTTGACCAAGGTCTCTTGGTCAAAATTAGCCGTTAGAAATGTAGCCGTTGGGATCTCTGCACACTCTATTTATTCACGCTAAGCTAGATTGGTTCTTCAACTTGTCCTGACGATGAACCACACTGGTTGGTTCGAAACGCGTCGACAAAAGATTCGCTATGTGATTTTGCCGAAGATTATCTTACAACAAAGAAAATGTCAGGCAGGACAAACAGGAAAGTATCAGAACAGAGCACGAAGATGCGCCAAAGAATACTGACAGAAATGAAGCACCCAGAGTAACGTCAACGACTTGCAAGCCTGTAGCAGTTGACAGACCTAAGATTGAGCTCCCAAGTCAACAGATCAACACTCAAATCTAGTATATGAAAGATCATGCATTGATTGGAAAGTTCATAGGCTTTTGGCCCACAGAGAAAGCACTGCATGGCTGGATAGCAGCCAAATGGAAACCAAAAGGGCACATTACTCTGTAGTTAGGACCTAAGGGCTTCTTTACTGCAATCTTCAACTATTTGGAGGACCGAAACAGGGTACTGGATAATGGACCATATTTTTTCAATGTAGTCGGACTGTATCTGCGAGATTGGATTGAGCGTTTCAACCCAGACAAAGAAGATCTGAGCTGGGCATCAGTGTGGATTCGCTTTTACTCCCTCTCTCTGGAGTATTGGGATGAAGATTCGCTGCAAGGTATTGGGAATGGCTTGGGCAAATTCATCAAAGTTTCATAGGATACGAAACTCAAGTGATACACCTCCTATGTGCGGATTTGAGTATATATGCACCTCAACAAAGCTCTCCCAGATGTGGTAAGCCTTTATCATGATGATTACAAATGGATACAGTCAATAGATTATGAGCATGTACCATTCTGTTGTAGAAAATGCCACACCCTGGGCCATTTATTCTGAGATTGTCCTTCTAACCTAAAAACCTTGACCACTCCCACCACAGACAAACCTGACTTGGATGGGTTCACCAAAGTCACCACTCACAAAAAGACCCACAAAAATCCCTCTTCATCCACCAAAAAACCTGTTACCAATACCTCCATGCCATCAACCAGTAACAGCTTTGAAACCCTGCTCCAGCCGGAGGTTAACATCTTAGAAAACCCAGAACTCCTCGAAGTCATTCCTAAGACTATCCCCCATCCCACTCCCTCAAGCTCAAAAAAAGCCCAAACTCGCCCCCTCCCAGTAAATCCCCAAAATGGAATGCTCAAGGAATGGAAGTAGAAAGCACGCACCAGCAGCCCGCGACTGTAGAAGATACAGAGGTAGAGCAAGAAGAAACTCAACACATGGAAGAGGAGCCAGAGAGCTTCGACATTGGAGATCTGGATATACTGGGACTAGAACAGGCCTGTAAGAAAAAAGAATATGACAAGATCCCAGAAAGGCAGCTGGAAAACTTAGAAGTCATTCTCTCAAGAGCACAGAAGCAAAGATCACTAGGTATCCAAACTGGAAGTCAGTGGGATGGAAGAAACATCTTCAAAGATAATAAGAAACGAGGAAGGAAAACAGATCTTCAAAGAACCATTCACATAGGAGAGATGCTGGTGGAATCTGGAAGATACTCCAAGCTTACCAAGTATTACAATCCCCTACCCAACCGTGTATCATGAAGCTCATTTCATGGAACATTAGAGGGCTCAACAGCCCCGGGAAATATAGACTGATAAAAAACATGTTTCAACAGGAGAAACCACAAGTACTCTTCTTGCAGGAGACAAAATGTAACTCTACAATGCTGGACCAGATCCTTGCCAAAGCATGGCCAGGAAGCAAAGAAGTTGCAGTGGATGCCATAGGAGCATCAAGAGGACTAGCAATAGTATGGGATGAAAAATCCATAACACTTACTAACATTCATGCTAGTAAGCACTTTATTCAAGCCACGTTCCATATTATAGGGACAAACGTACATGGACACATGACCAATGTTTACTTCCCCCAGGTTGCAATAAACAAGGTAGACATTCTGAATACTTTAGCTCAGATCAACTCAGAAAGATCCCATCCACTTTGGATCACAGGAGGAGATTTTAACATGATAACAAAATTGGAGGAAAAAAGAGGAGGAAGGGTCAAGCTGGACATTGAAAGCACTCACTTCAAAAATTTCATCCAAGACAACTGGCTCATAGATATGGCGTGCAACAATGGAGTATACACTTGGAACAACAAACGAGCAGGTGCTCATCAAATCGCCTCTCGATTGGACAGATTCCTGCTCTCTGACAATGCAATCCATCTTGGAGGGGATTTCTCGGCCTCAATCTTACCACTCTCTAGTTCAGATCACTAGCCTATTATGCTTCAATGGCAAATACCGGGAAACATTACACGCAGGCCCTTTTGCTTTGAAGCCTTCTGGTTGACTCATCCAGACTTTCACAACCTGATTACAGTGGTATGGAAAAGCTTCAATCCATCGAAAGGCACAAAAATGTATCAACTACAGCAAAAACTCAAAAATCTCAAGATAAACATCAAACAGTGGAATCACTCTACCTTCGGCAATATCTTCCAAGCACAAGGTGCTCTTGATCAAGAAATGCAAAAATTACAGCAGAGAATCATAACTAAAGGCAGATCCGACGCCCTAGTAGAACAGGAAAGCCACCTTCAAATGCAAATCTCTGAGAGAGAAAAGCAGGCAAAAATACTTTGGAAACAAAAGTCACGAATCAGATGGCTTAAAGAAGGTGAACGCAACACAAAGTTCTTCCACCGAACTACTATCCAAAGGAGAATGCATAACAACATTACTCACATTCAGAATCGACAAGGGGAACAACTGGAGAAACACGAGGATATAGAATAGGAACTCCTCACCCACTTTCGGATGGTGCATCAAGAACCGCAGATCGATCGGTTGCCAGCTATAGAGAAAATCACTCAGAAAATTCCTAAGATCATAACAGAGGAACACAATCAAATCCTTCTCAGGCCTATATCTTTACAGGAAGTGGAAACAGCTATGTGACAACTCAAAGTAGGAAAAGCACCTGGACCAGATGGCTTCACATCCGACTTCTTCCACAACTTCTGGGATCTAATCAAAGAAGAGGTATGGCAAGTAGTTGAGGAATCCAGGGCCAATAGATGGATGCTTCCATCTTTGAATGCAACCTTCATCACCCTCATTCCTAAGGAGGAACATAGTCAGACTCCGGACAAATTCTGACCTATTGCATTATGTAATGTCATATATAAGATCGTCTCCAAAGTTATTGCCACGCGACTCAAACCCCTGCTTCCATTACTTATATCACTGGAGCAATCAGGATATGTGGAAGGCAGGCAGATCACAGATGGCATTATTCTCACTCACGAAATCATTCACTCCTTAAAGCAGTCCAAAAAGGCAGGTATGCTCCTAAAAATCGATCTTTCAAAAGCTTTTGATAGTTTAAGCTAGAAGTATATTCAAAAAATGTTGCTTGCCTTTGGCTTCGCCCCCCCTTGGGTTAGATGGGTAATGAGTCTTATCACTTCCACCTTCTTTTCAATTCTAGTCAATGGTATCCCATCCACCCCCTTTCACCCATCCAGAGGTATCTGACAAGGTGACCCACTCTCACCCTTTCTTTTTGTTATTATGGCGGAAGGTCTTGGGTGTTACATCAAAGATGCCCTTCATTCCCAGCAATTACGAGGCCTTTCCTTTCCCAACACCCCTGCTTTCACCCATCAACAATTCGTGGATGACAATATGTTATTTGGTCATCCCTCAGTTTAGGAAGCCCTCAAATTAAAGACCATTTTATCTGATTTTTCGAACGCCTCTGGTGCTTGCATTAACAAAGCTAAATCCCAAATCTTTTTCTTTCACACCCCGGCCTTAACTCAGTCCTCCATTGCTAGAATCCTAGGCTTCTCGATTGCGGCTCTCCCCTCCAAATACCTGGGTGCTCCAATGACAACCTCTGCCTTAAATCACTCATCCTGGAAGATGCTCTTAGAAAAACTGGAAGCCCGTATCTCTTCTTGGACCTTCAGAGCTCTCAACATGGCAAGCCATCTAGTCTTAATCAAAGTAGTGTTACAATCCATGCTGCTTTACCTCTTTTCAGTACTGGCAGCACCCAAATGGGTTCTCAAAGCAATCAAAAATCTTCAACGAGCTTTTTTATGGGGAAGTACAAAGCAAAAGAGAAAATGGGCTTTGGTCAAGTGGGACACAGTTTGCCTCCCGAAAAATTCTGGAGGCACTGGATTACGTGATCCTCAACACAACAACGCAGTCATGGGAGCACACATCTGGTGGAAATGGATCTCGGACCCACATACTCCTTGGGTGATCCTCTGGACAGAAAAATATGCCAATAATAGACCAATAGATGATCTAATTTGGCTCAAATATATTGGCCCAGGTTCCCTAATTTGGAATGCAGCTAAACAACATAAAGATCTAATTCAACAACACAGCTTTTGGGAAATCAGGAATGGAGATAATGCAAGGTTTTGGGAGGATTCATGGCAAAAAAGATGCAAATTGAAGGACCTAATCACTCCCCACCAGCTACAGGATTGGGTAGAACAACCGATGATCAAGGTAAATCAACTTTGGAAGCCCACTCACACCCAAGGTTACAGGCAATGGATAAGCTCGAATCACATTCTCAAGCAAGGCACGCAGATCATCAAAGATAGTCTGGAAACAGAACTCTCAAATAGGAAAATACGTTACTCAGATAAGAAAGATATCATCAGATGGGGTTATGAAACGCGAGGAACCTTCACGTCACAAGAAGCTTATCATATAATTCTAAGGAACCTTACAGTCAAGGACCAGCTCTGGAACAAAGTTTGGGATCCCCCAATTTGGCCAAAAATATCCACCTTCCTCTGGATGCTTTGCCAAAACAAAATCCTTACTTGGGACAATCTTTAGAAATGAAGCTTTCACAAACCTTCCATGTGCCCAAATTGTAAACAGGAGGAAGAAACCACTGAGCATCTTCTAAACTCATGTCTGTTGGCAAACAGACTTTGGGACAAAGTCAGCTTCAGATGTCAAAGAGATGGACGAAGTAAGGAGGATTCCACCAACACTATACACACTTGGGCAACCCGTCCTTACAAAAGTAAATTGTTAAATGCATTATGGAAACTCATACCAGGTTTTCTCATGTGGACTATCTGGAAAGAGAGAAATTGTCGCATCTTCAAGGACCACTCCTCTCCTATAGAAGTTCTATGGAATAACATATATCAAAACCTTTGAGAAACCTTGCTGCTCCAATCATGGCTTGACGATGATTTCCCCTCCACTCCTCAGGAACAAAATATATGGGTAAATTGGAACCTCCAGTGGCACCACAAGCAGGCTCACCAAGGTAAAACTCCTCCTCTAGGAGCGACACCTAACAGATGGACTCCCCCTCCACCACACATGGTTCAACTCAACTTTGACGGAGCATCTAAAGGTAACCCGGGTAAAGCAGGATTTGGGGGAATCTTCAGAAATCACAAGGGCAATGTTCTCCAAACTTTTATGGGTTCAATTGGTTGGGATACAAATAATTCAGCTGAATTAGAAGGGTTATGGCAAGGACTTCTCCTTGCTCAGAGCCATGGTCTCTTCCCACTTATAATTGAAGGGGACTCTCAGATTCTTATCAACATGGTAAATCAGATATTACAGGGAACCCCATCTCACAAAGTTGGTAGCAGTTGGAGATTGGCAGAACGGTTGGAGCAGATTGAACAATGGCTATTAACTCACAGAGCAGTTACCATTAAGCACATTCGTCGGAATGGTAACAAAGTAGCAGATTTCTTAGCTAACATCGGAATTGATAGTGGAAAGACTCTTCATGTAGGAACACTTAACACTATAGCTACCACTCCACAACTGCAGGATTACAATGATCTGGTGCAAAAGGAAAGGGAAAATGAGGAAGAAACGCACCTGGATGCGGGTGTCAATACTGCTAATTAATGTGATTAGATGGCTGGCAGGCGGATAGGAGAAACATATGGCTTCCAGCTTCATCCCCCATGCCAACCTCAAGGGAAGTTATAACACATTGTAGAAGGTAATAAATGATCCCGTAAGCTGAGATACATCCATCTCCCTCATACCCATGGTTCCTACAGATCGACAAGCAATTCCTCTGTTGCTTCAAGACATTTTCCCTTTGCAAACTGCTAAACCTTGCATGCGCACTGTGACTGGCAGACGATGTTGGATACTTCCTTTCCTGGATCTTGGAAATGGCTTTCATTTCTCTCACTCCAGACATTGCATTTTAGACCAGGCCCAGACCTCTCCTACTCACTCTTCACGTCGAAATTTTTCCAATTCCTCTGCTGCCAACATAACTCATAATTCTTCTATGGCTCGCATTAGGCACAAAATGTGCAGTAGGTACAACGGAACCTATGGAGGCTTCATTTGCATGCTGACTTCAACCAGCTCAGCCATCGAATCCCCTGACTCCTCCATAGATACCCTCAATCCTCTCAGCCGCTACCCAAATACTAGAAGTGGCAGGGGTCGTGATAGAAATCAAGTCATTGAAGGGAGAGACGTAGTAGTCCGCACTGCGGATTTCCCTCTTCCACCTTTCCCTGCTCCTCACAACACCCATTTCCGCTTCAAAAGTACCTTAAATCGCCCTATAGTCATTGCGACTGTAACAATTTCCTTTGCGGAATAATTTGAGCTGCAAGCTCCTCATACTAGACTCAAGGGCAAGCAGAGCATGGAGGCTTCAGGTAGCCGAGGAATCAGTATTCCTAGAAACAGGCCACAAAACGAAGGCAGAGTGACTCTGCATGGCAAAGATATAACTGGCGGTCCTTCAACTGAAAGCGGCAAGCATAGTGCCATGAAGGCTTCAGGCAGCAAACTGAACGACACTTCTGAAAAGCAGATGGGCACAGGTGGCACTGAGGAGGCTCCACCAACTCAGGGACGTGGTGTGTCTGACGCGGATGATGACTGGTATCAATTTGCATGTAGAATCGAGGAGGAACCAGGCTCGGAGGATCCTCCGAATTGATGTGTGGCAACCTATTAGTGTTGTTTTCTGCCAAGTGGATATGTGGATATGTGCTATTTCTAGTGATGTTTTCTGCATGGCAACCTGTTAGTGCTAATTTTTTGTTTCTAGACATGCTTCTTTCATTTTTTATTTAGTCTCTTTGTAAAAACAATGTTCACCTAGGAGTGGTTTTCTTTCTGGTTCAATGGGCTGGTTTCCTCTATGTTGGGGGCAGTCTTTATGGTTCAATGGACTAGTTTCCACTATGTTGGGGCAGTCCAAAACAAACAGATTTTTGGTGCTGATTGATGTTCAACAATTTTGAAATCAAGCCTCTCTATAACTTTTTTGTACCATATCAATAGAACAATATTACTTAGAAAAAAACAAACATTGGCACTGATTTCAGTGTAAGCACAAAAAATTATTGACAATGTACTTTTATTTTTGTGATATAGTAATTCAACCTATTAATATTGGAGAGAAAGAGAGACAAGTTATGATGTTCACTACAATAGCTTGAGCTAAATATTTAAATGGTTTATTATCTAACACGTCATTTTCATATAATCGATATGAAAAGATGACAAAAGTAACAAGGGTGAAAATAAGAATAGTAGAATAAAATAGTTTGAGATTAATCATAATGAAGAATATTTATAATAATTTGACTATATTCTTATTATTCACATTTTCTATCATTCAACGTTATTACGTTGTCACTTTACATTCAAAAATTTTATTTAATAGTTTTTCATCATTAAAGTTATTAATAATATTTATCATCTCCTTAAACTGAGGTAACTAAGCAAATTTAAAATTAAAATGACCAGATTAATCTGAGACATATTTAGATGATCCAGAGTTAACATGGATATAGGTTGGTTTATAATAACTAACATAACCATATAAATTAAATAGTTGGTAAACACAGTTATGCATCAATCGATGATAAACATCAAAACATTTCATGATACATTTCACATCTCATATTAAAAAATCATAAAAAGAAAAATTATAAATTTAATTTAAATTATTATTAACATAAACAGAATAAACATATGGGTTAAACATATATGGATTTTAAATAGGTAATAATATTAGTAATATATTCACCCTCATTTTAAGATGGAAATTATTAACTTATAAACAACCTTAGTTACAATACCATGGCTTAGCAATGCCAGTAGGACACATGTTGATATGACATTTTCTTTAATAAATTAAATTTGATATAAATTAATTAAAAAACAATAACTAACTTGGATATAAATATTAAACTTTGATTTATGAATACTAATAGCAATATTCAAGCATATTTCATGAAGTTTAAATTTGTACTATCCACCTACTAATTAATGATAATTAAATTAAAATTTTGGAAGGCCTATTTTGAAACAAACTGCTACAGATCCATTTGGGCACATCAACCCCAACTTACAGATTGATACTATTAGGGCCCATTAACCCCTAATGCAGTTGTTACATGCCCTAAATAAGTTAAACATCAGAATGTCTCACTTCCCAAGAAGTTCCATCACTGAAAACATCCAGAAACTGCCTCTAAGAATAACAGCATAGGTAGGCCTTCATTAGGGTGCGCTGCAATGCAAACCATACACTGTCAGGATGCTATGCAGCGCACTTGGTCCCTCTTTGGCCTGCGCTAGGCAAATTTGAGTGAATTTCCATGAGGGTTTGAAAGATTTCTTATCCATTGGATGCCTCTAGAAGTTTCTCAAGGCTATCCACTCCTTTGAGTTTGCATTTGTATGAGGAAGGAAGTTAAGGAACATCAATCCCCTTATCCCTTCTTCCATGGAACTGAATTCTAAATTTTGGAGGGCATTTATTATCACCATTCATGGCATAACTTCCTTCGTTCACCTATAAAAAGACCACTCATCTAAGTGACCAGAGGCTGGAAATTATTGAATTGTAGAAAGATGTTGTTGATATGAGATTTGAGTTGATTGCAAGTATTGTAATGATGTCAAAGTGTCTTGCCTTTTGTGAGGAGAGGATGGGATTGAACTGGAGGAGTGATGTTGAATCAGGAAAATTAGGTTGTAACTCTTCCTTTCACTAATAAAGTGTTCAAAAATTTTTCCATGTGCTTGTATTTTCTTTTGATGCTTTCATATTCTTATCATGTACTTGATTCCATGCTATGTTTAATCAATAGATCAATATCATATGCTTTGATGGGTTATTGTTTCTGTCTGTGTGTAGGTACTTCTCAAGTAGCTTAAGTACGGGAAGGAGCAACAGAATCAATCAAGGGAGATAAGGAACAAGCAGAAGCTACAAGTAGGTTCTTTGTTCTCTTATTTTATCTATTGTTTATAGAAAAGGTAGAGAATTCTTTGTACTGTTGTTTCTATATTAAGCTACTAGTCTAGAGGGTTAGGCATTTATCCAAGAACACTAAAACTTCCCAAAAACAATTGGTGACCATACTTAGGAGCGATCATCCATCTTAGTAGCTCATCATCCTCTTAATACATTTCTACATACTGTACTTGTGGTCGTCGTTTGAATTCCAGTCTTCTTTCATTGAAAATTTAGTCGAAACTATGTCAAAATTGTCTTCAGAATGGCTTACTATCACCAACGCAGTCCAATGAAGGACACATTGCGCTATAGTGCACTTCCCATATAGATCCAGTGCGATTCAGCGCACTATCTCTAACTTTTGCCTGCGCTAATCCCTTGATGGTCAATTTCCCATCTAGGAACTGAAAGTTTTTGCCAATTTTCTCTTGCTTGAATGAGTTGTTGAATGTCAATGATGTTTTGTCTATGAAAATAGTTTTTCATCTCCTTAATTTGGCCCTACTTATACTAGGATTGTTAAATGTTTCTTATGTATTTACTTTGTCATTTTCAATCTATAGTCGAAAGTTAGTTTTGATCGATTGATCTTTAGCGAAAGAAAGTGTCGTAAAACCGTATTTTCCTTCAAAAGTTCAATTGGCATCAAATCTTCATTCATGAAAGATCGATTGGTTGATATGTGCATACGATTAGTCTTTTCGTTGAAAGTGTCGTAATTCCTCATTTCTTTGAAAATGAAAGTGTCGTAGAGTCTTCCTTTCCTTGAAAAGAAATTGTCACAAAATCGTCATTTTTATGAAAAGAGTTTGATGATCGTTTGTGCATTAGTTTTCCTTTTTGAATCATTCACATTAATGGGAAATTGAAAAGAAATAGATGCATCTTGCATTGAAAAGAGTTTGTGTGTGCAAAAAGGAATAGTGTAGGGAATTTTCATTTAGATTGTGCTCTTTCCAATTTGATAAAAAGAAATATGATTGCTCTATCCCTAAGTAGCTAGGATTTTCATTGTTAAAACTAAATGGAAAGAATGCTTATCATGATAGTTTCATTCCTAGGAATTTCAGAATACATCACGTGGTGAACTTGAAAGACAAATTCCTAAGCAATATCAACTTAAAATAAACATCAATTTACCTAATGGAGCATTGTCATTAACGAAAACATTTAGTGGTTCTAGGCTAGAGACGTGCTCCGGCGTCGTTAAACCAAGCAGTTGTTGCTAACTTGTCTGCAATACATCCCGAGTGTGATACCTCATTCCAGTACGTGGGTATATCATAGCTCGTCCATGTACCTTTGCGTATATAGGGTAGTGTTATAGTACGTAAATTATATGGGAATGCTCTCACTATGCGGTTTTGCATTAGAAAGTGCTTATATGGGCTATGCCTCCACATACCTTCGGGTATATATGGGAGGACAACACTAGGTTGCTATTCATCCTTAAGCAACTAAGTCGACCACCTTGCAAATATGATACACCGAACACAACATTCAGGGAGATTTCCTGCCCGTACTTCTTGGTTCGCCAGGAGGTATTCTGCAGTTCACAGTTGCTTGGTAAACCTTTTTCCTAGTTACCCCCTTTTGTTTATTTCTTTTTTATAATAAAATTAATCAGCAATCGTGGAGGAACATGTTGGGTCCCTATAATACTAGTGATTACCCCATTACTATTATAGTTATACCCCTTATTTATATTGTTGTGCCCCTATTACCCCCATATTGTTATTTTTGTGCCCCATAGAATCCCTCTATTGTTATTTTTGTGGCTTTATATTATTATTCTTAGGTCGGATGGATTATATTATGACTCCTTAGACTCCTATATATAGAAAGGAGGTTTTGTCATTTTTATCATCCAAGAATTGTTCATTTATGTAATGTAAAGGAGGTTGCCCCCTCGAAGAGGCTGAATTCTAAGGCGTCGATCTATCTTTTCTATCTTTTCTTGAGCTGGTTTCATAACATTTGGTATCAGAGCTTTGGATTCTAGGGTTTCGCTGCTCCAAACAGGTCATCGTGGCATTTTCGCTATAACTTTGTTTCTGTGACGTTTCAGAAGTTGCAAAAAAACCCATTTGAGAAGAAATCGCGCTGAACCTTGGGTCCAAATTTCAGAACTTTTCGCGTGATATTTGTGGAGATATGATCTGAGGAAGTTGGTCTTTTTGCAGACTCCTGAATTACATTCAAAACAGGTGACCTAGGGAAAATCGTCATAACTTTCTCTCTGGGGATCGGATTAAAATTTCGTAAGAAGGTATAGAAAGAGGACGGACTGTAGTTTCTTGGGTGTGTGTTTCAGATTCAAAGGTTGAAACAGTGACTCGTGGCACGTCGTACAAGTTTGCTCTACTGAACCAGTCTAAAAGCAAGTCACTGTGGGAGATTTCACATAACTCTTCCTTGGAGAATCCAATTTGGCTCAGACTTGTGGCATTGGAAAGAGGACGCAGAAGGATACTACAGGTAGCAATTTCAGAACTGGATGATTCGAAATTACAGAGATACATCAGATTCAATATCAGGCTTCTATAAAGTGAAAAAAAAGGTGTGTAGTTTCTTTTTAATTTTTGTGTAAGCTTGGTTTAACGGAATTCAAAGGGCATAGTAAAGCATTATTATCGGTAACTGATGCCCCGAGGAAAGAAAATGCAAACACCTAGTAAGGAACCTGAAAGCTCTAGCATGACTCGTGAAGAAGAGGAAGAAATGCTACATGATATATCAAAATTACAAGGACAAGTGCAACAAATGTCACGCTCATAAAAGCTAACAGAAGCTAAGATAAGTGGCGTGGAATCTAAGATAAATGGCGTGGAATCTAAGATAAATGGAATGGAAGCTAAGATGGAGGATTCGATGGCAGATTTGAAGATAGACTTGAAGACAGACATGGAAGAATTGAAGAAGTTGCTACAAGAAAGGTTCACTAATGGTGAAAAGGTAGTAAAGGAAACTCATGATGAGAACAAAAGAAATGTTAATCATGATTCCATAGATGCTAATGTTGGATCGAAGAATCACCATATTCCAAAAATCGATATGAGGAAGTTTGATGGCAAGGATCCTGCCACATGGATATTACAGATGGAGCAATTCTTCGATCTCAATAATGTGCAAAACGCACCAAAGGTACGTATGGAAACTGTATATTTGGAACCAAATCAGTTTGTATGGTATCAATGGCTTTGCTCTCGTAAACAATTTATCACTTGGGAAATTTTTACGGAAGAATTGATAGCACATTATGAAGATACAAAAAGCAACACTTTTTTTAGCCAATTGATAAGTCTCAAACAAAAGGGTTCAGTAATGGAGCACATTGAGGAGTTCCAAAAATTGAACATAAGGGTAAAAGATATTCCAGAGGAGCATAGGATTGATGTGTTCATAGGGTCTTTAAAGGATAATATCCAACATGATGTTCGCCTTTGGGAACCTGATTCATTAGAGAAGGCATTCAGGTTAGAAAGAAAAATGGAAAGCAAAATTATGGCAACCAGGAAGCATACCACTCACAACTATAAAGACGGAAGTGTTGTTGCCCCTAGTCTTCCACAACCTATAAGGTTGACACAGCAAAAATTGGAAGAAAAAAGAGAAAAAGGTCTTTGTTATAGTTGTGATAGCAAATACACTAAAGGTCATAAGTGTGATGAGAAGAAATTATTCTACATAGATTGTGAAGAGGAAGAAGAAAAGGAGCAAGAAAGGTCAAAAGAAGAAGATATACTCCAGGAACAAAGCCTAGATGAAGAACAAATAAATCTGACCATATCTTGTAATGCATTGGCAGGAATTACCACTCCTCAAACCATCAAGATAGAAGGACAAATCAAGAAGAAAAAGGTAATAGTGTTGATTGATTCAGGAAGCACCCACAATTTTATTCATTGTAGGGTAGCAAAAGAATTGAATTGCTTCCTATATCCAGCACCAGAGTGTCAAGTGATGATTGCAAATGGAGGAACAATAAATTGCTCTGGAAAGTGCCATAATATCAAGCTATCCATGGGAGAATATGTATTGACTAGCCCAATGCTTTCCATTCCAATGGGAGGTGCTGATGTTGTACTAGGAGTCCAATGGCTACAATCCTTGGGTACAATAGCTTTTAATTTTCAAGAACTTTTCATCAAATTTTCTACGGAAGGAAAGGAAGTTGAATTAAGGGGTATTGCAGGGAAACCAGGAAAGATAATCAGCTCTAATGGCATGACTAAGCTTCTTAAAAAGGAGCAAAGAGGTGTAATTGCACAATTATGTTCACTAGATGTTTCCACATTGGAATCATCTATTTCTCCAGATCTCCAAAATGTCCTGGACAATCATTCCAAGGTATTTGAGACTCCCAAAGGTCTCCCACCTATGCGTGATCATGATCATGCTATTCATCTGATTCCAGGAAGTGTTCCTCCAAACATCAAGCCGTACAGATATCCCTATGCCCAAAAAAGTGAAATTGAACGTATGGTTGCAGAAATGCTAGAGGCTGGTATAATTCAACCAAGTCAAAGTTCTTTCTCAGCTCCAGTAGTATTGGTGCACAAGAAGGATGGATCATGGCGCATGTGTCCGAATTATAGGGAGCTCAACAAGCTCACTATTAAAGATAAGTTCCCCATTCCTATTATTGATGAATTATTGGATGAATTGCATGGATCAATTTACTTCACCAAGTTGGATCTTCATTCGGGATATCATCAAATCAGAATGAAGATTGAAGACATTCCGAAAACGGCATTTAGAACTCATGAGGGTCATTATGAATTTTTGGTCATGCCTTTTGGCCTTACCAATGCACCTTCAACATTTCAAGGTTTGATGAATTCAATTTTCAAACCATTCCTTAGAAAATTTGTGTTAGTATTTTTTTATGATATACTAATCTACAGCAAGTCTTGGAAGGATCATGTTGAACATGTTGACAGGGTGCTACAACTATTGGAGGAGAAACAATTATATGCAAAAAGATCCAAATGTTTCTTTGGAGTCCAGGAGGTGGAATATTTGGGTCATATTGTATCTCATGAAGGAGTTAAGGTAGACCCTAGCAAAATTAAAGCCATTAAGGAATGGAAAATCCCCACATCCATAAAGCATCTGCGAGGATTTCTTGGGTTGACAGGGTATTATCGCAAGTTTGTTAAGAATTATGGGAGAATAGCAGCACCTCTAACAACATTATTGAAGAAAGATTCATTTTCATGGACTATGGAAGCAACAAAGGCCTTTGAACATCTTAAAGAGGCAATGTGCCAAGCACCGGTCTTAGCTACACCGGACTTCACAAAAACCTTTATTGTGGAATGTGATGCTTCAGGAAATGGAATTGGTGCTGTTCTAATGCAAGATGAAAGACCCATTGCTTTTGAAAGTCGTCCAATCAAGGGAAAGTTTTTAAGAAAAGCTATTTATGAGAAGGAAATGTTGGCAATACTCCATGCACTTAAGAAATGGCGACCCTACCTAATGGGAAGACACTTCAAGGTAAAAACAGATCATGATAGCCTTAAATACTTTTTAGAACAAAGATTATCCTCTGAAGAGCAACAAAAGTGGGTCACAAAGATGTTGGGTTATGACTTTGAAATCATCTACAAAAAAGGGAAGCAAAATGTGGTGGCAGATGCACTCTCAAGAAAGGATGAGGATGTGGAAGCATTGTTGTGTGCCATTTCTATTATCCAACCAGATTGGATAAACGAAGCAAGGGAGGAATGGAAGAATGACGAAGAAGTGTGGGCACTTATTCGAAAGCTACAACAAGATTCCAGTACTTCTGATACATTTAGCTGGCAAAATGATTCGTTATGGTACAAAGATCGCTTATACCTCTGTAAGAATTCCCAGCTAAAACAAAAGATTCTTATGGAATTGCACACTTCTCCCTTAGGAGGGCACTCAGGATTTTTAAAAACTTACCACAGGGTTAAGAAGGAATTTTTTTGGGATGGCCTTAAATCAGATATTCAAAAGTTTGTGGCAGAATGTTTGGTTTGCCAACAAAATAAAGTTGAAACAATTAAGACACCGGGTCTATTACAACCTTTATCCATTCCAAGCCAACGTTGGGAGGAGGTTTCAATGGATTTTATCACAGGTTTACCCAAGTCTGAGGGAAAGAGTGTCATCATGGTGGTAGTTGACAGACTTACCAAGTATGCACACTTTTGTGCATTATCACATCCATTTAAAGCCAGTACAGTTTCTACTGCATTTATGGAAACAGTTCAAAAGCTACATGGAAACCCAAAGATTATTGTAAGTGACAGAGATCCCATTTTCACTGGAAATTTTTGGACAGAATTATTTTCTTGTCTTGGTACTCAGTTAGCTCATAGCTCATCTTATCATCCTCAATCTGATGGGCAAACTGAGATAGTAAACAAATGTTTGGAAGGATATCTTCGTTGCTTTGTATCTGATAAACAGACACAATGGGTCAAATGGTTGCCTCTGGCTGAATGGTGGTATAACACTTCCTTCCATACAGCAACAAAAATGACCCCATTTATGGCACTTTATGGGTATCAACCACCATCCATCACATCATATTTAAGAGAAAATTCTAAGGTTCAGGCAGTGGAACATCACATCGAACATCAACAACAAGTCCTCCAACTCTTAAAGGATAACCTCGTGTTGGCACAAAATAGAATGAAACAACAGGCAGATCAACATCGCAGTGAAAGAAGTTTTGATGTAGGTGATTGGGTATTCCTACGGCTACAACCATATAAGCAAATGTCCCTAAAGCAAGCTAAGAAGGATAATAAATTATCACCAAAGTATTATGGTCCATACAAGGTGTTGCAAAAGATTGGTACTATGGCATACAAATTGGAGCTTCCTGCAGCTTCTCGATTGCACCCAGTTTTCCATGTTTCATGTTTAAAGAAGGTTATAGGTGACAAGCTCCCAATTCAAACAATATTGCCAGAACTTGACGAGGAAGGAAAAATTATATTGGAACCGGAAGCAGTCACAGAAACAAGAACTCGACAGCTACGAAATCGATCAATTTCAGAGTATCTTATCAAGTGGAAGAACTTATCCGCTGAAGATTCCACATGGGAGGATGAGAATTTTATGCAGAAGTATCCAGAACTACTCAAGCGTTGAGGACAACACTTTTTTGAAGGAGAGGGGCATGTTGGGTCCCTATAATACTAGTGATTACCCCATTACTATTATAGTTATACCCCTTATTTATATTGTTGTGCCCCTATTACCCCCATATTGTTATTTCTGTGCCCCATAGAATCCCTCTATTGTTATTTTTGTGGCTTTATATTATTATTGTTAGGTCGGCTGGATTATATTGTGACTCCTTAGACTCCTATATATAGAAAGGAGGTTTTGTCATTTGTATCATCCAAGAATTGTTCATTTATGTAATGTAAAGGAGGTTGCCCCCTCGAAGAGGCTGAATTCTAAGGTGTTGATCTATCTTTTCTATCTTTTCTTGAGCTGGTTTCATAACATAACATCAACCCAAACCCCGTCATTCATGGAGAATAGCGATCCGACGGCCTTTGCCTCCCAAGTGACACCAATTCAGACAAAGCGGTCTCGTTTAACTGAGTCTAGTACATCAAGAACTCCTAGTTCTTCATCTGAGTTACTTAAAACATATGTTTCGGTAAGTATAGAGACTCCAGTTACTCCGACTACTTCTGGTACATCTGTTCCTAAAGAATAAGTTTCACGATTACCTGAGGACATTAGCACTGATCCTAGTAAAACAGTAACCGAGGTTGTCCAACAACAAGTTGATACTAAACTTGAAATTGTTCAACAAGAAAGTGCTTCTGAACTTGAATCAGTTCAACCAGAAGTTCACCCAAAATCTATCCCAGTTCAAATAGAAGTTACATATGAACCTGAATTTGTTCAGTGACCTCCCTTTGAAACTGTTGTTCATTTACCTAAACATCTGGACTTCGAATTTCGACATTCAGAAGTTGTTACCCCTCACACATCAATAACTGTTGAAACTACACTTTCATCAACACCAGAAATATTTTACGGACCTGACGGTCAAGTTCTTCCACCAGATTTGATTGCCGTAGAGGAGGAATTAGTAGAATATTTCACACCTGGAACCCCATTGCACTTTGGAACTGGGCTTTATCTTTACCCTACTACTCCTTGTTACTTTGCTTCATCTGATCCTGCTTCCTTTCAAGTACCCATCGAATCTTTAGGACAACTTTTGGGACAGTTAACTATGACTGAACAACCGTTAACATCCCAGAATGTATCATTTGATGCAACTACAGCAAAATATTCTATTGTAACTCCTTCGACATTTTCTACCACACCTGAGTTGCACTTATATGGTGAATCATCCATCCTGATTAGTTACCAGTCATTGTCAGGAATCCACTCAGGAGTTGCTTCTTCACCATGGTCATCACCCATGTCCTCAAACAGAATTTTACCTGGTTCTTCTCTAATGGGAACTCAACAGTTTGATCCTACACATTAGTATCAGGCCACGCAATCTGGTCAACAAAGACCTATGTATCCATTAAATACTGGATTGCCGCCATATGGAGAGAAATATGTTTATTCATCGTATCCTCCTTATCTCAAAGGACAACCATATGGTAATTTCCCACAATATTCAAGTCAACCTGGAATTAGAGTTTGTCAATGGCAACCAGCAATGCCAACTCAACCAAGGGTTGTGTATCCAACACAACCAATGAAAACTGTGTCAACTATTTGTACTACACTTGTTATTACTACTGTGCCACGATCACAAGCTCAAACTGTTGTATCTCAACCAGTACAAACTGATCCTTCTCCCTTGCAACCACAAGTTTCAAGTCAAGAGGTTCAAGGTTCTCAAGTTGTTATACAACAACCACTTGTTTTTGGAGTTCAGCAACAACCTCAGGTTAGTATACCTTTATATGGACTGACCCAGGCTTACACTGGTATAGTTGATTCACAACCTGGTCAATCTTTCATTGCTCGGCAACAACAATTAAGTCCACAACAGTTGGTTCAACAACAATTGCTGCCACAATTCCAACAACCCCAGTTCCAATAGTTCCAACCTCATTTTCGACTTGGTTCACAAGCTCAACCTGGTTTTGGTCAATATCAAGCTTACCAAGGTCCTAGGCAACAAGGCTTTGCAGGTTATGGACAACCACAAATTCAGCCTGGTTATCAACAACCACCTTATACTGGTTTTGTTCAACAACCATACCAAGGTTACCAAATGCAGATGCCCTATGTTGGTATGCAAAGACCTATTGCACAGGAAATTCCATCATATCTTGGGTATGCTCAACCTAACTTGAATCGACAGTTGCCATGTGTAGCAACTTTAGAATTACTAGATTTAAACCAGCTCACCAATGATCCAATCTCATATGAACCTTGGTGGCTGGTAATTTTGTATAAGTTACCATTTGATATTCCGAAGCTTAACAGAAATCCTGGAGAAGACCCATTGAATCATGTTATGACCTTTCATTTATGGTGTTCATCCAACACTTTGAATGATGATTCGATTAGACTTCATCTTTTCCAAAGAACACTTACTGGTCCAGCTGCTAAATGGTACATTGAATTACCGAGAGCTTCTTTCGGTAACTTCACCAGTTTTTCCACTACCTTTTTGACCCACTTCCAGTTACCTATCAGATAGGAGACTGGAACGGAGCTCTTGACGAACTTTAAATAGACTACTGCTACCCATATATCAGATCATATCCATGAGTGGCAGCATCATCATCGAATGGTTAAGACATACGTTCCCGATCAGATTTTAGCTGAGTGGTTCATAAAGTCCTTGTTGCCATCAATCATCGAGGATGTGGCAAAATGTGGAGTTGTCACAGAAGAGCAAGTCACCGCTCATGCCCAATACTTGGATTTGATTTACACACAATCCAACACGCTCTATGATAAAATTCCCAATGCACCTAGACCAGCTTTCATTGTTCCACCACCTCCACAATCAAGTAAGGACTCTCATGTTGGCGACAGTTTGATTGGCTCTTCAAGCACACAGGCAGCAGGAAGACCATCTGGTCAAACTTTTGTTGTTTCCAATCAAACTACAAATGCATCAGAAAAAACTCTTGCCTTAGAGATTAATGTTGTGTCATCTGACAAAGGAAAAAATCCAAAGCAACCAGGAGGTAAGAAAAAGGGCAAGAATAACAAAAAGAAACAAGAAAATTCCTCTCCATAGAAATCATCTAATTCCCCTACCGTGGCCAAGAAACCTTGTTATCCATGTCTGATATGTAATGATGAGAATTATACAAGAGATTTTCCACATCGCTCTAAGGTCTCTAAATTTTTAAAGATTTCAAACACATCAGCAGTGTTGACAGATCTGTTTCCAACCCCGGAGACACATTTGGTTGCAACTGACCATGCTTCTACATCCCAAGTACTCATGTTATCCATCGCAAATCCACAAAACAATGTTTTGGTGTCAACAAGAAACAAAGCTTATGGAAATATGTCATCGTCGAATAATCAGGCCACTGATCAACCTAGTACTTTGACTTCGACTTCATCTGAAGTTGTTCCACCAGTTGTACCTGAATTGACAATAAAACCACCAAAGGGAGTTGTGCACAAATCAACTTTCAACCCTCATGCTCGAGCAACTCAAAACTATAATATAGTGGAAGATTTGGCTCAATCACCTTCCGCTATGTCAACACTCAAGATGTTATAAAATTGTCCCTCCTAGAAACAAGCTTTATTGTCAGCAATAGGTGGAATAGATCCTACGGATTCAAACCTTGTGGTTTTTAACCATGCGAGATATTCACCACAGTTACCGACGCAATTAGCTTTCCTAATCCAAGTAAAATATCTCAATAAGAATGTTCATCGAACTATTATTGATGAGGGAGCATCTACTTGCTTTATGTCCATGAGCTGCTGGAAAACACTTGGTTCACCACCATTGTCACAATTTCCAACTATGTTAAAAGCCTTTGATGGAAGAATGTATAATGCATATGGGATTTTGAGTAACCTGCAAATCGAACTAGGGGGAAAAACAGTTACTGTTGAAGTTGAATTAGTTGACGGACTCCTAAATTACAACATTTTGCTAGGAAAGCCTTGGGTATATGCTATGGCTGTTGTCATTTCCATGTACTTTCATACAATTTCATTCCCTTTCAAGGGTGGAATCATAGTCATTGATCAGCTAGCCTTCTTTGCCAACAGTTCACAAGCTACGGGCAGCATTCCATTGATACACAGACCCCCATCGTCACTTCAAAGAATTGGATTAGGTCTCCTTAAAGATCCTTCCCTAATGGGCACTTTCACCCTCTCGTCATCATCTGGTTTGGCATAAGTGGCAAGAGTAGAAACTTGCAACATGATTTCTTCTAAATCATATAATTTTACGAAGATTTCCAACCACTTTGAAATCGATGGTCATAGTGAGGTGTTGTCGTTAAGCCCCATTGAGTCATCATAGCAATCAATCTTCTGGGCTTGTGCAGTAAACCCTAATCCGAACTCAATAATTGTATATGTAGATAGATCGTTAGAATATGGTACCTCTTCAAATCCTTTTTCATGTATACATTCTACGGATGAAGGAATCGTCAAATCAATGATGATAGGAGAGGCACCATGGGAGGATTATCATCATAGTTCCCACCTTCTAGATGACATTGAAGATTATTCAAATGAACTAAATCACCCATCGATCGTTGGTTTCTTGTCAAATTCTGTAAATACTATAGATTCTGAGCGTAATTTGTCAAACATAGAAGAAACAATTTCTATAAGCATTTCAACCAAGCCTAACATTGTAGAAAACATTCCTATCGGCAAATCCTCTTCTCCATTGGAACTTGATAATTACCATGCTTTGTTTTATGAATTTAGAGATATTTTTGCATAGTCTTACGAGGAGATGCCACGCATTGACTCAAGTATTGTTAAACATGAGATTAAAATGTACCCTGATGTCAAAACAGTACGACAACGGCTTCGACCTGTTCATCCTAAGAAAGTCGCTGCCATTAAAACAGAGGTTGAAAAACTTTTGCATGCTGGCTTCATTTTCCCTGTACCTCTTACTGATTGGGTATCTCATATTGTTCCAGTGATGAAAAACAAGGGACAATTCAAGTGTGCATTGATTATAGGAATGTAAACCAATCATGTCCAAAAGATAATTATCCTACACCTTTTATCGACTAGATTATTGATGAATGTGCTGGATGTGAAATCTTTTCATTCATGGATGGATTTTCTGGCTACAATCAAATCAATATCCGCCCATAGGACCAGTCAAAAACCGCTTTTATTTGTCCGTGGGGCACATTCACTTATCGAAAGCTACCTTTTTGTTTAAATAATGCAAGGGCTACATTTCAGAGGGCAATGAATTATGCCTTCCATGACATCAAGCACATTGTTGAAAAGTTAGCCTTGGCAGCCGTTCAAGCTGTGCAGAGATTTCGTCATTACATCCTCCTCCGTAAAACTACCATTATATCAGATTGCAACCCTATGACATACGTTTTGTCACGTCAATTGCTGGGGACAAATATTCTAAATGGTTAGTTATCTTGCAGGTGTTTGATTTGGAATTCATCAAATCTAAATCAAAGAAATCTCTTGTCTTTGACAAGTTACTTTGCAATCTTCCATCATCCTCTAATGATTTAACATTAGAAGCATCAGACTTGGATGAGTATCTGTTTCTTATCCTGTCAAGTGATCCATGGTATGGAGATATACTAATCTATCTCCAGACCCAAGATTTTCGGCCTAATACCTCTCACTTTGAATAGCGATGTACTTGATACCAAGCCAAAGGTTATCTAATCATTGGTGATACACTTTATTGTCGTGGTGCCGATACGATTTTACATAGGTGCCTTACTCATGAGGAAGCTGAAAAATCTTTGAATGAGTGTCATTCAGGTGCTTGTGGGGGGAATTTATCTAATTACGCAACTGCACAGAAAATTATACATGTCGGTTACCTCTGGCCAACCATTTTCAAAGATTGCATTCTTGCTCTCAGAAGTTGCCATGCTTGCAAGATATTTGACTGTAAAACCATATTACCACTTGCACCACTGCATCCAGTCGTTGTTGTTGGCCCATTCACAAAATGGGGCATTGACTTTAAGACATGTAACCTACCTCGGTCAGGGGGTATGGGTATATTATAGTCTCTGTTGACTATTTTACCAAATGGGTCGAGGCGATGCCAACATTGAACAATAGTGGCGAAATGGTTGCTTCATTTTTCTTCAACCTTTTGGTTGCCAGGTTTGGTGTACCACAAGCCATAGTTACAGATCATGGGTCGCATTTTCACAATCACATGATGGTTGAATTAGCTGCCAAATTAAGACTGTCACATGATAGTTCTACTCCATACTACCCGCAAGAGAATGGACAAGTTGAGGCTATCAACAAAGTCCTTAAACGCATGTTACAAAGAATGATTGGAGTTCATAAAGGAATTATCATTTAATCATGTACTCGGCTTTGTGGGAATATCGAACCTTGATGAGAAATGCAACCGGATTTACACCTTTCCAGTTGGTATATGGTTTGTAAGCAGTTTTTCCAATCCAATGTGAAATCTCTTCTCTCAAACTCGCGATTGACCTGCTACTTGACACTTCTGAAGAACAAGAACATTTCTTGAAGTTAATCCATCTGGATGAAACCCATTGTGATGCTACAGTGGCTAACGAGGTCCATAAGAAACGCATCAAGGCACAATATGATAAAAATGTCAAACCTCATGTCTTCTCATAAGGTGACCTGGTCTTGCTTTATGATAAAGAGTTTGATAAACTTGGAGTGGGAAAATTTGAACCGCTATGGTTGGGCCCTTATATTGTTAAGCATGTCTTAACAAAAGGTGCCTACAAGTTAGTGGACTATGATGGGATTCCATTGTCGTAGCCCCGAAATGGGTTGTACCTTAAATGTTACTATGCTTAGTTAAGTGTAGTAAAACTCGTTGTATATATGCTTTGATTGCATGTGTGCATGTGTTTCTTTTAGATTTCTTATTTGGTTAAGTAATCCACTTTGCATTTGTTGCAGATGTCAAACTTTTTAGAACCATTTGTTGGTTATGCCGATGGAGCTAGTCGTAGTACGCAAAATTTATCTTCTGCAACATGGGCCATTTTCACTCTAATCAGTGAATTAGTGAGTTTTAGAGGGATATGTATTAGACTATCAACAAACAATATCGCTAAGTATAGTGCATTGATTGAACTCCTCTCTGATGCCATTTCACTTGGCATATGTCGAACCATAATTAGGCTAGAATCACTTGTTGTACTACAACTTACTGGCATCTATATCGTCTGAAACCCATCTATTCATCGCATGTTCCTTAGAGTTTGTATTTTGGAAAGGTATTTTGAGTTTATTCAATATTAGCATATTTCCATAAATCTAAACACGTTAACTGATTCTTAAGAGAATTATGTGTTAAATAGACATTTGCAACATATGTAAAGTAAATATTTTCAATTCACATCATCAGTTGAATAGGATTGCATCACTTAACCATAATAAAACTCTGAAAGAAAAATAGATAGTTGTATAAAAGTTTTTACAAGCAGTTTGTGTCCAAGACAAAAATTGGTCATCTAACCCAAAAGCTCAAAAATGTATGCAGAAAATATCCAAGTAGACTAGTGTTTCTTATGATAACAGGTCACAGCCTGTGCTATCATGCGTAGGAGTCTCATTCAACGACTCGACACACTAATGGTGTGGCACTGCAATCACATAGGTAACTCCTCGATCCAGACATCTAGAATACCTAGGGTCAAGCCCTCTATATGATCCTGTAGCTCAGCCAATATCTCTGCTAAATCCAAGTCTCGGAGAACTGCTCTCCCAATAGCTCTCTGTACTGGCACACCTGCCTCTTTTTGGTGTCCCACAGGTCAAACAGGTCCAACATCTGCATACATATAAAAAATGTTTGTTTAGTCTTGGCAATAATTAGAAAAGACAAAAAGAGAAGTAGAAACTTTAAAGACAAAAAAACACTTTGGTCAAACAATTTACCAATAGCACTCCACTGCGCGCCAATCGGTAACATCAGATCTGGATCACCACAAAAATCCATTCCTGAATATGGATATTCTATGAAGGCCATGTCCTATCGGTCAAACAACTCAAAGATAGTAGGGGTAAACGAGATCAATGACTGGCCAACATGCCTAGCTATAAGATCTACCCACCTCTGCATCCGTGGGTCTCTAGGTCTAGGTACTCCTAGTGAGATGAGTTGCGGCTGCATGAGTGAAATTCTCTCCAAGGCAAAAGAAATCAAGATCAACCCATAGCCAAAAAATTTTGTCTTTCCATTCTTGACCTTGGTCAGTTGTTCTTTCATGGATGAAAGAACTACCTCACACTAGTTGAACTCTTTTGGCTCCAAACACTCTAAAGCATACTGCATATATGACCTGTTTGTCAAGTGTATTGTCGCGCTACCAACCAGTTTGGCGAGGGTAAAAGGGATCGTTCTCAATGGTAAATCACTAACATCTCTAATGTTAATCTTGCCGTCTCTACTAGGTTGAGCTCCTTCCCAGTAGAATTGTCGTATATAGTCTCTCACTGATTCACCTCATCTAGTAAATTCTAATACTGAGATGGGGACACCCTTCCTCGACATTCCAGTCAGAAAGTAGATGTCATCAATGGTAAAAGGGATTGCTTTTCCCCTAATGTGAAAGGCCTAATCGGTAGGATCCCAAGAATGAACAAGGAACTGTAAAAGCTCAATCTGTTTCTGAATGCTAAATAATTGAAAATACTTGAGTAACCCACAATTCCTTAGGGCATCAACTGTTCCCTTATTATTCAGGGCAGTCATATCTTGTTCTTCATGCTCTTGTTATGTCCATATAATCACCATTTTGATCCAATGAATGTCTGCAATACAACCATTAGACAAATTAGGATCCATTTTTTTTGCAAAAAACAGTGGAAAATTTGGGAGAAAACAACTGTCAAAATTTGGTTTGTGCACCCATCGCACCCCTCCCTTAGAGATAGTGCGATGCAATGCATATAGCCTTCTAGGTGTGTGCAATGTAGCGCACCTTTCGATATCGAAAGGGTGCACTGATCCAGAGTTCGAAAAATGAAACCCTAGGGGCCTCAAAAACCCAAAATTTTTTCTTAAAACTGAAAATAAATGGAATAAAATGAAAAAGAATAGGGATAGCTCCTACCTAGTCTAGACGACATGAGAAATGGTCCACTGAATCCTCCATAATCAGCTAGTGAAATTCGAGGTAGAAAACTTCTCCAGAGCACAAAAGTCAAAGGGTAAAAGTGAAATGGTAAAAATGAATGATAAAACTTGTTTTTATGTTTATTTCTTGCACATTAATCGAGTGAACATTAGTTATGGTTAATTTTAATCCACTTTGATGGGGTTTTGAGCAGGTTTAACAGCTGAAAAGTAGAATTTGACGTGCTCAAGTGTAAATTGAACATCCTTGACCACAAAGCAAACTTTTGTCTCTTTTTCGAGCTTTGTAGGTTTTAACCCTGTACAGAAATTACCTGCATACGAATTCTAAAACACAGAAAAATAAACAATGCGAGAGCATAACACATAAAACACATATACACAGAGATTTTCCCACTGGATCCCAAAACAGGGACTACCAGCTTGATTTTTCATTATTTTCCTTTCAATGTTACAATACATATTTATACATGCCGAAGAATCCAATACCATGGACCGAAAACCATCGCGTCCAATACCATGGACCGAAAACCATCGCGTCCAAAAAACATGTGCAAAAATCATGCACAAAACCATAGGTGGCTCCGCCCAACCTAACATATGTTCCAAAACCAAAATTTTCCGGGGCGCTGCCCCGGACCCCATAAAGTGGGGTTATGGGTGCCCCTCAAACACCCTATGACCTCCCCCCCTCTAACCCCCGGTTAAGTACGTGGGCTAGTCGTGGAAAGAATATAACACAACCCAACATTCTCCCACTTGTTGTTTTCTTTCCACAAGGGGCCAAAAGAGAGCTTAGTCATTTATCTAGCCCTGCAACACCCATTGTTTCTCTACCCCAAAAGAACTTCTCATAGCTCACAGATTTTTTCAATCCACCTGCATTATTCTTCAAAGTGTCCACCTTTACCAACAACACCTTTTTGCCTTCTATCATATCCCTCACAAAGTGATACTAAACATCAATGTGCTTTGTCTTTGAATGATATGTTGGGTTCTTTGCCAAGAAAATTGCACTTTGGCTGTCACAGTCTATCCTTATAGCTTCCTATACTAACCCCATACTTGAACACAATCTCTTCAACCAAACTACTTCCTTGCTTGCATGAGTGGTTGCCATGTATTCTGCCTCTGTAGTTGATAGTGCCACTACAAATTGTTTCTTACTCATCCAACTGGCTGCACCTCCAAATAGGTTAAACACATACCCACTTGTAGATCTTCTCTAATCCAGATCTCCAACCCAATCTGCATCAACAAATCCACGAATATATAACACTTTGTCCAATCCTAGTCTTCCTTGGTAGCACAGACCATAATCACTAGTGCCACGCAAATACCTGAAAACCCGCTTCACTACTGTCCAATGCTCCTTTCCTAGTTTTGACATAAACCTGCTCAATACTCCCACTGCATGTGCAATGTCTCATCTAGTACAGACCATTTCATAGATTAGGCTACCGACTACACTTGCATATGGAACATGGGACATGTCCTCTTCCTCTTCTTGTGTCTTGGGACATTGTTCAGCAGAAAACCTCACACCTACAGGAATAGGAACCTTCACCGGTTTACTATCCTGCATATTAAACCTCTGTAGTATTGTCTCGAAATACTTCCTCTGGTTTAACCAGAGCTTCCTCTTTGCCCAATATCTTTTAATTTTCATGCCCAAAATATAGTTTGCAGCACCAAGATCTTTCATGTCGAATTTGGAGGATAATTGGGTCTTCAAATCCTAGATAATTTCTTTGTCATTTCCAACCAACAACATATCATCCACATACAAGACCAGATACATAACATGGTCACCAATTAATTTAAAATACACACAGTGATCTTCTTTGCTTCTGGTGAAGCCAAGTCCCCGTATAAATGTATCAAATTTCTGATACCACATCCTTGGTGACAGTTTTAACCCATACATAGACTTCTTTAACTTGCATACCAGTTCTTTCTTACCCTTTGTTGCAAAGCCTTCATGTTTCTTCATGTAGATTTCCTCTTCCAAATCCCCATGAAGAAATGGTGTCTTCACATCCATCTTTTCTACCTCAAAATCAAAAGCAGCAGCAACAGATAAGAGTAATCTAATAGAGATTACCTTGGCAACAGGAGAAAAAATATCACTAAAATCAATTCCCGGCACCTGGGAAGAACCTTTTGCTACCAACTGAGCTTTGTATTTATCCACTCTTCCTTCTGCATTTGTCTTCTTTTTGAACACCCATTTGCTGCAAATGGGTTTCCTTCCAGCTGGCAATTCCACCAGATCCCAAGCCTCATTTTTATGCAAAGATGCCATTTCATCAACCATGGCCTCTTTCCAGAGTTTTCCATCCTCTGAATATAGTGCTTCCTTCACAGTTTTGGGATCATCATCAGTAATAGATAAATCAAAATTTGAACAGAAAGCAGATGGACTATACCTTTTAGGCTGCCTTCTTTCTCGAACTGATCTTCTCACAGCTGAAGTTTGTGGCTCTTCATCTTCTGATTCCTCCTCTATTGTAGAGTCTGATTCTTCCTCCTTTAGCTCAAACTCTATCTTCTCAGGTTCCTTTCGTTGGACTTCATGTTTAATAACATCTTTCACCTCTCTGAACACCACATCTCGGCTTTACACAACCTTCCGTGTAACTAGGTTCCAAAGCTTATAACCCCTTAAACCATCCTTATACCCAATAAAGATGCACTTTCCAGATTTACTATCCAACTTGGTTAATTTCTCCTTTGGAACATGTACATATGCATCACATCCAAATACCCTCAGATGTGAAAGAGAGGGTTTCTTACCAGTCCATCCCTCTTGTGGAGTCTTATCCTCCAACACTGATGAAGGTGACCTGTTGACTAGGTAACATGCAGTATCCACCGCCTCTGCCTAGAATTCCTGTCCTAACCCGGCACCACTGAGCATGCTTCTTGCCCTTTCCATCAACATCTTGTTCATTATTTCTGTAACTCCATTTTGCTGAGGTGTATATGGAGTAGTATTCTGCCGTACTATACCATGCTTCTTGCAGAATTCTTCAAATTCCTTACTGCAAAACTCTCCACCATTATCTGTCCTCAACACCTTTATCTTCTTCTCTGTCTAGTTTTCTACTAGAGCCTTAAATTCTTTAAACCTGTCAAAGACTTTAGATTTCTTCTTAAGGAAATATATCCATGTATTCCTTGATAAGTCATCTATAAATGATACATAGTACACAGACTTACCCAGTGATGGAACCTTCATAGGTCCAAACACATCACTGTGTACAAGCTCTAATATATGTTTTGTCCTCTTACTTCCAAAGGGGAAACTCACCTGATTCTGATTCCCATATACACAATTTTCACAAAAATCAAAATCCAGAGAGCTATTACTCATACCTTCTACCATACCTTTACCATGAAGTATTTGAAGGCCTTTCTCTCCAATATGTCCAAGCCTTTGATGCCATAGGATGGTCTTCTCTCCAGAGACCACTAGATTTTCTGCTCCACTTTCAGGAACCACAGAACTGTTGCACCCATCAACAAGTGTGCTACCTTGTAGCTTGTACAGAGTTCCAATCCGAACTCCCCGCATCAATACCAATGCTCCCCGAACCATCTTGCAGGTATCCTTCTCAAACACTATTTTTAAACCTGCATCATCCAACTTGCTTACAAAAATTAGATTTTTGGCCAATGCAAGAATATGTAGAACACCCGGAAGTGTTCTAACTCTTCCACCTTGCAACTTCAACTTTACCTTTCCACGACCAATGATTCTATCCTTCCTTTCATCCCCCAAGAAGACATCACCACCATCATATTTCTCATACTCGCAGAACCACTCTCTATGGGGAGTGAAGTGAAAGGATGCACCTGAGTCAATCAACCATGCCTCATGATCTACATGTGTACTTGAAGAAGCCAAGTACACATCCCCACCTTCATTTGAGGTGGTTTTTGCCTCTGCAGAAGGAGCCTCATCAGATCCCTTTCCTTTGTCAGGAGCTTTAGATTTACAGGCCCTTTTGGAGTGGCCTTCCTTTCCACATTTCCAGCACACCACCTTTACAGGTTTTCCTGGAGATTTATATCCCCCTCTACATTTAGATCTCCCACTCGATGACTTATTTTTGTTTTTGTTCTGGGACCGTCCTCATACAGACAAGGCATCACCATTTTGGCTCTCCATATTTTTCCGTCTCATATCCTCCATCAGCAAGGCTGAGACTATTTCATCAAACTGCAAGGTAGTTGCATTTCTACCTATTGCAATAACCAAACTATCCCACGAATCTGGTAGAGAACACAACAAACTGATGCACTTATCTTCATCTGAAATTTTAATATCAACAGATGCTAACTGACTTACCATGGTATTAAACGCATTCAGATTCTCTGTCACCGAGTCTCCATCTTTCATCCTCAGGTTATACAACTTTTTCCACAGGAACAGTTTATTTACCAAAGACTTAGATTGGTACAAAGTCCCTAACTTGTCCCACAAAGCCTTCGTCATAGCTTCCCCTGATACATTCAGCAATACTGAATCTGAGACACACAATCGTATTGTGCTCTTTTCCTTCCGATCCAACTTCTTCCATTCTTCATCGGACACTCCCGTTGTTTTAGTACCTGTATCTCCCGCGATCCACTAATATTTATCCACCAACAGATCCTCCATCTTGAGTTTCCACAACTCAAAACTCGAACCATTAAATTTCTCGATCTCTATCTTCCCACTTCTCACCATCTTCTTTCACCACTAGAATCGATCTCACAAATCTCCCACTGAACAGGGTCTACCACAGGCCCGAGCGAAACCCCTCAGCAACAAAGGCGTACCCTTGAAGCCAAAACAGCTCTGATACCAAATGTAGGTTTTAACCCCGTACAGAAATTACCTACATACGAATTATAAAACACAGAAAAATAAATAATGCGAGAGCATAACACATATACACAGAGATTTTCCCACTGGATCCCAAAACCGAAACTACCAACTTGATTTTTCATTATTTTCCTTTCAATGTTACAATACATATTTATACATTCCAAAGCATCCAATACCATGGACCGAAAACCATCGCGTCCAAAAAACATGTGCGAAAATCATGCACAAAACCATAGGTGGGTTCATCCAACCTAACATAGGTTCAAAAACCAAAATTTTTTGAGGTGCTATCATGGACCCCATAAAGTGGGGTTATGGGTGCCCCTCAAACCCCCTGTGACCTCCCCCCCTCTAACCCCCGGTTAACTACGTGGGCTAGTCGTGGAAAGAATATAACACAACCCAACACTCTAAATATGAAAATATTGTCGAGTGCTTATCTATTCCATCTCATTAAAGGATTGGAAACGACATCTCTCTTGTATTATTTTACACTTTTTTGGACTTGAGAGATTATTTTACAAAAAAGAACTTGCGGAGTTTTCTTTTCGTCCCTTTTCAAAATCTCTAAACATGAAAAGGACCAAGTTGTCTTTGTCGTTAATCTCATTAAAAAAAAAAATCAAATAGCAACAAACTTGTCCATCTAGACAAGGACGAGTTTCACCTTCGCTAGACTCTTTAAAGCATCAAATAGCGATGGATTCGCCCGAAGGGTGAAATTATACAACAAGTATATGTTATCCTCCTCAAGATTGATAAAAATAAAGAGGTACTGGTTAGAAAAGACTAGGGAAAATGGGAAAAAGCCAAGAAAACTTTATGGTAGCAAGTCACTCTTGAACATGACACTTTCACCTCATTATCGTGACTATGTGGTTTGGGTCATTCAGCTTGATGGTTATCACATCATTGGTCTATCATTCCATCCATTACTTTGTTTTGGGTCAATGCTACCAATTCATCTTAGTGTCATTGACATGTTCAAGAGAAGTCATTTAGTTCAAACTTCATCCTTTGCAATACCGTAAACCTTCATTTTCATGACCACCATTCCTGAACCTTGTGTCGTCAGACGATTTTTCATCTCCAAAATCATTTACCTCGTTTTGTGTCATTGATGGGCCCTCCTGCGACAAGTCACTTCTTGTATACATCAGCACATCATCCAAGAAGTTGACTTAGAAACACCCCTTCAGTACCTTGAAGCTTGCATACATCAATGGCAGGTTTCTCACTTCCGACGATAAGTTGACATCACTGGCCTTCGACCGAAAGACTTTGTATGGTGTTTGACATCAAATCATTTATTTACACCATATGAAATGTATTGTAGTACCTTGAGGGTCATTAACATTATCGATGATTCCTCTCGCGTCTGTTAAGGCTTACATCACTGGCTGGTAATCAAACGATGGCTTCCCATGTTCGACTTCAGAACATCTATTCACATGGTTAGACTTGTACTTGACTGAAAGATTCGACGAGATTGAAGACCACGGATCTAGTTTCATCCATCCGGGCTACGATATATTCAAGAGTACTAAATCAAATGTACAATAGCCTTACATTCATGGTCAACCATTCATGGGTCTATATCTGTAGACGACTATATTTTTACATGTAATGAAAGTTTATAAGTTGAGCATGGGTATGCCTTCCCTCAGCTAGTTCATGAGAAAAAATCAAATTATCATGATATATGTATTGTAATTGATGCAGGTCACCTTCTGTTTCAAAACCTCATCTCCTCATGATAAATCATTTCACTCGACATATATATTTACGACTTCATGCTTTAGGGGGAAATTGTTACAGATCCATTTGGGCACATCACTGATCGATACTATTAGGGCCCATCAACCCCTAATGCAGTTGTTACATGCCCTAACGAAGTTAAACATCAGAATCCATCACTTCCCAAGAAGTTCCATCACTGAAAACATCCAGAAACTGCCTCTAAGAATATCAACGCAGGTAGGCCTTCATTAGGGTGTGCTACAATGCAAACCATACACTGTCAGGATGCTATGCAGTGTACTTGGTCCCTCTTTGGCCTGCGCTGAGCGAATTTGAGTGAATTTCCATGAGGGTTTGAAAGATTCCTTATCCATTGGATGCCTCTAGAAGTTTCTCAAGGTTATCCACTCCTTTGAGTTCACATTTGGATGAGGAAGGGAGTTAAGGAACATCAATCCCCTTATCCCTTCTTCCATGGAACTGAATTCTAAATTTAGGAGGGCACTCATTATTACCATTCATGGAATAACTTCCTTCATTCACCTATAAAAATACCACTCATCTAAGTGATCAGGGGCTGGAAATTATTGAATTTCAGAGAGATGTTGTTGGCATGAGATTTGATTTGACTGCAAGTATTGTAATGATGTCAAAGTGTCTTTCTTGTTGTGAGGAGAGGATGGGATTGAACTGGAGGAGTGATGTTGAATATAGCAAATTGGGTTGTAACTCTTCCTTTCACTAATAAAGTGTTCAAAGATTTGCTTGTATTGTCTTTTGATGCTTTCATATGCTTATCATGTACTTGATTACATGCTATGTTTAATCAATAGATCATTATCATTTGCTTTGATGGGTTCTTGTTTCTGTCTGTGTGTGGGTACTTCTCAAGTGGCTTAAGTAAAAGAAGGAGCAACAGAACCGGTTAAGGGAGATAAGGAACAAGTGGAAGCTACAATCAAGTTCTATGTTCTCTTATTTTATCTTTTGTTTATAGAAAAGGTAAAGAATGTTGTGTACTGTTGTTTCTAGATTAAGCTACTAGTCTAGAGGGTTAGGCGTTTATCCAAGAACACTAAAACTTCCCAAAACACAAACATGTCTATCGACATAATTAATAAAATAATAAAGTTGAATTTATTTATAAATATTTTATTAATTTAATGTTAATTTTAATGTTTTTTTGGTTAGATCCATATTAGCATGATTTAAGGAGACTTCGCATATGTTAAATCTATCATTCACAACTTTTTATTTGACAAAGAATTTATGAAATAATCTTCTAATTTGATTAAAATGGTCTAAAATAAATTGGTGAATGTTAATGTACTTAACATTCCCCCTATCATGGAGGGACCCAAGGATCACCTAAATAAGCAATAAATAATTTCAATGTATGTGAGGGTAGAATCAACATGGACTCATAACTACCACCTCAAGTAATCAATGGTGGCAATGTGACAATGATTTTAGTGTATATGGCAATTTCTAATCCTATTTGATTGATTACACTAGATGCATTGATTTTAGTGTATATGGTGATTTCTAATCCTATTTGATTTCTTGCACTAGATGCATTTATTTCAATGTAGATGTTGGTTTATAATCCTATTTTCTTTCTTTCACTAAATGCATTAATTTCAGTGTATATTTTGGTTTATAATCTTATCTCCTTACTTGCACTAGATGCATTGATTTCAGTGTAAATGTTGTTTTCTAATCTTATTTTATTACTTTAATTAGATGCATTGATTTTAGTGTAGATGTTGATTTCTAATTTGATGTAATTTGGATGTATGATAGTACATTAATTTTAAAGTGGTTGAATTAACATTGGCATTGATTTCAGTGTAAGCACAAAAAATTATTGACAATGTACATTTATTTTTGTGATATAGTAATTCAACCTATTAATATTGGAGAGAAAGAGAGACAAGGTATGATGTTCACTACAATAGCTTGAGCTAAAGATTTAAATGGTTTATTATCTAACATGTCCTTTTCATATAATCGACATGAAAAGATGACAAAAGTAACAAGGGTGACAATAAGAATAGTAGAATAAAATAGATTGAGATTAATCATAATGAAGCCTATTTATAATAATTTGACTATATTCTTATTATTCACATTTTCTATCATTCAACATTATTACGTTGTCACTTTACATTCAAAAATTTTATTTCATTATTTTTCATTATTAAATTTATTAACAATATTTATCATCTCCACAAACTGAGGTAACTAAGCAAATTTAAAATTAAAATGAGCAGATTAATCTGAGACATATTCGATGATCCAGAGTTAACATGGATATAGGTTGGTTTATAATAATTAACATAACCATATAATTTAAATAGTTTGTAAACACAACTATGCATCAATAAATGATAAACATCAAAACATTTCATGATACATTTCACATTTCTCATATTAAAAAAATCATAAAAATAACAATTATAAATTTAATTTCAATTACTATTAACAATTATAAACAGAATAAACATATGGGTTAAACATATATGGATTTTAAATAGGTAATAATATTAGTAATATATTCACCCTCATTTCAAGATGGAAATTATTAACTTATAAACAACCTTAGTTACAATACCATAAACAACCTTAGTTACAATACCATGGCTTAACAATGCCAGTAGGACACATGTTGATATATGACATTTTCTTTAATTAATTAAATTTGATATAAATTAATTAAAAAACAATAACTAACTTGGATATAAATATTAAACTTTGATTTATGAATACTAATAGGAATATTCGAGCATATTTCATGAAGGTTAAATTTGTACTATCAACCTACTAATTAACGATAATTATTTAAAATTTTGGAAGGCCTATTCCAAAACAAACATGTCTATCGACATAGTTAATAAAATAATAAAATTGAATTTATTTATAAATATTTTATTAATTTAATGTTAATGTTAATGTTAATGTATTTTTGGTTAAAGTCATATTAGCATGATTTAAGGAGACTTCACATATGTTAAATCTATCATTCACAACTTTTTATTTGATAAATAATTTATGAAATAATCTTCTGATTTGATTAAAATGGTCTAAAATAAATTGGTTAATGTTAATGTACTTAACATTCCCCATATCATGGCGGGACTAAAGGATCACCTAAATAAGCAATAAATCATTTCAATGTATGTGAGGGTAGAATCAACATGGACTCATAATTTCCACCTCAAGTAATCAATGGTGGCAACATGACAATGATTTCAATGTATATCGTGATTTCTAATCTTATTTGATTGATTGCACTAGATGCATTGATTTTAGTGTAGATGGTGATTTCCAATCCTATTTGATTTCTTGCACTATATGCATTGATTTCAGTGTAGATGTTGGTTTATAATCCTATTTTCTTACTTTCACTAGATGCATTAATTTCAGTGTAGATTTTGGTTTATAATCTTATCTCCTTACTTGCATTAGATGCATTGATCTGAGTGTAAATGTTGTTTTCTAATCTTATTTTATTACTTTCATTAGATGCATTGATTTTAGTGTATACGCTGATTTCTAATTTGATGTAATTTGGATGTATGATTGTACATTAATTTTAAATTGGTTGAATTAACATTGGCATTTATTTTAGTGTAAGCACAAAAAATTATTGACAATGTACATTTATTTTTGTGATATAGTAATTCAACCTATTAATATTGGAGAGAAAGAGAGAGAAGGTATGATGTTCACTACAATAGCTTGAGCTAAAGATTTATATGTTTTATTATCTAACACGTCCTTTTCATATAATTGATATGAAAAGATGACAAAAGTAACAAGGGTGACAATAAGAATAGTAGAATAAAATACTTTGAGATTAATCATAATGAAGACTCCTTATAATAATTTGACTATATTCTTATTATTCACATTTTCTATCATTCGACATTATTACATTGTCACTTTACATTCAAAAAATTTATTTCATTATTTTTCATCATTAAAGTTATTAACAAAATTTATCATCTCCACAAACTGAGGTAACTAAGCAAATTTAAAATTAAAATGACTAGATTAATCTGAGACATATTTAGATGATCCGGATTTAACATGGATATAAGTTGGTTTATAATACCTAACATAACCATATAAATTAAACAGTTGGTAAACATAGCTATGCATCAATCGATGATAAACATCAAAGCATTTCATGATACATTTCACATTTCTCATATTAAAAAAAATCATAAAAATAACAATTATAAATTTAATTTAAATTATTATTAACAATTATAAACAGAATAAACATATGGGTTAAACATATATGAATTTTAAATAGGTAATAATATTAGTAATATATTCACCCTCATTTCAAGATGGAAATTATTAACTTACAAACAACCTTAGTTACAATACCATAAACAACCTTAGTTACAATACCATGGCTTAGCAATGCCAGTAGGATACATGTTGATATGACATTTTCCTTAATCAATTAAATTTGATAGAAATTAATTGAAAAACGATAACTAACTTGCATATAAATATTAAACTTTGATTTATGAATACTAATAGGAATATTCGAGCATATTTCATGAAAGTTAAATTTGTACTATCCACCTACTAATTAATGATAATTAAATTAAAATTTTGGAAGGCCTATTCCCAAACAAACATGTCTATTGACATAATTAATAAAATAATAAAGTTGAATTTATTTATAAATATTTTATTAATTTAATGCTAAAGTTAATGTATTTTTGGTTAAAGTCATATTAGCATGATTTAAGGAGACTTCACATATGTTAAATCTATCATTCACAACTTTTTATTTGACAAAGAATTTATGAAATAATCTTCTGATTTGATTAAAATGGTCTAAAATAAATTGGTGAATGTTGGGTCCCTATAATACTAGTGATTACCCCATTACTATTATAGTTATACCCCTTATTTATATTGTTGTGCCCCTATTACCCCCATATTGTTATTTCTGTGCCCCATAGAATCCCTCTATTGTTATTTTTGTGGCTTTATATTATTATTGTTAGGTCGGCTGGATTATATTGTGACTCCTTAGACTCCTATATATAGAAAGGAGGTTTTGTCATTTGAATCATCAGATAATTGTTCATTTATATAATGTAAAGGAGGTTTCCCCCTCGAAGAGGCTGAATTCTAAGGCATTGATCTATCTTTTCTATCTTTTCTTGAGCTGGTTTCATAACATTTGGTATCAGAGCTTTGGATTCTAGGGTTTCGCTGCTCCAAACAGGTCATCGTGGCATTTTCGCTATAACTTTTTTTCTATGAAGTTTCAGAAGTCGCAAAAAAACACCATTTGAGAAGAAATCGCGCTGAACCGTGGGTCCGAATTTTAGAGCTTTTCGCGCGATATTTTCGGAGATATGATCTGAGGAAGTTGGTATTTTTGCAGACTCCTGAATTACATTCAAAACAGGTGACCTGGGGAAAATTGTCATAACTTTCTCTATGGGAATCAGATTGAAATTTTGTAAGAAGGTACAGAAAGAGGACGGTCTGTAGTTTCTTGTATATATTTTTCAGAACCAAATATCGAAAATTGTACACGTGGCACTTCATACAACTTCAATCTTCTGGAAAGGTCTATAATCAGGTCATCTTGGGAGATTGTGCATAACTCTTTCTTGGAGAATCCAATTTGGATCAGACTGGTGGCATTGGAAAGAGGACACAGAGACCTACTAGAGGTCACAAATTCAAAACTAGATGATTGGAAAGTACAGAGATACATCAGAGGCAATATCGAGCTGCTACAAAGTGAAAAAAGGTGTGTAGATTTTTTAAAATTTTTGCTTAAGCTTGGTTTGAAATTTTATTTTGAAGGAATTCAAAGGGCATAGTAGAGAATTATTATCGGTAACTGATGCCCCGAGGAAATAAAATGAAAACACCTAGTAAGGAACCTGAAAGCTCTAGCATGACTCATGAAGAAGAGGAAGAAATGCTACATGATATATCAAAATTACAAGAACAAGTGCAACAAATGTCATGCTCACAAAAGTTAGCAGATGCTAAGATAAATGGTGTGGAAGCTAAGATAAATGGCGTGGAAGCTAAGATGAATGGCATGGAAGCTAAGATGGACAATTTGAAGATAGATTTGAACACAAATTTGAAGACAGGCATGGCAGATTTGAAGACAGATTTGACAAATTTTCTACAAGAAATACTTACTAATGGTAAAAAGGTAGTAAAGGAAACTCATGATGAGAACAAAATAAATGTTAATCATGATTCCATAGATGCTAATGTTGGATCGAAGAATCACCATATTCCAAAAATCGATATGAGGAATTTTGATGGCAAGGATCCTGCCACATGGATATTACAGATGGAGCAATTCTTCGATCTCAATAATGTGCAAAACACACAAAAGGTACGTATGGAAACTGTATATTTGGAACCAAATCAGTTTGTATGGTATCAATGGCTTTGTTCTCGTAAACAATTTATCACTTGGGCAATTTTTACGAAAGAATTGATAGCACATTATGAGGATAAAAAAAGCAACACTTTTTTTAGCCAATTGATAAGTCTCAAACAAAAGGGTTCAATAATGGAGCACATTGAGGAGTTCCAAAAATTGAACATAAGGGTAAAAGATATTCCAGAGGAGCATAGGATTGATGTGTTCATAGGGTCTTTAAAGGATAATATCCAACATGATGTTCGCCTTTGGGAACCTGATTCATTAGAGAAGGCATTCAGGTTAGCAAGAAAAATGGAAAGCAAAATTATGGCAACTAGGAAGCATACCACTCACAACTATAAAGATGGAAGTGTTGTTGCCCCTAGTCTTCCACAACCTACAAGGTTGACACCACAACAATTGGAAGAAAAAAGAGCAAAAGGGCTTTGTTACAATTGTGATAGCAAATACACAAAAGGTCATAAGTGTGCTGAGAAGAAATTATTCTACATAGATTGTGAAGAGGAAGAAGAAAAAGAGCAAGAAAGGTCAAAAGAAGAGGATATATTCTAGGAACAAAGCCTAGATGAAGGACAAATAAATCCGACCATATCTTGTAATGCATTGGTTGGAATTACCACTCCTCAAACCATCAAGATAGAAGGACAAATCAAGAAGAAAAAGGTAATAGTGTTGATTGATTCAGGAAGCACCCACAATTTTATTCATTGTAGGGTAGCAAAAGAATTGAATTGCTTCCTATATCCAACACCAGAGTGTCAAGTGATGATTGCAAATGGAGGAACAATAAATTGCTCGGGAAAGTGCCATAATATCAAGCTATCCATGGGAGAATATGTATTGACTAGCCCAATGCTTTCCATTCCAATGGGAGGTGCTGATGTTGTTCTAGGAGTCCAATGGCTACAATCCTTGGGTACAATAGCTTTTAATTTTCAATAACTTTTCATCAAATTTTCTACGGAAGGAAAGGAAGCTGAATTAAGGGATATTGCATGGAAACCAGGAAAGATAATCAGCTCTAATGGCATGACTAAGCTTCTAAAAAAGGAGCAAATAGGTGTAATTGCACAATTATGTTCACTAGATGTTTCCACATTGGAATCATCTATTTCTCTAAATCTCCGAAAAGCCCTGGACAATCATTCCAAGGTATTTGAGACTCCCAAAGGTATCCCACCTATGCGTGATCATGATCATGCTATTCATCTGATTCCAGGAAGTGTTCCTCCAAACATCAGGCCATACAGATATCCCTATGTCCAAAAAAGTGAAATTGAACGTATGGTTGCAGAAATGCTAGAGGCTGGTATAATTCAATCGAGTCAAAGTTCTTTCTCAGCTCCAGTAGTATTGGTACACAAGAAGGATGGATCATGGCGCATGTGTCCGGATTATAGGGAGCTCAACAAGCTCACTATTAAAGATAATTTCCCCATTCCTGTCATTGATGAATTACTGGATGAATTGCATGGATCAATTTACTTAACCAAGTTGGATCTTCATTCGGGATATCATCAAATAAGAATGAAGATTGAAGACATTCCGAAAATGGCATTTATAACTCATGAGGGTCATTATGAATTTTTGGTCATGCCTTTTGGCCTTACCAATGCACCTTCAACATTTCAAGGTTTGATGAATTCAATTTTCAAACCATTCCTTAGAAAATTTGTGTTAGTATTTTTTGATGATATACTAATCTACAACAAGTCTTGGAAGGATCATGTTGAACATGTTGACAGGGTGCTACAACTATTGGAGGAGAAACAATTATATGCAAAAAGATCCAAATGTTTCTTTGGAGTCCAGGAGGTGGAATATTTGGGTCATATTGTATCTCATGAAGGAGTTAAGGTAGACCCTAGCAAAATTAAAGCCATTAAGGAATGGAAAATCCCCACATCCATAAAGCATCTGCGAGGATTTCTTGGGTTGACAGGGTATTATCGCAAGTTTGTTAAGAATTATGGGAGAATAGCAGCACCTCTAACAACATTATTGAAGAAAGATTCATTTTCATGGACTCCGGAAGCAACAAAGGCCTTTGAACATCTTAAAGAGGCAATGTGCCAAGCACCGGTCTTAGCTACACCAAACTTCACAAAAACCTTTATTGTGGAATGTGATGCTTCAGGAAATGGAATTGGTGTTGTTCTAATGCAAGATGAAAGACCCATTGCTTTTGAATGTCATCCAATCAAGGGAAAGTTCTTAAGCAAAGCTATTTATGAGAAGGAAATGTTGGCAATACTCCATGCACTTAAGAAATGGCGACCCTACCTGATGGGAAGACACTTCAAGGTAAAAACAGATCATGATAGCCTTAAATACTTTTTAGAACAAAGATTATCCTCTGAAGAGCAACAAAAGTGGGTCACAAAGATGTTGGGTTATGACTTTGAAATCATCTACAAAAAATGGAAGCAATATGTGGTGGCAGATGCACTCTCAAGAAAGGATGAGGATGTGGAAGCATTGTTGTGTGCCATTTCTATTATCCAACCAGATTGGATAAACGAAGAAAGGGAGGAATGGAAGAATGACGAAGAAGTGTGGGCACTTATTCGAAAGCTACAACAAAATTCCAGTACTTCAGATACATTTAGCTGGCAAAATGATTCATTATGGTACAAAGATCGCTTATACCTTTGTAAGAATTCCCAGCTAAAACAAAAGATTCTTATGGAATTGCACACTTCTCCCTTAGGAGGGCACTCAGGATTTTTAAAAACTTACCACAGGGTTAAGAAGGAATTTTTTTGGGATGGCCTTAAATCAGATATTCAAAATTTTGTGGCGGAATGTTTGGTTTGCCAACAAAATAAAGTTGAAACAATTAAGACATCGGGTCTATTACAACCTTTATACATTCCAAGCTAATGTTGGGAGGAGGTTTCAATGGATTTTATCACAGGTTTACCCAAGTCTGAGGGAAAGAGTGTCATCATGGTGGTAGTTGACAGACTTACCAAGTATGCACACTTTTGTGCATTATCACACCCATTTAAGGCCAGTACAGTTTCTACTGCATTTATGGAAACAGTTCAAAAGCTACATGGAAACCCAAAGATTATTGTAAGTGACAGAGATCCCATTTTCACTGGAAATTTTTGGACAGAATTATTTTCTTGTCTTGGTACTCAGTTAGCTCATAGCTCATCTTATCGTCCTCAATCTAATGGGCAAACTGAGATAGTAAACAAATGTTTGGAAGGATATCTTCGTTGCTTTGTATCTGATAAACAGACACAATGGGTCAAATGGTTGCCTCTAGCTGAATGGTGGTATAACACTTCCTTCCATACAGCAACAAAAATGACCCCATTTATGGCACTTTATGGGTATCAACCACCATCCATCACATCATATTTAAGAGAAAATTCTAAGGTTCAGGCAATGGAACATCACATCGAACATCAACAACAAGTCCTCCAACTCTTAAAGGATAACCTCGTGTTGGCACAAAATAGAATGAAACAACATGCAGATCAACATCGTAGTGAAAGAAGTTTTGATGTAGGTGATTGGGTATTCCTACGGCTACAACCATATAAGCAAATGTCCCTAAAGCAAGCTAAGAAGGATAATAAACTATCACCAAAGTATTATGGTCCGTACAAGGTGTTGCAAAAGATTGGTACTATGGCATACAAATTGGAGCTTCCTGCAGCTTCTCGATTGCACCCAGTTTTCCATGTTTCATGTATAAAGAAGGTTATAGGCGACAAGCTCCCAATTCAAACAATATTGCCAGAACTTGACGAGGAAGGAAAAATTATATTGGAACCAGAAGCAGTCACAGAAACAAGAACTCGACAGCTACGAAATCGATCAATTTCAGAGTATCTTATCAAGTGGAAGAACTTATCCGCTGAAGATTCCACATGGGAGGATGAGAATTTTATGCAGAAGTATCCAGAATTACTCAAGTGTTGAGGACAACACTTTTTTGAAGGAGAGGGGCATGTTGGGTCCCTATAATACTAGTGATTACCCCATTACTATTATAGTTATACCCCTTATTTATATTGTTGTGCCCCTATTACCCCCATATTGTTATTTCTGTGCCCCATAGAATCCCTCTATTGTTATTTTTGTGGCTTTATATTATTATTGTTAGGTCGGTTGGATTATATTGTGACTCCTTAGACTCCTATATATAGAAAGGAGGTTTTGTCATTTGAATCATCAGAGAATTGTTCATTTATGTAATGTAAAGGAGGTTGCCCCCTCGAAGAGGCTGAATTCTAAGGCGTTGATCTATCTTTTCTATATTTTCTTGAGCTGGTTTCATAACAGTGAATGTTAATGTACTTAACATTCCCCCTATCATGGCGGGACCTCAAGTAATCAATGGTGGCAATGTGACAATGATTTCAGTGCATATGGTGATTTCTAATCCTATCTGATTGATTGCACTAGATGCATTGATTTTCATGTAGATGGTGATTTCTAATCCTATTTGATTTCTTGCACTAGATGCATTGATTTCAGTGTAGATGTTGGTTTATAATCCTATTTTCTTACTTTCACTAAATGCATTAATTTCAGTGTAGATTTTGGTTTATAAGCTTATCTCCTTACTTGCACTAGATGCATTGATTTGAGTGTAAATGTTGTTTTCTAATCTTATTTTATTACTTTAATTAGATGCATTGATTTTAGTGTAGATGCTGATTTCTAATTTGATGTAATTTGGATGTATGACTGCACATTAATTTTGAAGTGGTTGAATTAACATTGGCATTGATTTCAGTGTAAGCACAAAAAATTATTGACAATGTACATTTATTTTTGTAATATAGTAATTCAACCTATTAATATTGGAGAGAAAGAGAGACAAGGTATGATGTTCACTACAATAGCTTGAGCTAAAGATTTAAATTGTTTATTATCCAACACGTCATTTTCATATAATCGATATGAAAAGATGACAAAAGTAACAAGGGTGACAATAAGAATAGTAGAATAAAATAGTTTGAGATTAATCATAATGAAGACTATTTATAATAATTTGACTATATTCTTATTGTTCACATTTTCTATCATTCAACATTATTATATTGTCACTTTACATTCAAAAATTTTATTTCATTATTTTTCATCATTAAAGTTATTAACAATATTTATCATCTCCACAAACTGAGGTAACGAAGCAAATTTAAAATTAAAATGACCAAATTAATCTAAGACATATTTAGATGATCCAGAGCTAACATGGATATAGGTTGGTTTATAATAACTAACATAACCATATAAATTAAATAGTTGGTAAACACAGCTATGCATCAATCGATGATAAACATCAAAACATCTCATGATACATTTCACATTTCTCACATTAAAAAGTCATAAAAATAACAATTATAAATTTAATTTAAATTATTATTAACAATTATAAACAAAATAAACATATGGGTTAAGCATATATGGACTTTAAATAGGTAATAATATTAGTAATATATTCACCCTCATTTTAAGATGGAAATTATTAACTTATAAACAACCTTGGTTACAATACCATAAACAACCTTAGTTACAATACCATGGCTTAACAATGCCAGTAGGACACATGTTGATATGACATTTTCTTTAATTAATTAAATTTGATATAAATTAATTAAAAAACGATAACTAACTTGGATATAAATATTAAACTTTGATTTATGAATACTAATAGGAATATTCGAGCATATTTCATGAAGGTTAAATTTGTACTATCCACCTACTAATTAATGATAATTAAATTAAAATTTTGGAAGGCCTATTCCGAAACAAACATGTCTATTGACATAATTAATAAAATAATAAAGTTGAATTTATTTATAAATATTTTATTAATTTAATGCTAATGTTAATGTATTTTTGGTTTAATTCATATTAGCATGATTTAAGGAGACTTCACATATGTTAAATCTATCATTCACAACTTTTTATTTGACAAAGAATTTATGAAATAATCTTCTGATTTGATTAAAATGGTCTAAAATAAATTGGTTAATGTTAATATACTTAACATTCCCCCTATCATGGCAAGACCCAAGGATCACCTAAATAAGCAATAAATCATTTCAATGTATGTGAGGGTAGAATCAACATGGACTCATAACTTCCACCTCAAGTAATCAATGGTTGCAATGTGACAATGATTTCAGTGTATATGGTGATTTCTAATCCTATTTGATTGATTGCACTAGATGCGTTGATTTTAGTGTAGATGGTGATTTCTAATCCTATTTGATTTCTTGCACTAGATGCATTGATTTCAGTGTAGATGTTGGTTTATAATCCTATTTTCTTACTTTCACTAAATGTATTAATTTCAGTGTAGATTTTGGTTTATAATCTTATCTCCTTACTTGCACTAGATGCATTGATTTGAGCGTAAATGTTGTTTTCTAATCTTATTTTATTACTTTCATTAGATGCATTGATTTTAGTGTAGATGCTGATTTCTAATTTGATGTAACTTGGATGTATGATCGTACATTAATTTTAAAGTGGTTGAATTAACATTAGCATTGATTTCTGTGTAAGCACAAAAAATTATTGACAATGTACATTTATTTTTGTGATATAGTAATTCAACCTATTAATATTGGAGAGAAAGAGAGGCAAGGTATGATGTTCACTACAATAGCTTGAGCTAAAGATTTAAATGTTTTGTTATCTAACATGTCATTTTCATATAATCAATATGAAAAGATCACAAAAGTAACAAGGGTGACAATAGGAATAGTAGAATGAAATAGTTTGAGATTAATCATAATGAAAACTATTTATAATAATTTGACTATATTCTTATTATTCACATTTTCTATCATTCAACATTATTACGTTGTCACTTTATATTCAAAAATTGTATTTCATTATTTTTCATCATTAAAGTTATTAACAATATTTATCATCTCCACAAATTGAGCTAACTAAGCAAATTTAAAATTCAAATGACAAGAAATCTGAGACATATTTAGATGATCCGGAGTTAACATGGATATAGGTTGGTTTATAATAACTAACATAACCATATAAATTAAATAGTTGGTAAACATAGCTATGCATCAATCGATGATAAACATCAAAACATTTCATGATACATTTCACATTTCTCATATTAAACATAGCTATGCATCAATCGATGATAAACATCAAAACATTTAATGATACATTTCACATTTCTCATATTAAAAAAATCATAAAAATAACAATTATAAATTTAATTTAAATTATTATTAACAATTATAAACAGAATAAACATATGGGTTAAACATATATGGATTTTAAATAGGTAATAATATTAGTAATATATTCACTATCATTTTAAGATGGAAATTATTATCTTATAAACAACCTTAATTACAATACCATGGCTTAACAATGCCAGTAGGACACATGTTGATATGGCATTTTCTTTAATTAATTAGATTTGATATTAATTAATTAAAAAACAATAACTAACTTGGATATAAATATTAAACTTTGATTTATGAACACTGATATGAATATTCGAGCATATTTCATGAAGGTTAAATTTGTACTATCCACCTACTAATTAATGATAATTAAATTAAAATTTTGGAAGGCCTATTCCGAAACAAACATGTTTATCGACATAATTAATAAAATAATAAAGTTGAATTTATTTATAAATATTTTATTAATTTAATGTTAATGTTAATGTATTTTTTGTTAAATTCATATTAGCATGATTTAAGGAGACTTCACATATGTTTAATCTATCATTCACAACTTTTTATTTGACAAAGTATTTATGAAATAATCTTCTGATTTAATTAAAATGATCTAAAATAAATTGGTGAATGTTAATGTACTTAACATTCCCCCTATCATGGCGGGACCCAAGGATCATCTAAATAAGCAATAAATAATTTCAATGTATGTGAGGGTAGAATCAACATGGACTCATAACTGCCACCTCAAGTAATCAATGGTGGCAACGTGACAATGCTTGTCGCAAATTGTACTAATAATGCAAGGTCATTAACCTCACATCGTAATTCGTAATGATAGTCCACTACTGTCGTTGTCTGATAAAATTCATCTGGAGACTTTTGTTAACATGGAAACAAGAATGATTTTGGTTATGTTGAATTCTATCAAGAAAAATTGTAGCAACCAATCTCTTGAAGACTATGTGATTCACCCAATCTCACATTACCTATTTGGTCTTCTTATTTCCATTTTCAATGAAGGGGTAGGCCACGGTCTTCCTATCCTGACCATCCTATGCTTTGGGTTAGAATTCATCTTCATAGTTTTCCACTATGTTTGATCTAGAAAAGACTATTGTATGCCTTCAATAATTGGTCGCCCCTATTGCATTGCAGAGAAAGTAGCAGAGGAAAAGTGTTTGAGGAAGAAGGGATTTGTTTTCGGACATGGGAAAGAACATGAACTCTATGAAGACCCAAGACCTAAGGTTAACTAAAACCAAATTTATTTATCATTTAATTTAATAACAATAACCAAATTTATCATTTAATTTACTAATAATGAGAAGAAAAATAACATGTTTATATCTCAACAAGTATTTGATAATAATAACATACAAATAAAATTTGATTTACAACATATTAAACATGTAATGAATTTTATTTGTATCAATTTACATACATAAAACAAAAAACCAAAGAATACATGATCTAGTGGCTCAGAATAATACTTGATCTAGTGGCTTGGTTGGGGTGCTCATGTTGGGATTAGCCTTCGAGCCCAAGTCCAACAACAATCATAGTGTGTCCAAGTTAGAAGCAATACTATCCAATAGATCAAAGTTTGATTTCTATCCATTCTCTCCCCTCTCCTTCTCCATATTCTTCCTCCCAAAATAATATCCTCCAATGCCAAAAATAAAGAACAAGGATCTTCCTCTCTCTTCTCATCATCGTTACCTTTATGTCTCTTCCTCCTACCCACCTCAACCACCTACCATTAATTCTGTTTGGTGTGGAGCATGATTATTTAGAAGTATTTGTTTTAGCCGGATGTATACCCCAGGAATTTTGTACACCCCTCCACGCGGGGGGGGTGCGGGGGGGGGACTTGTCCCCCCCCCCCCGCGAAGCTAAAAACAGAGGTAAAATTGCTTTGTAAAAGTATAGTAATTTCTAGTCAATCTAGGCCATTCATTAGGCAGATGATCTGACGATAGAACTTATGTTTAGTTTAGGGTTTTTTCCCTAGAAGGCAACCCATCTCTTTGTATGAGGGCATTGTATTGAGGTTGTATAATAGATGTGTATTCTCCGAGCGAGAAACGGAGAGGTGAGAGTGTGAGAGAAAATAGAGGATATTACAGCGGATCTATTGTAGGTTGTGTCTCTTCATTTTGCTGGATAATAGAATGGAAGGACTGGCTGTGTGGGGTGGATGTAGCCCAAATTGGTTGAGCCACGTATATCTATGTCTCTCTGGTTTTATGCGTTTTGTGTTTATATTTCTGCTATATTCTATGTGTTCCATTGCTCTATAATATATATTTTTCTAACAATTGGTATCAGAACCGAAGGTCTATTTGGCTAACAAACTCGCAAGAGAGAAGGGTTCCTAGTTCGAGTGGGAGCAATGGCGGAAGATGGTAAGTTTAGGGTCGAGAAATTTAACGGCAAAAACTTCTCACTGTGGAAGATGCAGATGGAAGATTATCTGTATCAGAAAGATCTGTACCTACCATTGGGCGGAAAAACAAAGATGCCGACGGGTATGACAGATGAAGAATGGAACCTTCTTGATAGAAAGGCACTCGGAACAGTACGGTTGGCCTCGCAGCGTTGGTCGCCTTCAACATTTCGAAGGAAACGGCAGAGAGTTTGATTAAGGCGTTGGTGAAACTATATGAAAAACCCTCGGCCTCAAACAAGGTATTTCTTATGAAATGGTTATTTAATATGAAGATGTCGGAAGGTGGATCTGTTGCAGACCATTTAAATTATTTTAATATTGTTACAAGTCAGTTAAGTTCTGTAGGGGTAAACTTTGATGATGAAGTTAGAGCTTTGTTATTCTTGTGCTCATTACTAGAAAGTTGGAATGGTTTAGTAATGGCCATTAGTAACTCTGTTTCTGGATCTAGTACTCTAAAGTTTGATGATGTTGTCAGTGTTATCCTTAGCGAGGAAATTTGACGGAAAAGCTCTGGTGAGACATCAAGTAATGCTTTAAGTGCAGAGTCTAGGGGAAGAAAAATGGAAAGAGGAAAGAGCTCAGGATATCACAGTAAATCAAGGAAAGGTAGATCCAAGTCCAAATTGGGGATAGTGTGTTGGAAATGCGGAAAGAAAGGACACCTAAAGAAAGACTGTAGATCTCGGAAGAGAAAAGAAGGAGATGCACAGCAAGAAAACAATCATGAAGCAAATGTGACAAGTGAGGTGTTACAAGATGCTTTGATTCTTTCTTTCAAAAATATTATTGATTCTTGGGTGGTAGATTCAGGGGCCTCATTCCATGCCACACCTGATAAGAAATATTTTCATGACTATGTTCAAGGAGATTTTGGACAAACCCGTTTGGGTGATGATAAACCCTGTAAAATTGTTGGAATGGATAAGGTTCTTGTAAAATAGTAGAATGGAAAACAATGGCTACTAAAGGAGGTAAGGCATGTTCCAGATCTGAAGAAAAAATTGATTTCAATAGGCTAGTTAGGCGGTGAAGGTTGTGTGACAACTTTCACAAATAAAGCTTGGAAGGTCACCAAAGGAGCCTTGGTAATAGCAAAAGGTGAAAAGTTTAGTACATTGTATTTATGCAATGGTATTTCTAACTCTGTTAATGCTTTAACTTCCAAAGGAGCAAATGCAGCACTATGGCATCATAAGCTCGGACACATGAGTGAGAAGGGATGAAGATTCTTCACTCAAGGAATTTGTTGCCAGGTTTGAAGAATGTTGATTTGGACTTCTATGAGAATTTCATTTATGGAAAATAGAAGAGAGTCATATTTCTTAGAGTTGGGAAAGAAAAGAAGAGTGAAAAATTAGAGCTTGTGCATACAGATGTATGGGGATCTGCTCAGGTATCATCTCTCGGTGGCTCTCATTATTATGTTACTTTTATTGATGATGCAACTAGAAGAACTTGGAATTTATTGTATTAAGAATAAATCTGATGTATTTGATACTTTCAAGAAATGGAAAGCTTTGGTTGAGATTGAGACAGGAAATAAATTGAAGTGTCTCAAATCAGACAATGGAGGTGAATATTGCAGCAAAGATTTTGATAGTTACTGTTAAGAGCATGGAAATCGTAAAGAGAAGATAGTTCCAAGAACACTAGAAGAAAATGGAGTGTCAGAAAGGATGAACAGAACAATCATGGAGCGTGCAAGGTGCATGAGATTACATGTAGGATCGCCTTTACAATTTTGGGTAGATGTTGTAGATATTGTTGTTTATCTAATAAACAGAGGGTCTTCAAGTTCCTTGGATGGTGGTGTTCCAGAGGAAGCATGGTAAACTATTATTTTAAAATCCTTTTGGTTGTGAGGCCTTTGTCCATATTAATAAAGAAAATAGAACAAAGCTTGAGGAAAAATCAAAGAAATGTACATTTATTGGATATGGTGTTAATGATTTTGGTTATCTCTTATATGATTATGAAAATCATTAGGAGAAAAGATGTAATATTCAATGAAAATGTCTTGTATAAGAATCAGTTGCAGGAAAAGGAAAACAAGGAATACATAGTTCTTGATGAGATCACTGAAAAAGTAAAGTTGCCTGAAATTAATAATAATCAATAACCATAATAATAGCAACCACCACAACAGCAACAGGCACCCCAAACACCTGAAAATGGTGTTAGAAGATCTACCAGGATAAGTATACCCCCTGAACGATACTCTCCTTCATTATATTAATTATTGTTAACTAATTCTAGTGAACCCGAATGTTATGAAGGAGCAATGAAGGTTGAAATCAGGAAGAAGTGGGAGCTAGCCATGGAAGAAGAGATGGACTCCTTAATGCATAACCAGACTTGGGAGTTAGTCAGGTTGCTTGCAGGTAAAACTAAATTGTAGAATAAATGGGTTTACAGGCTGAAGGAAGAAGATGGAGGAAAACAAAGGTACAAAGCTAGACTTATGGTCAAGGGGTTTGCACAGAAGAAAGGTATTGATTTTGATGAAATATTTTCTCTTGTTGTTAAAATGACTTCAATCAGAACTATTTTAAGTCTAGTAGTAGTTGAAGATTGCATCTTGAGCAGTTAGATGTAAAGAAAGCCTTTATCCATGGGGATTTGGAGGAAGAGATATATATGCAGTAGCCACAAGGTTATGAGGTGAAAGGGAAGGAGAAACGAGTGTGCAGGTTGAAGAAGAGCTTGTATGGCTTAAAACAGGCTCCAAGGCAGTGGTATCTAAAATTTGACATGTTTATGTCTGAACAAGGTTATACTAGATGTCACTCTGATCATTGTATTTATCTGAAAAACAAAATGATGGCAGCTATATTATATTGTCATTGTATGTGGATGACATGCTTGTTGCAAGGTGTAACATGCAGGAAATAAATAATGTGCTCAAAAGAAAATTGGCAAATTCATTTGCAATGAAGGATTTGGGAGCTGCAAAACAAATCCTTGGTATGAGAATAACTAGAGACAGGAAAAATCGCAAATTAACATTGTCTTCGAATGAGTACATACAAAAGGTGTTGAAAAGATTTAATATGCACAATGCAAAACCAGTTAGTACACCTTTTGCTAGCCATTTCAAACTTAGTAAGGAAATGTTCCCAAAGACCCAAGAATACATGGATTATATGTCTAACGTTCCATATGCATCAGCAGTAGGAAGCTTAATGTATGCAATGGTCTGCACAAGGCCTGATATTGCACATGTAGTGGGAGTTGTAAGTAGGTACATGAACAATCCAAGAAAGGAACATTGGATGGCAGTGAAATGGATTCTCAGATATTTTAAAGGTACCACAAATCAAGCATTATGCTTTTGTGGTTCAAACATTTCTCTACAGGGATATGTTGATGCAGATATGGCAGGTGACAGAGATAACAGGAGGAGCACTACAGGATATGTATTTACTGTAGGTGGAATAGTTTTCAGTTGGGTTTCAAAAATCCAAAGTGTTGTTGCACTTTCAACAACAGAAGCAAAGTATGTTGCTGCTACAGAGGCTAGTAAAGAAATTATTTGGTTACAAAGGTTTATGGGTGAATTGGGTAAGAAGCGTGATATGGGCACGTTATACAGTGATAGCCAAAGTTCCATTAATCTTGCAAAGAACTCAGCGTTTCATTCAAGGACTAAACAAATATAGCTCAAGTACCACTTCATACAATCAATGTTGAAAGATGGAGAGTTGAAGCTGGAAAAGATACACACTAGCCATAATCCTGCAGATATGCTAACAAAAGTTATAACCAGGGATAAACTGAGAATATGCTCAGTTTCAATTGGTCTTCAAGGATGACGATGAAGATGAGAAACAGCCAGGTCCAAAGAGGAGTCATTGTCCAGCAAATGAAGCAGCGGTGGAGTTGCTACAATCATTCTCCAAGTGGGAGATTGTTGGGTGTGGAGCATGATTATTTAGAAGTTTTTGTTTTAGCCGGATGTATACCCCAGGAAGTTTGTACACCCCTCCACGCAGGGGGGTACGGGGCTGAACTTGTCCCCCCCCGCGAGGGTTTGGGGGTGTGATGCAGGAAAGTGTTCCCTTTGCAGACAGAGGCAACCCCTCTAGCCCTAGAGTGGCTTTAGTCACAAAAAAGACAAAACAACAACTGATTCCCTTAAATAGTCATTGTTGGAGGCCTACCTCAAACCGGTGGCTGATGACGTTCAGTTGCACTGCTCCAACTTCTGTTTCCTTCTCCTTAATGAGCAATCAACCTAAAACAACACAAGACAATGACAAAGCACGTAACTGGGAAACAACAATGATCTATTTACTCATAAAGTCAAGAAATCATCAGCTATCAAGTAAATTACATACAAAACATAGGAAATCATCATTGATTTTATTAATAATGAATCAAGAACAAAGCTTACAACCAAGTCTTGATGTCACAAGCTTTCTCGGAGGGTCTAGCTAGTATGTTTCTTCAAGCATTCACTCTTCTAGGATGGGTCTCCCAACAGACAATATCTCTCCCTCAATTACAAGCTTTAATACAATGTTAAGGGCACTCCACAACCTCTTACAAGCTATTAACAATCCCACACTTGTCACACTCACACCAAATCTATCTACCAAACTCAAAAGCACTAGCAACACTATCCAACCAAAAGAACTACAAAACTAAGGAACTAGCAGATCATAGCAATGGTGAGTGATTTTATAGGAGAAGGAGTCTCCATGAAATGAGGGAGAGGGAGCTTATCCTCAAGGAAGGCAGCACAAAAAGAGGAACCACCACCCTAGAGGCAGAAAGGTGACCTAAACTGACCCAACAACCAGGTCTAGCGACATCCAGAAGGCCTACTATTGGAACAAATTCGCCAAATCTGGATCGTCGCGGGTCATGAACTGGGGACTAGCAATGATGTCACAATAATACAGTGCATGACAGATAACTGTCACGCATTTTAAGGGTTTGCTAGCGATGATGCGGGAACTTAGTCAAAAAGGGTCAATCTTCAGCATTAGAGAGAATTTTCTTAATCTTCTTACATCAGTGGGAAGATATGAACATGTTTACTTAACACATGACACAGCAGAGGGACTGAGATGAGGACAGTGACAAATTACTGTGTAATAGGGGGGGCTGATTCCCCCCGGCTAGGGGGTCTGGGGGCCAGTGGTCCCCCGGCAGGCCCCCGAAGCTAAAAATAGATGTAAAATTTCCTTGTAAAAGTATAGTAATTTCTAGTCAATTTGGGTTGTTCATTAGGATGATGATCTGACGGTAGAAATTATGTTTAATTTAGGGTTTTTTGCCCTAGAAGGCAACCCCTCTCTTTGTATGATGGCATTGTATTGAGGCTATATAATAGATGTGTATTCTCCAAGCAAGAAACAAAGAGGTAGGACTATGAGAGAAAACAGAGGATATTACAGCGGATCTGCGGTAGGTTGTGTCTCTTCATTTTGCTAGATAATAGAAAGGAAGGACTAGCTGTTCGGGTGGACGTAGCCCAAACTGGGTGAACCACGTATATCTGTGTCTCTGTAGTTTTATGTGTTTTGTGTTTATATTTCTGCTATATTCTATGTGTTCCATTGCTCTGTAATATATAATTTTCTAACAAATTCCATAAACAATCCCCCATACTTTTAATTTAATGACCTTGACTTTCCTTTCCATATATTATCCCAAAATAAATTTAAGACACCTTGGGAATGGAAATATTAATATTTAATTTAGGATTAAATTGGAGAAGACAAGTTGGAAAACCTTTGGAACTGAAATATTGATATTTAATTTAGAAATAAATTAGAGAATACCATATCTTATCCAAAAGTAAATTTGAGAAGACACCTTGAAATATGGATATTTGATTTAGAAATAAACTAGAGAAGGTCATATCTTATCCAAAAGTAAATTTTAGAAGACACCTTGGGAAATGAAATACGAATATTTAATTCAAAAATAAATTGGAGAAGACAACTTAGAAAAACTTGGGAATTGATTAATAATAAATAATGACAAATAATAAAAAGTCACATCAGTAAAATAAAATTATAAATTCACAAGTGTGGGTATATATCAATATTACTTAATAATTATAAGTCAATATTTTTAGGTTAACCAAACACTAATCAAAATAAGCTTGATAGGATCAAGTAGGGACTTACAAACTCTCTCACTTACTCAACTCTAGGATTCCTTGAGGCAATCCGTTCCACCATCTTATTCATATTCCCATCAAGTTTAAAAAGGAATTGTTTGATATCCTCCTACTAACAATTGAATACAAACATATTTTTACTCAAATTTTAGAAGTAAAAGTTTTAAGCTTCCATTTCAAGTGATATCCCCTTCAATTAAGAATTTTGTCCTCCCTCTATTTGGTTAAATTGTCTACAATTTTTCTTTCTATCCCTCGTATAAAAAATGCCCTCCTTGTTTTAGCTCCCCTGCCCTCTCTGTCGATAATTTAGATAGGGTTCTATATAATTGTGTCCACATTACAATTGCTCCCTCCTATTATAATGGTCCCCTCTCATTAGTCTTAGCCTCTCCTGTGTTTTAGCGTATGTCATGTATTTTTTCAGCCAATATATTTTTGTTCCTCGACAAAATGCAAGGTCTTAGTGAGGCTCCTCCTCTTGAATTGAGTGGGACACTTGCAACAAACTCTAGGCTCATAATGTTGTGCGAATATATTTCTAATAGACCCCAATCCCATCGAGTAAGCAATGTCTTAGGATGGTGACTAAGATTTGATCATGATGAGAAAACTAATGAAGATGTTTTGGCCTTCCTGGAAGATTGGAATCCTCACCTTAGCCACAATTGGGGATGCTAGAACCAATATCTTTGTAAAATCAAATTATATTAAGACATGAATTTCAGGTTAAGAAAAGTTTTGTTAGAAAAAATTTGAGGCATGTAGGGAGATCTTAATGCAAATAGATGGACTGTAAATGGATCCACAAATATCTTATCTTACAACATAGAGATATCCCTATCCATCTGGCTAGGATTGAGGTGTAGATACAAGGGTTGAGTGGGGTGTTGGACAAACTACATTTGTTGTTGTAAAGGTTGTTGATATTGTTGCAAAGGTTGCTCTTGTTGTTGCAAAGGTTTCCCTTGTTGCTGTAACGATTGTTGGATAGTTCCTTGAGGCATACCATGTGGGTATTGGTAAGTTCCATATGGGTTTTGACCATATGCACTAGGAATAGTAGATTGACCAGGTTTCACATAAGGTCCTGCTTATGGAATATAAGATGGATTTTGCAAGGCTTGTGAACCATATGGGACATAAGCCTATTAGAGTGGTATCTGAGCCATGTAAGGCTATTGATACTAGATATTACCTACCCTGGATGGAATAAAGAGGTTACTATAATAAGGTTGATTGACTGCAACCATGTGAGGTTGTGATCCACTCACATGGGTTCCACCTGACACAAGAGGAATGTTTGGAATTTCCCCCCCAGGCAGTGGTACATTTTCCCATGTGGCGGAGGGGTGGAGGAACTTATGGAGGCATGACCTAAAAAAGTTGGTTGTACCAGAATGGAAGGTTGAAATGACAGTACACATTGTGATGGAATCGTCGATTGAAATGGAACTGATGTGATAGCAGCTTGTATAGGAATTTGAGAGGTCGTGTTTGGGATAAACGGACCAGTAGTGGGCCTAGTATTAGACGACCAAATAGGATTTTGATACAAAGATGAAGCACTAGGAGTTCCTAAAACTAACTGAGATAAGGTTGTATAACCATGTGGAAGCATAGGCCCATTGGTTTCAAGAAGTGTGTGAGATGGGACTCTTCCCGTAAAACAAAATCCTTCTGGAGGAAAGTCATATTCTTTCTCTTCATCAACATGAGGAGTGTGAGTATCAGAAAATTATGGATGGCCTTAAGGAGAGGTTGGGATCTCACCTTCTGAATCCATAGGTGGAAACAACTAGCGAGGAGGAATCAAATATGTACGAGGAGATAACTCTGAAGGAACGCTAGGTTGATCATAAGGATTGTAAGGATGCTAAGGAGATGTCACAACAGGATCAAATAATGTATTCAGCATATATAAAACAAACCTCTACGGACTCTCACAGGTTTTTGGATTAGATTCTTGAGGTGACAAGGAATCTAAAGGTGGTGGACAAGAAGAAAGGGGTTGGATGCTTGCGAAAATCCCAAGTTCAAAGCTTTAAGATTCAAGTGACTGCGATTTCTGGAGAAATCATTGTGGAGACCCTTTAGTATGAGACAACGAAGGGGAATTTTTGGGTGAACTCAATGTTTTAGCCACTATGACTTTCTCTCAAGAGTAGAAGAAGGATAGATGATTCATTGAGGGTTGATTAGAATTAAAATTTACAAGGATTTACTCAATATTGGGCCAAGAAGCAACTACATGGGTTCTGCATGTTATCGTTGGTAGTTAATTTTATTAACACGAAACAACAAATAAATCAAAATGGGTAAAAACTAGGCAATAGGGTTTACCAAGTATCCATTTACCACAATATACACCCTAGTCGAAGCCAAGGACTTAACTTATGGTGAACAATCTCCCTGAATTTTCAGTGTATCACGTTTACAATGTAGTTGACTCAGTTACCTGTGGCTAAAGAATAGCAACCTAATGGGGTCTCCCAAGATATAGACGATGGTACGAGGAGCACAAGTTAGTGTTAGCAAAGTCTAATGCAGAACCGTTTGATGAGAGCGTCCCTATATAATTTTGACACTGAAGCACCTCTGATATACCCAAAAGTACTGGAGAACCTTCTATATACTTCCATACTTGGACAAGATTTCACCCTCGGGATACACTACAGGTAGTTAACGAAAATTGTTATGTTTAAGGACGCTAGAACAAGTATCTAGCCTAGACCTATAGATATTTTCGTTAAGTGATAAATGCTCCTTAGGTTAATCGAGGTAAATTTTAAGTTAATCTTGAATTAAGTTTCAATTTTATGGCTCAAAGATGTCACCTATTCCTAAAATGCAACTAAATGATGAAAATGAAACCTTTTCATTCAATGAAGGCTAAGCTAACAAAGGAAGAGAAACAATCAAGAAATGCATCAAACAATTCAAAATGCATCAACACAATTCTTCCCAATGCAATATATAAAAATGAAATCTAATCTCTCATTCCACTAACAAATGCAATGCAAAAATGCAATCCTATAGAAATGAAAATCACTTTCCTTTCACTAAGATGCAATAATGATTTTCCTTTCACTTTGATTCAATCAATGCAAATGAATGAAAAAAGTAAAGGGAAATGCAACTCACTGAACATGAAGATCTCTTTCAATTTATGATTTTGAATGCAAGGAATGTCTCAAAAATACTTAAATGACAAACACTTTCACTTTCTAAAACATAAAAATGAAAAAAAACATGTTCTTTTAGTTCAACTAAAGAAAACAATTTGTGATCTATACTTGACAATGGAAGTAAAGCAATCTTTAAAGCATCAATAGGGTTCAACACTAATGAAAACAAATTTACACCAAAGAACCAAAAGCAACTTGTAAAATTTGTCCTGATGTAGAAGACTCTTGAAAGGAGTAATCAATCTTTGAGAAGCAGACCAACCAATAAGTGGAGGGTGACCTAGAAACCCTAGAAACCCTAGAAAGAAAACAAGCTTCAAACACACATAAACCAAATCAAGAGAGAATTGCAGTCAGTTAAGCATGACAATTAGGAAAAATATACCATAGACACACTAGCAAATCATGGACAGAGGGAAAAAAGACTAAGAACAAGAATAAAAACCCTAATTTCTCTTATCCTCTGGGATCATCACACCTGTTGTTGGCTACGTGGGGCCTAACCCAGGTTCAACAATGAGTTTAGCCAAGAAAATCTCGATACTATTGGCCCTTTCGGCAACAGTCCACGGAGCGCGGACTGAGGTCTCACCCGAAGTAGTATGGGAGGGTGTTGGAACCAAGTTTCCACACCCTAGGGATGTCTTAATGAGGGTTCTGGAGGTTTGTGATCCTAATTTGCGCGTTGCACTGCTCCACGTAGCTTTCTATTCTTTGCAACCCAAGCACACCTTCCTATTATTTTGATTCGATCCGATCCGATCCTTACTATTATATTAGTGCTTAACATAGTTTGTGCAGATCCAATATTCTTATTACTTGTTCCACTTTCAAATTAGCACACGTACTTGAAAATAATATAAATGCATAAAGAATAACCAGAACATAGAAAAACAGATCTACAAGCAGATGCATAATATTATGAATCAATATTATCTTTATTAATACTCAATTCAGTTACAGACCTGACTCTGCCCTGTGCACTCAGCTGCAGGGGTCTGCGCAATCAGTTGTGGATTCTATTAGGCCTCTTTGCACTCAGTTGTAGGGGTCTGCGCACTTAGTTTTGGATTCTACTAGGCCTCTGTTCACTCAGCTGCAAAGCCTCTATCTACTACTATGACCCAATACACTTCAGATTCACCTCTATCTTCTAACCATGCCCTCACATCTATCTGTTACTTATCAAAACTTAGACTGACTTTCCCCTTAGAGCCCCACTTTATTTATACAATCCCATGGTCCGCGGACCATGGGTAGGCCGACACACTTTACATTAAATTACATTATCTTAGGGTGGACAACCCTAGACTCTTGCGCTCCAAGCCTGCCTTTTGCGGGGTCTTTACATTACACTTGACCAAAATTTGGGCTTCAAGCCCCAAAAACATGTTATGGTGGGATCTGCTGCCCAACAAGCCCCCAACACAATCATCGTGACTCATCCCGAGTCACTCAGCTAGTATGGTGATCTTTGCGCGAAGTCCATCAACTATGCCTGTGCGGTGCAAAGGTCCACAACGCACCATGCTGTCTTCGTCTAGATCTGCTCCATTTCTGCTTCTGAATCATCTGCGTTTGACTTGATTTTCTACTTTGATGTCAGCTTCTAGTACCTATGTTTATAGTCCCACACCTTTGTCCAGCTTCTCAGGTCGCGAAGACTGTGCTTTGGTTGGTTAGTCAAACAAGCGACCCACCTATGTAAGGCTTCGGGCAACTGCCATTTACTCTTCCTGGGAAGGGTTCTCCATTAAGTTTGACTAGTTGGACCGCACCTCTGTCTGTGGCCTCCTTTACCACATACGGTCCCAACCAATGCATTCGGAATTTTTCAGGAAATTTTTTTGAACTTGCTTTCATACAGAAACACTAGATCATTTACCTTGAATGTATGCAACTTGATATGGCAATCATGCCAGTCGTTCTCGCGTTGTTTCTATACCTACTAATGGAATCCCACTAGAAACCATTCTTCCTCGAGCTCTTCCAATTGTGCGAGTCTCTCTTCCAAGGCTTCGCGGTCTGACATGCCTGTAATTACTGCTATCTGCAAACTAGGTACGATGTATTCCATTGGCATGACTACTTTCCTTCCATAAACTAACCTGAAAGGTGTCTGACCCGTCAATTTTTTTCACGTGATTCTATATGCCCATAATACGGTAGGTATGCGCAGGTCCCAGTCGTTTCGCTGCACATTGCATACTTTCGTCAGCATGGTTTCCATAATTTTGTTGAATGCTTCTACTATCCCATTTGATTATGGATGGTATGATGTACTTTGTTTATGATACACCTGGAATTCCTCGGTGAGTGCGCTAATGGTTTCATTCAGGAAGTGCGTTCCGTGGTCACCCATTAAAATTTTTGGGTAACCAAACCATGTTAACATGTTTTCGAACAAAAATTTCGCAGCTGTAGCGGCCGTGAAGTCCTTAACCAGCTGTGCTTCCGCCCATCGAGTTAGGTACTCTATTGCAGTGATGATGTAGTGTGCACCCATCTTCTGTTGAGTTTTGATTGGTCCCACAAATTCGATTGTACATTTTTCGAATGGTTGCAGCGTCATCTGTGGATTGAGTGGCATCTCATCCCTTTGTGATGGTTTCCCAATCCTTTGACATATGTCACATGCCCGAAAGTGTGCTTTCAAATCTTGATGTAGGGTTGGCCACCATAGCCTAGCGTGAAGAATCTTCTGTGTCATCACGCGTCCTGCAGAGTGTCCTCCTGCAACCCCCCCATGTGCTTCCACGAGGATCGTTCCTTGTTCAAATCTAGGTACATATCTTTGCAATATCTCATCATTTCCCATTTGTAGAGGTGCCCCGCAATGACAGGAAAGTCCGCCGCACGCACCACCAATTCCTTCTTCTACTGGATTGAATATTCCTTCGATGCAATTCCTGTGGTTAAAAAATGGATTATATCTTTGAAGTGGCCATCTGCGACGCGTACTGCAAAGAGTTGTGCATTAGGTAGTCCTTCTTCCAAATTTGTTGGCTCCTCGTCTGTCTAAATTCGTGATAAGTGATCTAGTCCTATATTTAGGCATCCCAGCTTTACGATGACCTCGAAGTCATATTCTTGAAATAGTAACAATGATATACATATGCACCCCCCCAACACAAGCTTGTTCACCAGGTATTTCAACGCGGAATGATCAGTATACATCTTGAAGTGCCCGCCAAGTAAATAGTGTCAGTATTTTCGAAGCACGTATACCATTGCCAACCATTCACGCTCAGTAGTAGAATAGCTCTTTTTGGCTTTAGACAGTCGCCAACTCATGCATGCAATCGATTGATCCACGCCTTCCATGCCTTCTTGCATAAGTACAGCTCCCAGTGCAATACACAGTGCATCAACATGTACATGAAATTCTACGTCCCATTTTGGGAAGACGAGGATGCTAGCAGATGCCATTTTCTCCTTGAGAACATCCAAACTTTTCCTACAATCATCATTCCAACAATATGTAGTGTCCTTTTTCAATATTTTTTCCATTGGCGATGTTATTTTTGCATAGCTCTTGACAAACTTTCTATAGTAACTAGTGTGCCCCAAAGTAGCACATAGTTGTTTGACACTTTGCGGCGCTTCCAGATTGAGAATAACGGAAATCTTCACAGGGTCCACCATTAGGCCTTGTTTGCAGACCACATGGCTGAACAAGTTTCCAAAGGGGACGAGGAAGGTGAACTTTTTAAGATTCAACGCAATCTGGTGTCATCGGCAAGTATCCAACATCAAACATAAGCTTGCTATATGGCGTTTAACTAACCCAAATACATTTTAATCATCCAAATAGACCTCCAAGAACTTGTGGATGTCTTCCTTGAATGCGGCCACCACAACACGTGAAAATATCATTGGCACATTCTTCAGACCAAAGGGCATAACAGTGTATTGAAAACAGCCCCATTCGGTTGCAAAGGTTGTCTTTCTCCTATCTTTCGATGTGATCTTGATCTGATGGTACCATGAGAAGCCATCCATGAATGAGTAAGCTTCCTGACTTCCAACATTCTCTAATACTTCATCTGTAAACAGTGTCGGGAATGGATCATGAACACAGGCGTCGTTAAGCTTCCTAAGGTCCACACATATTCTAATTTTTCCCTTCTGTTTTTCTCTTGTACTACCATAGGACTCACCCAGTCAAATTCTTCCACTGGTTCAATGATTCCGGCTGCAAGCATTTTTTCTAATTCTTTTCAGACCTTTTCTTTATACTTCGAATTCAAACAGTAAGGTCACTGCTTAACTGGCTTCGCGTCTAGTTTTAAAGTGATATTCATCATCCCTAAGTCGCCAATGATCCCCTTTAAGTCCATGATTTTGGTTGAGAACAAATCTTGATATTCGCGGAGTAACTCGGCGACCTTATCTGCCGTAGCATCATCCCAATAGTCCCCAAGTGTTGCATACTTTGGCTCCGCGTCTGTACCAATGTTTACCTGCTTTGGTTTTAGCAATGAAATGATGTCAAGATCCTCAATTGATGGTCCTCGAACTTCGCGACTCCCTTCAATTTCTGGAATATTAATATTTCGGGGATCCTCATCATCCTCCTCTACTTGCACATTATTACATTCTAGGGCACTCCTTAACTGGGTTGCCCATGCTAGTTGAACTACTTGTCGTGGTTCATGTGATATTTTGAAGATGGCGGGTTTTGTGGCTTGTAGCGCGTCATCAACAGTATCCGACCATTGGCCTTCAAATGTGAATGTTAACAAAAATCCATCACGCAAGACATCCCATTTTCCCATACCATGTCGGACTTCTGTATTAGTATACCAATTCATGGGTATGACATCCAAGGTATGGTAGAATAAGTGTACCCATTTAGGCTAAGGTTCTTCCCCATAGGCCTTGGTCCATTTTGCGAGCTTCACATGTGGGTCATCTCATCCATCGTATTTATCTTCTATCCGTAGTTGTGGTTTCCCAAATCGTAGGCGCATCATCCTTCTACATCTGTGCCAGTTTTCAAAATTTCCTTGATGTTCTCCCCACTAGCGCGCAAGTGTCGTGCACAGCACCCACTTCAATGCATCAAACCACTGTTGTTCCAGTACTGCACTTTCAAACTGGCTCAAGAATTCATCCACCATTGTCAATCCATCATATGTTGGAATATCTCGGACCTGGCTTGTTACGCAACGCAGTGATCTAGTCATCATGTTGCAATTCAATGTTGTCACTTCATTCAACTAATTGTGCCAGCGTTCGTCTTCTTCGTCTGAATCCGCAGTGTAGGGACTTGCGTGCTCCCATGAGATCCTTCCATCTACAGTTAGATTCACCCAATCCTGATCTCATGCAGTTATCTTGTAGATACAATCCAGCTCATCGTCGCTTCCATTGTCCCGCACTGGTTCGGTGCAGCGCGCTCCTTCGACTGGGTCTAATGGAACTACTATGCATAGGGAATTTTTCTTGAATATCATCTTCCGCTTTTTCAGGTTGATGACCCCATTCATATCAGTGGCCCAGTCTATTCCTAGCAACACGGGATAAGGATTACTGTCATCAACAATCTCTATTACTTCAAAGTCCATATGTGTGCTCGCGCCTTCAACATCCACTGTTACCCCTTGCAACCTCCTGTTGAGGGCCCCGAAATCGGGTCAACAAAAAGGGGGATACCCACCCGGTCCGGAACCTGGTTGGCGGCTCCTTGCCCGTTTGGTGTAGCGGGTCCGACTGGGGATAATGGGACCAGCTTCCCAATCTAAAGGATGTGCGTGTGTGTGTAGATTTTGATGATGCTAATTTAGAGGTAATTTTTAAGCTAATTTAATTCTAAACTCTAAACTGACTCTATACTACTGTAATCTAACAAAAAAAAAACATCTAATCTATACTAACCCGGGGTAGAATTCTTTCATTATGTAATCTAAAAAGATTTCATACAATAACTGGTAATAAAGATCATTCAGCTATCATAAGAATATAAATCAATTAAGATAAACCATTCTGCATAAGAAGTTAGGCAAAACAGTTGTGAACAGCATATCGCATAACAGTTTATTCATATGTCAACCACAAACAAATAACTCCACCATACAAAAGTGCCAAATGGTAATCCACATATTAATACATTAACATATAAACAACTCAGCTGTATATCACTCTAAGAATATGAGCAGAAATTAATCAAGAGATAAAAGTACCATTTATGACTGATTTCACTCACAAACTTCAAGCAATAACGATTTATCTCTACTTACTTCTAAAATCTACTAAGAGTACAGAAGTGCAACATCAGTAGCAGACATTAAAATGCAAACATAAATAAATCTCGATCCATCCATTCATCAAAAACCCCCTCCGAGGGTGCAAAAGTGCATGTTCTGAGGACAAGTTTTTTGACAAATTTCCGGACCCTTCTCCAAATGCCATGAGAAGGGTTAAATACTACTAACTAACTAATCTTAATTACACAAATTTAGGAAACGGCTTCAAATGACCGCCCTTTTACTAAAACAAATTTATTTCTAAAAATTGAATCTAATTTCTAACCGTTTCTGTATCTGCTCCTTAGTGCCGTAAGCAATGCAAGGTTCGCCTGGAAAGAGTCGGCTGGTTGTCTTTTTCTTTTGCTCGAGCGATAAAAGTAGAAATAAAAAAAGCTGGCACCTCTTTCTGACAAACTAGAAGATATTTTTGAAAATCTTCCTCTGGCTGGGTGTATTTGCTGTGTGTATACTTAGTATAACCCAGATTTCTTTCAAACTGATTGTGTTGTTGCTATTTCGGTTTCCGGTCGTGTGAATGACTCAATGAGTTAGGGATTTCGTTGCCTGAACAATCTTCGGTTCTTTGTTCCAGGCTTTTCTGGAGCGTCTTCCCTCTTTAGCGTTTTTCTTTTTGCTTTACCCAGTCTGAGCTTCAGGATCTTTTGCAAACATGCTGCTTTTGTGCACCTTTGACTCTGAGTCTTGGATAGTCTATTTTCATCAGTGTCTGTTGAGTGATACTCTAGAATCCGCGGCCCTGCTGCATGCGGCATCCATCTGCGAAGGCATCTCCTCTCTGTTCTTCTAGTATTGGCGCTTCCCCCTTTTCCTTAGATGGTTCCTGCATATAGATCTATATTAGTTGCTGCCTTGCAGTTTACGCAAAGGAAAAGAGAAATGACGAAAAGATTGACATGAAAGCTTTAAGTTCTAATGAATGCATAATCATGACACTCATAATGACTTGACTCTTCGAAAAACGCAACACAATCATCCTTGGATACTCAGGCGTGTAATCATTAATTTCCCTTAAGGTGCGCGCTCAATTTTGGGTTTACAGATCATGCTGAATAAACTTTGCGATGAGTGGTTTCTGCGATTCGCATCGCAGCAATTAATAGTCTCATTCATCGCAGATCGCAGGTCGTAATATCGCAGATCGCAATATCACATTTTTCATTTGATCACTGTGCGCTGCTTATGCGACGTTGCGATATGCGACGTCGCATATCGGCCATCGGCGATTCCTTTTTGTTTTCTTTTAAGGGTGCTTTCAAAATATGCGATGCGATGAATTTCGCATCGCTTCTTTGCAGGTTATTTATGCGCATAGGAAAACGCTTCACTCTCTCTTTGTGATGCGATGTAGCTTTTAGGGAGTTAAATACAAAAATTTTGATAAAAATATTTTTGGGATTTTTTGTTAAGGGTCCCCCTTTGCTTGATGTTATTGCTAATATCAAACAAAGAGGGGGGTTGTTGGTGACCACAACAATGGTGATTCACTGTGAAGAACCAGTTATCTCTGCTTTTCTATTGACATTTCCACTTCCGAAACAGAAAAAATTTCATATGTCTAAATTTTGTTATGGACAAATAGAGTAGATTACCCCTTATCCTGTCAATGATACTTTGTCTCAACCTTTCTTTTATTCCAATTGTCTGCTTCCTTAGGCTTAGTTCTTGCATTCATACCAGACATTACTCGGTCCTTTTTAAAGATAAAATAAAGTCTTCTCTGCGTATTGGCTTTAAAATATGCTCATTTGTCGTAGGTAGAGCCTCTGCTGCCCGCAAGCGTCCATAGCCTCAAAAAGGTTACCATGTTATCCAGCAATGATCCTTTTTCCTGCTTGAGGTTATTTACAACATTTCAGAGAAAAATCATTTTTGACACTTTTTCCTTTTTTATTCTCTAAATAACAATGTCTTGGTTTGGTGGCCAAATTATGACACAGTCATTCACTTGATTTACACTTTTGCTAAACAAGCTGGCTCGTGATGAGACCCCTTGTCTTTTGATTGCAACAATCTTTGAGTCTTTGCCCTGTTTTGATAGACAGTATTGGCAAAGTCAGCAAGTTATAATATCTGTGATCATGATAAGTCGGCTCGTGATGAGACCTCTTATTCTTTGAGATATAGTGTTTTCTCATATTGTTCCTCTGAATGTTGCGGTTTCCTTTAGCAGGGAGGAAGTCATTATTTTTCCTTAAGAAAGCTCTGGACGACAATAATAGAGTTTGAAAACAACATCTTTACAGAGAATATTTATTTTATTATTGATGATACCTTTCATTATGCTGACATAAAACAATTTTTTACCAAAGGTTTTTTTCATCAAAGTTTTTTGAGAGGTTGAAACTAATATCATATTCAGGTTAAAGTTAACTCTATTTGTCAATAATAAAAATCACATTTTTCGAAAAGTTTTGCTATTTGTACAAGTGAAATCAAAATCTGATAGAGAGTTGGTGTGCTCTTTCATGAATCCTTTTCAATGATCATTTACAACCGGTTTTATTTATAAGAAAGAGAAAAACAAAATAAAAGAAACTAAAACTATCCTATAAAGAATAGAAGAATGATCTTCTATGGAAAATACATTTTAAGAATCTGTCCATTCACAGGCAAAGAATCTCTTCTACCTGCCAAATCCTGCAACACAAACGTCGATGGGCCTATGAATTCTACAATCTGAAAAGGACCAAGCCACAACTTCTGAAATTTCGTATGTTTGCCCTTTTCTTCATGAGCCTTATCCCATTTCAAAACTAAATCTCCCATCTGAAAGTTCTTTCTGGTTATGATGTTTGAGTCAAAAGAGGATTTTATTAGCGCTTGGTGATGAGCATGGGTTTTCTTAGCTTGTTCTCGTCGTTCTTCTAGTTTGATTATCTCCATTTGTCTCAATTGTAAGGAGGAAGTAGATACTTCATCGATGTGTTGTACTAAAGACAAAGAGGGAATGACTAAGTGAGTTGGAAGAACCACTTCTTTCCCATAAACTAAATTAAAGGGAGAAGTGTCGATTGAAGCTTTCTTCATAATTCTATCTGCCCATAAAGCATTTACCAGCACTTTGTGCCAATTCTTTTGGTTTTGGTCGACTGTTCTTTTAATAATCCTGATTAGGTTTTTGTTTGTCGATTCAGCCAACCCATTACCTTGCGGATAGTAATTGGCAGAATATTTCAATTTGAATCCTCTTTTAAGTGCAAACTCAGTCATTGCATTTCCAGAAAAGTATGATGCATTATCAAACATTAAGGCCGTTGGCAATCCAAACCTAGTGATGATAAATTGATCTATGAATTCAATAATGTTTTCATAATTAACTATCTTGAGAGGAACTGCTTCTAACCATTTAGTAAAATAATCTGTTGCCGTGAGGATATACCTATGCTGCTTAGAAGAGTGAGGAATGATCTCACCTATTATGTCCAAGCCCCATTGGCTGAATGGTTGCCCGATGTTAACCGGCTGTAGTGGCATGGACGATTTCCTTTGTTTCCCTGCAGCAGTCTGGCAGATTTGGCATTTCCTTACGTAATTGTGTGATTCTTTGAACAGCGTGGGCCAATAGTATCCTGCACATAATATCTTATGCGCAGTAGCTTCTCCAGCATAGTGTCCACCTGCTGGTCCATAGTGGAGTTCCTGCAAAACCTTTTCGGCTTCAGTTTTCTCAAGACACCTAAGAAGTACAGAATCGTAATTCCTTTTAAACAGAACATCATTTATGAGCTGGTATTGTTTAGCTTTCAATCTCAGAGCTCTTTTCTTGGTGTGATCCAGATGTGATGGAGCATACCCGTTCTTAAGATAATAAATGGTGTCCGCATATAATGATTCTGCGTCGTTTAGGCTTACCTCATATGTATGTACCTCTTCAGATGAGTTCTCAGGAATTTGCGATGCTCCAGCTAACATCTTGCAGAAGTCTTGACCTCTTACGATGTTTGTTGTCTTGATCTCAAGATCGTATTCTTGTAAAGCGGTAATCCAATTTGCTCTATTTTCGCCCACATCCTTCTGTACTAACAGGTTTCTTATTGCTGGAAACGGTACTACGACTTTGGTGTGGGCCTTAAGTAAGAAAGGTCTGAAATATTTGATCGCTTTGAAAACAGCATATGTCTGTTTCTCCACGTCTGAATAATTGAGTTCAGCATTCTTTAGCTCGAACTTACAAGGTGCTCGCTTCGCTTCTTGGAGTACACTGTTATATCATCTAGGTAAATCACTACCGATTTATTGACTAAACCTTTAAACGCGATGTCCATGGCTCTCTGAAAGGTAGCGCCGGCATTGATCAGACCAAATGGCATCTTCCGATATGCGTATGTGCCCCATTTGGTTCGGAATGTGGTTTTCAACTGATCATTGGGATGTACTAGCACTTGATTGTATCCTAAAAATCCATCCAGGAAAGACATTAATTCTGAGCCCGCTACTGCCTGTAATATTTGCTCCATAGGTGGGAGGGGACAGGCTTTGTTGAGATTCCGGAAATCAATACAGATCCTGATATCTCCGTTTTTCTTTCTAACGGGCACCATATTGGATACCCATTTGGAGTGTCTGACGGGGAAAATTATTCTGGCTCTCAACAATTTATTTAGCGCAGTCTTTATCTGATTTTCTAAGTTGGGGTGGATTTTTCTAAGCTTCTGCTGGACAGGTTTTTCATTGTCAATCATAGGGATAGTGTGTTGAATGATAGAAGTGTTGTATGTCTTCAGCTCATCGTAATTCCATGCAAAAACGTTTTTTTATTGTCTCGGAAGACGGATATATGCTGATTTTTCTTCAGGGGCTAGGCATTGGCCTATATTAACGTTTTGCGGCTTCTGATCGGTTCCTAGGTTCACTAATTCATAGTTCAGAGTTGAACTGTAGAGTTTAGAATTAGCAGACCTTTTAAACCGACTTTTCAAATCATATAACTCTTCTAACTTAACCACCGATTTAGGTATAGCATTATCAGTGCTATTTTGCTGAATTTGGTGATCATGATGGTCTTCGTCCATTATTTGATTTGAGTAGGAGCCTTCAAAAGTGAGGAAATTTACAATGTCTGGATCGTCGTTGAATACTCTCCAGTTGGTGATGTTGTCAGGGATGGATGGTCTAAAGATTAATTCTATTGAAAACCTATCTGGACTGAAATCTTCGGAGGGAATAAGTCTAGAGGCTACGTTCGCTAACAGGTCTGTGCTCGCATTTTGGAGTCTTGGGATTGACGAAATATTGAATGCTATGAAATGTGAAGTCAGATCTTGAACTAAAGATTGATAGTGCTTTAAATGACTTGACAGGCAATGTATGGTGTTACGTACCTGCTTGACGAAAATTTCAGAATCTCCAAAGACTTGAAGATACTTAACATTCAACCCGATTGCTTTGTATAGGCCTTGCACCAAGGCTTCGTACTCCGCTGTATTTTTTGTGCAATCAAACTCAAGTCTGCATGTAAGCATGATCTTGTTTCCATCTGGGCTAATCAGAACGCATCCTGCTCCTGCTCCCTCGTTAGATTTAGAGCCATCAAAATATAATTTCCAAAATAAAGACGTATTTACAGAGTTATCTAAAAAATTAAAACACTTTGAATCATCAGTTTGGGAAAAATTTTCCACTTGGGACAAAACTGAATTTTCTAAGTAAGGTGAGGTGTGAGCATTGAAATTGCCGAGGAAAGAATCTACCGAGTAATTGCCTATGATACTGCTGTTGTATGCTATTGCTTCGTTCTCTCCTTCCAATTCTGTCACTATGTACTTTTGGTGCAACTCTCGTTCAACCTTTATTTGATTCGGTTTTACCGTTGTAGGTGTTAGCTACCTATACCAATAGGTTTCATATTTCATGATTGGCTATGAAAAGGTCCAAATATGCTCTGCTTTGATGATTCAAAGATCACATATTTCCAAGAGAATCCAATCTGTGCTTATAGCTTGGTATGGACTCAAATTTTGATGGATGGTCCAACAGTCTAATCTGGATCATGTCATGCTTTAAATTTTCAGTTGTAGAATAGAGAAAGGAGTATGTCCAAACTGTTTAATCTTGGCAGACAAGTAGTTTAGGTAGAGAAAAAAGGCTCCCAACAGCTTAATCTGGGACCTTGGAAGAAATAAGGGTAGAAGTAGATAGAAAAACAAAAGAAAAAGCCAAAGAAAAGAAAAGGCAAGTAAGGGTCTGCAAGTCCAAGTGCACCCTCCAAGAAGAAATAAAAAATGCTAGGAAAATAGATGGGTAGGCAGTTGGGGTTGCAGAAGTTTCATTTCTTATAAGTTGCATGTGTGCTAACTTTGTTTACCAAAGCAAAATCAATGAATTGAGAAGGTGTCATCCTTCATCAAGTTGCAGCAAGCAAGAAGCATGTCTAACCTCCCTTCTTCCCCTTTCCATTTCATTACTAACACTCCTTCATCAGCTGAGATTCATGGGAGAGATTATGGTTTCATGGTGGTTCTTAATCTTTTCATAAGCCACATTCCTTGTCTAAAACTCTTTTCATTTTGATCTACTCCCTAAACTAAGTAAGTTTCAAATAAACTTAGTGATTTTCCCCTTCATTCACATTTTCCCCCATATTAACTCTAACTCTACTATGTAAATCCCCTATGTTACCTTTCCCCTACTAGTATTAACACCATGGTGTATAAACCCCAAATTTTGTATAAATATCCCTCCCCTTGGCATTATAGCCAATAAATCCTCTGTCAGGGATCAAATTGGCATCTGGTCACTTTGATGAACCTAAAACCTTACCCCTCTCCCTTCTTTGAAGTCATTCCACCCATTAAGCCTTTGATTGTAAAGAAAAAACCTTGTAAAAACCCCTCCTACCCATAACCCCTTTGAAATTATGAAAAAACCCAAAACCCACCTTTTACCGCTTTTTCCAAAGTTTCGGCGCATATATTTGATTTTCCAAAATACATTGAAAACCTTACAGAAACCCATATCCTAATGTTTTCCGCCGGGCGCATATTCCAAAACAAATAATAAATTAAACCCGCCCCCCCTCCGTATTATTCGATCACATCACCCTTCCGTCAACCGTCGGATCGGGCCCATATGATCTAACGGCCCTCATTGATATCGGAGCGGCCCCCACGCCCGACAGTTAGCACCCGAGAAAATGACAAAGAGTTGCGTCAGTCCTCGACCACGCATCACCCTCTCGAGTCTCTCGGAGCGGCCTCTGACAAAACCGGGGCTGTATCGTAAGCGGTCCGAGAAAAACCGTAACCACTATTGCAATTACTGCCCGGTTTGTTGGTCCCACGTCATGCCTACGTCAGAGCCACGTCGCCGCCACCCCGCCGTCGCATCACCTCATTCGTCCGTCCCTACGCTGACATGTCCGCCACTTCAGCTCATCCATGGACCAACCAGGGCCTGCCACATCACCCGGTGACGTCATGCTGACGTCATCCGACTCCGACCCCACCTAATGACGTCATGCTGACGTCATCCCAAAAGCGCGCCAATATTGCCAAAAATCTATTTTAAGCCAAAATTTCTCGTTTTTTCTACTTCTGCCGAAAGAGACTGTTGTTATTGCTGCATGAATTTGACGACCATACCAGCACCAACCTGCACCGTTCAACTCTGAAACCACGGGCACCTCCGCCGTACCTGCATTTGCAACCATCAGTGACAAACCGCAAGGTATTTCTAGAAATTATTCTCTGCACCTGGTTTTTGTCCAAATTTCTTCGAACAAACTGTTAAGGGAGTTTTTATGTTGAAACACTGAATTTACCGTCTAGTATCCAGTAACCTGCACCTGTTTCCCTCTGACAAGACAACCAACAGTTTACAAAACCTGCATTTGACTAAAACAACCGGAATTCACAGGTAGCTCGCGCAACCGTGAGCTAGAAACCTCTGCTGGCTAAATTCACCATAGAAAAGTTCTGGTCAGCCCTGCTATTTATCTTTATCAATCTGTTAAACAGTATTTCAATTGCTGTGTGCTCAATTCACCCTCTGGTCCCTGAAATTCACACTTTCATTATAAGGAATCACCTCTGTGTTGTTCTGCTTACTTCAACCAGTTCACCTGCAAAACAGAAGCTTAATAGACCATGGAAACTCCAATTGCACTGAACATCAAGCCTCTCAATACCCCTCACAGGGAGTTAGAATGGAAAGCTCTGGGAGATATGGATTATCAAATGTTAGATTGGTTTCCAATAGGCTCTAAATATAATATTCATTTGCTAAATGAGTTGAAATCCCAGCACCTTAGTGGAGCTGACATCCTAGGGATTTGGGACTCAAACTTGCCCATCTACAACCTCCCCCAGGTAAATCCTATGCCAGAATTGATCCACAGATGCCAGGAGTGCTATGATCCATGCCAAAGAGCTGTCCTCAGCCCCACAGGCTCAATTCTGTTCCATATCACCCCAGAGAGCATAAATGAGATGCTGCATTTCCACACTGCAAAACCATTGACCCCCCTCTACATGCAGAACTTGATAAAGAAGGGGACTAAGTTTTCAAATGACCAGGTCATCAAAATCAACCAGCTGTTTATACAACCAGGCTCTGAAGCCATCAGAACTCCTCCTATTGGATATGCATACTTAAATGAATTGGGCAGAATGCTAGTGGATTTGATCAGCTATGTCCTAGGGTTCAAGGGAGTGGAGGATGTGGATGATAGTATAATGGCAATGTTGTCTATATTCTCTCCTGGAAAGCCTCCAGCTGTACATTATGACTATGCCACATATGTTGCAGATAGGATCCATGACCAGCTAATGAATCTGCAAAGGGAAAGACTGTTCAGATACACTTCGTACATTTACCATCTATTCTTGTTTTATCAACCAGGCAGCTTCCTCATTCCCCTGAAACAAGTTAATGCCCAGGGGAATCCAAGGTCAGTTGTGTTTTGGACCTCTGTTTTTCATTGCACCTCTGTATCACCATACACATACTGTGAGTTCATAGACTTGTTCATTCATCCAGCTATGACATTATTGTATGGTGTTTCTCCTCCAAGGTTAACTGATGACATGAGGAGAATTCTACATCTAAACAAAACCTACAGCATTGGTAATTGGTACTTTTACCAAGACCACACAGTCATCAGAGTATATGGCTGTGAGTTGAAGCCTTACAGGCTGCCAAGGTATGTCCCTATGAGACTTTTTGCCCTAGAATATTTCAGGCAATTTGGGAATGCCGACTACCTCCACTTCCAAAGTAAGAACAAGAAGGCACAGTTGAAGGTAAGGAGCCAGCTGGGCCCTTTCCTATATAACAAAAAAGAGGAGGGATGGAAAGAGGCAAATAGTATCCTAGAGGCCCTCAAACTGCAAACTAGCTTTGAGTGGATACCCTATGACCCCAATCATTTTGTTTCCCTCAGGAGGATAAGATACAAATTGGGTACCTATTCACATATGAGGCTGCCTGAGATTGAGCAGTATGCCAATGCATTGAGCTGGGAAAAGGGTACCCTAGAAGAGGAAATTACTAGTGAAGAGCTGCTAGAAAGAGAGGCTAGAAATATTCAAAAAGAAGCTGACTTAGAAACTTGTGGACAGGTCCCCCTCTCATATAAAAGACAACTTGGAGCAGCTGCCTCATCCTCAACAACACATCAGCAAGCTGCCATGAATACTCCACAGACATCCAGCAAAGGCAAAGAAAAGCAGGTGGAACAGCCACCTCCAATGACTGAAGAGCAAATGGAAACACTAGTGCAGCAACAAGAAGAGATGGAGCAGCAGGGAGAAGTGCAGCAGCAACAGGAAGAAAAAAGGCAGGAACAGCCTGTCCAGCAAGAGAAAACAGTGGAAGCCCCTAAATCCACTGAACAAATTGTGCCTCCAAGGCAAGAAACTTCAGCTGAGGCATCAATCCTCCAAACTCCACAAAAGGAGGATACAAGCAGGAAAAGGGACAGAGAGACTCCCCTTACAACATCAGCAACTCATGGGGAGAAAATACAGAGAATCAATCCCTTCTCAGAGGAAGAAATGCCAATAGGACAGTCTTTTGGTATGGTCCCACCCAGCAGGGAGGCATCAGCAAGTTCCTTTCAACAGGAACAGGATAGAGCAATGGGAGGAGAAGTGAGTTCCTTGAATCAGCAAAGGGAAGGTGGACCCAGCATTAAACAGCAGTTCATCGACATTAAGAGGAGAAATGAGCCCATCAAAATACAGCTGTATAACCATCTGTTAAACATGGCTCCCACCAATCAACAAAGACTCATGTCTGCATATGATGTGCAGGAAGGCAAAATGATCATGAGTCATTTTATGCCAACAGCAGTGCAGCCCCAATCTGCCTCTGACTACTTGAGGACTAACCTGGAAGTCCTTGCCAAGGATATCCACCCAATGGACAAGATAGAACTGCATAAACAAACGGGTGAGATGGTCTATGCTTCCTTGGCAGACCAAACATTGGATAACTACAGGCTACAAAATAGCCTTAACAATACAGCCTCTCAGCTAGAGTTGGAGAGAGCGTCATCCCAGGCAAAGGACAACAGAATAAGGTCCTTAGAGGACATCATCATAGAGATTGGGCATGATCCCAACGATATCAAGGGCATACAAGAGATATTAAAATTGAGGGATGCAGACATGGCAACCTTGAGGAGAAAGATCAAACTCCCAGCCACAATTCACCCTCAAACAGATGATGTTGCCCAGCAAAGACATGATCAAGAGGCCACAACCTTTTTGATATCTCTGTATAAGCAGCTAATCCAAACTCAGGAAAAGCTGGGAGAATCGAAGGCTGCAAAAGCAGCACTACAGGCAGCCTTGAAACAAAGAGAAGAAGGGCAAACCTCCAAGCCTCCTCCTGAAGTGATCAACCTTGAGGAAGCTGCTCCAACTACTGCCCCTCCTCCTCAGCAAACAGAACCTACAGCACCAACTACATCGACAGCTGCACCAACAACAGAGCAGACTCATAGTCTGGATATGCAGAAGCTTCAAAGCGAAATTCAAGTCCTGGAAGCTCAAATGTTAGAGCTTAATCAAGCCAAAGAATCTTTGGCTAAAGTAAATGAAAGATATGACAAAAGCAAACAGAATGTGGCTGAGAAGGAAAGAGATATAAGAGCCCTCAAAAAGAGAATAACTGAGCTTGAGAAAGAGCTCACACTAGATAAGGTGACAGCAGAGCTCAAAACAGTCCTTTGGGCCAATATTGGCCAGTCCATTACTGATCAGTGGCAGTTCATTGAGACCATAGATGAACAGTCAGTACTCATTACAAAGGCAAATAGGGAAATACACATAGCAAGAGCAAGCCTTGGCAACATGCCTGATGCTGCCAATAGGATGATCAACATATTGAATAACAGGACAAGCTCTCAACTGACCACCATGGGAATCGCTCACAGGACTGAGACAATCTCAATGGTTAAAAGGGTCCTGACATTAAGAAACCTGGTTGGAACATTAGAAAGGAGAACCCAAGACATGCAGACCGAAATCAACAAGTTCATGGACAGGTTTCAGGTATTGCAAAACAGAGGCCTCCCCAGCCTACTAAGCAGTGTGGGAAGACTGCTTACCCATGAAAACTATGCTAAAAGGGTCAATGCCTTTGCTGCAAGTCAAATTGCAGGACAGCCCAGCACTTCAGCAGAATTAGGGCCAGCATCAGGGCAGACTCTATATAATAGGGTGGAAAACCTGTTTTTTATCATGAACGAGATCAATCATCTGTTCGATGTGCCTCCAAATTTCTATAAATATACAGAAGCAGATGAAACCATAGAGGCAATTGTCAAGCACCAATTGCCCACACAGGAAGTCTGGAATAAATTGACACAGATAATATTATCAAGCCAGAACCTGTAATGTTATGTTTCGTTCAATTTATAAGTGATCATACACAGGGAAAATTTTGGTAGATAAGCATACAGAGGAAAGATGAAAGGCTGAGCCAACTCAGCAGGGCTATTCGGTCACCACAGCAGTAAGCACAGTCACAGGTGGCAGGGCCGAGAAAATACAGCGCAGCAAACGTAAAGACACATTTTCCAGCATTAAAGTAAAGCGGTTCAACCGACTCACTGACCTCCAAAGGTCAAAATATCCTCTGACAGACTTAAAGAGCAGTTATGCTGCATTCAAAGCTGTAATAACTTCTTTTCTACTTTTTCTGTACGAAGTAATGAAGATATTTCTCTCTCAGATGACTCAATGCCTGAGATATTTTGTATAAACATTTCTATAAAGTCCCCTTCGCATGAGTTTGCAAGGGGTTGTTGTTGATTTCATTTCTATACTTCTGATGCTGTACAACTCTCAGAGAAATAATACAAAAGGTGGATGGAATTTCTAAAGCTCTGTGTTCCTTGATGCACTGTGGTGGCTGGCTGAATGTTACAGGATTCCTGCATGTTTCATAGCACAATAAGTCTTCTTTTAACCTCTGTGTTATATGTTTTCTAGTCTTTCATTTTCTTTCATGTTTCTGAGTCTTTACACTTAATGGCAAAGTAAAAGAATAGTTCCAGGATTCAATCACAGATTACCCTGAACTCAATCTAAGCTGTTATAAATGTTTTCTTCCAGATAGAGTAAATAAGGTGTAATTCTTAATTGCTACACTTTCAAGCTATATCTCTCACTGTGATAAATATTTTCAGGAATTCAAGTTTGCTCCTGAGGCATCTATCTCTTCCCCACACCCCAGCTTTAGTGGAAAATTCTTAAATGCTTTTCACTGGTTGTTTACATGTCACCATCATAATATAACTTTGTTATATGAAATATTTAATTGGCCCTGTAATCTCAGTAAATCACATCAAGGTTTCTAAACACTTATAGCCACAGACTCCATTGCCCAATGAAATAAACTTATCTGCAGATTGCACACTCCAAGTACAGAAAGATATCCCTCAACCAAAACATAAACCAAAAACCTGAGCATAATAACTAGCCTAAAATCATTTCAAAACAGAGACAAATTATAAAGAGAGAGCCCTCTCTGATTACAGTGTGGCTAGGCACAGTAATCCAAAGATTGGTTAGTGGTTACCCCGGCCGTATTCCCTTGGGAGTCATAGGGAACAACCTGGTCGCCAACATAATTGGCGACTCCACTGGGGACTTCTTAGGATTTTCCAATTTCTATACATCCCTCAAAGCCTGAAATCAAGCCTGAAACAAGTCAGGAGGCCTTTAAAACTGCTTCTGTGTAACATTGACAGTTTTAGGGAAGAGCTCTTTCAGTGAATCTTCATCTCAGCTTTGAAATACATATAGTCATTCCAAAATCTTTATCCAGTCCTTACAGATATAAAAACTTCCTATAAAATCCTAAAAAACAGTTAGAAGTTGGCTCCCAAGAAAAATCCACGGCATACTAGGGAAAATCCTGACCTAATCCACCCATCATTGTTGATAATCCAAATACCATCCCTAGAAACATTAGGAGGCAGCAAAGGCAGGAGCAGCCTGCTGATTTAACATCAGATTCAGATCATCCCAGCCTTATCTCTACCCCATGCAAGGTCCTCTTCCGGTCTACCCCTAATTCCCCTAGTTCACCGTCCACATCTCAGAGTCCTCCTCTCACATCTTCATCCACTGCACATATCCCCTTGACCAACACTCTAGGTTCACCCCTACTTGTCACCCCTGTGGTACCCACTGTTCCTATTATCCCAGCTGCCCCTGTTAATCCTCTAAACCCTGTAAATATGGCTAACAGATATGCACCCTTGCAGATACCAGCTAATGCTGCAGCCCTACCCCAAGATTACCAAACCAAAATCTCATATTTTGACTCCAACGGCCCTCTGACAGCTGTCCAGCATGCTAAGAGGATGCAAGACCATTTTGAGACCTATGAAATAGATGATGACAGTGTCAGAATGCGGATGTTTGTTCAAAGCCTAACTGGGGATGTAAGAACTTGGTTTAGATCCCTGAATGCAAATTCCATCACAACTCCTGATGAACTGTATCAAGCCTTTACTAGTAGATGGGAGAAGAAGAAAGATCATCTGCACATACTTGGGGAATATGACACTATCAAAAGAGGTCCCCAAGAGACTGTTTTGGAGTATTGTGCAAGATTCAACAATGTATATAACGCGATTCCACAAAACTTAAGACCTCCTCCTGATTTAGCCTTGTACAAATTCCCTGATGGTTTTGACCCTGACATGGCCTATCAGTTGAAGGAAAGAGATCCTCAATCCCTTGCAGAGGCCCAAAGGGTTGTTGTCACAGTGGAAGCCAACCTAATTGCCAAAAGAAACAGGGCAAGGTTGGAAAAGAGGACTGCTTTCAAAGAGGAACCCTCTGCCTTTGATCAAAAGCTGGATGCAATACTCAATGGAATGAAAAGATTAGGGGACAGAGTGGAATCAGTTGAAAGAAAATCATCATGGGAACCACCACAAAACAACCCTCCTAGGAATCCAAATTTTAGGAGAACTCAAAACCCAAATGTTGGCAAGACCAGTGCTGACCAAGACATAAGACCCCCTTTCCAAGAAAATTATGCAGAAACTTCCACATCAATAGAGCCCAATGAAGATCCTGAGATTAATTTAATGGGTCTAGATGGTGAAAGTCAAGTTTTCTTAACACAAGAAGATCATGAGGATGATGAAATCAAACTGTTCCAAACTAAATCAGGTGAATCCTTTGACTTCAAACAAGGCTATGATACTGCTGTTTATGAAGTCCATAAACAATACAAGCTGAGGAGCAGAACTGTGAATGTAAACCAGCCTGAAAAGATAAAGGATAATCAGTAGCTTGAAAGATTTATAGTCATAGAACCTAATGACAAAACAAATTCACCTGAAGAAGAAGTGATTATTGAAGAGATCACTGAACCACTGTCCTCAAAACAGCAGCCCGTGGTCACTTCACCTTCTCATCCTAATTTAAATGTTACTCCCCAAGAGATGAGTAAAAGAGGCAAGTCCCAAAGTCAAGATAAAAATCAAGAAAAAGATCTAATGAACAAGGAAGGGACTGTTATCCATAACCCCAAGACCCAATCTGAAAAACCTTTTGACCTAGAAACTGAAATTGGCAAACTAAAAGTAGCAATCCCGCTTTCAGAACTAGCCAAGCATGACATCTATAAACTACAGATCAAGAAGTCCCTTCAACTCACTAGCAACAAAGATGATGTCAATGTGCTGGATGACACCCCTGAACTACTGTTTGGCCCAGAAGTGGATGGAAAAACGGTAGTCACAGGGGTATTACCTTTCTATGTCAGTTTACATATTCATGATAAAATATAAAATAATGCAATGTTTGACTCAGGTGCCTCTCACAATCTCATGCCAAAAGCAGTCATGGAAAGATTGAATCTAGACATAACAAGACCATACAAGGACCTGTTTTCCTTTGACTCCAGCCAAGTCAAGTGTCTAGGTCTCATAAAAGATTTATGTGTGTCTCTGGTTCAATACCCAAACAAGACAATCCTAATGGATGTGGTAGTTGCTGATATTCCACCTAAGTATGGGATGTTGTTATCGAGATCTTGGGGAGCTAAACTCCAAGGTTCCCTGCAATTAGACATGTCATATGCCACCATCTCTGTTTTTGGGCAACCAAAAAGACTGTACAGAGAAACACTCATGAAATACATGGTCAGCAGTGAAGAAAAGCCTCAAAACTTTCCTATATATGCTGTCCATTCAGACATAGACTCATACATTCTCTTCAATGGCACCACAACTCCCTCAAAAGGTGAGGTTGAAACCAAGATACTCATACAGGAGGAAGACTTAAATAAAAGAATTACCACCCATGAAACAACAGTCAATCAAACACTAGATACTGCTGCTGTTCTAAATATCAAGCATACCCAATCAAATGATGAAACTGTCCTAGAAGACAAGCTAGGTGAAAAACCACAACTTTTACTCACATTGCCAGCCCATGAACAGATCATTAAATCTCCTTCCCAACAGGATATTCTATGGTTCCTTGAATTTGATGGCTCAGTCAACAAATTAGGGGCAGGAGCTGGAGTTTGGGTACACAATAAAGAAAATAGTCATGCAGAAGGCAGAGCCTATAGATTGAGCTTCAGATGTACTAATAACATGGCAGAATATGAAGCTCTTTTACTAGGCCTCAAGTTAGTAAAGTTCTTACAAGCTGCCAGGGTTTCAATCATGGGTGATTCAGATTTAGTTATCCAACAAGTTAAGGGAAATTTTGTCACCAATGACAAAAGACTAAGGACTTATAGGTCTGCTGTTGCTGAGGTACTAAACTCTTTCTCTGAATTCCAAATCACTAAAATTCCTAGAACCCACAATCTACATGCTCATAGTTTAGCCACCTTTGCAAGTACCTGCAAGCTGCCTTTTGAGCCTCATCATTGTTTTACAGCTGAGGTAAAACACAGACCCTCCATTCCAAACAATGTTAATGATTGGCAAGTATTTGAGGATGACAAGCAAATAAACCATTTTTTAACCCTACAGCAAGAATTTGCAGGATTAAATATTGACACTGATACAGCAAGTCAATCACAAATACTTGATGGAGCAAGTCCATCACAAATACAGTTTCAACAGATTACTCACCCAATATCACCTAGAACAGCAAAACAAATGCTAAATCCAACTATTTTCAACGAAGACAACATTCAGCAAATTCAATCAATCAATGGTGAGGAAGTGGCCAATGCTGAAACTGAAATCATAGAGCTGAAAGATAATTTTCTACCAGCAGGCCTAACCCCACTAGAGGATATCTTTGATTCAAATTATATCCCCAGAAAACCAAAAATACAGCCCTTAAATGCAGCCATTGAAGAATGCAACATAGGCACAATTGACAAACCCAAAATAATTAAATTGTCTGCTTCTTTACCTCCTGACCAAAGGCCTAAATACATTGACCTCTTTAAAGAGTTCCAGGATGTCTTTGCATGGAGTTATGAGGACTTGAAGTCCTATGACACCTCTGTTATCCAGCATACAATCCCTCTCAAACCTGATCAAAAGACCTTTAAACAAAAATTGAGGAGAATCAATCCTATGCTTCTCCCAGCAATGGAACAAGAGGTACAGAAAATGTTCAAGGCTGGCATCATAGCACCAATCAGATTCTCTGAATGGATCTCCAACTTAGTCCCTACAAGAAAGAAGACTGGTGAAATTAGGCTGTGTGTGGACTTAAGGAATCTGAACCAAGTATCCCTCAAAGACAACTATCCCTTACCCAAGATGGATCACATTCTCCAAAGGGTGGTAGGGGCCTCAAGGATCTCATTACTGGATGGATTTTCAGGCTTCAATCAAATCCTGGTGCACCCTGATGATCAAGATAAAACAGCATTCACTACCCCATGGGGAACTTTCAAATATGTAAAGATGCCTTTTGGATTGAAAAATGCAGGGGCAACTTTTCAAAGAGCAATGGATATTGCTTTTTCCAAAGAGATTCATGACTTTTTAGTCATTTACCTAGATGACCTTACACCTTTCTCAAAATCAGACCAAGAACATATAAAACATTTGAGACAGATCTTCCTAAAATGCAGAAAATATGGAATTTCCTTAAATCCCAAGAAATCCCTGTTTGGTTTAAAGGAAGGTAAGCTGTTGGGCCACATCATTTCTAAAGATGGCATTAGAATTGACCCAGATAGGATACAGGCTATCCTACAAATGCCCCACCCAAGAAATGTCAAAGAGTTGCAAGGATTCTTGGGAAAAATCAATTTCTTAAGAAGGTTTATCCCAAACTTAGCAGAACTAATCAGATTATTAAATAACATGCTAAAAAAGGATTCAAAAGTCAAGTGGACTGTTGAAGCCAATCAAGCCTTTGAAAGTATAAAACTGGCCCTTACCCAAACACCAGTGCTGACTAATCCTCGATTTGACAGAGAATTCATCATTTTCTCTTTTGCCTCCCAGCATACTATTGCTGTTGTTTTATTGCAAAAAGATGACCAAGGAAATGAGAAGCCAATTGCTTTCTTTAGCAAAGCTCTTAGAGATGCACCTTTAAAGTATCAAATCATGGAAAAGCAAGCTTATGCTTTGGTCAAAGCCATTAAAGACTTTAGGATTTATATCCTTTCCTCCCATGTTATAGCATATGTGCCAAGTCCTATTGTCAAAGACATTCTCACCCAAGAAAATTTAGAGGGCAGAAGAGGAAAGTGGATTGCCAACATCTTGGAATTTGACATTGAGATAAAACCTACAAAACTAATAAAAGGGCAAGGCTTGGCCAAATTAATGACAGAAGCAAATTTCCAAGCCTTAGACATTAACCAGCTGGACAGTGAACCGGAGCTGGCGACTCCAAAGATCAATGTAGCCTTTGAACAATCCCCTTGGTACTCTGATATATGTTATGTATTGCAAAACCTGTGTGCTCCCCCAGGATTGTCCAGAACTAAATGTAGGTTTTTAAAAATGAAAGCTTCTAAATTTTGTGTTATGGATGGAAATTTATTGTGGAAAAACCATGAAGGAATATTGCTAAACTGCCTAATTGAGAATGAAACTGACAATATCATAAAGGAATTTCATGCAGGTGACTGTGGTGGACACTTGTACTGGAAGTCCACTGTGGATAAAATACTAAGGGCTGGGTACTACTGGCCCACCATGTTCTCTGATGTCAAGAAATTCACCACCTCATGTCATAAATGTCAAGTGTTTGAGGGAAAGAGACAGTTGCTGCCACTTCCCTTATGGCCTATTGCAACAGAGAGACCTTTTCAACAATGGGGCTTGGATTTCATTGGGGAAATTCACCCCTCATCCTCAGGCCAACATAGATGGATCTTGACAGCCACAGACTACTTCACCAAGTGGATTGAAGCTGTTCCATGCAGACAAGCAAATGATTCCACTATCATTCAGTTCTTGGAGAACAACATATTGGCTAGATTTGACTGTCCTGATAAAATAATAACAGACAATGCTGCTGCTTTCAGATCCAAGAAAATGGTGAACTTCTGCCATAAATTTCACATCACCTTGGGCCATTCTACTGCATACTATCCCCAAGGTAATGGCCTTGCTGAGTCATCAAATAAAAGTCTGGTAAACATCATAAAGAAAGTACTAGAAGAGAACAAAAAGAATTGGCATAAGAAGCTTGTGAATGCCCTATGGGCAGATAGACTAACAACCAAAAGATCAATTGGGACTAGCCCATATGAGTTGGTTTATGGATTAGAGGCCAAATTTCCTTCATCACTAGGAGTGCCTGTTATGAAACTTCTTCAAGAAAGCCAAGCTGAACCAAATGATATGCAAAGAAGAATCAATCAAATCATATGTTTACAGCAAACTAGAGACCAAGTTTTCAGAAGAGTTCAAGTTCTACAAGAAAAATTAAAGAAGGCCTTTGATAGAAGAACTAAGGCAGAAGATTTCAACATTGGTGACAAAGTCCTCAAGTGGGATTCAAGAAGAGAGGATAAGGGAAAACATGGAAAATTTGATTCCCTTTGGAGAGGACCATTTGCTGTCCAAGCAGTACAAGGAAACAACACTTATTTCCTTAGGAGTCTCAATGAAACTGATTTGGATGAAGGCCCTGTGAATGGCAGGATGTTGAAGCACTATTTTGAATATCACCCATAAGTACACCCTGAGTTTTTCTTGTACATATCCAGATGTATATATTATTTTCTGTCAACATATAAAAATGCAATTTCTCAAAGTTTCTTAAACTACCAGCGAAAGGTGAATAGAATCAGAGGTCTACCAAGAAGAGAAGCACACAATTTTGGCATTTCAAAACAGCAAACTTCAAGATTGGCAAGAGCAGTCAAGGAGCAAGGCAATCTGACCTGCTGTTCTTGGTCTTTCAAAATGAAACACCACCCCCATGTGGAGCCACTGTTAGCTACCTATACCAATAGGTTTCATATTTCATGATTGGCTATGAAAAGGTCCAAATATGCTCTGCTTTGATGATTCAAAGATCACATATTTCCAAGAGAATCCAATATGTGCTTATAGCTTTGTATGGACTCAAATTTTGATGGATGGTCCAACAGTCTAATTTGGATCATGTCATGTTTTAAATTTTCAGTTGTAGAATAGAGAAAGGAGTCTGTCCAAACTGTTTAATCTTGGCAGACAAGTAGTTTAGGTAGAGAAAAAAGGCTCCCAACAGCTTAATCTGGGACCTTGGAAGAAATAAGGGTAGAAGTAGATAGAAAAACAAAAGAAAAAGCCAAAGAAAAGAAAAGGCAAGTAAGGGTCTGCAAGTCCAAGTGCACCCTCCAAGAAGAAATAAAAAATGCTAGGCAAATAGATGGGTAGGCAGTTGGGGTTGCAGAAGGGTCATTTCTTATAAGTTGCATGTGTGCTAACTTTGTTTACCAAAGCAAAATCAATGAATTGAGAAGGTGTCATCCTTCATCAAGTTGCAGCAAGCAAGAAGCATGTCTAACCTCCCTTCTTCCCCTTTCCATTTCATTACTAACACTCCTTCATCAGCTGAGATTCATGGGAGAGATTATGGTTTCATGGTGGTTCTTAATCTTTTCAGAAGCCACATTCCTTGTCTAAAACTCTTTTCATTTTGATCTACTCCCTAAACTAAGTAAGTTTCAAATAAACTTAGTGATTTTCCCCTTCATTCACATTTTCCCCCATATTAACTCTAACTCTACTATGTAAATCCCCTATGTTACCTTTCCCCTACTAGTATTAACACCATGGTGTATAAACCCCAAATTTTGTATAAATATCCCTCCCCTTGGCATTATAGCCAATAAATCCTCTGTCAGGGATCAAATTGGCATCTGGTCACTTTGATGAACCTAAAACCTTACCCCTCTCCCTTCTTTGAAGTCATTCCACCCATTAAGCCTTTGATTGTAAAGAAAAAACCTTGTAAAAACCCCTCCTACCCATAACCCCTTTGAAATTATGAAAAAACCCAAAACCCACCTTTTACCGCTTTTTCCAAAGTTTCGGCGCATATATTTGATTTTCCAAAATCCATTGAAAACCTTACAGAAACCCATATCCTAATGTTTTCCGCCGGGCGCATATTCCAAAACAAATAATAAATTAAACTCGCCCCCCCTCCGTATTATTCGATCACATCACCCTTCCGTCAACCGTCGGATCGGGCCCATATGATCCGACGGCCCTCATTGATATCGGAGCAGCCCCCACGCCCGACAGTTAGCGCCCGAGAAAATGACGAAGGGTTACGTCAGTCCTCGGCCACGCGTCACCCTCTCGAGTCTCTCGAAGCGGCCTCTGACAAAACCGGGGCCGTATCGTAAGCGGTCCGAGAAAAACCGTAACCACTATTGCAATTACCGCCCAGTTTGCTGGTCCCACGTCATGCCTACGTCAGAGCCACGTCGCCGCCACCCCGCCGTCGCATCACCTCATTCGTCCGTCCCTACGCTGACATGTCCGCCACTTCAGCTCATCCATGGACCAACCAGGACCTGCCACATCACCCGGTGACGTCATGCTGACGTCATCCGACTCCGACCCCACCTGATGACGTCATGCTGACGTCATCCCAAAAGCGCGCCAATATTGCCAAAAATCTATTTTAAGCCAAAATTTTGCGTTTTTTCTACTTCTGCCGAAAGAGACTGTTGTTATTGCTGCATGAATTTGACGACCATACCAGTGCCAACCTGCACCGTTCAACTCTGAAACCACGGGCGCCTCCGCCGTACCTGCATTTGCAACCATCAGTGACAAACCGCAAGGTATTTCTCGAAATTATTCTCTGCACTTGGTTTTTGTCCAAATTTCTTCGAACAAACTGTTAAGGGAGTGTTGAAACTCTGAATTTACCGTCTAGTATCCAGTAACCTGCACCTGTTTCCCTTTGACAAGACAACCAACAGTTTACAAAACCTGCATTTGACTAAAACAACCGGAATTCACAGGTAGCTCGCGCAACCGTGAGCTAGAAACCTCTGCTGGCTAAATTCACCATAGAAAAGTTCTGGTCAGCCCTGCTATTTATCTTTATCAATCTGTTAAACAGTATTTCAATTGCTGTGTGCTCAATTCACCCTCTGGTCCCTGAAATTCACACTTTCATTATAAGGAATCACCTCTGTGTTGTTCTGCTTACTTCAACCAGTTCACCTGCAAAACAGAAGCTTAATAGACCATGGAAACTCCAATTGCACTGAACATCAAGCCTCTCAATACCCCTCATAGGGAGTTAGAATGGAAAGCTCTGGGAGATATGGATTATCAAATGTTAGATTGGTTTCCAATAGGCTCTAAATATAATATTCATTTGCTAAATGAGTTGAAATCCCAGCACCTTAGTGGAGCTGACATCCTAGGGATTTGGGACTCAAACTTGCCCATCTACAACCTCCCCCAGGTAAATCCTATGCCAGAATTGATCCACAGATGCCAGGAGTGCTATGATCCATGCCAAAGAGCTGTCCTCAGCCCCACAGGCTCAATTCTGTTCCATATCACCCCAGAGAGCATAAATGAGATGCTGCATTTCCACACTGCAAAACCATTGACCCCCCTCTACATGCAGAACTTGATAAAGAAGGGGACTAAGTTGTCAAATGACCAGGTCATCAAAATCAACCAGCTGTTTATACAACCAGGCTCTGAAGCCATCAGAACTCCTCCTATTGGATATGCATACTTAAATGAATTGGGCAGAATGCTAGTGGATTTGATCAGCTATGTCCTAGGGTTCAAGGGAGTGGAGGATGTGGATGATAGTATAATGGCAATGTTGTCTATATTCTCTCCTGGAAAGCCTCCAGCTGTACATTATGACTATGCCACATATGTTGCAGATAGGATCCATGACCAGCTAATGAATCTGCAAAGGGAAAGACTATTCAGATACACTTCGTACATTTACCATCTATTCTTGTTTTATCAACCAGGAAGCTTCCTCATTCCCCTGAAACAAGTTAATGCCCAGGGGAATCCAGGTCAGTTGTGTTTTGGACCTCTATTTTTCATTGCACCTCTGTATCACCATACACATACTGTGAGTTCATAGACTTGTTCATTCATCCAGCTATGACATTATTGTATGGTGTTTCTCCTCCAAGGTTAACTGATGACATGAGGAGAATTCTACATCTAAACAAAACCTACAGCATTGGTAATTGGTACTTTTACCAAGACCACACAGTCATCAGAGTATATGGCTGTGAGTTGAAGCCTTACAGGCTGCCAAGGTATGTCCCTATGAGAATTTTTGCCCTAGAATATTTCAGGCAATTTGGGAATGCCGACTACCTCCACTTCCAAAGTAAGAACAAGAAGGCACAGTTGAAGGTAAGGAGCCAGCTGGGCCCTTTCCTATATAACAAAAAAGAGGAGGGATGGAAAGAGGCAAATAGTATCCTAGAGGCCCTCAAACTGCAAACTAGCTTTGAGTGGATACCCTATGACCCCAATCATTTTGTTTCCCTCAGGAGGATAAGATACAAATTGGGTACCTATTCACATATGAGGCTGCCTGAGATTGAGCAGTATGCCAATGCATTGAGCTGGGAAAAGGGTACCCTAGAAGAGGAAATTACTAGTGAAGAGCTGCTAGAAAGAGAGGCTAGAAATATTCAAAAAGAAGCTGACTTAGAAACTTGTGGACAGGTCCCCCTCTCATATAAAAGACAACTTGGAGCAGCTGCCTCATCCTCAACAACACATCAGCAAGCTACCATGAATACTCCACAGACATCCAGCAAAGGCAAAGAAAAGCAGGTGGAACAGCCACCTCCAATGACTGAAGAGCAAATGGAAACACTAGTGCAGCAGGGAGAAGTGCAGCAACAACAGGAAGAACAAAGGCAGGAACAGCCTGTCCAGCAAGAGAAAACAGTGGAAGCCCCTAAATCCACTGAACAAACTGTGCCTCCAAGGCAAGAAACTTCAGCTGAGGCATCAATCCTCCAAACTCCACAAAAGGAGGATACAAGCAGGAAAAGGGACAGAGAGACTCCCCTTACAACATCAGCAACTCATGGGGAGAAAAGACAGAGAATCAATCCCTTCTCAGAGGAAGAAATGCCAATAGGACAGTCTTTTGGTATGGTCCCACCCAGCAGGGAGGCATCAGCAAGTTCCTTTCAACAGGAACAGGATAGAGCAATGGGAGGAGAAGTGAGTTCCTCGAATCAGCAAAGGGAAGGTGGACCCAGCATTAAACAACAGTTCATTGACATTAAGAGGAGAAATGAGCCCATCAAAATACAGTTGTATAACCATCTGTTAAATATGGCTCCCACCAATCAACAAAGACTCATGTCTGCATATGATGTGCAGGAAGGCAAAATGATCATGAGTCATTTTATGCCAACAGCAGTGCAGCCCCAATCTGCCTCTGACTACTTGAGGAATAACCTGGAAGTCCTTGCCAGGGATATCCACCCAATGGACAAGATAGAACTGCATAAACAAACGGGTGAGATGGTCTATGCTTCCTTGGCAGACCAAACATTGGATAACTACAGGCTACAAAATAGCCTTAACAATACAGCCTCTCAGCTAGAGTTGGAGAGAGCGTCATCCCAGGCAAAGGACAACAGAATAAGGTCCTTAGAGGACATCATCATAGAGATTGGGCATGATCCCAACGATATCAAGGGCATACAAGAGATATTAAAATTGAGGGATGCAGACATGGCAGCCTTGAGGAGAAAGATCAAACTCCCAGCCACAATTCACCCTCAAACAGATGATGTTGCCCAGCAAAGACATGATCAAGAGGCCACAACCTTGTTGATATCTCTGTATAAGCAGCTAATCCAAACTCAAGAAAAGCTGGGAGAATCGGAGGCTGCAAAAGCAGCACTACAGGCAGCCTTGAAACAAAGAGAAGAAGGGCAAACCTCCAAGCCTCCTCCTGAAGTGATCAACCTTGAGGAAGCTGCTCCAACTACTGCCCCTCCTCCTCAGCAAACAGAACCTACAGCACCAACTACATCGACAGCTGCACCAACAACAGAGCAGACTCATAGTCTGGATATGCAGAAGCTTCAAAACGAAATTCAAGTCCTGGAAGCTCAAATGTTAGAGCTTAATCAAGCCAAAGAATCTTTGGCTAAACTAAATGAAAGATATGACAAAAGCAAACAGAATGTGGCTGAGAAGGAAAGAGATATAAGAGCCCTCAAAAAGAGAATAACTGAGCTTGAGAAAGAGATCACACTAGATAAGGTGACAGCAGAGCTCAAAACAGTCCTTTGGGCCAATATTGGCCAGTCCATTACTGATCAGTGGCAGTTCATTGAGACCATAGATGAACAGTCAGTACTCATTACAAAGGCAAATAGGGAAATACACAGAGCAAGAGCAAGCCTTGCCAACATGCCTGATGCTGCCAATAGGATGATCAACATATTGAATAACAGGACAAGCTCTCAACTGACCACCATGGGAATTGCTCACAGGACTGAGACAATCTCAATGGTTAAAAGGGTCCTGACATTAAGAAACCTGGTTGGAACATTAGAAAGGAGAACCCAAGACATGCAGACCGAAATCAACAAGTTCATGGACAGGTTTCAGGTATTGCAAAACAGAGGCCTCCCCAGCCTACTAAGAAGTGTGGGAAGATTGCTTACCCATGAAAACTATGCTAAATGGGTCAATGCCTTTGCTGCAAGTCAAATTGCAGGACAGCCCAGCACTTCAGCAGAATCAGGGCCAGCATCAAGGCAGACTCTATATAATAGGGTGGAAAACCTATTTTTTATCATGAACGAGATCAATCATCTGTTCGATGTGCCTCCAAATTTCTATAAATATACAGAAGCAGATGAAACCATAGAGGCAATTGTCAAGCACCAATTGCCCACACAGGAAGTCTGGAATAAATTGACACAGATAATATTATCAAGCCAGAACCTGTAATGTTATGTTTCGTTCAATTTATAAGTGATCATACACAGGGAAAATTTTGGTAGATAAGCATACAGAGGAAAGATTAAAGGCTGAGCCAACTCAGCAGGGCTATTCGGTCACCACAGCAGTAAGCACAGTCACAGGTGGCAGGGCCGAGAAAATACAGCGCAGCAAATGTAAAGACACATTTTCCAGCATTAAAGCAAAGCGGTTCAACCGACTCACTGACCTCCAAAGGTCAAAATATCCTCTGACAAACTTAAAGAGCAGTTATGCTGCATTCAAAGCTGTAATAACTTCTTTTCTACTTTTTCTGTACGAAGTAATGAAGATATTTCTCTCTCAGATGACTCAATGCCTGAGATATTTTGTATAAACATTTCTATAAAGTCCCCTTCGCATGAGTTTGCAAGGGGTTGTTGTTGATTTCATTTCTATACTTCTGATGTTGTACAACTCTCAGAGAAATAATACAAAAGGTGGATGGAATTTCTAAAGCTCTGTGTTCCTTGATGCACTGTGGTGGCTGGCTGAATGTTATAGGATTCCTGCATGTTTCATAGCACAATAAGTCTTCTTTTAACCTTTGTGTTATATGTTTTCTAGTCTTTTATTTTCTTTCATGTTTCTGAGTCTTTACACTTGATGGCAAAGTAAAAGAATAGTTCCAGGATTTAATCACAGATTACCCTGAACTCAATCTAAGCTGTTATAAATGTTTTCTTCCAGATAGAGTAAATAAGGTGTAATTCTTAATTGCTACACTTTCAAGCTATATCTCTCACTGTGATAAATATTTTCAGGAATTCAAGTTTGCTCCTGAGGCATCTATCTCTTCCCCACACCCCAACTTTAGTGGAAAATTCTTAAATGCTTTTCACTGGTTGTTTACATGTCACCATCATAATCTAACTTTGTTATATGAAATATTCAATTGGCCCTGTAATCTCAGTAAATCACCTCAAGGTTTCTAAACACTTATAGCCACAGACTCCATTGCCCAATGAAATAAACTTATCTGCAGATTGCACACTCCAAGTACAGAAAGATATCCCTCAACCAAAACATAAACCAAAAACCTGAGCATAATAACTAGCCTAAAATCATTTCAAAACAGAGACAAATTATAAAGAGAGAGCCCTCTCTGATTACAGTGTGGCTAGGCACAGTAATCCAAAGATTGGTTAGTGGTTACCCCGGCCGTATTCCCTTGGGAGTCATAGGGAACAACCTGGGTGTTAACAGTAGGGTAACCACATGTGCGACCAGTCGGTTGAGAAATATCCGTGGAGTTTTTCGGACCAATCCCTGCTAAGAATTAAACCATAAAATTCAGGGATATCAGCTACTAGAATGTCGATAACCTGGCATACTTTCGGGTTAGACGACAATCTTATGGTCACCTGGTTAAGTTCAACAATCACTTCGACTTGAGATCGATCAAGTTGAACTATGCGCACTGCGGATTTTTGTGGCTGAACATTCAATTTATCACATATTGATCTAGGTAGAATATTCGTTGAAGCACCAGAATCAACCAGGCAATTGTGCACGTTTTTATTGAAAATTTCATAAGTGAGAAGAAAAGGAGGAGTATGGGATCTTGACCTTCCTCCAATCAAGGCAATGTCATTTGGATCAATCTTATTGATCATGTTGGTTGGATGTCTTCCCATGTTGTGGGAAGCTACAGCTATAGGTAAAGATGTAGTAGGCACGGCATGTAATTCTTTCATCATTATTTTCTGTTGATGTTTCAATTTGCTCAATTCGTAAAGAGTGATATTAGCCCTAGTATTTTTCATGTCATCGATAATGTTATACTCCATTTCATCCGACACTATCAGTGTTCTTGATGGAGGTGCTTGATCTGATTGGACTCGACTAAATTGGGTCGCCCTAGCAGTTGTTTTCTTTGATGCGACCTTATCTTTTGTTGCAGGGCTTGCGCCTTTCTGTTTAGGGGTAGTTTGGGGAGGATCAAGTTGATTTTTGCTTCGTGTGCTAACAGGAAATGCTTCTTGATCCTCTTCTTGTGGGAGGATGAAATCCCACATTCCTTGTAGTTCCGCAACTTCTTCATCATCGGTCTGCCCTTCAGTGGTATTCTCTTCTTCTTCTTCTTCTTCAGATTCGACGTTTGAGACAGCATTGGGTGGTTTCACCTCCATGGGAGGATTTCTTTTAAAAGATCTGTAGGGCTTTTTTGAAGAAGTTTCTGCTACTTGTTTTCTTATGTCAATCATCTCATTGGACATGGCCTTTAACACCTTTTTTAATCCTTCCATATCGAAAGGATCTTTCGTTTGCTTCTTCTTGGTGTCTTCTTTGAAAGAGATTTTCTTAGATTTGCGTTCTTCTATTGCAGATCTCTTTTCTAGGGAAACTACGCGTTTTTCTACTGCTAACGCCTCAGTTAAGTTTTCAACTAAGGTCGTCTTGTTTGCCCTATCTACGAAGATAGCCAAGTTTGATGGTAAGGCCGTGATGTACCATTCACATCTTACTTCTTCGTTGGGTTGAGAAGCAGTGGGAATTTTGTTGAGGATCTTATTGAACCGTAAATTGAAATCTTTAATGGGTTCTCTAGCCTCAGCTTTAAGATTAGATAGGTCAATGATCAATGTCGTTGTTGATCTGTCATCGCCAAACTTGGTGAGGAATTGACTTTGAAAAGTGTCCCAACTTGTGATGGACCCGGAAGGTAACGAAAAGTACCATGACCCGGCTGTTCCTTGCATTGTATAAGGAAAAAGCCGGACAACAGCATCCTCGTTGGTAACTCCGTTGAGATTAACAGAAAGCATGAAATTATTGATATGCTCTTCAGCTAGCATGCATGTTTTTGGATTGAACTTAGGTAGCCATTTCTCAGGATGGGCCGGTATTGGGCTCAGGGGTGGAGGCATTAAAACCGCCCCAGGATTGTTCCATGGAGACTGGGCCATCGTTGAGCCGCTAGTTAATGAGAGTGCAGAAGACGATCCCTGATGCTGAGAAGATGAAGGTATTATGATCTTTGATGATTGAAGAGGAAGTGTTGTGGAAGATGGATGAGTGATTTGGGATGAGGATGTGGGTGGTTGACTTCGCGGTGAGGGTGTTGAAATGGACGAAGTAGATGAAAGAGTCTCACGGTCAGACTCTGGTGGTGTTTTCCTTGCTCTTTTCCTAGTAGGGAGAGGGAGTTGACTTGGTTGAATACCAAATTTCTCACTCTTCAATCTGGTCAGGGGATGAGCAGGATTGTACTGCGAAGTCATGCTGCTGTGAGATTTATCAGACTTCTGAGAAAAAATAGAGAATCCCTGGAGTTTACGAATCAAAGTTTGAATTTTCGGGGGTTCAATGATAAGTTGGTCTGATATATTAGGGTAGGTAGTAGCGGTGGATACTCGAGCGACTTCTAACTCCGGGTTTAACCGTACTGGAGAAGTCGGGGGAGTTGATGAGGGTGATTTACTCTCAGAATGGCATTTAGATTTTGACTTAGTTGCCATTCATAGTTCGTGCCCTCCTTCTAGTGCCAAATATGTTGAGGGCCCAGAAATCGGGTCAACAACAAGGGGGATACCCACCCAATCCGGAACTTGGTTGGCGGCTCCTTGCCCGTTTGGTGTAGCGGGTCCGACTGGGGATAATGGGTCCAGCTTCCCAATCTAAAGGATGTGCGTGTGTGTGTATATTTTGATGATGCTAATTTAGAGGTAATTTTTAAGCTAATTTAATTCTAAACTCTAAACTGACTCTATACTACAGTAATCTAACAAAAAAAACACATCTAATCTATACTAACCCGGGGTAGAATTCTTTCATTATGCGATCTAAAAAGATTTCATAACAATAACTGGTAATAAAGATCATTGAGCTATCATAAGAATATAAATCAATTAAGATAAACCATTCTGCATAAGAAGTTAGGCAAAACAGTTGTGAACAGCATATCGCATAACAGTTTATTCATATGTCAAACACAAACAAATGACTCCATGTACAAAAGTGCCAAATGGTAATCCACATATTCATACATTAACATATAAAAAAATCAGCTGTATATCACTCTAAGAATATGAGCAGAAATTAATCAAGAGATAAAAGTACCATTTATGACTGATTTCACTCACAAACTTCAAGCAATAACGATTTATCTCTACTTACTTCTAACATCTACTAAGAGTACAGAAGTGCAACATCAGTAGCAGACATTAAAATGCAAACATAAATAAATCTCGATCCATCCATTCATCAAAAACCCCCTCCGAGGGTGCAAAAGTGCATGTTCTGAGGACAAGTTTTTTGACAAATTTCCGGACCCTTCTCCAAATGCCATGAGAAGGGTTAAATACTACTAACTAACTAATCTTAATTACATAAATTTAGGAAACGACTTCAAATGACCGCCCTTTTACTAAAACAAATTTATTTCTAAAAATTGAATCTAATTTCTAACCATTTCTGTATCTGCTCCTTAGTGTCGTAAGCAATGCAAGGTTCGTCAGGAAAGAGTCGGCTGGTTGTCTTTTTCTTTTGCTCGAGCGATAAAATTAGAAATAACAAAAGCTGGCACCTCTTTCTGACAAACTAGAAGATATTTTTGAAAATCTTCCTCTGGCTGGGTGTATTTGCTGTGTGTATACTTAGTATAACCCAGATTTCTTTCAAACTGATTGTGTTGTTGCTATTTCGGTTTCCGGCCGTGTGAATGACTCAATGAGTTAGGGATTTCGTTGCCTGAACAATCTTCCATTCTTTGTTCCAGGATTTTCTGGAGCGTCCTCCCTCTTTAGCGTTTTTCTTTTTGCTTTACCCAGTCTGAGCTTCAGGATCTTTTGCAAACATGCTGCTTTTGTGCGCCTTTGACTCTGAGTCTTGGATAGTCTATTTTCATCAGTGTATGTTGAGTGATACTCTGGAATCCGTGGCCCTGCTGCATGTGGCATCCATCTGCGAAGGCATCTCCTCTCTGTTCTTCTAGTATTGGCGCTTTCCCCTTTTCCTTGGATGTTTCCTGCATATAGATTTATATTAGTTGCTGCCTTGCAGTTTACGCAAAGGAAAAGAGAAATGACGAAAAGATTGACATGAAAACTTTAAGTTCTAATGAATGCATAATCATGACACTCATAATGACTTGACTCTTCGAAAAATGCAACACGTTCATCCTTGGATACTCAGGCGTGTAATCATTAATTTCCCTTAAGGTGCGTGCTCAATTTTGGGTTTACAGATCATGCCAAAGAAACTTTGCGATGAGTGGTTTCTGCGATTCGCATCGCAGCAATTAATAGTCTCATTCATCGCAGATCGCAAATCGCAAGATCGCAGGTCATAATATCACAGATCGTAATATCGCATTTTTCATTTGATCACTGTGCGCTGCTTATGCGATGTTGCGATATGCAACGTCGCATATCGGCCATCGGCGATTCTTTTTTGTTTTCTTTTAAGGGTGCTTTCAAAATATAAGATGCGATGAATTTCGCATCGCTTCTTTGCAGGTTATTTATGCGCATAGGAAAACGCTTCACTCTCTCTTTGCGATGCGATATAGCTTTGAGGGAGTTAAATACAAAAATTTTGATAAAAATATTTTTGGGATTTTTTGTTAAGGGTCGCCCTTTGCTTGAAGTTATTGCTAATATCAAACAAAGAGGGGGGTTGTTGGTGACCACAACACCTCCCCATGGGAAAAATCTTCTGTTGGTTCGCTATTTGTAATTGAATAGGGGACCACTATAATGCGGGCCTGCCCATGCGTTCCCATGTCTGCTTTGGTAATACATTCACATCAGAACCTAGGTCTAGGATTACCTGATCCATTTCATACTCGCCAATCTGTGCTATCAATCTCATTTCCCTTCCGGTGTGCAATGTATGCTTTCCCAATTTTTGGACTATGCACGGTTCTCTTGACCCTGCGCGCCTGGTGTTCAACTCCTGGTAGTCCCTTAACTGCCTTATTTTCGCGCAACAGTTTCATGCATGTCTCCAAAAAGGTAGTAAGCATATAAGGATCCATCCCTAGCTCTGGTTTATCCTTACTACCTGAAGTGGAGGCCTCCGCAAAGCTCTTCTTATCTTCCATGAATGTCTCCTTTGTGCATTCTAAGTCAAAATCAGGGTCCTTTGTAGGAGCCTTGTGAACCCATATATCTTCCTTGGGCTGCTTCCCCTCATCCTCCCCTATGGTTGCACTGCTTCTAAGCACCATGTTCACATTTGGGTCTTCTTCATGCGGTTCAGACCTCATCATTTGAATATTTTGAGTTAGAGGAGGCCAGAGTATCCCTTTCTCACGCATTTGTGTAATCAACGTAGCACAATCTACCATTTCAAGATCAAACTGAGCACAATATGAACAGGATACTCTCATCTAGTTGGTACAATCACAGGCGTAGTGTCCTGGTCCTCTGCAATTGTAAAAAATTAACTGTTCACGGCCCCATTCCTCCTTGTCCACGACCTCGCCACTGAAATCTAGTGTGTGCCATCCCCGCCGATGGGTCGAGGGCTCGTGTTTCTGTCTGCATCCGACAGGCGAGGGTCCGATCCATCATTAACTCATAGCTACGACAAGTACGCTCGTTGTGGCCCACCGACCTACAAAAATTACAAAACAACTATTGGGGAGTCTGCGTATACTTCTGCAACAAATGACAATTATTCATCGTGTGTTTTCCTCCTATCTGATAGATCGTGCACCATAACATGGGTGTTGCACTCGGCCTTTCCTGTGCCTCTAGTCTCAACGGCATTGGTCCCCCTCTTGCCAAGTAGTTCATGAATACTGGACAGTGGTCCTTGTCATGGCCCTAGCCTTTTGATTTTATGCACCACAATTCCTCGCGGCCTCTGGTCGCGGTGCCCTATCCTTCTTCAAGCTCTGCATTTCCAAGCAGAGATTCTGTAGTTGTACGTGGATTTGTTGAACTCCCAGCCCCAGATACTGTATTGGTGTTTCATGAAACCTCATCGCCATTTCCAATGCTTCGGCTTGGGTAGAAATTTTTTGTTGTGACAGCGCCATCCTCAAGTGCCATGTTAGAGACACCACAAACCATGTGTGATTCTATGTGTCTATGAGCGTCATGTTAGCCTCGCAAATTGTACTCTTCACTCGTTGATCTAGATCCTAGGGGGTCTCGCTTGGAAGCATCGTGATCTCTTTAAATCTGATGATTGACTATGTCTCTGATTTCGCCCGGCTAAACTCTATGTTAAACGCATTCCAGATCTCTGCTATTCCTGCATTTGGGTAATCATTGGAGTGCTTGATATACCATTTCAATGCATGATCATGTAGCGCGCTCACCAATGTAGCCTTCTTAATGTTGTCGTCTGTGACCCCTTGTGCTTCCCATACTGTTGGAAATAATACTGAGAGGGGGGGTGAATCAGTATTATCAGATTAATCAAACTTTTCAAATGCCCAAAACATATACGCTACTTCAGCTAAGTGAACCAGCGTGTACACGCTACTGTGACGAAGTAAAACAGCGTATAAGCAGAAAACTCACAATTTAGTTGGCTTATTCTTCAATTAAGTGCATCAGGACATTATTCATCATATTAACAGTAAACATGTGCAGTATAACAGAACAGATAAAAAGCCACACACATGAACACCAAGATATAAGGTGGAAACCCAATGTGGGTGAAAACCACCTGCTGCAAGTTGTCTCTATCTTTCTTAATATGAAACTTCAGTTTACAATCTTTTGTACTGGTGCAGCCTTATACCAGTACGCAGGCTACAACCTGCAGAAGGCTTCAACCTTCTCTCGTTCTCCAAACTTCCTTGGAAGGGAGCTCCAACCCCCTTTTCTTTTGTACTAGCCAAAATACTAGTATGTAGGTGCTGACCTACAATCTTACTTCTTCCAGGTATCACTTTTCATACATTTTCAGACTTGGATATTCCTGAAGCACAACATTACAATCTGAAGACCACAATTCATTCAATTTTCACAACAGATCATTGAAGCATAAAACAACCAACTTTGAATCACTGAACCACTGAACCCTGTCAATCACCAGTTACCAGAACACAGAGCAGACTACAGAACTCTGTAATAACAGTCAGATCCCACTGTAAACCCAAATCAAGCTTCAAAAGATATACGCTACTTTAATGAGCAGAAACCGCGTATACACGCGCTTTTACCGAAGCCAACCTGCGTACAGATCTAAAAATGAACTTTCTCAACTTGCAGCTGTACCAGATATTAGTTAGACTCAGAACGTAACATTGCGACAATATGCAGATCTAGAAATACGCATAATCAACATGATAGTGCATTTCAAACCATTTGATCCCGATCTCTCCTTAGATCTAGTTCACCATCACCCGATGAGATCTCTCCTTAGCTCAGATCAACCAACTCAGAACCTGCATATCAGATCTCTTTCTCTCTTAGATATTCATGCCTTGTCGAAAAAGGATGTTTGCCTAATGATCTTCTTCTCCTTATATAGCCTTAGGCCTTTCTCAATACCAAGAGCCAAAACCATAGTAACACAATACCATCAACTTTAAAACTAGGGATCGACACGCCCGTCGAGACATAATGGTCCGAAATCATAGGCACAACTTCCAAGGTCTAACCACCATGAACCAAAGGAACCTTTCCACATACACGCGCTTTTTCTGAATCTAACTTGCGTGTACACGCGACTTGGGCTTAACGAAAGAGCGTGTATGAGCTTTCTTGCCATGCTGTACTGAGATCTGTCTTCTGATTGAGTTGCCATCACCTGTACTATCCTTTGAGCACCTGTACCATCCATTGAGTGAGTTGCCATCAAGGACAACACTTGAACCATAATGCCAACAATCTCCCCCTTTGGACTTGATGGCAACCACCACACACCACACCAAGTGTCACTATCACCAAAGACTCATACATACATCCATTTCTCAACTAAGTGAGGATATACAAAAAAATGACTCATCCACCCAACCAAGTGGGGATACATCAATATTGACTCATCCACCTAACCGTGATAATACATGAACATTTCATCATTCATCCCAGGCATAGTGGGGAAACCAACAAAGGTCGTTACATGACCTTGACACCATAAAAGAGACAAGAGAGATACATGACATAGAGACAACAGATCTAGACCAAGACTTAGGAAAGACATCAGCAGCATCTGATAAACATCTTGTTAGATCAGCAACTAGAATTTCTTTCTGAGCTCCTTCTCCTGAAACCAACAACCAAAAACATCTGAATGCCAACAATGCTTTATGAGACTTTTGAGCTGCTCCCCCTGAACCTGTGCCTGTTGCACTCCCTGAAACTGTGCCTGAATAATTCTGACATTCCTATTGCTGTTCAGAACTTCAGAGTTTTCCCTTGCTGTTCAGAACTTTTCATACGCGTTTTCTCCTGTATAAAACAGCGTATGTACGCGGATATTCTTTCTGCAACAAGCGTCCAGCATACACGCGACTTTCCCACCATGAATCCGCGTGTATACGCTCCTATTACTCCCGTAACCTGCGTATACCAACTTTTCTGTAGAACAAACAAATTTCAACAACAGGATGAAGCATTAACTACTCCCAGCTTTTGTCTGAGATATTCAAAAGTTTCCCTGGGCAGTGGTTTTGTGAGAATATCAGCAACTTGTTCCTTAGAAGGAACATACTCCAACTTGACCTTCTGTTCAAGCACTTGTTCCCGAAGAAAATGGTACTTGATTGGTATGTGCTTGGTCTTTGTGTGCATGACTGGATTCTTTGAAATGCTGATTGCACTTGTATTATCACATAAGATAGAGACAGGTGGAGTGCAAGTGATTTGAAAGTCCTGCAAGGTCTGCATCATCCAAAGAAGTTGTGTACAACAAGATGCTGCAGCTACATATTCTGCTTCAGCTGTAGATAAGGCAATCGAACTTTGTTTCTTGCTGAACCAAGATACTAATCTGGAACCCATGAAGAAAGCACCTCCACTTGTGCTTTTCCTATCATCCACACTTCCAGCCCAATCTGCATCTGTGTAAGCATGAAGAGTGAGATCAGTATTTCTAGGATACCATAAGCCATAGTTTTGGGTCCCTTGAAGATATTTGAAGATTCTTTTGACTGCCTGAAGATGAGTTTCCTTTGGGTTGGCTTGAAATCTTCCAACCATTCCTACTGCATGTGTAATATCTGGTCGAGTACCTGTCAAATAAAGCAAACTCCCAATCATGGATCTATAAGTGGGTTGGTGGACTGCTGCTGATTCATCATTTGCACTGAGGCTGCATCCTGTAACCATGGGTGTACATACTGGTTTTGACTCTTCCATGCCATACTTCTTCAAGATCTGCTTGAGGTATTTGGTTTGAGACAAGAAGATACCTCCTTCATTTTGTTGGATTTGCAATCCAAGAAAATATGTCAATTCTCCAAGAAGTGACATTTCGAATTCTTTCTGCATAACCAAGGCAAAGTTTTGACTCATAGTCTCTTCATTGCTGCCAAAAATAATATCATCTACATAAACAACAAGAATTAGCAATTTGTTATTTTCAATTTTTATATAGAGATTGCTATCTGCTGATCCTTTTGAAAAGCCTTGTTGGTGAAGATATTTGTCCAACCGATAGTACCAAGCCCTTGGGGCTTGTTTGAGCCCATAAAGAGCCTTTTTCAATCTGCATACAAGGTTTGGATCATTCCCAAGAATGAACCCATCTGGCTGCTCAATATATACTTCTTCTTCTAAGTCTCCATTCAGGAAGGCTGATTTCACGTCCATTTGAAATACCTTGAAGTTTTGAAAGCTTGAGAGAGCAAGGAACATTCGGATGGCCTCTAGTCTTGCCACAGGAGCAAAGGTCTCTTCAAAATCTATTCCTTCTTGCTGTGCATACCCTTTACAAACAAGTCTGGCCTTGTTTCTAATTACTTCTCCATTTTCATTTAACTTATTCTTGAAGACCCATTTTGTTCCTATTACATTCTTATCTTTTGGTCTAGGAACCAATTCCCAAGTGTTGTTCCTTTCGATTTGCTCAAGTTCTTCATCCATTGCTTTGACCCAACATTCATCTTTGCATGCTTCTTTCACATTTTGTGGTTCAATGGAGGAAAGTAGAGCCAAGTAGCTTGAAGCTTCTGCAAGTGTCCTTCTTGTTTGTACTCCTGCTTCTTTCTGCCCCACAATCTGAGTTTCTGGATGATTCTTTTGGACATATCTGGATGGAGTCTTCTCTTCTATTCTTGTCTGCTCCTCTGGTTCTTCTTGAGATTCTTCTTCTTCTTGAGGTTCTTCTTCTTCATCATTTCGCCTTTGAGAGTAACCTTCATCTTCTTCATGATGAACTTGCCTAGGAATATATCCCTTCTCATCAACCACTATATCAATACTGTCAATAATTCTGCCAAGTCTTTTATTGTAGCACTTGTATGCTTTGCTATGTGGAGAATAACCAAGAAGAATGCCCTCATCTGCTCTAGGTTCAAGTTTGCCAAGTTGCTCATCAGTGTTCTTAATATAACATTTGCTCCCAAAGATTTTGAAATGCTTCACGGAAGGAGTTTTACCACTCCAAAGCTCATGAGGTGTTTGAGTGCTGTTTACTCGGACATTTGTTTTGTTAAGAATGATAACAGCAGCATGTGCGGCTTCTCCCCAGAAGGTTGCAGGAGTACCTGATTCATCGAGCATAGCACGAGCCATTTGTTGGATAGTTCTGTTCATTCTTTCCACAACCCCATTTTGCTGAGGAGTTCTAGCTGTAGAGAATTCTCTTCTTATCCCATGTTCATCGCAGAAATCAAAAAATTCATTTGATGTGAACTCCCCACCTCTGTCAGATCTGAGGCACTTGATTTTGTGTCCTGATTCATTTTCGGCCAATGCTTTGAAGGATTTGAATTTTTCGAATGCTTCATCTTTGTGCTTCATAAGCCCTAACCAAACAAACCTTGAGAAATCATCAATGAATAATATCAGATATTCTTCTCCTCGAGGTGACCTTTTCCTAAATGGACCACATACATCTGTATGGACTAGCTCAAGAGGCAAGCTAGCTGACCCTTCCTTCTCTGGAAAGTTAGTTCTGGTCTGTTTTCCAAACTGACAAGATTTGCATATGGTGTTGTCTGGAATTTTGATATCTGGAAGATCGCGAACTGCCTGATATTTGCATGCTTTCCTTATTTGTGAGAAGCTTAGATGTCCCAACCTTCGATGCCATAACCAGTGCTCTTCATCCTTGCTAAGATAGCATTGTTGTTGTTCTTCTTCAAATATGTACAGATTATTTGGAGTTCTTTTGCCTTTGAGAACTGTTTTACCTGTATCAAGATCACGAACAAGACATCCATTCGATCTGAAAATAACCTCTGTTTTTTGATCACACATCTGGCTGACACTTAGAAGATTATGTTTCAATCCATCAACATACAAAACATTTCCAGCCTTGACCTTTTCTTTTAAAGGAGCAATACCTTTTCCTTTTATAGTAGCAGGAGTATCATTTCCAAAAGAGACTTTCTTTCCCTTTTCTAAAGTAGAATAAGATTCAAGTTTTTCTTTATCACCTGTCATATGTTTCGAACATCCACTGTCAATGTACCATAGATTTTCCTGTCCTTCTGCATAAAATGCTATCCCACATCTTTCTGTTTGAGGTTCCTTTATTCTCCATGTTTTGGTGCTTGTGGCTTGTTCCTTTTTCTCCTGAAACCTGCTCCTGCATTCAGAGTCTTTATGACCAAAATTATTGCAAATAGAACATTCAACTTCATTTTCAAGCACCGAAAAGTTGTTATAGGTCCTTTTTGTAATCCCTGTCATACTTCTTTGTTTTTGAGCTTCCCTAGTCATGATTGTTTTATATGCAACACATTGAGCTGCTCTGTGACCAAAGTTGTGGCAAGAAAAGCATTGTCCATTGAAGAAGCTTCTGCGGTTATTGAATCTACCAGCCAACTGATTGTAATTTCTATTTTCATCTATTCTTGAGCCAAACTGAGAAGATTTTACCTGTGGTTGGTTGTAGCTTTTGTTCATCCTTAAGGAGGATTGTCCCTGATAGTTTCTGTTTGTAACTCGTCCCTGCTTTACCTGATTATCTTCATTGTTCTTCCGCTCATTTCCTTTTGCTGCATCAAGATAACTTTTTGAGGTGGATGCTTGAGAGGTTTCTCCATTATAGCCCAAACCTGTTTTGTTTAGAGGAGACCGCTGCACACTAATAATCTCATCCAAGGTTTCAGATCCTTTGACAAATTTAAGATTAATAGTTTTTGTTTTCTCAATTTCTTTTCTGAGACCAACAATTTCACCTTCTAGTTTTTCAAGATGTTTTTCCTTTTCATCAATTTGAAATTGCAAAGTATCAATAATCACATTCCTTTCTTCTATGCTTCTCTTGAGTCTAGTGATTTCATTATAGAGATTATCCACATCTATAGCATCCTCATAATCATCATCTTCAAATGCCATTAACAGCTTATATTTATTACCTTGTTCATCTTCATCACTGTTTGATAAGCCATCACTATCTTCATGGGTGTAGTAGCTTTTCCTATTTGCACTTTGTTTCTTGTTCCATCTAGCAGGTTCTTTTCCTTTATCCTTATAAGGACATTTTGCAGCATAATGACCTACTTTCCCACAAGCAAAACATTTGAAAGGTAGCTTACCTCTGAACCTTCCAGAACCCCTTTGAAGATTTCTGACAAAATTTGATTCTTCTTCCTCTTCTTCTGGAACATGGCTTGCTTCATAGTAATCTTCTTTTCCTGATGCCTTAAAAGCAGCTTCCCTTCTCTCAGATGGACCTCCCTTTCTCATTTCATAAGCGGTTAGAATTCCATGTAGCTGAGACATAGTGAGAACACGGAGATTTTCTTTTTCTTCTATTGCAGATACTTTAGATTCAAACTTGGGGGATAAAGATCTTAGAACCTTTTGAACTACTATAGTTTCTCTTATTTCTTCACCCAAGTTTTTCATACAATTAACAATCTCATCTACCCGGAGAAAATAATTAGCCACACTTTCATCATTATACATCCTGAGAGTCTCATATTGAATCCTGAGTGTTTGAAGTTTAGCTTCCTTTACCTGTTCATCTCCTTCATAGCTAGTGATCATTTTGTCCCATATTTCTTTTGCTGATTTGAAGTGCATGACCTTCATGAATTCTGTTTGAGATATACTTCCTAATAGGGTAGCAACTGCTTTTGCATTTGTTTCATATGCCTTTTTTCCATCTGGATCTGTAGGAGTAGCTGAAGGAAAAGCATAACATTTTTCTACAATGTCCCAAACTTCTGTACCAAGAGATTGAAGATATGCAGTAACTCTTACCTTCCAATAATTGAAATTTGTTCCATCAAAAACCGGTGGCCTGATTGATGCTTCTTTCTCGTAGTTGCTCATGATGAATGATCTTCCTTCAAGCGATCAAGCTTCTCTGAAGGACCTGCTCTGATACCAATTGTTGGAAATAATACTGAGAGGGGGGGGTGAATCAGTATTATCAGATTAATCAAACTTTTCAAATGCCCAAAACATATACGCTACTTCAGCTAAGTGAACCAGCGTGTACACGCTACTGTGACGAAGTAAAACAGCGTATAAGCAGAAAACTCACAATTTAGTTGGCTTATTCTTCAATTAAGTGCATCAGGACATTATTCATCATATTAACAGTAAACATGTGCAGTATAACAGAACAGATAAAAAGCCACACACATGAACACCAAGATATAAGGTGGAAACCCAATGTGGGTGAAAACCACCTGCTGCAAGTTGTCTCTATCTTTCTTAATATGAAACTTCAGTTTACAATCTTTTGTACTGGTGCAGCCTTATACCAGTACGCAGGCTACAACCTGCAGAAGGCTTCAACCTTCTCTCGTTCTCCAAACTTCCTTGGAAGGGAGCTCCAACCCCCTTTTCTTTTGTACTAGCCAAAATACTAGTATGTAGGTGCTGACCTACAATCTTACTTCTTCCAGGTATCACTTTTCATACATTTTCAGACTTGGATATTCCTGAAGCACAACATTACAATCTGAAGACCACAATTCATTCAATTTTCACAACAGATCATTGAAGCATAAAACAACCAACTTTGAATCACTGAACCACTGAACCCTGTCAATCACCAGTTACCAGAACACAGAGCAGACTACAGAACTCTGTAATAACAGTCAGATCCCACTGTAAACCCAAATCAAGCTTCAAAAGATATACGCTACTTTAATGAGCAGAAACCGCGTATACACGCGCTTTTACCGAAGCCAACCTGCGTACAGATCTAAAAATGAACTTTCTCAACTTGCAGCTGTACCAGATATTAGTTAGACTCAGAACGTAACATTGCGACAATATGCAGATCTAGAAATACGCATAATCAACATGATAGTGCATTTCAAACCATTTGATCCCGATCTCTCCTTAGATCTAGTTCACCATCACCCGATGAGATCTCTCCTTAGCTCAGATCAACCAACTCAGAACCTGCATATCAGATCTCTTTCTCTCTTAGATATTCATGCCTTGTCGAAAAAGGATGTTTGCCTAATGATCTTCTTCTCCTTATATAGCCTTAGGCCTTTCTCAATACCAAGAGCCAAAACCATAGTAACACAATACCATCAACTTTAAAACTAGGGATCGACACGCCCGTCGAGACATAATGGTCCGAAATCATAGGCACAACTTCCAAGGTCTAACCACCATGAACCAAAGGAACCTTTCCACATACACGCGCTTTTTCTGAATCTAACTTGCGTGTACACGCGACTTGGGCTTAACGAAAGAGCGTGTATGAGCTTTCTTGCCATGCTGTACTGAGATCTGTCTTCTGATTGAGTTGCCATCACCTGTACTATCCTTTGAGCACCTGTACCATCCATTGAGTGAGTTTCCATCAAGGACAACACTTGAACCATAATGCCAACACATACTGCTCTTAGCATTAACCAGAACTGGTCCGAATCCTCATTCCCTACTCCTCTGAATACGGGTAGCTTGATCGTAATCACCATGCTGAACTGCGGGGCTGGTGGAGGTGGAGTGGGTGGAGATGGAGGTGAGGGATGTGAAGCGGGTGGTGGTGTGGGTGGGGTTGGTAACTGCAAAATGTGTTGCCTTATCAAACTGACTGCACTTCTCGGATAGACCCGAGCGAGATCTTCCTCGCCCTCTTGCAAAGGTGAAATTAAGGGACCGTTTCCTAATCCCTCACTACCTTTGTAGATCTTTCTGCTCTGCGTCATTCCAAACATTAATGTATTCACATAACCCACTTTTCACATGACAGCATCTTAATCCAAGTATTCAAAGATTTAATGTACTTACCTCGCGGTCCCTTGAGAAAATGTCGTTCTGCTTCGTTGTAGCTCACGGTTGTGTCTACCATGAACTCAATGATAAATCCCCCTATGATCTGGTCAAGCCAATGGTCCACAACTTGTGTGATTTTATCTTCTAATGCCTCTAGTCTGCGCACTAATTCCGAAGTCCACACTATCAGTTGGTCTAGCTTACACCTTCCCTGGCTGTCAGCTAGCCTCGCGATCCACTCATACATTTCAGAAGGAAAGGATGTGAAGAAGATCTCATGGATTTCTGTATACACATAGTGATCCAGCCACCTTTTCTCGGATACCTACAGAGTTATGTTTTCCTGCATCAAAAACTCGTGAATCTTCTTGTCCAACCACTCTTCAATTTCCTTCTTTGTTGGGTTCCAATGGCACGACATCAGACATCCCTTAGGCAGATCCTGGTCCCGACAATGGAACCATTTGTTGGCTACGTGGGGCCTGACCCAGGTTCAGTAGTGAGTTTAGCCAAGAAAATCTTGGTACTACTGGCCCTTTCGGCAATAGTCTGTGGAGCGTGGACTGAGGTCTCACCCAAAGTAGTATGGGAGGGTGCTGGAACCAGGTTTCTACACCCTAGGGATGTCTTGATGAAGGTTCTGGAGGTTCACGATCCTAATCTATGTGTTTCGCTACTCTGCGTAGCTTTCTATTCTTCACAACCCCTATTCACCTTCGTATTATTCCGATCCAATCCGATCCTTACTATTATATTAGTGCTTAACTTGGTTTGTGTGGACCCAATATTCTTATTACTTGTTCCACTTTCAGACTAGTGCGTGTACTTGAAAATAATATAAATGCATAAAGAATAACCAGAACATAGAAATACAGATCTACAAGCATATGCACAATATTTTGAATCAATCTTATCTTTATTAATACTCAAGTTCAGTTACAGACCCGACTCTGCCCTGCGCACTCAACTGCAGGGGTCCGTGCACTCAGCTGTGGATTCTACTTGGCCTCTGCACACTTAGCTGCAGAGCCTCTATCTACTACTATGAATCAATACACTTCAGATTCACCTCTATCTTCTAACCATGCCCTCGCATCTATCTGTTACTTATCAAAACTTAGACTGACTTTACCCTTAGAGCCTCGCTTTATTTATACAATCCCATGGTCTATGGACCATGGGTAGGCCGACACACTTTAAATTAAATTACATTATCTTAGTGCGGACAACCCTAGACTCTCACGCTCCATGCCCACCTTTCGCAGGGTCTTTACATTACTCTTGACCAAAATTCGAGCTTCAAACCCCAAAAACATGCTATGGGGGGTTCCACTACCCAACACCTGTTATAGGCAAAAGGGAGATGAAAGAGTAATAATCGCGACTATAATTAAAAAATCAGCGATGACATTGCGACAATGAAGGCCAAACCCACGATGGGTGAGAAGAATGAGGGAAAAATAAAAAATATTCAAGACTAGACAAAATTGAGTGTCCTCAAGCAATCACCAGCAAGTGAAAACAGTTACAGAGAAGCAAACAAACCATAAAACTAACGGTTGGTCAAACTCATCACAAGATCAGGGTGAAGGATGGGATGGAAAGGGTTATAGCTTCCCCAATGGAGACGCCTTTTTTTGTCTAGTCAATCATCCCTGTGGACAGAGACGATCCCTCTAGCTCAATGAGTGGGACTAGCAACCTACGTGATAATCTATTATAAACTTTGCTAAGTTTCAATTGAAATAAGAGACGAAGAAGAGTTCTGATGCTATCACATCTCCCTTTGTTGAATGCCTTGAATCACTTGCATCACGGGCTCAGTCCTGCTGCTCACAACATTTAAACACCTGCAGAAGAGATCAAGACACAACAAGGCATGAAAATACAAATAGCATAATCAAAAGTAACCTACTTAAAATATCAAGGAGCATTAAGATAAATGATACATAAGCATACACATTTATGGAAAATGAACCAGTAGTTGTATATTAATATAATATGTTAGGTAAACTTGACTCAGGATAGAGTCAAAGTTGACCATGTTAAACAGTGATGGTTTTGGGGCACATGGTATTGTGCACCCATGGTATTCTGCCCATGGTAGTATATGTAATGGAGCTTATAAAATGCTGGAAGGACTTCATTGTAATGCAAGACCTGGAGGTGAGCGGTGAAGGCTCACTTGTTCGAATTGGCCAGGGTTTTGGCCAATGCTAATGAGATCTTATTAGGATGGATTTTTCCTCGATTTGGGGTTTTTCCGGATAAACTTTTGTGTTTATGGTTGTTGCTGATTATTTTTATATTTATTCCTCTCAATAATTATTTATGTTATGCAGTAAATTTCTTAACAATTGGTATCAGAGCCAGATATTGGCTTCAAAGGGATTCTTTGATGCCAGGGGTTTATTGAGATCATTACCGGTTTGGAACATGTTGACGAATTGTTCAGGATTCATGCGGCTATTTAAAAAAGGTCAGCAGAAGAAAAGTGTTCATGTGGCTTCGAAAATTGTTCGTTTTCTACTACGTGAGGCCATTGGTGCTGGAATCTACGAGGTTCTCGTCGGGCTCACAGTTGGAGCGGTTTGATAGAAGTTTTTGAGCAAATCAAATTGAGAGAGGATGGATCAGAATCGTAGCAGCAATAAACAAAAAAAAAAAAATTAGTGGAGTTAAAATTATTCCATGTAAATGGGCATACTACTGTAAGACCTGGTAAGGCATGTGTACCCCTCGGTGATCACCGGTAAAGTCTGGGTTAGACCTAGGTGATATGGGGGATGTCGGGTTAACAATACCCTGGGCAAAAACATTGAGGGGGGTAAGAGCTAGAGTGAGCGGGATTGTCTCACTTAGCAGGTTTGGCTAGAGTTAGTCAAGGAACCCCAAGTCAAGTTTAAGGGGGGAATATTGTTAGGTAAACTTGACTCACGATAGAGTCAAAGTTGACCAGGTTAAACAGTGATGGTTTTGGGGCACATGGTATTGTGCACCCATGGTATTCTGCCCATGGTATTATATGTAATGGAGCTTATAAAACGCTGGAAGGACTTCATTGTAATGCAAGACCTGGAGGTGAGCAGTGAAGGCTCACTTGGTCTGATTGGCCAGGGTTTTGGCCAATGCTAATAAGATCTTATTAGGTTGGGTTTTTCCCCGGATTTGGGGTTTTCCCAGATAAACATTTGTGTTTATGTGCTTATGGTTGTTGCTGGTTATCTTTATATTTATTTCTCTCAATAATTATTTATGTTATGCAGTAAATTTCTTAACATAATAAAGGAGGAAGCATACAACCAAGCCTTGATGTCAATGGACTCTCCTTGAATGAATGTCCAAGTCCAAGCTTTAGCTCTCCACGCACTCCTTCTCCAAGCCAAACGAGTAGCATGTAGGCACAATCTCAGCATAAGGGTGCAAATAGCCAAAGACCAACAATTTGGGAATGGGAAAAGATGAATATATAAGTAGGAAAAGGGAGTTAGGATCTCTCCAAAGATAGGAGTAGGCCCTCATCTCAAGGAGTTATCTCATAGGGATAAGATCAAAAGGCCAAGTTGGGGGAACTTGACCTCATCCACGGCGAACAACCTCCAACTCATTGCTTTGGAAGCTTTTAGATCAAGAAGCTTCTCATCCTATTTGGGAAAATTTCCTTTTAGGGATCATCACGGGTATTCAAGAAAATAGAGAAATGGCATCACAGGGCTAGTATAGGAAACTAGGAATCATTGCGGTTTTTGACATCATAAGGGTGATGATTCTAAAATTAGGGTTTTAGAGCCATTTCCTTCAGGGGAAGATCAAGGAATTTTCCAATTAGTGTTTTAGGGAGGATCTAAGCTACATATCTAAATGAGTACACTGCATGATGGTCATGTTTTGGGCACTTCGGGGTATGTCACAAGGAAATGCAGGAGGTGTGACAAAATATTGTGTAACAGGGGAAGAGAGAGGATTGGAGGGAAAAAAGAGAGAGAGAGAGAGAGAGAGAGAGAGAGAGAGAGAGAGAGAGATGGGGGAAGAGGGAGGGAGGTAGGAGAGAAAGGGAGAGAGTGGAAGTACGAGAGAGAAAACTTGAGAGAGAGGAGGAGAGAGGGAGGGATAGGGAGATAGAGTTGGAGTGGGAGAGAGGAAGGGAAGAAGAAATACATAGAGAGTGAGAAGTGGGGAGATATGGGAGTGATAAGGGAGAGATGGAGAGAGAGTGTGTATGTTTGGGGGTGAGATAAAGATACAAAGAAGGAGATATGGAGAGAAGGAGAGAGGAGAGAGGGAGGAATATAGTAATAGAGTTGGAGAAAGAGAGAGAGAGAGAGAGAGAGAGGATGTGAGAGAGTGGAGAGAGGGAGGGAAAGAGAGATGGAGTTGGAGGGTGAGAGAGATGGAGGTAATAATAAAGAAATAGAGACAAAAAGGTGGAGAGAGAGAGAGGGAGTGATAAGTAAGATTGAGAGAGAGGGAGAGAGGAAAACAGGAGGGAAGAGAGATAGAAGCGGGGGAGAGGTAGAGAAGGGGAAGAGAGAGAGAGAGAGAGAGAGAGAGAGAGAGAGGGAGAGGAGGAGGGGGGGTAGATAGATAGATTGGAGAAGGATAGTGTATGTTTTGGGGGTAATATAAAGAGACAAAGGGAGATAGATATATAGATGGAAAGTGAAGAGAGAGAAGAAGAGAGAGATGGAGAGAGGGGGGAGGGATAGAGAGATTGATATATATGGAGTGAGAGAGAATGTGTGTTTGGGGAGTTGAGATAGAGAGACAAAGAAGGAGAGATGGAGGGAGGTATAAATATAGATTGAGGGGGGGAAGAGAGAAGAATATTTCTTGGACTAGATGCATTGATTTTAGTGTAGATGGTGATTTCTAATCCTATTTTTTTCCTTGCACTAGATGTATTGATTTTAGTGTATATTTTAATTTCTAATTATATTTGATTGCTTGCATTAGATGCATTGATTTCAATGTAGATTATTTCTAATCCTATTTGATTGCTTGCACTAAATGCAACATTGATTTCAGTGTAGATAGTGATTTCTAATCCTATTTGATAGCTTGCACTATATGCATTGATTTAAATGTAGATGATTTCTATCTTATTTTGATTTCTTTCACTAAATGCCTTGATTTCAATGTAGATGGTGATTTCTAATCCTATTTGATTTCTTGCACTTGATGCATTGATTTCAGTGTAGATGGTGATTTCTAATCCTATTTGATTTCTTGCACTAGATGCATTGATTTCAATGTAGATGTTGGTTTATAATCCTATTTTCTTACTTTCACTAAATGCATTAATTTCACTATAGATGTTGGTTTATAATATTGTCTCCTTACTTTCACTAGATGCATTGATTTGAGTGTAAATGTTGTTTTCTAATCTTATTTGATTACTTGCATCAAATGCGTTGATTTTAGTGTAGATGTTGATTTCTGATTTGATGTAACTAGATGTATGATGGTGTAGATGGTAGTGGTTTGGTAATATTGAGTAACTTTTGTTCTGTGTGGGTACTACTATTGATTTGCAAGGGTAGCATTATCATTTACATGCTTCATCTTATCACAATCTCCTTCTTTTATGGTTGAGAAATCTAGGGAAGTTATATTAGTTGATTTCTCTTACTTTGTTAACTACTTGTGACGTATTTTTACTTAACTTAATTAGCTTCTTATTTCTCTTGATTATATCTAGTGTTCTTATCATCAAATAATTACCAAATCATAAAGAACTATGAGACAATAGGATACAAGATGTAGTCGATCGATCAAGGTTTAAACCTCTCCTCTTTAGAGGAAAACCCATAAGAATTCTTATATTTTATAGAATCTTCAAATGAAAAATTCCAAGACCTAAGACCCTTGACAAAAACCCCTCCAGGACCAAGTCGACCTTTCTCCTTGATGATCTTTCTTTCCAACAATTTCAAACCCGAAAATTTCTTTAGCAACATCAACCCCAATAGTTTCTTTTGCAATTTCGACCCAACAGTTTCTTCTAAAACTTTGACCCCAACAATTTCTTCTACAACTTCGAGCCTAGCAACTTTCTAGTAATTCGACTTTCTCGACATCTTTCTAGTACTTTTACTTGCCCAACAACTTTCTAGTACTGCGACTTGCCCAACAACTTGTCTTTGACCAATAAATTTAGAAACCCTTAATCCAGGTGGCTGTTGGTGGCCACCCACCTATTCCACTTGGACTCCCACCATTGTCTCTTTCAGTTTTTCAGTTTCCTTAATTCTAGAATAGTTTACTATTTTTGGTCGTTTTTCGAGTCCTGAACTTCCAGAGCCAGTATAAGGCCCTAAACAACGCTTTTTGGGAAAATTGAGGTAACCAAAAGTCTTTAACTAATTTTTTCCATTTCAAGGTTATATTCCTCAGATAGATATTTCTAACGAGGTATTTTTCACGTCAAACGAAGATCTTATACCAAAGCTATGACCCTGGGAAGTTGATATTCAGATTTACTCAAACGGGGCCCATGGTTTTGGTGCTTCATCTCCTAGGGTTAGGTTTTTGGATGTTTAGGGTTTTCCATTTTTTCTCAAAAATAAATAGGCCTTCGAGCCTCATTGTAACACATTTCAGAGGCATGTAGTCACCACATCTCTTCTCAAACATAAGATACCATTGTCTGACCTAGTTTATTTCCATTTCATTTGTAAGCTTATTTCAGTAATGAAATGAAGTGTTATTTTTGCTGCATCTATGTATTTATGGTTATATCTGTAATTTTTTGTGTTCTTGTTTAAGTTCGGATCAACCCTAACACGAGAGAGAGAGAGAGAGGTCCAAAAACTTTGATCTTTCTTTCCTTCTTCTTATCCTTTATTTTAGTCCTTCTCTGGCTTCTTTATTGAGGAGACCAAACTTGCTTATGGTGTGTCCAAATGAGGTCGAGTTCCTTCTTATATATAGGATTTCCAAGGGTGTGAATTACTTCCTTAAGGCCGACTTGGATCACCAGCCTCTTCAATTTATGCAGACATAGGGGAAGTTACAAAATCATAGCCACCAGAAATGGTCAAATCTAATCTAGGAGGCACATTATATTCGGGTAACATGACACTTTAGTGTGGAGAAGATAGTGATGATACTACAAAAGTATTTTATTGGTCGAAACTCCTAAAATATGTATGCAAATAAATCAAGTCCTACACTACCTGTTCTATTTTCAAACCAACCATTAAGAATCAAGGCATGTACACACCTCTACCTACTCCTGACCAACCTTGGGAATCCATCTCCATGGACAATATCTATGGCCTTCCTTATACCAAACATGGTAATTATTGTGTGTTTTTGGTCGTTAATATATTTTCTAATATGGCCATATTGGTTTCCTATAAGAAGAGTATCACAGTCAAAGACATTGCCAATTTGTTCTTCGAATGGGTGTGGATACATTTTGGGATCCCGCAAACCATCATATCATATTGGAATAGAATGTTCCTAAGTGAATTCTAGTAGAGACTATGGTCATTATTGTACACCAAACTCACTAAGTCGAATTCCTTCCACCCCCAGGCTGATGGTTAAACAGACGTCGTCAATAGGATCATTGTGCACATATTGTGCTACAACTCCAAGAATCCATGAACATGGGATGAGAATCTTCATTATGTCTAACACAACTACAATAGAGCTTTCCGTAACTCAATTGGTCATGGAAGGTGGGCCTAGAATTTCAACCATTGTGTCTCATTGATGTTGTACTGCCCCTTGTAACTTGTTGAGAATGCAACAAGATGATGGAGCTTAGTGGAAAGGAGTCGCCTTCACTAAGTGGGCCCGCAGGCAAATTATGGCGCAAAGTCTTTTTTTAGACTATGTCTATTCTTAGACATATAGATCATGGTCTATGAGTTGTAGGATGTTTTTTATGGATGATTGGTCATGTTGGGAAAAATAGATGGACTTCTATTTCTGGTTCACAACGGAGTGATCAAAGTCTATTTTTAGACTGCCAAGCTAAAAATAGAAAAGTCAAATATTATTGTCTCATAATAATATTTAGACTATAAACTTTATCTTATCCTCTTGGAGCACTTCAGTTTGAGCTACAGATGTGGCACATGCAGCTGTTAGAAGGAAATACGCTTTTCTTATGATTCATTTGAGCTATTGCATGCATGACATCAGTTAGAACTCATGCATGTGAGTTCTGTGGAGTTGGATGTGGAGTTGATGGAGTCGTGTTCAGTTTGACTTGGTTAAACTAGTTGTAATTAGTCTAACTGCAAATAGACTAGTGATGAGTGATGTGAATTAATTGATTAAATTAATTCACTAATTATTAACTCATAATGCAACTGAAGAATACATCAGTTAACTCAGTGCATGTACAGTTCAGTGGAGATAGGTGTTAGAGGTTGAGATTGCTATCAGTTGTGACTATAGTTGTGCATGAGGTCTTGCACAAGCAATGTATTGAGTATGCCAATAAGTATTGCCTAGAATATGCCCGGTAGAATAGCCTGTGCTCACGTGATTTCCAGTGTGAGTGATTCTCAGCAGGTATTATGCAATAGAGGCAGGCAAAGCAGCGGAGGAGATTTGAACCTATGACTTGTTCGGATCTGAGCTAATTTTGTGTGTAACAGGTGGAGATAGTGCTGGATACTTGTGAGGAGTATTGTACTATGTATTGTTACATGTTATCAATCATTAATATACAGATAGTGTGGGGTTTTCAGCTGTAAGCTTTCCCCAGGATACATACTGTGTTAATGTGTGCATGCGATTGATGTTTCATTGTTTTTTATGCTGCTAAATTGATTATCAACGTAGAGGAGGTTATGTATTGTGCATGTATTCCGCAATAGTGTATAATCGGGATAATCTTTGTTGAATATGTGTTTATTATTCAAAATTTCTACATGGTATCAGAGCTGTTGATCATCAGATCTACTATTCAGGAAGTGTTTACATTCTATTTCTTCAGGCAGAGTCTGTAATCGGGCCAGGTAGCCTCTGGATTCATCCTTCCTTTGGAAGGTGAGATATCCAGTAAAAGCCCATACAGTCAATCTATGTAAGAGAAATAATTTGTTCTCACGAATCTTAGATCGGAGGTAGTTGAGTTTGGAGCTGGTGGAATTCGAATTTGCAGCAGCGTTTTCTTGGTATCAACGTGGCAATGTCTTTCAACGGATTGCGATTGGAGTATTCTCTTGAGGGCAGCTCGAACTATATTGCATGGAAGGATAGGATGGAGGTAGTGTTGGATGATAATGGGCTGAAGGATTTCATAGAGGTTGATGTGCCAAATCCTACTGATGCTGCACAGGTTGATGCTTGGAAAAAGAAGACAAAAAAGTTTCGAAGGATTCTGTTGGAGAGCGTGAAGGATCACATTGTATCCAGCCTGCATGGAAATGCTTCTCCATACTTGATGTGGAAAGCGTTGACAGATCTATTCCAAAGCAAGAGCGATCAGAGGAAGCTGGCGCTCAAGGATAAACTCAGAAACATCAAATGTGAGAAGGGAGACAGTATGCCCAAGTATCTCACGAAGTTCACTCAGTGCAAAGATGAGCTGGGAAGTGTGGGGGTGACTGTCCATGATTAGGACTTGGTGAGCTTGGCTCTCCTTGGTCTTCCGAAGAGTTGGAATTCCTATCAGGACTCTATCAATGGTCAGGAGAAATTGCCAAGATGGGAGAGACTTTGGTTAGATCTTATGTAGGAGGAGATCACGCGAAATACCAGGGACGGATCTTCATCAAAGGGAACTGATGAAGAAAATTGCGCTTTGGCTACCAAATCAAAGAAGGGGAAGAGCAAGAAAGCTTCTCAATCTGGTGTGAAAGGCAAGAAGCAGGACATGTCCAAGGTGAAGTGCTTTCACTATCACCAGCACGGACACTATGCCACTGTTTATCGACAGTTGGTGGAGTCGCATGTGTGCAGGCTCAAGAGAGGTACATCGGGATCTGGCTCTTAGTACAGATAGGCGGATGCAGATTGGGCAGGGAGCCCAACAGACAGAAAGAGCACATCAGGAGGAGTCTTCAGTATCGGGTCGACAGCAGTTTCTTAGTACAGCAGGAAGCAGAGATACGTGGCACTCAGTTCAGCAGAGGCCGAGTATATGGCAACAAGTTTGGCTGCATGCGAGGCTATATGGATGAGGAAGATCCTGGTCGGTTTGTTCGGTTCTTAATTAGAGCCTACTGTGATTTACTGTGATAACCAAAGTTGCATTAAACTCTCGGCTAATCCTGCATTTCATGATAGATCTAAGCACATTGACATCAGGTACCATCATATCAGAGATTGTGTGCAGCGGAGAATCATGTTACTTTCATACATTCCAACGAAGGATCAGGATGTTGATATCTTGATGAAGGCGCTCACCAGGAGAAAATTCGAATACCATCGAGGCAGAATAGGGGTTGTTGATAATCCATATCTTGTTGAGAGGGAGTGTTGAGAATGCAACAAGATGATGGAGCTTAGTGGAAAGGAGTCGCCTTCACTAAGTGGGCCCGCAGGAAAATTATGGCGCAAAGTCTATTTTTAGACATATGGATCATGGTCTATGAGTTGCAGGATGTTGTTTATGGATGATTGGTCATGTTGGGAAAAATAGATGGACTTCTATTTCTGGTTCACAGCGGAGTGATCAAAGTCTATTTTTAGACTGCCAGGCTAAAAATAGAAAAGTCAAATATTATTGTCTCATAATAATATTTAGACTATAAACATTATCTTATCCTCTTGGAGCACTTTAGTTTGAGCTACAGATGTGGCACATGCAGCTGTTAGAAGGAAATACGCTTTTCTTATCAGTCAGTTGGGCTATTGCATGCATGACATCAGTGAGAACTCATGCATGTGAGTTCTGTGGAGTTGGATGTGGAGTTGATGGAGTTGCATTCAGTTTGACTTGGTTAAACTAGCTGTAATTAGTCTAACTGCAAATAGACTAGTGATGAGTGATGTGAATTAATTGATTAAATTAATTCACTAATTATTAACTCATAATGCAACTGAAGAATACATCAGTTAACTCAGTGCATGTACAGTTCAGTGGAGACAGGTGTTAGAGGTTGAGATTGCTATCAGTTGTGACTATAGTTGTGCATGAGGTCTTGCACAAGCAATGTATTGATTATGCCAATGAGTATTGCCTAGCATATGCCCAGTAGAATAGCCTGTGCTCACGTGATTTCCAGTGTGAGTGATTCTCAGCAGGTATTGTGAAATAGAGGCAGGCAAAGCAGTGGAGGAGATTTGAACCTGTGACTTGTTCGGATCTGAGCTATTTTTGTGTGTAACAGGTGGAGATATTGTTGCGTACTTGTGAGGAGTATTGTACTATGTATTGTTACATGTTCTCAATCATTAATATACAGATAGTGTGGGGTTTTTAGCTGTAAGCTTTCCTCAGGATACATATTGTGTTACTGTGTGCATGCAGTTGATGTTTCATTGTTTTTGATGTTGCTAAATTGATGATCAACATAGAGGAGGTTATGTATTGTGCATGTATTCCGCAATAGTGTATAATCGGGATAATCTTTGTTGAATATGTGTTTATTATTCAAAATTTCTACATAACTAACAGGAAGAAAATGCACATGTCCAATCTGAACTTGACAAAGCCATCAAGATTATTGAATGAATTTAACACATCTACCAATAGTTTCATGATATTCTACACAAGGCCAATACTAAGTACAAGCAACGTCATGATCAACACAAAGTGCCACATAAGTGTCAAGTGGGAGACAATGTTTGGTTGCATTTATAGAAGGAACACATTGCAAGGTCCCATCAGAAGATTATTCCACTCTATTATGTACCTTACACCATCACCAAGGTTGTGGATGATAATGCTTTTGAGCTAAGTATCTCCCTATTTCTTTGCCTACACCTAGTGTTCAATGTGGACCACCTTCGGCCTACTTTCCACCATTTTTGGACACATAAGAAATTGAAGAAAAAATGACATTGGAAAAGCTAAACCTATATTACATTGAATAGGCCATGACTAATTGGATCATGGACACATAGAATAATAATACCCACTAACAGATAATTTAACTGTATCAGGTAGTCAAAGCAAGCCTGCTCTTGCACCAAGGCAAGTTGCTCATCAGGGACCAAGTTCAGCAGAAGTTTCATCATCTCATGTAGAAACATAACTCAATGGAGACAATTTATTTCTAAGGGGAGAGGAGCGCCCACCTATTCCACTGACACACAACATAATTTTCCTATTTTCGTAGTTTTCTATTTTTGGCAATTTCAGGTCCTATACTTCTAGAGTCGTTTTGAGGCCATAAATGACGTTTTTTGGGGAAACGTGAAAAATTTTGGATTTAAACATATTTCTCCTTGGATAAACCTTTCTAATCAGCTATTGTGCATACCAAAGGAATATCATATCCAAAAGTTACAACCCTAATAAGTTAGCTTATCGGGGCCCATAAGACTTTGGTGCTTCATCTCCTAAGGTTAGGGTTCTAGATTTTTAGGGTTTATCATTGTTTCTTCATGATAAAAAGGCCTTTGGGACTCATTATAACACAATTTAGAAGGCATGTAGCTGGAACATCTCTTCTCAAAGATAAGCTACCATTGATAAATCTATTTTGTTTCCATTCTACATGTAAATAGTTTCATCATTTCTATTCATTAATTGAAGTTTAGTTTCACTATATCTTTGTATTTTTGTTTTAAATTTGTATTTAATTTTGTTCCCTTCTTAAATATGAATCAATATTACAAGAAAAAATCTCAGATTCAACTCTGGTACTACTCAATATTTCATATTATGCTCCACATATTACACTATATATAGAACTAGTCAAGAATCCTTCATTCTTCCAAGAAAATAAGGGTACCCATGCACCAGGATTAGAAGGAAAGGGAGAACCAATTCCCAGTCATGCCCAAAAATCTGTCCAATGAGAAATTTCAAACAACAGAGGGAGTACAACCCATCCAAGGGTCGATCATCAAGAATCTAGTAGCAAAATTAGACCCAAGACAAATGTGAAAGCCCTATTAAGGCAGCACAAGCAAGAGAGAAAGTGAGACCTCTAGTGCCCTACTATGTGCACATATGTATATTTTTCTTATGCATTCCTGATGTGTTATATGAGAGAACATGTACTTCCCTTCTATGTATGTTCCCTCAAGGCGTATCTTGGCTCTTTGGTGTTTTTCTTAAAGGGTTGTCTCTTTGATCTACGAAGGGAAAGGGGAATGGGCATTGATCCTCCTTCCATCACCCCAATCCAATCCCTTAATGGATGTCAGTAAAATTTTCCAACTTCAATTCAACCCCAATTGTATCATAATAAAACCTGTCAATTCATGGATTCCTGAATTTCCAAGATACTCTAGTATTTTCTTTAGATGGGTATGGACCATGGTTTTTCAAAATAGGTGGGAAAAATCTTCCCTCAAAGCAAAGATTAATAAAGGTGTCCCTTCCTCAATTGTATTAATTAAATTTAAATAATCATTTGCAGGTATTTAATCAAACATTTAATAAAAGCTTCAGCAAGTCATGGTTCTCCACGCTAATGTTATGCTCACAATTATCATTACAAAGAGTAGGGGTAGGAAAGGGGATGTTAAAATGGATCCACCTTGGTTTTGACAAACACACTAACAAAATGTTTTAACTATAAGAAATTTTGTATTTTCAGTTATTTTATATAATATATACATAGTTGACATTGAAATATTCTATTTATCATAAAAGTTTGATTATCCACATAAAAATGTTAATACATGTCCCCTCATATTTGAAAGCAGAAAACATATATCCCTATGATATAATATCATGTGTGTGTGCTAGTTATTAATACATTTTAAAATGTTACATGTCAACTCCATATTAAACATTGAAGGGATTACAAAATCTCCCTCATACATTGAGATAGAAAGCAAATATTTATGGAATAAGAACCTTCTCTCTCTCTCTCTCTCTCTCTCTCTCTCTCTCTCTCTCTCTCTCTCTCTTTGATTTGATGTTAAAATTCATATCCAAATATTTGATTTATAACCCACATTAAACTTTTTCTTGTTGTTAATATTTTCTAAATGTTATTTATTGAATTCATGTTAAGAATGGACTAAATTACTCATGTATCTCTCAATAGCAAGTGAAAAATACAAGAAAAAATTCAATTTAAATTATTTTCTTTTGTGGATATAAATTTGATATAAAATTATGTTATTTAATGACATGGATTTTTTTCCTTAATTTTTTTAACAGTGGGAAAAATTTTCATAACTCAATTATAAAAAAATCCATCATGGGTGCTAAGTTGACTTGTCAATGTTGTTCAAGGAAAGTCATGCCACCAGTAATTAACCACTAGTGGTCCGTAAGGGGGTAGGCTTCCACTTGTTATTGTTGTTAACATGTTTCCTTATGTCTAAAGAAGACAAGCTCTTAGCCAAAGTAGAAGTTGTTTAAGGGTGAAATATTTTATCTATGACTCACACTAAAATATTTTCTATTAATATAGTTTTGTTTTAAATATTATATGTCAATTAAGCATAGAATGAATTACATATCATGTAATATCAATAATGTTATTTTAGATGCCATCACATAACTTCCTCGTACTAAAAAAGCAATGTATTTTTACTTTTAATTATTTTATCTCTTTTTATAGAGTTGATCTAAAATTAAAAGAATTATTTTCTCAACTGTGATTGATTAGTTTTGTTATTAATACTTTTTTATTTATTAAATTAAAGTATTACCTTAAATATAATATTAACTGACAACATTTCCCCTCATAATAAATTGTATAACCGCTCTCAAGTTCATGTCTAAATGAAAAATATCCCCATCCCATTAAAATACCTTAGCCAATTTTATAAAAACAGTACCACAATAAAATACCAAATGCATTCTATTTATAGTATACTCTCTAATACAATGTGAAGGGTTTATTTTTTTATTTGTGGGAGCTTCTTCTCTTCTCAAAATTTACAGATTTTCTCCAGGTATTTTGTGGCTTCTCTTACTCTTTTATTTTTCTCTTAAAAAAATATCCCTAACATTTTAAAAACCCGAAGGTTTTCTATATAGATTTTCATTTCCTGTTGTAGAAGTTGTCATGCCCCCTAAAAAAAAGAATGATCCAACTTAGGTTCACTACCATTGAAATGAAAAAGGGATAAAAATATGCAATTATTGTGGAAGTAAAGTTAAGGATGTGGGGGTCCTGTTATGCAACCAACTCACAAAGTAGAAGAGATATATCAATGACTTCAAAATTAGCCTCTTCGAAGGGGCGAGCTCCTTTACATTACACAAATGAACAATTCTTGGATGATTCAAATGACAAAATCTAATTTCTATATATAGGAGTCTAAGGGGTCACAATATAATAAGAGTTAACATAACAATAACAATAGTGGGTTTCTATGGGGCACGACAATAACAATAGTGGGCTTCTATGGGGCACTAAATAAAAATATGGGGACTACATGGGCACAATAATAAAAATAAGGGGGCTACACTGACAATAAAAATGAGGGAATACACTAGTATTATAGGGACCTGACATGCCCTTCTTCTTTAGGAAATTGTTGTCCTCAGTGCTTGAGTAGTTATGGATGCTTCTGTTTAAAATTATCATATTCCCGTGTGAAATATGTAGTGAGCAAGTTCTTCTACTTGATGAGATACTCTGAAATTGATCGATTTTATAGTTGTCAAGTTCTTGTTTCCGTGACTTATTCAGGTTCCAATGTGATTTTTCCCTCCTCGTCAAGTTATGGAAATATTGTTTGAACTAGAAGCTTGTCACCTGTAACCTTCTTTAAGCATTAAACATGGAAAAATGGGTGCACTCGAGAAGATGCAAGAAGCTCCAATTTGTATGCTATAGTACCAATATTTTGCAACACCTTGTAAGAACGATAATACTTTGGTGATAATTTATTATCCTTCTTATCTTTCTTGAGGGACATTTGTTTGTATGGTTGTAGTCATAAAAATACTCAGATGCCTACATCAAAAATTCTTTCGTTTCGATGTTAATGTGCCTGTTGTTTCATTTTATTCTGCGCCAAAGTGAATTTATCCTTTAAGAGTTGGAGAACTTGTTGTTAATGCTCGATGTGATCTTCCACTGCCTGAACCTTATAATTCTCTCTTAAAGATGATGTGATGGACGATGGATGATATCCATAAAGTGCCATAAATGGGGTCATTTTTGTTGCAGTATGGAAGGAAGTGCTATACCACCATTTAGCCAAAGGTAACCACTTGACCCATTGTGTCTGTTTATCATATACAAAGCAACGACGATATCCTTCTAAAAAAGTGTTCACTATCTCAGTTTTCCCATTAGATTGAGGATGATATGGTGAGTTATGTGCTAATTAAGTACCCATACAAGAAAATAATTCCGTCCAAAATTTTCCAGTGAAAATGGGATCTCTGTCGCTTACAACAATCTTTGGGTTTCCATGTATCTTTTGAATTGTTTCCATAAATGCAGTAGCAACTTTATTAGCTTTAAATGGATGAGATAATGCACAAAAGTGTGCATACTTGGTAATTTTATCAACTACCACCATCATGACACTCTTTCCTTCGGAATTGGGTAAACCTGTGATAAAATCCATTGAAACCTCCTCCCAACATTGACTTGGATGGGATAAAGGTTGTAATAGACCCATGGTCTTAATTGTCTCTGAGTCCAATTTGCGATGCATCCTTGGAGTTCATTTGAATTTCCTCTAGTATAAATTTCCATCTTGGGAGGGACCCTCAAGATTGGTAATATGATACTCATTGTAATTTTAATTTTAATTTATTATTTTCTTTGTTTTCATGCATCTAGTATCATAGATTTCTTTGCAAACTCTATTCTCGAGTTGTATGTTATAATTGGTGTTTTCTATTTTAAAGACCAGGAAATGTTAACACAAGAGATCTCACCACTCACCTGCATGTGCCATTAAGTGAAGCCTCACCTGCATGTGCCATTAAGTGAAGCCTCTTGTGGTATTCCTCTGAGTCTTATTTCCAACCACAAAATTCAAACCAAGATTGGAGTCTTCAGGAAAGAGTTATGCCTGATCTCCCATGATGATCTGATTATAAATTAGTTCACTAGAGCAAACTTGTACAAAGTTCCACATGTCATTGTTTTGACCTTCAACCTTGAAATTTCTACATGAAAAGATACAGTGCATGCACTTTTAGTCACCTTTTATAGAATTCAAATCTGATGCCTGAAATGAAAGTTATGACAATTTTCCCTAGGTCATATGTTCGAGACAGAATTTTGGAGTCTACCAAAACCCTAACTTCCCTTGATCATATCTCCAAAAATATAGCGAACCAAGATCTGAATGTTTTACACAAAGTTCACCAAGATTTCGACTCCACGTGGAAAAAAATTCATCTTTTGAAGCCTCGTAGAAAAATAGTTATAGCGAAAAGTCCAAGATGTCCTATTGGAAGAAGTGAAACCCTAGAATCCCAACCTCTAATACCAAATGTTATGAAAACAGCTCACAAAATAGAAGAAAAGATAGATCAACGACTTCAAAATTAATCTCTTTGACAGAGAAACCTCCTTTACATTACACAAATGAACAATTCTTGGATGATTCAAATAACAAAACCTCATTTCTATATATAGGAGTCTAAGGGGTCACAATATAATCAGAGTTGACATAACAATAATACTATAAGGGCACAATAATAACAATAGTGGGCTTATGTGGGGCATGTTAGCTTTGCTACATGTTGTTGTTTTTCTAGGAGGAGGAATAAGCTTGGTCTTGGGTTACTGGATCAAAGATAGTCTACAGTGGTTTTCCTTGCCTTTCCCTGGTTGCTCGCTTACTTCATTTCGCCTTGCTATCTCTATTTCCCTTCCTAAACCCCTCCATTCCTCACTTCCCTTTCATTCTCATTTCTCTCCCTTAACCTGTCATTTCCTTTAAAATCCTTTATAAATATCATAGTAATCCTTTTTCCCTCGGACCCCGGGTGCAAAGCTAAACCTATGAGTCCGTGGATTATATGACCGCGCGCATATAAAAACGTGCTATCGGCGAGGCCCTTCCCTATCATATCAAGCAATAAGCACATGCTTTTAGCCCCGCCATCCAATCCTCTGCCTTGTGATCCAATGGTATACGCTACTCCCGCTCCCGTAAACCACATGCACGATAGTCCACGGGGAAAGCGGTTTCCCGCCGAACCCTCCACCATGCGTCTCAAATGTATTGGATCATGCCCCCATATACGGAAACCGCCTGCCATCCCGAAGCGGTGCGGGGAAACCACTCACCGCCCATACGTACTGTTAGGTTCCTATACCAATAGGTTTCACTTTTCATGATTGACCCGGGAAGTGCCAAATATGTTCATATTTTCATGCTGCAAAGGTTCCATATTTTGTAAAAGCATTAGAGGAAAATTAAAAAATGTAAAGATGGTATGCCCTAAAAGAAAAATCAAAGGGCAAGAAAAATCATTTGGTCAGAAAAAATAATAGAAATGAACCCCAAAGAAAGACCAGGAAAGTGGCTAGCCAAAATGCCACTGCTAGCTTGATGGATGGCCCAATAGTTCAATCTGGACCATGCCATGTTTTAAATTGCTTATTCTAGACTAGAGAATGAATATCTGTCCAAACAGTTCAAGCTTGGCAGATGAGTAGATAGGCAGAGAAATGAAGGGGCCCAACTGCCTAATCTAGGCCCTTGGAAGAAATAAGGGTAGATTTAAATAGGAGGACAGTCAAAAGAAAAGAGGACAATCAGGGTTTACTAGTTCAAATGCACCCAACCAAATGGAAGAAAAAATGCTAGGTATATTAGGTTGGGTAGGTAATTTGAGGTTGCAGAAGCAGGTGGGTGCTCATTATTTACTTGTCAAGGGAGGCTCATATCATCAGTGACATAAGAACTAAGGCAATTGTTAGAACTGTGGAACAATGGATGCATGACTAACCTCCCCTTTCCTCCCTCACAACAAACACTCACTAACATCCCTTAAAGAGATTGAGATCTGCTCAAAAACTCTTAAACTTCACTCCATTTCCATGAAAAATTTAAGTAAAACTTTTGGTTTGCTTAAAGGCTCAAAGCCACATTTCTTGTGTAAAATCATCATTTCAATCTCCTATCATGCCTAAGTTCACTTGATAAACTTAGCATTCATCCATACAAATTCAATCCATAAAGTCATATTAACTTCTATCTCTATTATTTAACTCCCTAAATCATTTTCCCTGCCCCTAGTTCTACAAAAATTATATAAAACCCCAAAAATATTAAAAAGTCCCACCCCATGGCACTATAGCCATATAATGCAGTCTTGGGAAATATCTAGTCCATTTGGGCCTTGGTATTAGCCCTTCCGCGTCCAAACACCTGGGAGTAATTTAACATTTGGTTAAATTATTTAACCTCGCCTAAACCCTCCATAAACCTTACCACACTACCCTCCGCGCTTGTATATTTTGGGATTAATTTAATATTTGGTTAAATTAATAACCATGTCTCGAACCACGTAACCAGGAACCCATTAACCCAAAGTTTTTAGCCCCCCCACGACATATTATAATATTAAATACGGTCGGGTCCCCACGCCGTATCGCCCCAACATCTAACCATCCCGTCAACCGTTGATTTGTGCCCGGCAGATCCGATGGCCTAGGTTGATTTCAGAGCGCCCCCGACGTACGGGAGTTAGCGCCCGATAGCACGGCGGTTTTGCCGTCGTACAAAAGATTCATGTCCCGTTTTGATTGCGTCAGGCCTCCTTTGACACATACCGCCCCCGTACCAAAAGCGGTCCGATAAAACCGTTTACTGCCTTCTTTCCCCGCTGCTAGCGTCATACGCCATGCCAGCCCCCATGCGACTGTTCCATCCTACCTGTCCACCTAATCATCTGGCCACGTCATCATCCTAGTCAACTGCCACATCACCATGCCGTACCAACTACCCACCAAATGACATCATGATGACATCATCCCGAAAAAGCGCCAAAAAATTCCGAAATTTCATAAAATATGCCAAATCGACTGTTTTTGTTCATTTTCATTGGTCAATTTGGAAGCTTCGTGCATGCTGTTTTACGTCGTTTATCCACCCAAGTGCAAATTCGATCATCCGAGCCGCTGCCACCTGCAATTTCGACTCCATTGTCGCCATTGAACCAGCTCAACACCCTCGGCGCCATAAATCCAGGTATTTGCCCGAAATTCAACCTGTTAACCCTGTTTTTCGCCATTTTTCTCCATTTTAGCTGCGTAAACACCTACAAATATCCAAACCAAGGACATTTTTGCACCTAAATTCTGCCCAAAATTTACTGAGTAACCCCCTGTTCAAAAGAAACCCTGTGAACCTGCGACCATTTGCAAAATTCACCGTCAAAAAATCATTTCTAAGTTGGTTTTGCTGAGAGAATCTTCATACTGCCCGTGCATTGGCTCCTTTTGCCAATATCCCCTACAGGAACTTCCCTCATTTGGCCAAAATCATCCTCTTTTCCCTCTGCAAGTCGCCCACAGTCTCTTAATCCAGGGAATCCATTAACCCAAGGCAAGTCTGTCTGAACTCTGCCAAAATTTGCCTCTTTTATCATAACTACAGACAGTAAAGACCATTGCCTCATTTAAACTCAGTCTGCAGCTCTTTTGCAAATCCTCAGAAGCTCTTTCATCAGTCTGTTGTTGTACTAATCCTGGTTCCAAGGATAAACACAGGTAAACCTCAAAATGACCACTCCCACAGCTTTAAATATTGCCCCCTTGAATGCACCACATAGGAACTTGGAATGGCTGCCCCTTGCTGACATGGATTACCAAATGAAGGAAACAGTGGAACTGACCAACAAATATCACAGTGAAACCTTTTGTGAGATAAGGAAAAGATACAGAAACAATGTTGATATCCTTGGTATCTGGGAGTCCATTCTTCCAATCTGTTATCTCCCACAAGTAAATGTATTCCCTGACCTTATCCATCAATGTTGTGAGAATTATGAGCCCACTCAAAGAGCAGTTTTGGCTCCATCTGGGACTGTTTTGTTTCACATCACCCCTCAAGCCATAAACAGGATGCTGAACTTTGAGCCAACAAAGCCTCTGGTTCCTCTCTCCATGAAACTTCTGCTTGACCAAGGTGCCAAGCTGCCCAGCTCAAAGATCACAAGAATTGCCCAGCTGTTCATGCAACCAGATTTTCAGCCCCGACAGCCTCCTCCTTATCTACATGTGTGGTTTAATGAAACAGGGAGAATGCTGGTAGACATCATATCCTGCATCTTAGGATTCAATACCAGTGAGTATGTTGATGAGACAGTTTTGGTAATGTTGTCCATGTTTGCTCTAGGACAGCCCCCTGATGTCCAGTATGATTATGCCACCTTCATAGCTGATAAGATTCATGAGCAATTCATGAACCTGGAGAGAGAAAGGGTGTTCAAACATACCTCCTACATATATCATTTGATGTTGTACTATCAGCCTGATAGTTTCCCAGTTTTCTTCAGAAAATTAGATGCCAAGGGGGAGTGAAGGTCTATAATATTTTGGTCATCGGTCTGCCACCATGTTTATTACTCTCCATATACCTACTGCGAGTTTATTGACCTATTTATACACCCAGATTCCTCCTTACTGGTGAGCACTCCTCTTCCTAGACTCACTGATGAGATGCAAAAGATTCTGCAACTTTCCAAAAGCTACAGCATTGGTGACTGGTATTTTTACCAAAACCACACAGTAATCAGGATTTATAGCTGTGAATTGGCCCCTTACAGGCTGCCCAAATATGTCCTCATGAGACTCTTTGCCTTGGAATACTTCCGGAAATTTGGTAATGCAAATATGATCCATTTCTATGGCAAAAGCAAAAAGGCACAGCTCAAGATTAGGCATCAATTGGGCCCATTTATTTTCAATAAGAGAGAAGAAGCCTGGGTGGAGGCACACAAGATGTTGAAAATTTTTCTGTTACTAAAAACAAGCTTTTATTGGGCACCATATGACCCCAATCACTTTATAAGCCTTAGAAGAGTCAAATCTAGGCTTGCAGCATATGAACACTGCAATATCCCTCAAATTGAACAACATGCTAATCAACAAGAATGGATAAAGGGCACACTAGTTGAAGAATTTTCTGAGGAAGAGCTAGCAGAAAAAGCAATCAAAGACCTTGAAAAATCAGTTGACTTGAAATCTTTTGGACAGGTGTTTTTCATAGCCCCTCGGCACCTTAGAGAAGGCACCTCATCTGCCACGGCCTCCCAGCAACCTGCCCAAGTAAGTGCCCCACCAACAACAATAGATAAAGGTAAAGGGGTGCAGCATTCAGAAGAGCAAGTACACAATTTGGAACAGCAAGAAACAATGGCAGATCGGCCTACTGCTATAGATGAACAAAGTCAAGGGAAAGACCCTTCTACCCAAGCAAAGGTGATGGAAATCCCAGTATTACAGACACCTCTTAATGAGGAAAGGGCAAAGAAAAGGGATAGACAAGAAGAAACCCCTCCAGGGACATCCACCGAGCAGCAAGGGGAAAAAAGACAGAGATTAAATTATTTTTCAAAAGAGGAAATGCCAGAAGGACAAACAGAACAACAAGTTCCCCCCAGGATGGAGACATTAGCTAGCTCCTTTCAGCAGGAGCAAGAGAGACAATGAGGGGTAGAGGTAACATCCACCAGGCAACAGAGCCGACAGGGCTCTGACATCAAAAAAGTATGTACTGATGTCAAGGCTAGAAATGAGCCAGTGAGATACCAGTTGTACAACCAGTTGCTAAGGATGGCCCACCAATCAGCAAAGGCTAATGTCAGCCTATGACATCCAGGAAGGAAAAATGACTCTCAGTCATTTCAAACCTACAATGCAGCAACCCCAATTAGCTACTGACTATATTAGAACCAATCTGGAAGTGTTCGCCAAAGATATCCATCCCATGGACCAGATTGAATTGCACAAGAAGACCGGGGAAATGGTATATTCTACCTTGGCAGATAAAACATTGTTAGCCCATAGATTGCAAAACTCTTTGCACAATACTTCTGCCCAACTAGAATTGGAGAAAGCTTCATCACAGGCCAAGGACAATAGAATCAAATCCTTGGAGGAGATCATTATAGAGCTGGGACATGATCCCACTGATCCCAAGGGCGTGCAAGCTTTGATAAAAAAGAAGGACGAAGACATAGCCGCCCTTAGAAGACAAATCAAGCTGCCATCTACATTGCATCCTCAAACTACAGAGGTAGCACAACAAAAAGAAGAGCAGGATGTGGTAGCTTTGCTTATGACCTTGCATAAAAGGTTGATAGAGACAGAGAGTGCCTTGGAGGTATCATTACAGGGAAGACAGGGAGAGTTGGCCTCTCAACCAATTCAAACGGCTCAGATCCTTACAGCTGCTCCTCCTACGGCCACCACAACAGTCCCTCCCACTACTCCAACATCAGAATCAGGTGCCTCAAGTTCAGCACCAATTTCAGCAACTACTACAGCACCTGCAGAGAAAGAGACCAGCCTGAGAATGGACAATATGATGAAAGAAATAGAAGCCCTGGAATTGCAAATGGCGGAATTGAAAGAGTCCAAAGAAAGGCTGGCTAAAATTGAGGGAAAATATGACAAGTCAAAGCAGGATGTAGCTGAAAAGACAAGGGAAGTGAAAGCCCTGGAAAAAAAGGATAAATGAACTAGAGAAAGAGCTCACTTTTGATAGAACTCTAGCTGATATCAAGAAAATTTTGTGGGCCAAGATTGGCCAATCCATTACAGACCAATGGCAATCCATTGAAACCATGCATGAGCAAATGGATTTGATAGGCATAGCTCAATTTGAAAATCAGAAGGCTAGATCATCTGTAGGAAATATGATTGAGCAAGCTAATAGGATGATCCAATTCCTGAACACTCACACCAAAAAGCAGTTGGCAGCAATAGGAATCACGAATAGGACTGACACTATCTTGCTAGCAAAAAGGGTGCTGACCCTAAGGAATTTTGTGCAAACCTTGGAAAGAAAGTGCCAAGAGACGCAAGCAGAGGTGGATGAGTTTAGAATAAAGATCGCAACATTACAGAGCAGAGGGCTACCCAGCTTAGTAACCAGCGCCGGAAGACTGCTGTCACATGAGCATTATGCCAACAGGGTAAACAATTATGCTTCCAATCAAATCACAGCTTCCTCAAGCACATCAGAAGAAACAGGGCCTCCATCTGGACAGAGTGTCTTTGATAAGCTAGAAAATCTATTCTACATTGCACACGAAATAAACCATCTCTTTGAAGTCCAGCCAAACTTTTATAGATATACCGAAGCTGATGAGACACTGATCAAAATGCAAAGGCATCAGCTACCTACAGAGGATTGGTGGAGAGGAATGATGGAAACATTGCTTAGGTGATTTTGATTATTAATTCTTTTTGTAAGCTACAAGTCAGCACATACAGATGGTATGCTCCACCTGTCAAAAGGGAAGAAAAGGCAGTGCAAGGCAGAAACAGAATGACCACTACAGCTCAATGAATGCGAAGAAGTCAAGCACCGATGATGAAGACAAAGACAGCAATGTACCAACATCAGGACAGCACATGCAGAATAAATGCACAGCAAGCAGCCGACTCATTCAGCCCAGAAAGTCAAAACTCCTCTGACAAATTGGACAGCTAACGCATTCATATTTACTACAGCATGTATTCCTTCATTTACTACTTCTTAAATAGTTGGTAAAGAAAGTTATGAGTTGAAAGCTTATCCTCATGATATTTTGTATCCTCCTTTTGTATAAAGACCCCCCCATAATATGTATTTGGGGTTGGTAATTTCACTTCTGAACTACGTTGTAAGTTATTCAAAGCTATATAATACAAAGGTTGCTGGAATTTCGTTGTGCTGAACCATCTGAATGTGGAACTAAAGCTCTGGGAACGCTACAGAATTCTTACGTCCTTTATGGATCAATAAGTCCCTCTTCTCTGTGTTTTTTATGTTTTCTATATGTGCAATTTCATGTATGTTCCATAAACTTGGCAGCCGAGAAAAAGAATAGCACAGAATTTGCTTAAGGGTACTCTGTGTTCAATCTCAGTTACTGTATATTTTTTCTTCAAAATTAATCATAAATAGGAATTCTCAATTGCTCCTATTTGCATTAGTTCTCTCATTCTGAATATTGCTTAGGAATTCTTCATTGCTCCTTAGTAATCTTCATGCACTTTCCCTCTGCCAACATAATGAAAGATTCTTGAGTGCCTTTCATTCTCTGACTTAATTTCATCATTTCAGATATCAAAATTGCTCCTAAATCGACTACCCTACTCTGTAGCAAACTCCTTTTACCAAATGAACACTTCGACACTTTACCAGTTCACTCACTTTGACTCCGTCTACACAATGGTAGAAACTGTTCCCTACTTCATTCTTGTTCCACCTGAAATTACCCTCCAACAAAATCAAAACAAAACTTGTGCATAATAGCTAGCCTAAAATACTCCAAAAACAAAGCAAACTACAAAGAGAGAGCCCTCTCTGGTTGCAGGTAGGCTAGTACCTATAGCTAAAAGATTGGTTAGTGGTTACCTCGGTCATATTCCCTTCCGAGGCAGGGAACAACCTGAGTGATAACACATACTACCCCCCGCTCATTAACCTTCGCTCACCTCCGCTACCCGATAGCCGTCGGATCTACCCGACCGCGATCCGACGGCCCGCATTTGCCCATCCGTGCTACCTCCCAATACCCCTCGTCAAACGATCTTTGCTGTTGATTTTTGTGATCCGACGGCTGAGCTTCATCCCTCCGCTCAATCTACCTCTGCCATTCTATCTACGCCCATAGCCTACTTTGTGCTCCTGAGAAATGAAGGTGGCCGACTACCAGTTCCGATACTGTCTGTATTAATTTTTCAACCACTGCAATCAAGGCACAGTATGGCCTAGAAGAAAAAGTACAGGAAAGAGCAGTTAAAGGTATTAATCAGTCAAGGAGCCTTGTACAAATTACACTCCATCTGCTCAGAGAAGGACAGCTGAGCAGCAGAAAGGTCGATTTGTTCATTAAAGCAGCAGATTATAGCAGAGATCCATATCAAACAGTTAATGTGGTTGGCGGCCCATCATGACCCCTCCACACATAGCATAGTAGACTTTTTGTAAACAAACTACATATATACCCAGAAAGAAGATGTAATAGGGTTGATGAATGTTATTTTGATGTAAAGTTCAACTTCTGGAGACTGTAAATACTGTGATACCTACAACGTCTGGTCTTCATTTTCAGCTAATGCAAGCTTCTTTTTCTGTTAATTGCTCACTTTCCACTTCTTCTTTGTTCCAGGCTGTGCCTGTTATGCATTTTTCATGTGCTCTTGATGTTTAGCATTAGAGGGGTTATCATCCCACCTCTGCATTAGAATCTAATAGATATTATTGAATTTGTATGCAGGTTTCTATTGTTTTAATGCCAGAAAGCTGTCATCCTGTCTGTGCATTAGGAAATAGATTTGCAGACCTCTTTACTAGTTGCAGCTGGCCATCACAGGGTCCTGTGCATCTGCTAGTGTGATCAGTATTTTCCATTTCCACTTAATCCTCAAATTGTGAGTAATTGGTGCTCTAAAGCCTTGTAGTCTGGGGGTGTTCACCCATGTCTGGGGTTAAGCAAAGTAGAAGTGGTTATCTGGCTTGAATATGCATCATTCCTTCCATTCATCCACCATTTTTCCAACATTTTTGTTTATTTTGTAATCTTCCCGAGCACCTCTGATATAAAACCTAGGAGAGTTTCTTGGGGTGATAACATTAACTGGCGCTGTTGCCGGGGAGAGGAGATTGAAGCTCAGCTTCCCTGGGAGAACGACACGGTTCCAGATTTTGATGATAGAAAGGTCTAGGCACATATTCTGGTTGTAATCATCTATCTGGCGAATCCACTGGAGGAAGGCCAACCTTTGGCAACTCCACATTGAAGTTCTGGCTCAGTTTGTGAGACATGCTGGAAGAAATCCTCAGAAATCACCAGCTGAACCGGTGCCTGACCCTGAGAGGATTGTCAAATCGAGGAAAGCATCACAGAAAGGGGCATCAAGAACAAGTAAGCCTAAGAAATCTCATTCATCTCTGAAAGATAAGGTTATAGCTGAAGATATACAGTTTGAAGATTTAGAGCCCGGCACTGTTAATAGGGAAATTCCTTCAGAGATTAATACTGCCCCTTGTGCAGTTAGTTCCCCTTTGAATCTCAGTCCAAACAAAGCTTCCCATACACTCCAAAACATCCCTTTGTCTCTGTCATCCATTGCATTACTTCCTACCTTTCAATCTGCTAGTATCCTTCCACATATCCCAATCATGGCAGGCCAACAAGCACCCATGAAGATAGAAAGAATTATTGCTGCTAGATATGGACCTTTCATCTTGCCTATTCCTTTGAATCCTAAGCCTGTGGCAGAATATCAAAAATATATGCCTATGTTCACTGACACAGAGGGAGTGACAGCAGAAGAACACCTAGAAGCTTTTTATAGTTATGCTGATAACTTAGATATAAGTGAAAATGATGTGTGGATGAGAGTTTTTGTCCAGAGCCTTGATGGAGAGGCCAGGAAGTGGTTCAGAGAATTACCCCAGAGATCTATAACAGACATTGAAGCTTTAGATGATGCATTTTTGAAGCACTGGGGAGATAAAAAATATTTGCTATATTACCATATCGAGTTTGGTAACCTGAGGAGGGAAAATGGGGAATCATTGCCTGATTTTAATAAAAGATTCAATCGTATGTATAGTAAGATACCAGCTGAGGTAAAGCCTATCCCCACCTCTGCCAAAATCACTTATGCCAATTCTTTTGACTCTGATTTATGCCTGTTATTGAGAGAAAGAAGATGTGCCACTCTAGCTGATATGCAGGATGCAGCACTAGAGGTGGAATCCAATATTATGGCTGTAGAAAAGCTTACAAGTCAAGCTGACAGAAGGAGGCAGAGAGGCCAGGCTTCTACTTCTTCTGCTTCATCTTCAGAACCCAAATTAGATAAAATGACTAAGATGATAGATTCATTGGCTGCTGAAATTTCTAAGTTGAAGGTTGAGCAGAATTTAGGAAAAACAAGGCAGGAGAACACATTTGCTCCAAGAAATCCCAATCCATTAAGAAGAGAAAATGAACAGTTAAAAATTATGCAAAGGGGAGAAGAATCAAAAGAAGAACAGAAAGTTAGAGCTCCTTTCCAAAATGTAGTCATGGAGGAGGAACAATTTGAAGATGAGGATGAAATTCACTGCATGGAAGATAAAGGTAGGGCTGCCTTTTTGACATGGGCTGCTTATAAAGAATCTTTGCTGCAGGAACAAGGCAGTCAGGAGTGGGACAGAGAGACTGTTCTACAAACTGGTGAACAGAAAAGATACAATCTGAGGTCAAATGCAAAGAATGTCAAAGAGAATCATGCCCAAAGGTTGTTGTCCAAACAGAGTCACATAATATCAGACAGAGAAGACCAGCAGCTGATCTAGTCATTCTCAAAGCTCCAGTTCAAGAGGTAAAAGGTTCTGATAAGTTATCTTCTTCTTTCAGCTTTGAGTTAGAAGTTCAGAAATTGAAAATATATGTGCCTCTGGTAGAGTTGGTAAAGAGTGAAGTATTTAAAAAACCTATCCTTGAAGCCCTTGAACTGGAAACCACACAAACCTCCACTGACTCTGTCAATTTGCAAGATGATAATCCTGCTATTGTGCTTAGCCCCATGATTGAAATTGCTGATAATAATTCTCCATCTTTTTATGTCTCCTTGACCATTCATGACAAAATCCTTCACAATTGCCTTCTAGACACAAGGGCCAGCCACAATTTAATGCCTAAAGCTGTCATGGAAGAGTTGGGCCTTGATATCACTAGACCCTATCATGATTTATTCTCTTTTGATTCAAGGAAAGTGAAGTGCCTAGGATTAATCAAAGACCTAGCCATTACCTTAACTCAGCTACCCATGAAGAGTATGATCATGGACATTGTGGTAGCAGATGTCCCTCCTAAATTTGGCATGTTGTTGTCTATAGAATGGATCAAGAGACTAGGTGGGACATTACAGAATGATCTATCTTATGCTAATGTCCTAGTTTTTGGAGGAGAGAGCAGGAGATTGTACAGAGAAGCACAGTTGGCATACATCATCAATGATGAAAATAATCCTACCAATCATCCCATATATGTTGTGGAAACCGATTTTGGAGCATGTATTCTCCAAATAGAAGAATCTCAGAAGGCCTCAATGCAGCTCAGGAAACCAATATTTTAGGCCGAGGAAGAGCAAGGAAGTCAAGTTTGGGAGATGTTCTTTGATGGAGCATGTTCTAGGGAGACTGCAGGAGCAGGGGTGGTGCTAATATCTCCACAACATAAGAGCACAAAGTTGTCTTTCAAGCTTGCTTTTCAAGTCTCAAACAATATAGTAGAGTATGAGGCTCTGCTATTGGGTCTAAATGCAGCAAAAGATAGAGGAATCAAGAATCTGAAGGTATTTGGAGATGTTTATTTGATCATTCATCAAGTAAATAAAACATTTCAAGCAAAGCACCCAAGGCTAAAAGCATACAGAGATGAGGTATGGAGACTCAAAGATTCCTTTGAAAATTTATGTATTTCATATATTCCTAGAGCCAAAAGTCATCTTGTTGATTCCCTTGTTGTTTCTGCTAGTATATTTATCCCTCCAATGCCTCCCAAACTGGTGTATGAAGTCCAAATGAAATATAGACCATCCTTGCCTGATAATGTCCAGCATTGGAAAGTTCGATGATGATGACGAGTTAAATGGGTTTTTTCAAGTCATTGATGAGTTTTCCAAAATGCAAATTGACCAAGAAAATGAAGCCTTGCAAGAAAGCCCTCAATCCCAGCTTAGGAACAAAATTGGTAAAAATAGCATTGTCCAGCTTCCCAGCAATCATATCCCAAAGGGTTTAATTCCTCTTGAAAGACTGTTTGACCAAAATGTTGTGCCCTATAAGGCTGCCCAAAAAGAAGACCAATCTGCAGTCTGTAAGCATGATATAGGGAGTCCAGGTCAGCCAAGATATGTAAATTTGTCCACTCATATGTCTGCTGATCAAAGTTCTGAATACTGCAAATTAATGAATCAATTCACTGAAGTGTTTTCCTGGGAGTATAGTGACCTAAAAACTTATGATAAGAAGATAATCCAGCATAAAATCCCTCTGGAGAAAGACACTATTCCTTTCAAAAAGAAGTTGAGACCAATAAATCCTATGCTTCTTCCTCTAATTGAAAAAAAAATTAAAAAATTGTTGGCTGCTAAGATTATAGTTCCTCTTAGATATTCCAAATGGGTAGCCAATCTAGTAGTAGTGAGGAAGAAAAGTGGAGAAATCAGACTGTGTATTGATTTCAGAAACTTGAACAAATGCTCTAAGAAGGATAACTATCCTCTACCCAAGATGGAACATTTGCTGCAGAATGTCTCAGGAGCCAAAGTAATGTCTTTCTTGGATGGATTTCCAGGCTTTAATCAGATTGCTATATACCCAAATGACCAAGAGAAGACTACATTTACCACTCCTTGGGCCACGTTTATGTATGCTAAGATGCCTTTTGGACTGATGAATGTTGGAGCCACCTTTCAAAGAGCTATGGACATAGAATTTGTGGAAGAGAATGATAAATTTGTACTTGTATACCTTGATGACATAACAGTTTACTCCAACAGCCATTAAGACCATTTGCAGCACTTGGAAAAAGTGTTTCTGAAGTGCAGAAGGTTTGGAATTCCAATCAATCCTAAAAAATCACAATTTTCTTTAGAAGAATGCAAGCTATTAGGACATGTTTTTTCCACTGCAGGTGTCTGAATTGACCCAGAAAGAGTAAAAGCAATACAGACTTTGTCGGTCCCTAGATCAAAGAAGGATATTCAGTACTTTCTGGGCAAGATTAATTTTGTAAGGAGGTTTATACCAAATTTTGCAGAAATGGTGAAGCATGTTACCTCCATGTTGAAGAAAGGAGCAGAGGTCAGATGGACTGATGCAACAAGAGAATCATTTGAGTCTATTAAAAAAGCTATTATGGAAGCTCCCACATTAATAAGTCCAGATTACAGCAAGGAGTTCCATGTATTCTCGTTTGCCTCTGAAGACACCATTGCAGTAGTTTTATTGCAGGCAGATGAAGAAGCTTCATAACATCCAGTGGCATTTTTCAGCAAAAACTTAAGGGATGCTGAGCTGAGGTATGATATTATTGAAAAACAAGCATATGCTCTTATCAAATCCTTGAAATCTTTCAGAGTTTACATTCTGCATTCCAAGATAATTGAATATGAACCCTCTGCTGCAATAAAAGATGTCTTGACACAACTTGATGCTGATGGAAGAAGGGCTAAATGGATTGCAAATCTGATTGAATTTAATATAGAATTGAAGCCCACTACGTTGGTCAGAGGTCAAGGTCTTGCCAAATTATTGGCTGAAGAAAATTGCAGATCATTGGATATTGATTTCCTGTGCACAATTGCAGAAAGTGATCAAAAGATGAAGAAAAGGAAGCAGTTGAACCAGACAGAAAGCAGTCAGTGGCCAAGAATATATCTTCTTGTGACTGGTATTCTGCAATAATTAATTTCTTGCTAAAGCTAGAAATCCCTTCAAGCTTTACACAAAGTCAAGCCAAAACTATAAAGCTTAGGGCAACTAAATATTGCATTATTGAAAATCTGCTCTATTGGAGGGATCCATCTGGGGTGCTTTTAAGGTCTCTGGACAAAGAATAGTCAATAGAAGTTATGCAACAGTTGCATTCCAGCACGTGTGGAGGGCACTATTATTGGAAGACTACTGCCCATAAAATTCTCAGAGCTGGGTACTATTGGCCCACTTTATTTTCTGATGTATTTTTATTTGTTAAATCTTGTGACAGGTGCCAAAGATTTGAAGGAAAATAGCAGTTGAAGTCCCTGCCCTTAAAACCAATACAGGCAAAAGGACCTTTTCAGCAATGGGGCTTGGATTTTATTGGAGAAATCAATCCACATTCCAGTGGCCAGCACAGATGGATATTAGTAGCTACTAATTATTTCACTAAGTGGATTGAAGCAGTCCCTACCAAGAAGGTTGATCATAATGTAGTCATGAAGTTTTTGACAGAAAATATCTTCAACGGATTTGGTTGTCCACATAAATTGGTCACAGACAATGCAGCAGCCTTCAAAGCAAAGGAATTGGTGGAAATGTGTGATTCAATGGGTATTAAACTAGTTCATTCCACCTCATATTATTCTCAAGGAAATGGTTTAGCAGAATCTTCAAATAAAAGCCTGATAAGGATAATTAAAAAGTTGTTGGAGGACAGTAAAAAGAATTGGGATTCAAAGCTCAAGTATGCACTGTGGGTTGACAGAGTGACCACTAAAAGATCCACAGGGAATTCTCCTTTCAAGCTGGTATATGGTACTAAAGTTGTGTTCCCAATTCATCTAACTCTCCCTGTGGCAAAATTCCTTCAAGAAGAGTAGGATGAAGAAGAAGACATGGCAAATAGGATCACTGATTTAGTAGAGGTACATCAAATTAGAGAACAATTGGTTGAAAAGGCTGCAGCACATCAGAAAAAGATCAAGGATGCTTTTGACAGGAAGACAAAATCAGATAATTTTCAGGTTGGAGACTTGGTTTTGAAGTGGGATGCACTAAAATAAAGAAAGGTAATCATGGGAAGTTTGATGCTTTCTGGACAAGCACTTTCTTCATTTCACAGATTCAAGGGAATAACACCTTCATACTGAAAAGTATGGGAGGAGAGGCAGTTTTTGATGGCCCAGTTAATGGGCGTTTTCTAAAAAATTATGTAGTTTAAGGTCTATGGCCTTAAAAGTTGTAAACATTTTTTTTTATCAGTTTTGAGTAGGCAAAGTAGACTCCATGCCCAATGGAACACTAGGAATTTTAGCTAATTTGTTTTCAACTAGAAAGGCAATGGTTTGTACGTTCTTGAGACCTCATAGGGAGGATCTCATCCTCAGAAGGAGCTAGTGTTAGCTCTGCTACATGTTGCTGTTTTTCTAGGAGGAGGAATAAGCTTGGTCCTGGGTTACTAGATCAGAGATAGTCTACAGTGGTTTTCCTCGCCTTTCCCTAGTTCCCCGCTTACTTCATTTCACCTTGCTATCTCTATTTCCCTTCCTAAACCCCTCCATTCCTTGCTTCCCTTTCATTCTCATTTCTCTCCCTTAACCCGTCATTTCCTTTAAAATCCTTTATAAATCTCATATTAATCCTTTTTCCCTCGAGCCAGGGCGCAAAGCTAAACCTACAAGTCCATGGATTATAGGACTGCGCGCATATAAAAAAGTGTTATCGGTAAGGCCCTTCCCTGTCATATCAAGCAATAAGCACGTGCTTTTAGCCCCGTCGTTCGATCCTCCACCTTGCGATCCAATGGTATATGCTACTCCCGCTCCTGTAAATCGCGCGCACGATAGCTCACGGGGAAAGCGGTTTCCCACCAAACCCTCCATCCACACGTCTCAAATTTACTGGATCGCGCCCCTGTGTACTGAAACCGCATGCCATCCCGAAGCGGTGTGGGGAAACCGCTCACCACCCATACGTACTGCCCCTCGCTCGTTAACCTTTTCTCACCTCCGCCGCCCAATAGCCGTCGGATCTGCCCGACCGCGATCCGATGACTCGCATTCACCCGTCCGCGCTACGTCCCGATACCCCTCATCAAATTATCTCCGTCATTGATTTGTGTGATCTGATGGCTGAGCTTCATCCCTCCGCTCAGTCTGCTTCCGCCATTATGTCTACACCCATAGCCTGCTCTGTGCTCCTGAGAAACGAAGGTGGCCAGCTACCAGTTCTGGTACTATCTATATTAATTCTTCAACCACTGCAATCAAGGAACAGTATGGCCGAGAACAAAAAGTACAGGAAAGAGTAGTTAAAGGTATTAATCAGTCATGGAGCCTTGTACACATTACACTCCATCTGCTCAGAAAAGGACGACCGAGCAATAGAAAGGTCGATTTGTTCATTAAAGCAGCAGATTATAGCAGAGATCCATATCAAACAGTTAATGTGGTTGGCGGCCCATCATGACCCCTCCACGCATAGCATAGCAGACTTTTTGTAAACAAACTCCATATATACTAGAAAGAAGATGTAATAGGGTTGATGAATGTTATTTTGATGTAAAGTGCAACTTCTGTAGACTGTAACTACTGTGATACCTACAGCGTCTGGTCTTCATTTTCAGCTAATGCGAGATTCTTTTGTTGTTAATTGCTCACTTTCCACTTCTTCTTCTTTGTTCCAGGTTGTGCTTGTTATGCATTTTTCATGTGCTCTTGATGCTTAGAATTAGAGGGGCTGTCATCCCACCTCTGCGTTAGAATCTAGTAGATATTATTGAATGTGTATGCAGGTTTTTATTGTTTTAATGCCAGAGAGCTGTCATCCTGTCTGTGCATTACGAAATAGATTTGCAGACCTCTTTACTGGTTGCTGCTGGCCATCACAGGGTCTTGTGCATCTACTGGTGTGATCAATATTCTCCATTTCCACTTAATACTCAAACTGTGAGTAATTGGTGGTCTAAAGCCTTGTAGTCTGGGGGTGTTCACCCATGTCTGGGGTTAAGCATAGTAGAAGTGGTTATCTAGCTTGCTAATGCATCATTCCTTCCATTCATCCACCATTTTCCAAAATTTTTGTTGAGTTTGTAATGTTCCCGAGCATCTCTGATACACAACCTAGGAGAGTTTCTTGGGGTGATAACAGGGCACAATAATAACAATATGGTGACTGCATGGAGACAACAATAACAATAAGGGGACTACACTGACAATAACAATAAGGGAATACACTAGTATTATAGGGACCTAATAAGTCCATAGAATTAAAGAACACCTAACACATTGGAGATGGAAAGTAAAACCTTGTAGCAATGTTTCATACAATCATAAATCAGAGATGCTAATTATAATTGAGGCCTACAATGAAGAAAAAGGGAAAAACATGAGAATTAAAAAAGATAGAGGCAAAATTTAAAATGATGATGTTGTTCTTAGTGACCCTGACTTTGAAGAATATATGCCTAGTTTTGAAGATTCCTCTAGTTTCCCTGCTAGATTTGGAGAGGATGCTTCTGGACCTAGTTCAAATTTTTTAAACTTGAATATAAAATCAACCCATAAAGGGATTGACTCATTCTTTGTACCCTGCACCACTCCTGGTTCTCAACCCACTATTGATGCTAAATGGAAGAATAAAGAGAAGGAGGTTTCATATGAATGCATTGCTAGATGGTGGTATGATGCAGACATACCTTTTAATGTTTTTAATTAAACATATTATCAGCCCATGATTGATGTTATAGCTTCATGTGGAGTAGGCTTCAAAGGCCCTAACTTTCAAGATATCAGGAGGCACTTTTACAAAATGAGGTCCAAAAAATACAAGAGTACCTTATAGAGTTCAGGAAATCATGGACCAAAACAGGGTGCACAATTATATCTAATGGATGGATTGATGGTAGATCTTGCACCATATTAAATTTATTAATTTCCTATCCAAAAGGTACTATGTTTCTCAAATTTATTGATGCACCTAATCAGGTGAAGGATGCACAATTACTATTTCGTCTTTTGGATGAAGTAGTTATGGAAGTAGAGATTAAAAATGTTGTACAAGTGATTACAGATAATGTCTCTAACTATGTTGCAGCTAGAAAAATGTTGGAGGAAAAAAGCCACCATTTGGTGGTCTCCATGTGTGACCCATAGTTTGGACCTCATGCTTGAGGATATTGGAAAAATTGAGTGGGTGAAAAAGTGTGTGGAGGAACCAAAATCCATAACCAGGTACATCTACAACCACTCATGGGTTCTGAACCTTATGAGAAACCACACTGGGGGTAGAGAGCTTGTTCGATCAACCATCACACGATTTGCAACAAACTTTATTTCGTTGCAATCCTTTGTTCAACAAAAATCAAACTTGAGGAAGATGTTTTCTTGTGATGAATGGAATGAATCTTAGTGGAGAAAAAAAGGCTGAAGGGAAATAGATGGTTGGCCAAGTATTTGACAAAAAAAATTGGTCAAAGGAAAAGTAGATAGTGTTATTTAGTGAGCCTATTGTTAGGGTTTTCCGGATGGTGGGTAGTCATAAACCTACCATGGGTTTTCTTTATGATCCCATGGGGATAGAAGGCAGAAGTACATTCCTCTATGGAGAATCATCGATGAAAGATGGAACAAGCAAAAACATAGACCTTTACATGTAGTTGGCTACTTCTTAAATCCAAGATATGTAATTTTGGATTTCAATGCTTATAAGTTTCAATTTTTAACTTTTTTCATTCATTACAAATTAGAAAATATTTAAAATAATTGAAATTGGTTGATGAATATGTTTTTGTTTTCTAAACTTCGAAGGTACCATTACACTACAAATTTTGAGGTTGATGGGGAGGTATTAAAAAGATCGTATAAATGCATTGAGCACATGGTCCCAGATTCCAAGGCTCAAGACTGGATTCATAACAAGCTATTACATTTCAGTGAGAGTATCGGTATCTTTAGAATTTCTATGGTTGTAAGAAATAGAGAAAAGGATCCCTTAGGTAATAACAGTCAAAATTTCCAAATTATTATATTACTCATTTCAATTTACAATTGTTGAGTCCAAGTTTCAACTTTCAAATTCATATGCTAATACTTCTTTTCCTTCCACCCTTTTTGCAACCTATTGGTGGAAATAATTTGGTGGTCAATGCCCTCAATTGAAAAAAATTGCAATTTGAATAGTGAGCCAGACATCTAGTGCTTCAGGGTGTGAGAAGAATTGGAGTGTGTTTGAGAGTATACATACTAAGTAGAGGAACCATTTGGAGCAAAAGTAGTTGAAATTGTGGTTTTTGTTTAATACAGCCTTAGGTTGAGGCGCAACCAATTGTTGAACAAAACACCTGAATCAAGCAACATTGTCTTAGGCAAATTTGATCCAACATCAGATTGGGTTGTGGAGATTCAAGCACCAACATTTGACAATGAAGACCTTTCATGGTTGGTGTTATCACTCTAGGAAACTCTCCTAGGTTGTAGATTGGAGATGCCTAGTAACATGTAATCTTCAATATTGTTCACTGAACTATTGGAATAAATGATGGTTTGGATCAAGTTAGATAACCATTTCAACTCTATTCTCACTCAAGACATGCATGAACGCCCTTAGCAACATAAGGCTTTAGACCACAAATGCTCAATAGTTTGTAGATTTAATGGATAGATGGAGAATACTGACAGTACCAGCCGATTGCATACATGAACATGTATGAATGGCTAGCTACAGGCAACAAAGAAGCTTGCTAATGTAATATATCAAAGCAGAGATAAGATGACAGTTATCTGGCCTTACACACATAGAAAACCTGAACAAATTGTTCAAGTGCAAGCGTAGAACATCATAAAGGCAATGGACATTAAACATCTAATGGCAAAAGAAGCTTATATTTCTTAGAATGAAGATGAGAAGCTTGAAGAAACAAAGGAGGAATAATCTCCAAAAGTTGAACCTCTATTACATCTTACTAACAGTTATTTATAACCTTTTTACAATGATCATGAGCCTTTTGAGGCTTCATGGGTCTTAATCTACCTGATATGCATTGTTAACTAATTCAATGCCTTCTAGGTAAACATGGCTCGGCAATTTTCCTCTTCTGACAGAGGGATAATTGCATTCAAATATTTTGGGCAGTTGTTGCACTGTCTAGGAGCTTTCTCGGGCTAGAGATGCCCCATAATGTTTGTTAGGATGGTTGTTGTGTTGGCATGACTGTTGATGTGGTTGTTGCACTGTTGGAGCTCCCTAAACGTGTTTAATTTGGCTGTGTGGCGCACTGTGGCTCCATGATTGTTGCTCGGCCTCTATCTCCTGGCAGTTATTTCCCGGCAACTATCTCATCGGCACTGCTATACGGTGAAATAGGTCTTGGGGCCTTTGAAACCCCTCTAAAATGCGAACAGTTACTGGTCTTTGTTTAATACAGAAAAATGATCAAATACTGTGAACTCCCGCCTTCTCTGTGTATTTTGGAAATACATGAAAAATACTTAAGAAACAGGAAAAATCAGCCTTGGTGGACTTGAAAAGTCTTCAAACATGCAATATATATCTATTGGGTCCGCCCTTTGGGTCGCTGTCACAAGTTGCATGTGGCCTAGTCCATTTGTTCCCTTTGTATTTTGAAATAGCCGAAAAACATGAGAAATACATGAAAAAATATTTTTGGGTGGACTTCAAATTCCCTATATTCCACCTCCCGGAACTTTTCGGGTTCGGGCTTCATTGCTATCGGTGCTTCCAGGCTTCCTTTGTATTTCATTAAAATAATGAAAATACGATAAAAACATTGAAAAATGCTTAGGCTCGGACCTCAAATATTATAGACTATTGTTCATAATGTCGTCGGGTCCAGCCTTATCGCATCGCACATAGGAATATGTAAAGGCCTCACCCCTTGGGTCAGCACTGATGCGATATTGTGATGTGATCTGATTTCAATCGCATATTGATACTCCCCCGGGTCGTTTGAACAGTGCTCCATACTATCTCCGATAGCGATAGCCGATCGCCATCGCCATTTCCCTTGGGCCCGCGTCGATACTCTGTCGATACTTCTGCTGATGTGACCCACCGATGCGATTAGCCATTTAGATCTAGGTTGTTGATCCACGTATGTGATTGACGGTCCTCGTTTAATTTCTAATCGCCATCGCCATTGCCCCATGGTCTGCGCCGATTTTGCCTCCGCCGGTTTGACCTGCCGATTAGATCTGGGCCGTTGATCAGCCAGATCTAACGGCTACTGTGCCTTCTCACTTTAAGCCTGTGATTTTGGAATTTAAATGGTTTTCAATCATTTCCTGCCTCCCGATAATGTATTTCCTCCCCTTTGAGGGCTTTCCTCCTTTGACCATTTTGATTTTGAACAACCCTTAAGAGGATTTTGAAGAATCTTGGAGCACACTTGGATCCTTTGAGATAATTCTTAAGCAAGTTTGGAGACTTTTAGGACATATATGGATCCATTTTTGGGTTGTTTGCCTCCAAGGCTAACATTGGCTCCTTCTGGGGATGAAAGCCTCCCTATGAGGTTTCAAGAACTACAGATCAATGTCTTTCCTGTAAAAACAAAATTTAAATCTTCCTTCTAGTGTTCCATTGGGCATGGAGTCTTTTTAGCATAAAAATAAAAACTGAAAGAAAAACATATTTACAACCAAGGCTTTAAGGCCTTAAATGAAATAGGTTTTCAAGAATCACCCATTTACTGGGCTACAAAATGCATCTTCTCCTTCCAGATTGTCCAGGATGAATGTATTGTTGTGCCGAACTTGAGCAATGACAAAAGGACCTATCCACAAGGAGTCAAACTTGCCATGATTACCTCTCTTTTCTTTAAATGCATCCCATTTAAGCACCCAATCACCAACTTGTAACTTTTCTGCTTTTTCCTTCTTGTCAAAAGTTTCTTTAATTGCCTTATGATGAGCCTTTGATTTATCAACCAGATGCTCTCTTATCTGATGTAGTTCAACCAAGTTATTCATTCTTCTTACCATATCATTCTCTTTATATTGTTCTTCTTGCAAGAACTTAGCTACAGGGAGGATGAGCTGGATGGGGAAAACAACATCAGCACCATAAACCAATTTGAATGGAGAATTACCTATGGAATTTTTTATGGTAACTCGGTCAACCCATAGTGCAAACATTAGCTTGGAATCCCAGCTCTTTTTGTTGTCCTCTAACATCTTTTTGATTACCCGTACCAAGATCTTGTTAGATGATTCTACCAGTCCATTGCCTTGAGGATAATATGGGGTAGAATGCACCACTTGAATGTCCATGGATTCAGTCATGTCCATCAATTCTTTTTCCTTGAACTCTGCTGCATTATCAGTGACTAGTTTGATTGGGCAACCAAATCTAGTGAAAATATTCTCATTCAAGAACTGTAGGACAACTTGATGACTGGCATTCTTAGTGGGTATAGCCTCAATCCACTTGGTAAAATAATCAGTGGCTACTAAGATCCATTTGTGTTAGCCACTGGAATTGTTAGAAAATTATATATTACGGAGCAATGAAACACATAAAATATTGCGGAAATATAAACACAAAAATGCATCAGACAAGAGAGACATAGATATACGTGGTTCACCTAGTTTGGGCTACGTCCACCCCTAGCAGTCAGTCCTTCCTTTCTATTATCTAGAAAAATGAAGAGACACAACCTACAGTAGATCCGTTGTAATATCCTTTGTTTTCTCTCACAGTCTCGCCTCTCCGTTTCTCGCTCAGAGAATACACATCTATCTCACAGCCTCAAATACAATGCCCTCATACAAAGATAGGGGTTGCCTTCTATGGAAAAAAAGCCTAAACTAAACATAAGTTCTACCGTCAGATCATCTGCCTAATGAACGCCCCAGATTGACTAGAAATTACTATACTTTTACAAGGCACTTTTACATCTATTTTTGGCTTCGGGGGCGCTGCCCCCGGACCCCCCCCCCCCCCCCGCATGAAGGGGTGTACAAACTTCCTGGGGTATACATCCGACTGAAACAAAAAGAGCTCTAAACAATCATGCTCCACACACAACAATCCCCCACTTGGAGAATGATTATAGCAACTCCACTGCTGCTTCATTTGATGTAAAATGACTCCTCTTTGGACCTGGTTGTTTCTCATCTTCATCATCATCCTTGAAGACCAATTGAAACTAAGCATGTTCTCATTTTCTCCCTGGTTACAACTTTTGTTAGCATTTTTGCAGGATTCTGGCTAGTGTGTATCTTTTCCAGCTTCAACTCTCCATCTTCCAACACTGATCGTATGAAATGGTACTTGAGCTATATGTGTTTAGTCCTGGAATGAAATGTTGAGTTATTTGCAAGATGAATGGCACTTTGGTTATCACTGTATAACGTGCCCATATCATGCTCCTTACCCAGTTCACCCATAAACCTTTGTAACCAAATAATTTCTTTACTAGCCTCTGTAGCGGCAACATATTCTGCTTCTATTGTTGAAAGCGCAAAAACACTTTGGATTTTTGAAACCCAACTGACAGCTGTTCCACCAACAATAAATACATATCCTATAGTGCTCCTCCTGTTATCTCTGTCCCCTGCCATATCTGCATCAACATATCCCTGTAGAGAAATGTTTGAACCACCAAAGCATAATGCTTGATTTGTGGTACCTTTCAAATATCTGAGAATCCATTTCATTGCCATCTAATGTTCCTTTCCTAGATTGTTCAGGTACCTGCTTACAACTCCCACTGCATGTGTAATATCAGGCCTTGTGCAAACCATTGCATACATTAAGCTTCCAACTGCTGATGCATATGGAACTTTAGACATATAATCCATGTCTTCTTGTGTCTTTGGGCACATTTCCTTACTAAGTTTGAAATGGCTAGCAAAAGGTGTACTAACTGGTTTTTCATTGTGCATATTAAATCTTTTCAACACCTTTTGTATGTACTCATTCTGAGACAATGTTAATTTGCGATTTTTCCTGTCTCTAGTGATTCTCATACCAAGGATTTTTTTTGCAGCTCCCAAATCCTTCATTGCAAATGAATTTGCCAATTTTCTTTAGAGCACATTTATTTCCTGCATGTTAGACCCTGCAACAAGCATGTCATCTACATATAATAACAATGTAATATCGCTGCCATCATTTTACTTTTTTAGATAAACACAATGATCAGAGTGACATCTAGTATAGCCTTGTTCAGACATAAACTTGTCAAAATTTAGATACCACTTCCTTGGAGCCTGTTTTAAGCCATACAAGCTCTTCTTCAACCTGCGCACTATTTTCTCCTTCCCTTTCACCTCATATCCTTGTGGTTGCGGCATATATATCTCTTCCTCCAAATCCCCATGGAGAAAGGTTGTCTTTACATATAACTGCTCAAGATGCAAATCTTCAGATGCTACTAGACTTAAAATAGTTCTGGTTGAAGTCATTTTAACAACAGGAGAAAATGTTTCATCAAAATCAATACCTTTCTTCTGTGCAAACCCCTTCACCACAAGTCTAGCTTTGTACCTCTGTTTTCCTCCATCTTCTTCCTTCAGCCTGTAAACCCATTTATTCTTCAATGTAGTTTTTCCTGCAGGCAACCTGACTAAGTCCCAAGTATGGTTATGCATTAAGGAGTCCATCTCTTCTTCCATGGCTACCTCCCACTTCTTCCTACTTTCAACCTGCATTGCTTTTTCATAACATTCGGGTTCACCAGAATCAGTCAACAATAAATAATATAATGAAGGAGAGTATCGTTCAGGGGGTCTACTTATCCTGGTAGATCTTCTAACACTACTTTTAGGTGTTTGGGGTGCCTGTTGTTGTTGTGGTGGTTGTTGATTATTATTATTTTCAGGCACCTTTACTTTTTCAGTGATTTCGTCAAGAACTGCATATTCCTTGTTTTCTTTTTCTTGCTTCTTTTCCTGCAACTAATTCTTATACAAGACCTTTTCATTGAATATTACATCTCTGCTCCTAATGATTTTGTGATTTTCGTAATCATATAAGCGATAACCAAAATCATTAACACCATATCCAATAAAGGTACATTTCTTTGACTTTGCCTCAAGCTTTGTTCTATTTTCTTTATCAATATGGACAAAGGCCTCACAACCAAAAGGCTTTAAAAAGGAGTAGTTTACCTTTTTACTTGTCCATGCTTCCTCTGGAACACCACCATCCAAGGAACTTGAAGGCCTTTTGTTTATTAGATAAACAACAATATCTACAGCATCTGCCCAAAACTGTAAAGGCAATCCTACATGCAATCTCATGCACCTTGCACGCTCCATGATTGTTCTGTTCATCCTTTCTGACACACCATTTTCTTGTGGTGTTCTTGGAACTGTCTTCTCTCTACGAATTCCATGCTTTGAACAGTAACTATCAAACTCTTTGCTGCAATATTCACCTCCATTATCTGATCTAAGACACTTCAATTTCTTTCCTGTCTCAATCTCAACCAAAGCTTTCCATTTCTTGAAAGCATCAAATACATCAGATTTATTCTTAATACAATAAATCCAAGTTTTTCTAGTTGCATCATCAATAAAGGTAACATAATAATGAGAGCCACCGAGAGATGATACCTGAGCAGGTCCCCATACATCTATATGCACAAGCTCTAATTTTTCACTCTTCTTTTCTTTCCCAACTCTGAGAAACCTGACTCTCTTTTGTTTTCCATAAATGAAATTTTCACAAAAGTCCAAATCAACATTCTTCAAACCCGGCAACAAATTCCTTGAGTGAAGAATCTTCATCCCCTTTTCACTCACGTGTCTGAGCCTATGATGCCATAATGTTGCATCTGCTCCTTTGGAAGTTAAAGCATTAACATAGTTAGAAATACCATTGCATAAATACAATGTACCAACCTTTTCGCCTTTTGCTATTACCAGGCTCCTTTGGTGACCTTCCAAGCTTTATCTGTGAAATTTTTCACACAACCTTCACTGCCTAACTGCTCTGTTGAAATCATATTTTTCTTTAGATCTAGAACATGCCTTACCTCCTTTAGTAGCCATTGGTTTCCATTTTGTTGTTTTACAAGAACCTTACCCATTCCAACAATTTTACAGGGTTTATCATCACCCAAACGAACTTGTCCAAAATCTCCTTGAACATAGTCATGAAAGTATTTCTTATCAGGTGTGGCATGGAATGAGGCCCCTGAATCTACCACCCAGGAATCAATAATATTTTCGAAAGAAAGAATCAAAGCATCTTGTAACACCTCACCTATCACATTTGCTTCATGATTGTTTTCTTGCTATGCATCTCCTTCTTTTACCTTCCGAGATCTACAGCCTTTCTTTAGGTGTCCTTTCTTTCCGCATTTCCAGCACACTATCCCCGATCTGGACTTGGATATGCCATTCCTTGATTTACTACGATATCCTGAGCTCTTTCCTCTTTCCATTTTTCTTCCCCTAGACTCTGCACTCAAAGCATTACCCGATGTCTCACCGGAGCTTTTCCATCGCATTTCCTCACTAAGGATAGCACCGACAACATCATCAAACTTTAAAGCACTAGATCCAAAGACAGAGTTACTAATGGCCATTACTAAACCATTCCAACTTTCTAGAAATGAGCACAAGCATAACAGAGTTCTAACTTCATCAACAAAGTTTACCCCTACAGAACTTAACTGACTTGTAACTATATTAAAATCATATAAATGATCTGCAACAGATCCACCTTCCGACATCTTCATATTAAATAATCGTTTCATAAGAAATACCTTGTTTGAGGCCGAGGGTTTTTCATATAGTTTCGACAACGCCTGAATCAAACCCTCTGTCGTTGTTTCCTTCGAAATGTTGAAGGCAACGGGCGCAGGGAGGCACAACCGTATTATTCCGAGTGCCTTTCTATCGAGAAGGTTCCATTCTTCATCTATCATAGCCGTCGGATTCTTTATTTTCCGCTCAATGGTAGGTACAGATCTTTCTGATACAGATAATCTTCCATCTGCATCTTCCATAGCAATAAGTTTTGGCCGTTAAATTTCTCGACCCTAAACTTACCATCTTCTGCCATTGCTCCCACTTGAACGAGGAACCCTTCTTTCCTGCAAGTTTATCAGCCAAATAGACCTTCGGCTCTAATACCAGTTGTTAGAAAATTATATTACGGAGCAATGGAACACATAAAATATTGTAGAAATATAAACAAAAAAACGCATAAGACAAGAGAGACACAGATATACATGGTTCACCCAGTTTGGGCTACGTCCACCCCGAATAGCCAGTCCTTCCTTTCTATTATCCAGCAAAATGAAGAGACACAACCTACAGCAAATCTGCTGTAATATCCTCTGTTTTCTCTCACAGTCTCACCTCTATGTTTCTCACTCAGAGAATACACATCTATCTCACAGCCTCAAATACAATGCCCTCATACAAAGAGAGGGGTTGCCTTCTAGGGCAAAAACCCTAAACTAAACATAAGTTTTACCATCAGATCATCTACCTAATGAACGGCCCAGATTGACTAGAAATTATTATACTTTTACGAGGCACTTTTACATCTATTTTTGGCTTTGGGGGCGTTGTCTCCGAACCCCCGCCGGGGGACCGCTAGCCCCTGGACCCTCGCGGGGGGGAAAAGTCCCTCCCGCACCCCCCCCCTGCGTGGAGGGGTGTACAAACTTCCTGGGGTATACATCCGGCTGAAACAAAAGACCTCTGAATAATCATGCTCCACACAACAGGAATGTGGGTTGATCTCACCTATAAAGTCCAAGCCCCACTGCTAGAAGGGGCCATTGACATGTATTGGCTTTAAGGGCAGAGATTTTAGTTGTTGCCTTCCCGTAAACATCTGACATTTGTCACAAGCTTTTACAAAAGAAAACACATCGGAGAACAAAGTAGGCCAATAATATCCAGCCATCAAGATTTGGTGAGCTGTGGTTTTCCAATAATGATACCCTCCATAGATGCTAGAATGAAACTGGTGTATAACCTCCAGAGACTATTCTTTATCTAGACACCTCAAGAGGATTCCTGATGGGTCTTTCCAATAAAGCAATTTTTTGTTAATGTAGAATTTGGCTGATATGAGTTTAATGGCACGAGCTTGACATGAGCTAAGTCCTAGAGGGACTTCTAACTTTTGCAAAAAATGAACTATGTTGTAATACCATTCACATGTGACTAGATTTTCAGCCAAATATTGATCCTGCTTTTGCTCTTCTGTTGCTCCCTTTGCCTGCTCATAATTTGAATTTAGACCCATGGAATTTATATCTAACAAGCTGCAATTTTCTTCAGCCATAAGTTTAGCCAAGCCCTGGCCTTTGACAAGCTTAGTGGGCTTCACCTCTATGTTAAACTCTATCAATTTTGCAATCCATTTAGTTCTCTTCCCACCAATATCTAGCTAAGTTAAGACATCCTTTATTGAGGCTGAAGGTACATATGCAACTACTTTGGATTGTAGAATATAAATTTTGAATGCCTTTAAATACTTTATAAGAGCATAAGCTTGTTTTTCGATAAGGTCATACCTTAGTTCAGCATCCCTTAAAGTTTTGCTGAAAAAGGCCACAGGGTGCTCTATGCCTTCATCATTTTTCTGCAACATAACTACCGCAAGTGTATCATAAGAGGCAAAAGAGAAGATACAAAACTCCTTAGTGTAATCTGGGCTGATTAGAGTGGGAGCTTCCATGATAGCTTGCTTGATGGATTCAAAAGAGCTTCTTGAAGCATATGTCCATTTTATTTCTGCTCCTTTCTTCAGCATGGAAGTGATGTGCTTTACAAGCTCTGCAAAGTTTGGAATGAACCTCCTTACAAAGTTAATCTTACCCAAGAAGGATTGAATGTCCCTTTTTTACCTTGGGATGGAAAATGTCTGAATGGCTTGAACCCTGGCTAGATCAATCTTCACACCTTCAGCAAAAACAATATCTCCCAGAAGTTTGCCTTCTTCTAGAGAAAACTGTGACTTCTTTGGGTTGATTGAAATTACAAATTGTCTGCACTTTAGGAAGACCTTCTTCAAATGTTGTAAATAGTCTTTGCGGCTGTTGGAGAAGATTTTTATGTCATCCAGATAAATAAGGACAAATTTGTCCTTCTCTCCCACGAAGACTATGTCCATGGCCTTTTGAAAGGTAGCGCCAGCATTAATCATTCCGAAAGGCATCTTGGAGTACATGAAAGTGCCCCAAGGAGTAGTGAAGGCGGTCTTTTCTTGATCTTCAGGGTGTACAGCAATCTGATTATAACCTGAAAATCCATCTAAGAAAGACACGACTCTAGCCCCTGAAACTCTTTGTAGCAAGTGTTCCATCTTAGGCAAGGGATAGTTATCTTTTTTAGAGCACTTGTTTAGATTTTTGAAGTCAACACAAAGCCTGATTTCTCCATTTTTCTTTCTTACTACCACAAGGTTAGCTATCCATTTTGAATACCTTATGGGCACTATAATTTTTGCATCCAATAGCTTCTTGATCTCTTTCTCAATCAAAGGCAATAAGAGAGGGTTGATAGGTCTTAGCTTCTGCTTAAAAGGGGTGGTATTCTTTTCCAATGGAATCTTATGTTGAATGATGTCTGTGTCATAAGTTTTAATATCGTTGTATTCCTAGGAAAAAATGTCAGTGAATTGCCTCATAAGGGTGCAATACTCGGAATTCTGAACAGAGGACAAATGCGCGGACAGATTTATGTTTTTTGGATGGGCTAGGCTCCCTATATTACGTTTACGAACAGCAAACTCATTTTTTGTTTCGGCAAGCTTATATGGCACATCGTATTGATCGAAAAGCTTCTCTAGAGGCACCAATCCTTTTGGTATGTAATTATTGGGCAGCTGGATGATGCTTCCTCGGTCGATCTCACTTTTTAGCTTGGGCTGGACGCATTCTCCCATGGCTTTATTTTCCTGATCGATGTGTATTTCAGAAAATTCCTCCACGACTTGCAAAATTCTGTTAATTTCCCCATTGTCTTCAAAAACCCTCCAATATTTGACATTGTCAGGTAGAGACGGTCTGTATTTTACCTTAACTTCGTATGTCAATTTAGGAGGCAAAGGAGGAATAAACATGCTAGCATAGGTAGCGAGGGAATCGGCAAGCTGGTTCTTCATTCTTGGAATATAAGAAATTTTGAAATCATTAAAAGAATCCTTGACCTCCATACCTCATCTTGTATGCCTTCAGCCTTGGATGCTTAGCTTGGAACGTTTTATTTACCTATTGAATAATGAGGTCTGCGTCTCCAAACACTTTTAGGCCTTTGATACCCATTTCTTTAGCAGTGCTTAAGCCCAGAAGTAAAGCTTCGTATTATGCGATGTTGTTTGTGACCTGAAAGGTTAATTTGAAAGATAAATGAATGCATTCCTGTGTTGGGGACACAAGGACCACACCTACCCCTGCATCTTCTTTAGAGAAAGCCCCATCAAAAAGCATATCCCAAATCTGTGGGTTTTCTTCCTCAACAATCTGGAAAACTAGTTTCCTGAGCTGCGTGGAAGCCAACTGAGATTCTTCAATATAAAGGATGCATGCTCCAAAATCAGTGTCGATAGCATATATGGGATGATTGGTGGGATTATTTTCATCGTTGATTATATAATCCAATTGCGCCTCTCTGTATAATCTCTTGCTCTTAACTTCAAAAACTCAGACAGTAGCATAGGACAGATCATTTTGTAATGATCCACCTAGTCTCTTGATCCAACCTATGGAAAGTAACATGCCAAACTTGGGAGGTACATCTGCTACCACAATGTCCATCATCATGCTTTTCATAGGCAGCTGAGACAAAGTGATGGCTAGGTCCTTGATTAACCCTAGACATTTCACTTTTCTAGAGTCAAAAGAAAACAGGTCATGATAAGGCTTAGTGATGTCAAGATCCAACTCATCCATGACAACCTTAGGCATTAGATTATGGTTGGCTCCATTGTCCAAAAGGCAGTTGTGAAGGATTTTATCATGAATAGTCAGAGAGACATAGAATGATGGGGAGATGTCTTCACAGTTTTCAATCATTGGGCTAAGGATAATAGCTGGCATGTCATCTTGCAGATTTACATAGTCAGTAGAGGCTTGGATGGCTTTAGGTTAAAGGACCTCGAGGATGGATCTTTTGAAGGACTCATTCTTCACTAGTTCAATCAAAGGCATAGGTATTCTTAGCTTCTGAATTTCTGATTACAAACTGAAAGGAGAAGGGGACTCGTTAAGGCCTCTTACCTCATGAGCTAGAGCTTTGAGGATGATGGGATCAACTGCCAGTTGTTTTTTCTTATTAGCTTGTGGTACTGTAGGGACAGCAGCTCTTTGAACAGGATTTTCCTTGGAATTATTTATCTTTGACCTTAAATTATATCTTCGCTGATCTACAGCTTGTAAAATATCTTCACCATCCCATTCTTGGCTAATCTGGTCATTGCATAATGACTTTTCATATGCAGCTGAGATAAAAAAGGAAGCATTGCCTTTGTCTTCTAGACAATGGATCTCATCATCTTCTTCGAACTGCTCTTCTTCCATGACTGCATTTTGAAAAGGAGCCTTCACCCTTTGGTCTTCATTTGCATTTTTGTTTCTTTGCAAAATCTGCAACTACTCATTCGTTCTTCTATATGGATTTGGATTTGGATTTCTTGGGGCAAAGGTATTAGGCATTCTTCCTTTCCCGATTGCTGCGCATCCTTCAATTTAGATATTTCAGAGGCTAATGACTTGATCATTTTGGTCATTTTATCTATCTTAGGATCAGAGGATGATGAAGACTCACCCCTCTATCTTCTTCTATCAACATTTCCCTTGAGTTTCTCAGCAGCCATGATGTTTGATTCCACTTCCAAGGTTGCATCCTGCATGTCAGCCAAAGTAGCACATTTCCTCTCTCTCAATAGTAGGTAGAAGTCAGAATCAAAAGCACTAGCATAGGTGAGTTTAGCATAGGTAGTAGTGTGTTTTACTTCAGCCGGAATCTTGTTGTACATATGATTAAACCTTTTATTGAAATCAGACAGCAACTCACCATTGTCTCTCTTTAAGCTGCCAAACTCAGTGTGGTAGTAGAGGAGGTCCTTTTTATCCCCCCAATGCTTTAGGAATGCATCATCTAAAGCTTCGATATCTGCTATAGATCTGGGGGTTAGTTCTCTGAACCATTTTCTAGCCTCTCCATATAGGCTTTGGACAAAGACTCTCATCCACACATCATATTCACTAATGTCCAGATTATCATCATAGCTATAGAATGACTTAAGATTTTCTTCAGCAGTAACACCTTCAGTCCCAGTGAACTTAGGCCTATATTTCTAATATTCTCCAGTATGCATGGCATTCAAAGGAGTGGAGAGTATTAGAGGTCCATATCTAGCAGTTATGATTCTTTCCATTTTGGTAGGTTCTTGAGAACTTGCCATAGTTGTGGTAGCTAAAAGAGTATTGACAGTCTGAATGATAAAGGGTTGAGGAGTGACTGACAGAACTAAAGGAGTATGATGGATAGGTGGTGAGGTTTCCTTTGGGCTTAAAGCAAAAGGAGAACCTAAAGAATAAGGAGCTTTATGAATCCCTGAGAGTTTTTCTTCACTACTAGTATTAGATTCTATACTCTCAACATGTATTTGTTCTATTACAAGCCTTTCTTATAGAGATATAGGAGGTTGTTTAGTTTTACCTAAACCTGACGCTCCTTTCTGTAATACCTTTCACTCTTTGATGATTTTTTCAGGATCAGGTACTAGGTCAGCATGTAGCTTTTGAGGATTTCTCCGAGTATGCCTCACAAACTAAGCCAGAACTATGAAGTGGAGTCGCCAAGAGGTTTGGCCTCCAGTAGAGTCGCTAGATAGATGATTACAACTAAAAATGTGCCCAGACTTTGTCTATCATCAAAGCTGGATCTGTGTCATTTTCCAGGGAAGTTGAGCTTCGGTTTCCTTTCCCCAACAACGGCGCCAATTATGTTATCACTCCAGGAAACTCTCCTAGGTTTTAGATCAGAGATGCCTGGTAACATGTAATCTTCAATATTTTTCTCTGAACTATTGGAATAAATGATGGTTTGGATCAAGTTAGATAACCATTTCAACTCTATTCTCACTCAAGACATGCATGAACACCCTCAACAACACAAGACTTTACACCACAAATGCTCAATAGTTTGTAGATTTAATGGATAGATGGAGAATACCGACAGTACCAGCCGATTGCATACATGAACATATATGAATGGATAGCTATAGGCAGCAAATGAACTTAATGACTATACTGGCAGATGCATATATAATGACACACATAAATGGCTAGCAACAGGCAGCAAAGAAGCTTGCTAATCTAATATATCAAAGCAGAGATAAGATGATAGTTATATGGCCTTACACACACAGAAAACCTGAACAAATTGTTCAAGTGCAAGCATAGAATAGCATAAAGGGAATGGACATTGAACATCTAATGGCAAAAGAAGCTTATATTTCTTAGAGTGAAGATGAGAATCTTGAATAAAGAGAGGAGGAATAATCTCCAAAATTTTAACCTCTATTACATCTTACTAACAGCTATTTATAGCCTGTTTACAGTGATCCTGAGCCTTTTGAGGCTTCAGGTGTATTAATCTGCCTGTTATGCATTGTTAATTGATTCGATGCCTTCTAGGTAAACATGGCTCGGCAGTTTTCCTCTTCTGATAGAGGGATAATTGCATTTACATATTTTGGGCAGTTGCTGCGTTGTCTATGAGCTTTCTCGGGCTAAAGATGCCCCATAATGTTTGTTAGGATGGCTGTTGCCCTAGCAAGATTGTTGACGTGGTTGTTGCACTATTGGATCTCCCTTAACTTGTTTGATTTTGCTATGAGGCACGTTGTGGCTCCATGATTGCTACTCCGCCTCTGTCTCCCAACAGTTATTTCCCAACAACTATCTCCTCAGTGCTGTTATACGGTGAAATAGGTCTTGGGGCCTTTGAAACTCCTCTAAAATGCAAACAGTGATTGGTCTTTGTTTAATACAGAAAAATGATGAAATATTGTGAACTCTCACCTTCTCTGTGTATTTTGGAAATACATGAAAAGTACTGAAGAAACAGGAAAAATCGGCCTTGGCGAACTTGAAATGTCTTCAAACATGGTATATATATCTATTGGGTCTGCCTTTGGGTCGTTGTCGCAAGTTGCATGTGGCATGGTCCTTTTGTCCCCTTTTTATTTTGAAATAACCCAAAAACACGTGAAATACATTAAAATTATTTTTGGGCGGACTTCAAATTCCCTATATTCCACCTCCCGGACCTTTTCGGGTCCGAGCTTCATCACTATCGGCGCTACCAAGCTTCCTTTGTATTTCGTTAAAATAACGAAAATACGATAAAAACATTGAAAAATGCTTGGGCGCGGACCTCAAATATTATAGAATATTGTTCATAATGTCATTGAGTCCGAACTTATCGCATCGCACATAGGAATATGTAAAGGCCCCGCCCCTTGGGTCAGCGTTGATGCGATATTGCGTTGCGATCTAATCACAATCGCATATCGATACTCCCCCGAGCCATTTAAACAACGCTCCATACTATCTTCGATAGTGATTGTCGATCACCATCACCATTTCCCTTGGGCCTGCGTCGATACTCCGTCAATACTTCCGCCGATGCGATTAGCCGTTTAGATCTAGGCCATTGATCTGCGTATGCGATTGATGGTCTTCGTTTAATCATCGATCTCCATCACCATCACCCCATGGTCTGCACCGATTTGCCTCTGCCGATGCGACCCGCCGATTAGATTTGGGTCATTGATCGGCTAGATCTAACAGCTGTTGTGCCTTCTCACTTTAAGCCTATGATTTTGGAATTTAAATGGTTTTCAAGAGTTTCATGCGTCCCAATAGTGTATTTCTTCCCCTTTAAGGGCCTTCCTCCTTCAACCATTTTGATTTCGAACAACCCTTAAGAGGATTTTGAAGAATCTTGGAGCACACTTGGATCCTTTGGGATAATTTTTAAACAAGTTTGGAGACTTTTAGGACATATATGGATCCATTTTTGGGCCATTTTCCGCCAAGGCTAACAGTTGGACTTGGACCCACTTCCACAAGTTGTAGAGGCAGATATATCAAAAGTATCGGTACCACATTCAAGGCTAGGGGAATCAAGTCGTGATCCCATTACAAACTTGGAGGCTACTCATTTTGCAGAAGAGGATGAGGATCAGGTTGATGATTCTCATGATGACAATTAGAACTTGTAGGTTGTAGTTGTAATATTTTACTTTGTAGTATGTGGTATCATACTATCATGTTATTTTGGACTATACAGGACTTTTAGAACCTATTTCTTGATGTTCTTTGGCTCAGCAACGTTTTGCACTAAATGTTATTTTGGTTATATGCACTATTACTTTCTATATAAATAAGAACTTTTGCATATTTTTGTATAAATGATTTGATTAATATTGATACACATGAATATATATGTTTTTCTTTAAAATTTGAATATTTTATGTGTTTTTGGTAAACCGGTTTTTTGGTCCAGTTTTCTTCCTAGTTCCAGTCAGTTGCCGATTCACGAGGTTTTTCGGTTCACTAGTTCAGTTTTGAGAACATTGCTTTCATTCCATACTCTTATTATTTGACCAACATCGAGAACTTTTCACTCACTCAATTTTGTCACAATTGGGCTTGCAATTCAACTCGGACCCTCGTAGCAGAGCACAATGTTCATCCACAATGCACAAGAAACATATTTGAGCATAACCTGTACGGTTGGAAGCAGAAAAAAGTGTTAGCCAAGCTTTGATACCAATTGAAGATATAAAACAAAAGAAAATGAAATATCAGAGGCAAAGAAAACTTGAGGAAAACACTTTCAACCTTGATTGTATATTCACAAATAATGATACATCATTCTCACACACACACACTAATACAATACATGACACCTCATATTATAGAATTGAGGTTCCCATAAAAAATTTCCAATTTGGCTAAATGGTTGAACCTTCTCCATAACTTTTTCCACAATATCTCCATGAATATTTCCATAGGTATCTTAGTTGATTTTATGTGATATCCATCCTTAAATTCTCTCATTATCCTCATCTTTGGTCATACATAGACTTCTAAAGTCTACTTTCATTATTACAAATTTTCATTATATCACAAGTATGAATTATTCCTTCATACTCCCCTTGATGAATACTTAATCTAGACTTAATAATTGTTAATGTGAATATGAGGCCAACATACACAAAACATAAGGGATGTGCATTGCTCTAAAATCTGCATTATTAAGAAAAAATACCCTCCACATGTGCTTATTACAATGAAAGGACATCGTTTTCAATGCATAGTGTGACCATTTTGAGGCTCATCAACCATAAGTTATTCTATACATGCTTCAACAAAAACATAGTTACCGATCAAACAAGAAAATTATCGATTTCCCAATTTTTTGAGGTAGCAAAAAAAACACCCAATTTTAAAAAGTGGTTACTCAGAATACCCTTATTTTTAGCATATTTTTAGCACTTTAAATTTTCTTATGTAACATTTTTTTTAAATGTTACTGATTTTCATGCTGATTTTGAAAAGTGTTGATACAATATCAACCCATTTTTTAAAGGACTTATTTTTGACACTTCAAATTTGTTTATGTATCAAGTATGAACATATGTTTTAAAATGTTAGTGATTTTCATGCTAATTTTGAAAAGTATTGATGCAACATCAACCCTTTTTATTTAGAGGGTTTGTTTTTTAAAGTTTAAATTTTCTAATGTATTAAATGTGAATAATTTTTTTAAAAGTTGGTGATTTTCATGTTGGTAATAAAACAAAAAAACCATAAAAATGTAAAAATAAAAATAAAAAATTAAACAAAAACAAAACTAAATTAAACATATAAAGGAAAATATTTCAAAAAAACACATAATTTAAAGAAAAATTAATAGCCAAAAAAACATAAAAATTAATTTTTTTAATTTAAAAAAAAAAAAAAAAAAAAAAACTGTGTAATTAAAACAAAAATAATAATAATAATAATTAAAACAAAAATAAAATTAAATAATTAAAATTTATAAAAAAAAATAATTAAATAATTGTTTGGTGTGTGTTATATTCTTTCAACAACTACCCACGCGTGGGGGGATCACAAGGGGGGCGGTAGCCCCCCTGCATGGGGTTCGGGGCAATGCCCCTAGAAATTTTTTTTGGACCCTATATTAGGTGGTTGGACCTACCTATGATTTTATGCATGAATTTCCACATGGTTTTGGGCATGATGGTTTTCTATCCATAGTATTTTGTAGATCCAGTCAAGGGAACTACGGTTATGTTCTAATCTAGGGTTAATGGATTGGGGTTTATGGATGCTTTGGCATATATATATATATATATATATATATATATATATATATATATATATATATATATTGTAACATTGAAAGGAATATAATGAAAAATCAATCTGGTAATCCTTGTTTTTGGATCCAGGAGAAAAATCATTATGTATATTTGTTTTATGTTTTATACTATTACCATTGTTTATTTTCTATTTTTTAGAATTTGTATGCAGGTAATTTTTGTACGGGATTAAAACCTACATTTAGTATCATAGTTGTTTCGGCTTCAAGGGGACGCCTTTGCTGCAGAAAAGTTTTGCTCGGGCCTGTGGTAGACCTTGCTCAGTGGGAGATCTACGAGATCGATTCTTGTGGTGAAAGAAGATGGCGAGCAATGGAAAAATAGAGATCAAGCGATTTAGTGGTTAGAGTTTTCAGTTGTCGAAACTCGGGATGGAGGATCTGCTAGTGGATAAAGATCAGTGGATTGCAGTAGATCCGGGTACTAAACCAAAAGAAATTTCAGTTGAGAACTAGGTGAAGTTGGATCAGAAGGCAAAGGGCACAATACGATTGTGTGTCTCAGATTCAGTATTGTTGTATGTATCAGGGGAAGCTTCGGCAAAGGTTTTGTGGGACAAGTTAGGGGCTTTGTATCAATCTAAGTCTCTGGTGAATAAACTGTTCCTACGGAAAAAGTTGTATAACCTGAGGATGAAAGATGGAGAGTCAGTGACAAAGCATCTGAATGCCTTTAATACTGTAGTAAGTTAGTTATTATCTGTTCATATTAAAATTTCAAACGAAGATAAGTGCATCAGTTTGTTTTGTTCTCTATCATATTTGTTGGATAGTCTAATTGTTGCAATAGGTAGTAATGTAATTGCCTTATAGTTTGATGAAATAGTCTCATCCTTGTTGTCAGAGGATATGAGACGGAAACAAATGGAAGGCCAGAATGGTGATGCCTTTTCTTTACGAGGACGGTCCCAATACATAAACAAAAATAAGTCCTCGAGTGGGAGATCTAAATCTCCAAGAAACCCTGCAAAGGTGTGCTGGAAATGCGGAAAGGAAGGGCACTTCAAAAGGGACTATAAATCTAAATCTCCTAAGAAAGGAAAGGGATATGATGATGCTCCTTTTGTAGAGGCAAAAACCACCTCAGATGAAGGTGGGAATGTGTACTTGGCTTCTTCTTCAAGTACACATGTAGATCATGAGACATGGTTGATTGACTCAGGTGCATCCTTTCACTTCACTCCCCATAAGGAGTGGTTCTCCGCATATGAGAAATATGATGGTGGTGATGCCTTCTTAAGGGATGACTGGAAGGCTAGAATCATCAGTCACGGAAAATTCAAGTTGAAGTTTCAAGGTGGAAGGATTAGAACACTTCCGGGTGTTCTGCATATTCCTACATTAGACAGAAATCTAATTTTTGTAAGCAAGTTAGATGATGTAGGTGTAAAAACAGTGTTCAAGAAAGATACCTACAAGATGCTTAGGGGAGCACTGGTATTTATGCGGGGAGTTCGGATTGGAACTCTGTACAAGCTTCATGGTAGCACTGTTATTGATGGGTGCAATAGTTCTATGGTTCGTGAAAATGGAGCAGAAAATCTAGTGGTCTCTAGAGAAAAGACCATGTTATGGCATCAAAGGCTTAGACATATTGGAGATAAGGGCTTTCGAATACTTCATGGTAATGGTATGGTAGAAGGTATGTCTAATTTCTCTCTGGATTTTGATTTCTGTGAAAATTGTGTATATGGGAAGCAAAATTGGGTGAGTTTCCCCTCTGGTGTTAAGAGGATGAAACAGATATTAGAGCTTGTGCACAATGATGTGTTTGGACTTGTGTCAGTTCATCACTGGGTAAGTTTGTGTACTATGTATCATTTATAAATGACTTCTCAAAGAATATATTGATATATTTCCTTAGGAAGAAATCTAAAGTCTTTGACAGGTTTAAAAAATTTAAAGCTCTGGTGGAAAACTAGACAGAGAAGAAGATAAAGGTGTTAAGAACAGATAATGGTGGAGAGTTTTACAAGAAGGAATTTGAATAGTTCTGTAATAAGTGTGGTATAGCATGGCAAAATACTACTCCTTACACACCTTAACAAAATGGAGTTGCAGAAAGAATGAATAGGACATTGACGGAAAGGAAATAAGCATGCTTAGTGGTGTCGAGTTAGGGCATGAATTTTGTTTAAAGGCAGTAGAGACTGCATGGTACCTGGTCAAAATATCACCTTCGTCAGCGTTGAAAGATAAGACTCCACAAGAGGTATGGACTGGTAAGAAACCTTCTCTTTCACATCTAAGGGTATTTGGATGTGATGCATATATACATGTTCCAAAGGAGAAAAGAACAAAGTTGGATAGTAAATCTAAAAAGTGCATCTTTATTGGGTATAAGGATGGTTTAAAAGTTTATAATATTTAGAACCCAGAAACAAGGAAGTTTGTGTACAGCCGAGATGTGGTGTTTAGACAGATGAAAAATGTTATTAAACATGAAGTCCTACCAAAGGAACCTGAGAAAATAGAGTTTGAGCTAAAGGAGGAAGAATCAAACTTTGCATCAGAAGAGGAATCAGAAGATGAAGAGCCACAAAATCTAGCCGTGAGAAGATCAGAACGCAAAATAAGGAAGCCAGAAACGTATAGTCCATCTGTTTTCTGTTCAAATTTTGCTTTATCTATTATTGATGATGATCCTAGAACTATGAGGGAAGCAGTAGATTCAGAGGATGGAAAACTCTGGAAAGAGGTCATGGTTGATGAAATGGCATCTTTGTACAAAAAAGAGGCTTGGGATCTAGTGGAGTTGTCGGCTCGAAGGAAACCCATTGCCAGCAAATGTGTTTTTAAGAAGAAGATGAATGCAGAGGAAAAGTGGAGAAATACAAAGCTTGGTTGGTAGCAAAAGGTCATTCCCAGGTGCTGGGAATTGATTTTGGTGATATTGTTTCTCTTGTTGCCAAAGTAGCTTCTACTAGATTACTTTTATGTATTGTTTCTACTTTTTATTTTGAGGTAGAACAAATGGATGTGAAGACAACATTTCTTCGCGGGGATCTAGAAGAAGAGATCTACATGAAGCAACCTGTAGGCTTTGTGGTGAAGGCTAAGAAAGAACTAGTATGCAGGTTAAAATAGTTTCTATATGGGTTAAAACAGTCACCAAGGATGTAGTATAAAAAATTTGATACATATATACAGGGACTTGGCTTCACCAGAAGCAAAGAAAATCATTGTGTGTATTTTAAATTAATTGGCGACCGTGTTATTTATTTGGTCTTATATGTAGATGATATGTTGTTGATTGGAAATAAAAAAGAAATTATCCAGGAATTGAATACCCAATTGTCCTCCAAATTTGACATGAAAGATCTTGGTGCTGCGAACTATATTTTTGGCATAGAAATGAAATGAGATCAGGAAAAGAGGAAACTCTAGTTAAACCAGAGGAAGTATGTTGAGACAATATTACAAAGGTTTAATATGCAGGATAGTAAACTGGTGAAGGTTCCTATTCCTGTAATTTATTTGTTGAACAGTGTCCCAAGGCACAAAAAGAAGAAGAGAACATGTCTCGTGTTCCATATGCAAGTGCAGACAGTAGTCTAATGTATGCAATGGTTTGTACTAGACCATACATTTCACATGTAGTGGGAGTATTGAGCAGGTTTATGTCAAAACCAGGGAAGGAGCATTGGACAACAGTAAAGTGGGTTTTTAGGTATTGGTGTGGCACTAGTGATTATGGTTTGTGCTACCAAGGAAGACTAGGATTAGATAGAGTTTTGGACATCCGTGGCTTTGTTGATGTAGACTGGGTTGGAGATCTGGATCAAAGAAGATCTACAAGTTGGTATGTGTTTAACCTATTTGGAGGTGCAGTCAGTTGGATGAGTAAGAGATAGTATGTAGTGGCACTTTCAACTACAGAGGTAGAATACATGGTAGACACTCATGCAAGCAAGAAATTTGTTTGGTTGCAGAGATTGTATTCAAGTATGGGGTTAGTACAACGAGCTATAAGGATAGACTATGACAGCCAAAGTGCAATTTTCTTGGCAAAGAACCTTGCTTATCATTCAAAGACAAATCACATTGATGTCTAGTATCATTTTGTGAGGGATATGGTTGAGGAGAAAAAGGTGTTGTTGGTAAAGGTGAACACTTTGAAGAATATTGCAGATGCAATGACAAAGTCGGTGAGTACTGAGAAGTTCTCTTGGTGTAGAGAAACGATGGGAGTTGCAGGGTTGGACCAATGACTATGCTCTCCTATGGTCCCCTATGGATAGAAAACAACAAGTGGGAGATTGTTGGGTATGTGTTATATTCTTTCTACAACTACCCCACACGTGGGGGGGGTCATAGAGGGGGGTGGTAACCCCCTACATGGGGTCCGGGGCAACACCCTGGAAAAAAAAAAATTGGACCCTATATTAGGTGGGTAGACCTACCTATGGTTTTGTGCATTGATTTCACACATGGTTTTGGGCATGATGGTTTTTTTTCCATGGTATTTTGTAGATCCGGTCAAGGGAATTACGGTTATGTTCTAATCCAGGGTTAATGGATTGGGGTTTATGGATGCTTCAGCATGTATATATATGTATTGTAACATTGACAGGAATAAATGAAAAATCAATCTGGTAGTCCCGGTTTTGGGATCCAGGGGAAAATCTCTGTGTATATATGTTTTATGTTTTATGCTCTTGCCATTGTTTATTTTTTATTTTTTAGAATTTGTATGCAGGTAATTTTTGTACTGGGTTAAAACCTACAATAAACAAATTTAAAATAATTAAAAACAAAAATTAGTATAATTTAAATAAAATAATTTAAATTTAAATTTAAAACAAAAAATGATGATGATGATTAACCTCCATTAATACCAATGTGGTCTATCGGACCTCAAGAAAAGAGAGTCTAATTATCATTCTTCAAAATCTTGTTTCTGTGATATAGGAGAAGGGAAAGAGGTTTTCCAAGCTCACTATAATTGGTTTGGCTTAATAAGTCAAGAAGATTGGAAGTGTGCCTGATGATACAAAATTGAGAGTGGATGTGGGCAAGAGCCAGGCAATCTAAAAGGAAATGTTTTTCATCTTCCACCTTCTTAGTGTCACAAATCTGACAAATTCTATCGTCCCAGGGAATCTTGGGAGTAGACCACCACCTGGTCTCACTCCAAAGCTCATGAGACTTAGTTCTTATCCTAACGATGTTTGTTTTCTTCTTAGTGCTAGTCTAGAGAGAGATAATTTTGGTTATCAAGGGTGGGGTTGATCACCTCCTTATAGTACCTTAGCTTCATGTTACCCTCCAACTCCTTAGCATCCCACATCTTGTCCTTAAAACTGGAGGTAATAGTATCTTTGATATTGTCCTTGCTTCCCATGATTATATCCTCCTTAATCCCCCAAAGGTTGAGCCAAGACTGAACATCCTAATGCCACCTATGGTTGAAGTACAGGTGGGGGTTTTGACTAAAGTTAGAAGCAATTTTTGGGAACCTCTTGGATTCCATATTGTGAAGCTTCTTCTTATACATCACATATCTAAGCATAGTATCACTTTCAATGGGGGACAAGCCACCTTCGATCAAGAGGATAGGATAGGGAGTATTTCCCTTGATCTTGAGGTTATAGGTTATGAATTGTTTTTGGATTATCTCAATCTTTCTCCATGACTCCCTAGATATATTGCACCCACAAACTTCATATCCGTATAAGATAACAGGGGTGCTGAGAGTCTCAAAGAGAAACATGTTTTTACTCCAAATATAAAGATCGACTGACTTACAATTATTTTCAAGCTGATAATAAGTTTTCCAACCTCCAATAATTCTTTTCTTGATGCTATAATTCCAACTGAGCTGATGAGGAAAGCCAATACCCAAATATTTATAAGAAGAAACCTACTCAAGACAATGGTTACAATAGACGAAACTACCATGGGTGATATTTTGGGATTTAATGATCATGACTTTAGTCTTATCAGTATTAATTGTCATACCCATCTTGGAGCAGTAGCCATGAAGATTCTTTAGTTGCTTGTCTAGGTCATCATGGCTCTTAGCAAGAAGAACAATATCATCAACATAAAGAAGAAGAGTAATGATAATACCAACGAGCTTGGTGCCTTTACATCCCGCAGTTTCGAGACACTCCTCTAGTTTATCGATGTAAATACCAAAAAGGGTAGGGGAAAGGGGACAACCTTCCTTAACCCCGATATTACATTTAATATCCTTAGACCACCCTTCGTTGTTCTTAAGCTTGGCAATGATAGTCTTGTAGAGGCGGATCACAGCAATCCTTAGTTTAGGAGGAACCATGATATCTTCAAGCCTCTCCAAGAGCTTGTCTCAGTGGACAATATCGAAAGCTTTTCTAAAGTCCACAAAACAACAGAAGAGATCGGTTTTACTATTGCAACATTCCTCTACGATGATCCTAAGAGTGACAAGGTGGTCAATGGTCAAGTAATGTCTCCTAAAAATAGCTTACCCTTTAGCTCTTTTACCCTGTTTCTCAAGCCAAAGGCTAAGGTTTTTTTCCAGAATGAGCTCATAAATCTTGGCTAGTATGTGGCTAATCATAAATTATGGTCATGTAGTTAGAGGGGACGCTTTTGTCCCCATTTTTTAAGATAGGCACAATAAGGCTTTGCATCCAAAGCTTAGGGAAGCCATGCTTTATAGCCAAATTGAGAAGCTTGTGGAGATGAGGAATGAGGATAGATTTTCCCATTTTAAATATCTCATCTTGGTATTCTTTCCACGACTAGCCCATGTAGTTAAACAGGGGTTAGAGTGGGGGGGGGGGGGTTACAGGGGGTTTGAGGTGTACCCATAACCCCACTTTATGGGGTTCGGGGCAACACCCCGGAAAATTTTGGTTTTGGACCCTATGTTAGGTTGGGGCGACCCACCTATGGTTTTGTGCGTGATTTTTGCACATGTTTTTTGGACGCGATGGTTTTCGGTCCATGGTATTGGATGCTTCGGCATGTATAAATATGTATTCTAACATTGAAAGGAACATAATGAAAAATCAAGCTGGTAGTCCCGGTTTTGGGATCCAGGGGAAAATCTCTGTTTATATGTGTTTTATGTGTTATTCTCTCGCATTGTCTATTTTCTATGTTTTAGAATTCGTATGCAGGTAATTTATGTACAGGGTTAAAACCTAAATTTGGTATCAAAGTTGTTTTGGATTCAAGGGGACGCCTTTTTTGCTGAGGGGTTTCGCTCGGGTTTGTGGTAGACCCTATTCAGTGGGAGATCTGCGAGATCGATTCTGATGGTAAAAGAAGATGGCGAGAAATGGAAAGATAGAGATCGAGAAATTTAATGGTCAGAGTTTTGAGTTGTGGAAACTCAAGATGGAGGATCTGTTGGTGGATAAAGATCAGTGGATCGCAGTAGATCCGGGTACTAAACCAACGGGAGTGTCTGATGAAGAATGGAAAAAGTTGGATCGGAAGGCAAAGAGCACAATACGATTATGCGTATTAGATTCAGTGTTGCTGAATGTATCAGGGGAAGCTACGGCGAAGGATTTGTGGGACAAGTTAGGGACTTTGTACCAATCTAAGTCTCTGGTGAATAAAATGTTCCTACCGAAAAAAGTTGTATAACCTGAGGATGAAAGATGGAGACTCGGTGACAGAGCATCCGAACGCATTTAATACTGTGGTAAGTCGGTTAGCATCTGTTGATATTAAAATTTCAGATGAAGATAAGTGCATCAGTTTGTTGTGTTCTCTACTAGATTTGTGGGATAGTCTGGTTATTGCAATAGGTAACAATGCAACTGCCTTACAGTTTGATGAAATAGTCTCAGCCTTGTTGAAGGAGGAGATGAGATGGAAAAATATGGAGAGCCAGAATGGTGATGCCTTGTCTGTACGAGAACGGTACCAGAACAGAAACAAAAATAAGTCATCGAGTGGGAGATCTAAATCTAGAGAGAGATCTAAATCTCCAGGAAAACTTGTAAAGGTGTTGTGCTGGAAATGTGGAAAGAAAGGCCAATTTGAAAGGGACTGTAAATCTAAAGTTCCTGACAAAGGAAAGGGATCTGATGAGGCTCCTTCTACAGAGGCGAAAACCACCTCAGATGAAGGTGGGGATGTGTATTTGGCTTCTTCAAGTACACATGTAGATCATGAGGCATGGTTGATTGACTCAAGTGCATCCTTTCACTTCAGTCCCCATAGAGAGTGGTTTTGTGAGTATGAGAAATATAATGGTGGTGATGTCTTCTTGGGAGATGATAGGAAGGCTAGAATCATTCGTCGCGGAAAAGTAAAGTTGAATTTGCAAGGTGGAAGGGTCAGAACACTTTCGGGTGTTCTGCATATTCCTGCATTGGCCAGAAATCTGATTTCTGTAAGAAAGCTAGATGATGCAGGTGTAAAAACAGTCTTCGAGAAGGATACGTGAAAAATGGTTCAGGGAGCACTAGTATTGATGCGGGGAGTTCGAATTGGAACTCTATACAAGCTACAAGGTAGCACTATTATTGATGGGTGCAACAGTTCTATGGTTCCTGAAAGTGGAGCAGAAAATCTAGTGGTCTCTGGAGAGAAGACCATGTTATGGCATCAAAGGCTTGGAAATATTGGAGAGAAGGGCCTTCGAATACTTCATGGTAAAGGTATGGTAGAAGGTATGAGTAATAGCTCTCTGGATTTTGATTTCTGTGAAAATTGTGTATATGGGAAGCAGAATCGGGTGAGTTTCCACTCTAGTAGTAAGAGGGCGAAACAGATATTAGAACTTGTGCACAGTGATGTGCTTGGACCTGTGAAGGTTCCATCACTGGGTAATTCTATGTACTATGTATCATTTATAGATGACTTCTCAAGGAATACATGGATATATTTCCTTAAGAAGAAATCTAAATTCTTTGACAGGTTTAAATAATTTAAGGCTCTCGTGGAAAATCAGACAGAGAAGAAGATAAAGGTGTTGAGGAAAGATAATGGTGGAGAGTTTTGTAGCAAGGAATTTGAAGAATTATGTAATAAGTGTGGTATATCACGACAGAAGGCTACTCCATATACACCTCAGCAAAATGGAGTTGTAGAAATAATGAACAAAACGTTGATCAAGGATAAGAAGCATGCTCAGTGGTGCCGGGTTAGGACAAGAATTATGGGCAGAGGTGGTGGATACTGCATGTTACCTGGTCAACAGGTCACCTTCATCAGCATTGGAGGATAAGACTCCACAAGAGGTATGGACTGGTAAGAAACCCTCTCTTTCACATCTAAGGGTATTTGGATTGATGCATATGTACATGTTCCAAAGGAGAAACGAACCAAGTTGGATAGTAAATCTGAAAAGTTCATCTTTATTGGGTATAAGGATGGTTTAAAGAGTTATAAGCTTTGGAACCCAGTAACAAGGAAGGTTGTTTACAGTTGAGATGTGGTGTTCAAAGAGGTGAAATATGTTATTAAACATGAAGTCCAACCAAAAAAACCTGAGAAAATAGAGTTTGAGCTAAAGGAGGAAGAATCAAACTCTACAACAGAAGAGGAATCAAAAGATGAAGAGCTACAAACTCCATTTGTGAGAAGATTAGTTCGAGAAAGAAGACAGCAAGAAAGGTATATTCCATCTGCTTTTTGTTCAAATTTTGCTTTGTTTGTTACTGATGATGATCCCAGAACTGTGAAGGAAGAAATGGATTCAAAGGATGGAAAACTCTGCAAAGAGGCCATGGTTGATGAAATGGCATCTTTGCACAAAAATGAGGCTGGAAGCAAACCCATTGGCAGCAAATGGGTGTTCAAAAAGAAGACAAATCCAAAAGGAAAAGTGGAGAAATACAAAGCTCGGTTGGTAGCAAAAGGTTATTCCTAGGTGCCGGGAATTGATTTTGGTAATATTTTTTCTCCTGTTGCCAAGGTAACTTCTATTCGATTACTTTTATCTGTTGTTGTTGCTTTTGATTTTGAGGTAGAACAGATGACTGTGAAGATAGCATTTCTTCACAGGGATCTAGAAGAGGAAATCTACATGAAGCAACCTGAAGGCTTTGCGGTGAAGGGTAAGAAAGAACTGGTATGCAAGCTAAAGAAGCATTTGTATTGGTTTAAAAAGTCACCAAGGATGTGGTATCAGAAATTTGATACATTTATACGAGGACTTGGCTTCACCAGAAGCAAAGTAGATCATTGTGTGTATTTTAAATTAATTGGTGACTGTGTTATTTATCTGGTCTTGTATGTGGATGATATGTTGCTGGTTGGAAATGACAAAGAAATTATCCAAGATTTGAAGACCCAATTGTCCTGCAAATTCAACATGAAAGATCTTGCTGCTGCAAACTATATTCTGGGCATGGAAATTAAAATAGATCAGGGCATGAAGGTGTCAAGGTGGACCCCAAAAGAATCAGGACGCCTGCAAACTATATTTTGGGTCTCACAGGCTATTATTGCAAATTTGTCCGCAATTATGGTCGCATTGTGAAGCCCCTCACTCAACTCCTCAAGAAAAATTCATTCTTCTGGAATGATGACCCACAACAGGCATTTACAGCTCTCAAAAATTCCATGTGTTCCACTCCAGTCTTAGCACTCCCTGATTTCACCAAATCTTTTGTCATTGAATGTGATGCTTCGGGTACGGGTATTGGGGCGGTCTTAATGCAGGAAGGTCGACCCTTGGCCTTCACAAGCCAACAACTAAGTGGGAATAATCTGGGACAATCTACCTATGAGAAGGAAATGATGGCCATCTTACATGCAGTAGATACCTGGTGACCTCACTTACTGGGGCGACGTTTCCAAATCTGCACAAACCATCACAGTCTTAAATATTTTTTTGAGCAACGCCTATCCTCCCCACAACAAAATAAATGGCTCGCCAAAATGTTGGGATATGATTATGAGATCATTTACAAGAAAGGGCGTGAAAATAGTGTAGCAGATGCATTATCTCGCCAATTTGAGGAGGAAAGTACCCTGCTCGCAATTTCCCTTCCCATTCCAGAATGGATTGAAGAGGCTCGCAGGGAATGGTTTTCACATCCCTAGCTCTCCCAACTCATTACTCAATTGAAGGTGGATCCAAATTCCACCAAGGGCTACTCGTGGCAGGATGAGATTCTTCGCTACAAGGATAAAGTGGTAATATCACCAACATCCACCCTCAAAAGCCGCATTTTGGGAGAATTGCACTCATCCCCCATTGCAGGACATTCAGGCTTTTAGAAGATGTATGCTCGCACTAGAAGATCATTTTTTTGGACAAGCATGAAAAAGGACATCCTTACTTTTGTAGAAGAATGCGATGTCTGTCACGCCACAAAGGGGAGACAGTAAAAGCACCAGGCACATTACAACCGTTGCCCATCCCGGCATCAATATGGACGGAGGTTTCTATGGATTTCATTACAGTTCTTCCAAAGTCAGGAAACAAGTCATTCATCATGGTGGTTGTGGACCGACTTTCTAAGTATGCTCATTTTTGCGCCCTACCCCACCCATTTACACCGACTTTGGTCGCTCAATCTTTCATAGATCAGATCTTCAAATTGCATGGCATGCCCACTTCTATTGTGTCTGATCGTGACCTGATCTTCACCAGTAATTTTTGGCAGGAACTTTTCAGGCTACAAGGCACCCAACCAAAACTCAGTACTTCTTATCATCCATAAACGGATGGTCAAACTGAAGCCATCAACAAATGTCTGGAAACCTACCTTAGGTGTTTCACTTCAGAAAAGCAACATCTTTGGGTACAGTGGTTACCTCTAGCTAAATGGTGTTATAACACCAACTATCATGCCACCACCAAAGTGACTCCCTATGAAGCAGTTTATGGTCAACTCCCTCCTTCCCCCACTTCTTATATCAAGGGGTGCTCAAAGGTACAAGCAGTAGATCAACTCCTACAAAACCGCACAACCATGCTCGCCCATCTTAGAGAGAATCTTCATCAAGCTCAAAACCGCATGAAGCAGCAAGTAGATCAGCATCACTCAGAGTGCCAATTTCAAGAAGGGGATCAGGTATTTTTGAGGCTGCAACCATATAAGCAAACATCACTCAAAGACAAGGGTTGTCAGAAACTATCTCCAAAATTCTACGGACCATATCAAGTACTTCAGCGCATTGGAGAAGTGGCCTACAAGCTAGCTTTGCCACCCACTGCAAAAATCCATCTAGTTTTCCATGTCTCATGCCTCAAGAAAGTTATTGGGAACAATTGCAGAATTCAAACCAATCTACCTGAATTGGATGAAGAAGGGTCAATCTGGCTCCAACCTGAACAGGTCCTAGACACACGAGAACGGCACCTGCGTGGTCGCATGATCAGGGAAGTCCTCATCAAGTGGAAAGACACATCTCTGAAAGATGCAACTTGGGAACCAGCCACTATTCTTCAGCAGTTTCCGCAGCGTCAGACTTGAGGACAACGCTATTCTTAAGGGGGAGGGCATGTTAGGGTCCCACCCTAACCCCCTTATTTATGTAGTAGGATCGTGTCATAGTAAAAATTCAATAAAGCCCATATTAATAATTGTAAGTGGTTAACCCGCATTTAATGACGAGACCACAGTTAGTTGCAAATGGGCCATGGTATTAGATAGATGGTATTAATAAAAACCATGGTATTGATCCATGGTATTGCATGTATGAGTCATATATAAAGGATAGAGACTCCCTGCGAGGAGCATGGTGTCTTATTTTGTCATCGAGCTCTGCTCTATTGGAGGTTGCCCCTCGAAGAGGCAAGTGAACATTGTTTTCTGAATAATAAAATACTTGTTTTTGTTACTCCTATTCTATGTTCTGGGTATATTTCTTCGCATGTTCGGTATTCTGGTCTCGTCTTGCAGGTTAAGAGCATAACAAAGAGGAAGAGAACATGTCCCATGTTCCATATGCAAGTGCAGTCGATAGCCTGTTGTATGCAATGGTCTATACTAGACCAGACATTGCACATGTAGTGGGAGTATTGAGCAGATTTATGTCAAAACCAGGAAAGGAGCATTGGACAGCTGTGAAGTGGGTTTTCAAGTATTTGCATGGCACTAGTGATTATGGTTTGTGCTACCAAGGAAGACAAAGATTGGACAGAGTGTTGGATATTCGTGGCTTTGTTGATGCAAACTGGGCTGTAGATCTGGATCAGAGAAGATCTACAAGTGGGTATGTGTTTAACCTATTTGGAGGTGCAGTCAGTTGGATGAGTAAGAAACAATTTGTAGTGGCACTATCAACTACAGAGGCAGAATACATGGCAGCCACTCATGCAAGCAAGGAAGTAGTTTGGTTGCAGAGATTGTGTTCAAGTATGGGGTTAGTACAGGAAGCTATAAGGATAGACTGTGACAGCCAAAATGAAATTTTCTTGGCAAAGAACTCTGCATATCATTCAAAGACAAAGCACATTGATGTTCAGTGTCACTTTGTGAGGGATATGATAGAAGACAAAAAGGTGTTGTTGGTAAAGGTGGACACTTTGAAGAATACTGCAGATGCTTTGAAAAAATCTGTGAGCTCTAAGAAGTTCTCTTGATGTAGAGAAACAATGGGCGTTGCAGGGCTGGATGAATGACTAAGCTCTCTTGTGGCCCCCTGTGAAAAGAAAACAACAAGTGAGAGAATGTTGGGTTGTGTTATATTCTTTCCACGACTAGCCCACGTAGTTAACCGGTGGTTAGAGTGGGGGGGGGTCACACGGGGTTTGAGGTGTACCCATAACCCCACTTTATGGGGTCCGGGGCAGCACCCCAAAAAATTTTGGTTTTGGACCCTATGTTAGGTTGGGTGGACCCACCTATGGTTTTGTGCATGATTTTCGCACATGTTTTTTGGACGCGATGGTTTTTGGTCCATGGTATTGGATGCCTTGGCATGTATAAATATGTATTGTAACATTGAAAGGAACATAATGAAAAATCATGCTGGTAGTCCCGGTTTTGGGATCCAAGGGAAAATCTCTGTGTATATGGGTTTTATGTGTTATTCTCTCGCATTGTTTATTTGTTGTGTTTTGGAATTTGTATGCAAGTAATTTATGTACAAGGTTAAAACCTACAGTGTCAGAGGAAAATATCGAAAGCTTTTCTAAAGTCCACAAAACAATAGAACAGATCGGTTTTACTATTGTGACATTCCTCTACAATGATCCTAAGAGTGACAAGGTGGTCAATGGTTGAGTAACATCTCTTAAAACCAGCTTGCCCTTTAGCTCTTTTACCCTGGTTCTCAAGCCAAAGGCTAAGGTTTTTTTTCCAGAATGAGCTCATAAATCTTGGCTAGCATGTGGCTAATCATAATGGTCATGTAGTTAGAGGGGACGTTTTTGTCCCCATTTTTTAAGATAGGCACAATAAGGCTTTGCGTCCAAAGCTTAAGGAAGCCATGCTTTATAGCCAAATTGAGAAGCTTGTGGAGATGAGTAATGAAGATAGATTTTCCCATTTTAAATATCTCATCTTGGTAACCTTCAATGTATTTTGGCTTTCCCATTAGCGAGTTTATTTATCCCAGAATCAACGTCTTCCAGAGAAAAAATATCATCCTTTATAGGAGTGTTTAAGATGGTTTCCATGGTGTCGGAGAGTTGTACAACTTCCTAAGATAGTTATCTCAATTTTCCAGAGGGATAGAATGATTATCTTTAGTTTTACGAACAAGCACATTCTGCCAAAACTTTTTGGGCGCAACTTTAGAAAGGTGGAGAAGATGCTCTTGTCTCTTATTAATATATGACCTCTTCTTTCTTGTAATGACAGCTTTGTATATACTGACATTCTAGAGCTTAATGCTTTCATTATGGGCATAGTGGAAAGGGTAGTAGTAAAATGGTTATAGATTTGATCAATGATGTTATTATAAGTCAGGGAGCCTAAATCCCTTAGGAAAAGGTCGACCTTACTTCTATCGAAGTGGATGTGACTTTTGCTTTCACTGTTCCCCTGCATGTGGGTGGTATGCATAGCAAGATTGGGGGATAAAGACAAAGGTTTGTGGTCTGAGTCAGGATCGTACCCGTTAAGAAGCTCAAAGTTTGTAATATTGTTGAAGGCATGGATGTCAAAAATCACATAATCCATGACACTTCTACCCAGCCCATGGAAACAATTCATTTGATAGGAGAGAGGCCATTTATTAATACCATTACAAATAACTAGGTCCTGGGAACTACAAAGTTTGAGGAGGTCAGTGCCGAATAATTTCTCAATTATGTCTCCATATTTTCTCTTAAATCTATTCGCTAAGTTACCATCCTCATCAAGCCACAAGGGGTCGGTCTTAGAGTTGTTACTTAACATAATAGCTTGGTTAGTAGCAGTTCGAGCATTAAAATCCCCAAGCAAAAGGATATTGCATTCATTCATTAGGTTGTACATGTATTTTTCTAAGGTATTGAAAGGACAATCCTTATCCACGTTTTTCTTATAGGATGTAGAGTTGATAGGGGCAAAATAATAGATAGCAAGAAAGATCCTATTGGTTGTAGAATCAGAGGTCTCGATCCAAATATATTGATTAAAGGGATCAATTTTATGAAGTCATATGTGATAGGAAACAATGTTCCTAATATAACAGGTTATACCACCAAAACCTTTCCTGAAGGATTTCTTATTCCAAGCAAACCAAAGAGTGAACTCGTCAAGGTGAGGGACCATAGATTCGTCATGCTCCCAAGTTTTAACTAGAAGAATAAGATCAATATCACTCGAGATCCAACTTAACATATGACCTTTACATCATGGAAAACCACGACAATTCCATAAGTGGATCCAAAGTGATGGTATTCCCTATTTATCACTTGTGTTTGGGACTCTGTCTCTAATAATAGCTTTTATATTCCTAATGATTGCCCATTTCCCTTCTTTTCTTGCCTCCTTGACCTTTTGTACTTATTTCCCAAGTTTAGGTTGGTATTCTGGAATGAGATCTTCATTTATAAAGATTCTCGTTCCTTTTAGGCTTGGGGATTTCCTAAATATATCTAATTATGGTGATTACAACTGACCCTGACACAGATTAATCTATGTTTATGCACAAGTGTCTTTTTTAACCTTATTGCTTAGATGAGATAAGTTGTTTGAATTTGAGATTTAGTCTTTAATTGTTCTTTAACTAATTCTAATGTGTCTTCATTATTTTGTTCTTCTATACCAGCAATTATAAGGTGTAAGGCTCTTTTGTGGCGCTCATGGTCGAGTACAATTAGTTTATTAATTTCTTCTTTTATGGGTTTAATATCTAATTTATTCTTTGTGTTATTTAGGGCTGAGTTATTATGTAGTTGTTCTTTTAGATTTTTAATATCGCTTTTCAAAGTGTCATTTTCTTTAACCATTGCTCGTTTGCTATGTTCGATTTCTTGAATTTTACCTTTCGTTCCTTCGAGTTCAATCTCGAGAGAGAGTATTTTATTTTCTAACGATTTGTAGTTATTGTCAAGCATTGTATTAATTCTAATTTTAAAATGGTTTTCTCTTTCTTCTCTTCATCTTTCTAAAGATTCAGTGTACTCCTAAGGACTCTAAAGTAATTTTACTTGGTCTCCCTTTGCTAGAGGGGACTTTAGAAAGATGAGTATTACTCATAGTGGAAATAAACAAAACTAACAACAACAACAATAATAATAATAATAAAACATTATATATATATATATATATATATATATATATATATATATATATATATATATATATAAACGGATCTCACGTCGAAGTGACCACGGGGGCTTGGCCTAGCGGGTAGGGAGCTGAGCGCAGCTCCGCGCCCGCCCACGACCCAGCCCCCGCGACCACCTGGGCAGAGGTCTATTTTTTATTTTATTTTTTATTGTGAATTTTTAAATTTTTTTAACTTTTTTTTTATTATGTGGTTTTTTATTTATTTAAAAATATATATATATTTTTTTTTATGTTTTTTTGTTATATTTTTATTTTTTCTTTAAATTGTATGGTTTTTTTTCTCCTTTTTATTCTTTTTTTGTTTATTTTTTATTTTCCTTTAAAAAATATTTTTACAAGTTAATTTGTTTTCTTTACATCTTTATGGGTTTTCTCTTTTTTTCCTTTTTAAATAGCTTTTTATATTTGATTTTTTTTGTCATGTCTTTTTATTGTTTTTTTTTCAATTTATTTTTTTTAATGTTTTTTTTTTATTATTTTCATTTTTTTCAATTTGGTTTTTAATGTTTTTTTTACAAGTTTAATTATTTTAAAAGTTTTTTTTTCTTATTTATTTATTTTAAAGATTTTTTTTTTATAATGATTTGTATTGTGTTTCTTTATTTTATTTTAATGTTTTTTTTTGGGTTAATTTATCTCATATCATTAATTTAACCTTTATTCCTTTTTTGGTCAAATTTTTAAATTTTTTTCTTAAATTATGTTTTTCTAATATTTTCCTTTTTTGTTTTTATTTTTTGTTTTTTTTTATATTAATTTTGTTTTTTTTTCACATTTTTTATGTTTGATTTTTTGTCCTTTTGTATTTTTTTGGGTCATGTTTTTTAATTTTTCTATCTTCTAATATATGTTTTTATCTACTTATTATTTTCTTAAAATTTTTGTTTTTTTGTTTTTGCTTTTATTTTTACAATGTTTCATATCCTCAATATATTTGAATGGGCCAATTCACATCAACTTTGGTGTGAAACACAACGGTGGAAAAGACCTAAAGAAGTTTGGGAAGAACAGGTGTGTACATTTTGCACGTCTATGACTGTAGAATCGGAAAAACATTTCATCTTGAAATGTGATGCATTCAAAGACAAAAAGTTATGAGAACATGTTAGCATCAGTTTCTTTTCATTGTATTTTTACTTGAGGGGATTGTTGGAAAGTTGGGCAAGCTCATCATCAATTTGAATCGGAAAAGGATTGAATTGCAAATGGTCTCATAGACTATTTTTAGTCTCGTAGACATTAAAATATCATTTCATTTCATTATACATTTCAAAATAAAAAAAATGTATAAGTAATAAATTTGGAGAACAATTTTTTGTTATGGTGTACAAACGACGTTTTTTTTGCATAATCTTTAATATGTCTTATTAGTTTCAATTTATTAAATTCAAAAGAAATATAATTTTAATATTAAATTATTATTATTATTATATATGAAAATAAAATATATATATATATATATATATATATATATATATATATATATATATATATTTCTCAATAATAAAATATAGTTTTTCAAAAACAATGCGTAATTTTCAAAATCTTAAAATTATTTAAAAATAAAATATTTACACAAATTTCAAAAAAAAACAAATGTTTTAATAGAGAGAGTATCAAAAACTCCAAAATTACATATAAATTCATTTGTTTTGTAAAATTGTGCATTCACCATAACTGAAGTATTTCCTATCCAGTGACTTCAATACATTATATGAAAAAGACATTATATTTAATAAATTATTATTAATATGATATATTTAAAACAAAAATAAATTAAATGGTAATAATTTTTTACAATAATATTAATACCGTGGTTGAAATGTCATCTTGGAAGTTTAAGGCTTTTCAGAGACATGATATTTTATCTTTAATACAAAATTGTTGAAATTTTAAGGGAATGTGATATTTTATCTTTAATGTCATGCCTATAGTAGGAATTTTAAGGTTTTTCAGAGTCGTGACATTTTATCTTTAATGTCATTATTAAAAAATGTTGACAATTTACCTCGAAAGAAAAAGGTGTTATTCCAGTATTTTCAGGGTGTTTTTTGCACAAAAAAATGGTTTTTACTCCCATTTTTAAAAAATGTTGAAAATTTACCTCGAAAAAAAAGAAAAGAAAAAATTATTCAAACATCAACACTTCTCCTTTTTAGGTTGTTTTTCATGTTTTGTGGGGTTTTTTTGTTAGAGTTCTCGTTTTGAGGTAATAATTCTCGTTTGATCAGTAACAACAATGTGTTATCTATATAGAAAAGAACAACAATGTGTTATATATATAGAAAAGAACAACAATTTATATAGCTAAGAGAAAATTAAAATATAAGCACCTAAGGTTTGGACAAACACAATGTATTTTTGGTGTATATATTGAATATGAGTCAAACTAAGACAATTAAGGAAAGATGCATGATGAAGTATTGTACAAGAAAAAACAAAAATAAAACACAAGAATTTTTAGGTGTTTTGCTTAAAATTGTGATCCGAAAGAAAATTAAAAGTTTGTAGTTGAATACAATGCTATATCTAAGCCATATGCATTATTTAATATTAACACATAAAATACAAGCTCGTGACATATTGGTCATTAGTTAATAATTTTCATGGGAGATTATTCAAAGTGAATGACCTTCACAAGAGATCAGTGATAGTGAATGATTTGAGTATTAAATACTCTATGCAATTAATCTCTAAAAGACTCATAACATTGCAGTATAAAAACCCCCCAGATGCCTAAATAAGAAGGGAGCTCTAAATGAATTATTCATAATCACACAATACACGCTACTTGGTTTTGCAAATGTAGTTAGCTAAGTGAACTTGACTATGGAAAAACACTCATGGTTGTGTACTTGAATTTGAGTCATATTGGGATGAGTGATGTCACAGCCCCACGCTATGTGTTATCTATATAGAAAAGAACAACAATTTATATAGCTAAGAGAAAATTAAAATATAAGCACCTAAGGTTTGGACAAACACAATGTATTTTTGGTGTATATATTGAATATGAGTCAAACTAAGACAATTAAGGAAAGATGCATGATGAAGTATTGTACAAGAAAAAACAAAAATAAAACACAAGAATTTTTAGATGTTTTGCTTAAAATTGTGATCCGAAAGAAAATTAAAAGTTTGTAGTTGAATACAATGCTATATCTAAGCCATATGCATTATTTAATATTAACACATAAAATACAAGCTCGTGACATATTGGTCATTAGTTAATAATTTTCATGGGAGATTATTCAAAGTGAATGACCTTCACAAGAGATCAGTGATAGTGAATGATTTGAGTATTAAATACTCTATGCAATTAATCTCTAAAAGACTCATAACATTGCAGTATAAAAACCCCCCAGATGCCTAAATAAGAAGGGAGCTCTAAATGAATTATTCATAATCACACAATACACGCTACTTGGTTTTGCAAATGTAGTTAGCTAAGTGAACTTGACTATGGGAAAAAACTCATGGTTGTGTACTTGAATTTGAGTCATATTGGGATGAGTGATGTCACAGCCCCACGCTATGGTGACTTCGTCCATAGTGGGTGTTGTGTGGCACCCATAATTTCACTTTTAGAATTACTCTTACTTGGACCACGCCTACTTCTAACACTTAGTCAATTTTTTATTAAAGTGTTTCATCTTCAATTATTCAATGTGTAACGGAAATTCAATTACTTCTTTAAATATTCAACACTTATATAAACTCTAAGATAAGAGTATCTGATATCGTAAATTCAATGAAGTGAGATGAATAATAAAACCATGTATAGTGGGAGGGGGATACTTACCAAACAAGTTCGCCCCAATATTTTACTAACTCTGCAAATATATTACAACAGCTACAATATAGAAACAGTGTGGCAATTGTCTAGTTAGACCATCAACTCGTCCACCCAACTTCTGCCCAATTCGTGCAGCTCACCTTGCACTTTTTTCCCAGTTAGTGCAGCTTTCTTACACTTCTGCCTAAAACATGCAATCTCTGCCCACATAGTGCAACCTGCAAGAAAACCTGAAATTCCTACCCAGAATAAAGACTCGTTCAACTCGATTGTGCAAGCTCACTGGGTGAGCTTCACTCTGCTCGTCGCTCTACTACTACATCCCTTTCTGCCTTGTGTGAATTTTAGTTCCCTGCGATATCGTAGACTTCACCCAAGTGCCTCTGTGATGTCTTCTTCTTAGTCGATTTGCCTTGCTTGGATGCCTCTTGGTCGAACTCCTCACTTGTGTTTATATGCTCCTTAGCCGAAATATTAAAGTGGATCAACACCCCTTCATGTTCTTGAGTCGACCCAACATGTTTGTCGAACGCCCCTGGCCAACCTGTCGCTAGGTAGGTGGGTGCCCCTCCATGGGCGGGCGCGCCCTTAGGATGACCTATCGATGGGCAGGTGAGTACCCCTGCTCAGCAGGCATGCCTCTACCTGGGCACATCCCTTGCCTTAACATTCACACTACCTCCTCGTTTGTCGCTTGTTTGTCAATCACTCCACATTGTTGTCGCTCCTTCCACCTGTCGCACCCACTCGTCGCGTCGTGCTTCCTGCCCACTATGCCTTGTCATCGCATCACATTGCCTTGGCACCCAAGCGCCCCTTGGTGTGGGTGCACCCATAGGCACGAGTCTACAAGTCGATCGCTATAAGTTTGTGATGCGCACTCCTTGCTCGAGTTGTGTGGACGCCCTTCGCTATAGAACATTCACACCTCTCAACTCGCCCTCCAACGCATGCTCTTTGCCAAGTCGTCACTAAGTCGCCCTCGTCGCATAGCTAGGTGCCCTGCCTTCTCGTGGGCACGCCCATCATGCGCTCTCGCCCAACTCGCTCCAACTTTTGTTTTTTTACTCTCCAAGGGTTTATGGGCAGTGATGGGCGCTTGTTGACCTTGGTGCCAATATGGGGCCCTGACAGGGGACCTTCCAAAGAGGTCATGGTTGTTTAGTACAAGTTCTTGAGGTGATTATAGACATTTTGATTCATTTGGCAGTTCAACCTCACTTCTTCGCCCTTATGAACATCATCTAATGCAATGAGGTGATGATTGACACTATGATTCATTTCAATAAGTTTTAATCCCACTTCTCGACCTGTGTGAACATCTCCAAATGAAATGAGCACAAAGTGAATTGCTTTTCAATCCTACTTCAACCCTATAAGCATCCATTAATGTAATGAGTGTTAAGTGAACTATTCAAGGTCGAGAAATAGCTCGCTAGTGAATGACGCTCATTGTAAATGGGTTACAATGAATGACTTGTATTAAACACTCCATGCATTGAATCCGAAAAAAAATATATTTCATAATATTGAAAAGTGGAAACAACCCACATACTTGAAAAGAAAATATTTGTAAGCAAAATTGTCATATTTGATGAGTTTAATTTCCAGCATTTTGGCATTAAAGTGGATCAAATTGATTTAGAACAAGTTGCTAAAGGCTACGTATATTCTAAGCAAAATTTAGAAAAACAAAAGTGGCTTGAAATGACCTTAGGAATATAAGATGAAATGGCTCAAATTGCTAGAGTTAAAATGAGGAGATTTAATGAAAAAATGCAACTTAATTTATGTATAATAAGTTAGAAATTTAATTATGCATATGAAGTTGAAGTCCAAATTAACGTTGCATCAACCCCCATTGAAGACAAGTTTGTTCAGGGAGATAAGTCAAAGGCTAGATGTCATTGAATCATTGAAAGGATTGATCAAACAAAATTTGATGGAAAGCATTGGGTACATGAAAGGTTCAACAATCTGGAAAGGTTCAATAAGGGGTAGGGGAACCTAATTCAACATGATACAATTTGGATTACATGCATAGATCAAGGCAGTTGTGATATAAGATACTAACACAACATAGTATCAAGCATAGAGACAAGGACTATGTGCAAGACATAGCTGCAAGGTATGCAAGGTACAAGTGTAGGGCACAAGCATAAGAATTGAATATAAGTGAAGGTGCAACATAGAAGATTCTCTCAACCTTCCATGATCAACCTTTGATCAACATAACTTCACAAAGTATTCGGTGTTCAACTCCTCCAATGTTGAATGATTGACACAACTTCACAAAGTATTAGGTGTTCAACCCTCCTACAATGTTGAATGATTGACACAACTTCACAAAGGACTTGGTGTTCAACAACCCTCCTCTCAACGTAACATCACAAAGGACTTGGAATTCAACAACACTACTTTTAGTACAACTTCACAAAGAACTTGGTGCTTAATGATATTCCATAAAAAGAAGATACAAAATCATATTATCACTAAACCTTTACGAAAGAGATATTTGGTGTGTGAAGTATTAGGTGTTCAAACCCTCCTCCAATGTTGAATGATTAACACAACTTCACAAAGAACTTGATGTTCAACGACCCTCCTCTCAACATAACATCATAAAAGACTTGGAATTCAACAACCCTACTTTCAGTGTAGCTTCACAAAGGACTCGGTGCTCAATGATATTCCATAAAAAAAAGATATAAAATCGTATTATCACTAAACCTTTAGCTTCACAAAGGACTCGGTGCTGAATGATATTCCATAAAAAGAAGATATAAAATCGTATTATCACTAAACCTTTACAAAGGACATGTTTGGTGTGTCGATAAATGTGATGATTTCAAAAGATGTTAGAGTTATTAGACTAATGGTTACATTTATGAATATTTATCTTCCATAAAAAATTAATACAAAATGATATTATCACGAAACCCCATAAGGGTACAACACGATATTATCACTAAACCTTTGGGAGGTATATGTTTGGTGTATCAATAAATGAGACCATTTTCTAGACTAATGGTAATATTATGAATGCTTTGAAAACATCGAGAAGGATACAAAACGACCTTATCACTATACCTTTAGGAGGTACATGTTTGGTGTATCAATAAATGAGATCATTTTTTAGACTAATGGTAATATTGTGAATGCTTTGAAAACATCGAGAAGTGGCATGAATCAAAATTTTGTAAAACCACCAAAGACAGTAAACAAGTGTACAAAATGTGTATACGTGTGTGAATGGTAGAGATAAGTGTACAAAAGTGTGTATACGTGTGTGATTGGTAGAGGCTACTACAAGCATGTGTTTGACTGACAATACTAACTGAGAGAGCGTTGTACAAGAAGTTTTGAAAAACTTACGCTTTTGCATCATTTATATTAATAATTGTTTTTCTATTTCCATGTAACGTGCGTACATGATTGTGTTGGTAGAACATGATCGTGTTGGTAGAGAATACGTATGTGTCACAGAGAAAATTAAGCGGGAGAGTATTGGAAAAAACAAAAAAAACATATGTTTTTATATAAGGAGCTAGGAAGAAAGAAAAATTATCATATTGAAGTGTTTAATCCCATTCATAATCATCAACTAAAAGCATACATAGAAGTCAATATCTCTTGGAGAGCCAAAATTCTTATTACTCAGTTAAGGACTAATTCTCATCAACTCCATTGTGAAACAGGGCGCTGGAAAAGGCCAAAGGAAGTGTGGGAGGAAAGAGTAAGCATTTTTTGTTCTTCCGGAAAAGTGGAAACAGAGAAACACTTCATTTTAAAATGTGAGGCCATCAAAAACAACAGGGAAAGTTATGCAGATACGCTGGCAGCTAACTCTTGAGATAATCTATTTAGCGAGGGGTTTGTCGAGAAGCTAGAAGCATTTATTGTGAAGCTTCATAGAAAAAAAGGCCAAATACATCAAGCAGATGAAGAAGCAATCTGTCCCATAGACTATCTTTAGCCTCATGGACATTAAAAAAAAAAAAATCTTTCTTTCTTTCTATATACTAATAAAATTCTCCTTTCATCTCATTTTCTTCGTGTGCGATGCAACCGTCCTGCTATTGCGGCTTTGATGTTATGCATCAGTTTTGATAACAAGGCATTCTATTCCAGCTACGATGTTCTGATTCAGTCTTGATAACAAGCCATTCACTATATGGTTAGAATAAGTACGTTGTGATATTTTTGAGGAACCACCATAAATGTTCTAACTTTTAATCATATATGTAACTACCCCATTTTATTGATTGAGAATTTTCTAAATCATAAAAAATTAAGAGTATAAAAATTGCGGGCTGTGTAGCTAAGCAATATTATTATATTATAATTGGAATCTGTCAAAAAGAAACGGGTAGAAAAGATGAAATAATGCCAAGCTGCACCTAAACAACATGCAGCCACTATTTTATAATCATATTTTGGCATCCTCCTGAGAAGATGAAATTATAAAATAAGTTCATTACAGCAACAGAACCCTTGTTTGAAAGCTTACCATGTTCCCATTCAATTGGAGAGCCTTCTGCATTGCCGCACTTTGGACCTCTGATACCTGCGCTTCAGGGTCTTAGTTGAATGGATGCTGAATATAGTCTTATTAGTAGGCATTTAACGGAATGTTTTCAATATCCTAAAGCCAGTAGTAAAACCATGTATCAGAACCACGAAGAAAGAAAAACTGTGAAGCAATTCACCTGAAGAAATGAACCAAAGGTGTCCCATAATTCATGTTTTCTGGAAGGCTCGAGAGCTGGCTAACCACAGATCAAATACACTGGATTCTAAGCAACCAATGGAACTAGAAAGGTGCTAATATGTAAATTTAGAACGATGCCCAACGTGGAAAAGTTAATTTGACCAATAATTTACACGTACATAAAAGAATCATAAAATAAAACCAAAAACAATGATCTCTGCCAAGCGGCAGGGATTAACAAATACATACATCGACAAGGATATCAAAGGTTCCGAGTTCTTATAGAATAATTATGCAAGGAAAATTGACTTCGTCAAGATTTTGGTGCAAGCATTGACTAGAAATGTATCATACGTGCACGCCATCCTGCCCACCAAGTTTGCTAGCACCTTTTACAGCCAAATATAATGTGCAAAAGGCTTAAAATCAATTCAGGAATTTTGCATATTACAAAACATCACAAAGATGCTCAAATAAAATTAACCGTAAAAAATGAAGACTGTACAGTATCTTTATTAAATTGATGCTACACAGAAAAGACCGTGCTTATCCATCTACAAGATGTGATGATGACATCAAAACCACAAAAGAAATTTAGAATTTTACAAACTCCCTGCATTACTAGATGTTGCTTTAGTCTTTGATTTCGCCAAGTCAACTAAATCCTTAAACAACCTATCTTCAGCCTTAACTTGCTTACTGGGCACCGGCGACTGCTGCATATACGGAGAATTCATTTGATATGGATTAGGAGAATTCATTTGATATGGATTAATATTCCTCCCATCGTAGAGTGAAAGGTTTTGTGTTCCTCTCATCAGTTCATCCTGTGCACCTATAGAATACCCTGGCTTAAACTGACTAAATGCTGAAACTTCTTGTAACTGAAAATGTTGTTGTCCTGGTGTATTATTTCCCGGCCACCTGTTTTCCATCTGTGGCACATTCTCCATAGCTTGAGTATCCCAAGGAGCTGGTGGAAGGCTGACAGGGCTTCTCTGCAAGCAAAATTTTAAGGATGGAAATTTATGTTAACCTTTAGAAACTTTGTCGACTTTCACTAGTCCATGATATGCCATCTATAAAATGTTTGATGGTATTTCTGTAAAAATATTTAAACCTAGAATAATTTTTTATAGCCTCTATATAAAATTTTAGCAATTTTTAAGGTATACTATAAAATTTGGGCGAAATATTTTTAGAAAAAATGAAAATTAACGAATTTTTTTTTGGAAAAATTATGGAAAATTAGCCCACTTGCGAATATTAACCCCTAAAATTTTCCCTGCTTCTGAGCCTGTACCTGCATGTTTTGCATTTCTGAACCATAGATAACAGCTTGCTGAGTTGGACTGAGAGATTGCCCAGATGGGCTTGTCCACTGCAAAGAATGACCAGCCTGATCTGCACGTATTCCTTGAGACTGAAGTTGTCCATATTGAGCTGAGGGCAACACCTGACCGGAGATGTTTCCATTTGGATGCAAATAAGGCTGCTGCTGCAACTGTGGTGGAGAGGTATATGTCTCTGCTGCTAACATGCCCTGTGGACTTGATAGTGAACTGAGTGAATTAGTAGCAGCCTGCTGAGCTACGGGAGATTGTAAGCTTTGCAAGGATTGCCCAGCTGCTGGAATAGCTTCTGTAGGTGTTACATCAGTTGGTGACTTGTAATCTTCACCACTTAAAAGATCAATACTTGGTCCTGCCTTAGTAGTTGGTGCATTGATCTTGAGACCTGGTGGTGGAGGAAGCAATGTAGCAGGCTGAGTTTTTGCAAGGGTATGACCTTTTGAAGACCTGCAAAGCATAGGAATTATAATTACCTACCCTGCAAAGAACAAACAATTAAGTGTTGACCTTACAAATCATATTTAAGGGGGGGCATATTAATGTTCCAAGAACAGTACCTACGAGCAAGCTGTTCGAGATTATCTTCCATTTCGTCTTCTTCAGAATTGACATCAACAAAAGGTGCAGAAGCTCTTTTCTTTTCTGGTGGAACCAATAATCCTGAAGCAATTGCATCATGTTTGCCAAGGATACGTTGGAGGTCATCATTCAATGCCAGTCCTTGACAAAGAAGCTCTTCATCCCTGTGAAATATATTGACATCGCATGATTCTCAAACCTTGTAAATAATAAATATATATAGGGTTCACAAAACCCAAAATGTGCTTTGTTCGTCCACAAAAGCAGGAAAAGAAATATTATATCGAAGTCACATGCGGAAAGGCAAACGCCTAAAAATTGTGTTCCGTTGTATTCTCGAAAGGCCCTATATGCATTTCATGACAAAGAAGAATAATATTACTATATTACAGTTATATAAACAAAGGAACATTGACCAAAACTTTCAGAAATGTGAAAGTTGCTCATACGAAGTTGTGTTCACAAGTTGCACCACTCGCTGCTTGTAAGAACGGCATTGTTCAACAAGATCCACAATCACTTCCTGCTTGATACCCTGCAAAATAAATATGGAATCTTAGCATTAATATTGCCTTCATTTTAAGAGCTGTAATGATGTATGCGAGTGTGTGTAGAAACTCGAGAGAAGGACACCCAGACAGACATACCCCGTTTATCTAAACAGAGATGTCTGGTATTGTCAACTCTCTCAAGTCTAAAATATATAGCTTCTTCAAAAATACCCCTTTCATTTTCTATATTTATTCCCTGGACAATCGTATTATCATTCAGCAATTTTACTCCTCACTAGACATGTTAAGTAATTTGAGATTAAAATAGTATGATAATAAAAAAGCCAAGAATTAACTGCATGTTGGATTGTGTATTTCACGAGGATAATAAGGCAGCATGGAACTTTAGGCCTGTAACCCATCTTATAATGGACTTGAACATTGTAAACTGGCAGCCTAAGTTGCTACAGGAAGAGGGAGCCAATGCAGCAAGCAAATCAGGGGGATTGGGGTGATTCACAAATTTGGGAGTGTAAGTGACAACATAGCCTGATATATTGCTTCTTGACCATACTCACTTCATTTTACTCCCTAGTTTAATTTTTGGATCTTATGAAGATTTGTAACACCTAATGGATCCATCATACAACACACATCTGGCTGTGCACTCTGCATATTGCTCCTCCACTTTACAGGATTGGATTGTATACTCCGGAGCAGCCACGCATGTGACAAAACACCAACACCTTCTCTATGATTATCAAATTTTGAAAATATGTACTTTAAAACCATCATCCACTTCAGGTTCCCCAAATTTTTTTCATATAAATTGTCCTTATGGTGAATCTGAAATATTTATTACAACAGCAAATACTTCAATTTTGCCTAGCCTTTTCACTAGGTAAGCTCAACAAAATAGACACTGAAAATGTGCTTTAAGGAGAGATAACTTTCACAGCCCTTGGCACAATCCTGACCAACACAGATTTGGAAATTACTTTTATAATAGCAGATTTGTAACAACACTAAAATCGATTTCTACTTTCAACTAGGCATGCTAAACACATGAACTATGTTGCAGGAAATGTGGGACCCCCCGTATCAGTTGTGTCTCAGCACAAAAGCACTGAAACGCATTTCACCTTTTCGAAACGTGTTTTAGCCTGGTTGAAATGTGTTTCGGGAGCCATATCCCATGTCTTAGCATTTGTACATCATGTTTCAGCATTCGTATGGCACATATGGGGTGGTACAACATGCTTGTGTGGTGTGTGTGGGCCAAACACAAATTATTTGAAAAAAAGCAATAATTTATGAGTGGGCCAGCCTGATCATTCAACCCTAGGGCAATGTTTCTGATTATATGCAGGTATTTGTTGAAGCATGATTTTCTTGGGCCTTTGGCCTTGGTACTTGCTCATTTATTCATGAATATATATATATATATATATATATACACAATGTTTCCTTGCTTCTTGACTTTTGGGGGATCACGTTTCCAGCATGTTCCCATTTCAGATACATGTTTACATTTCCTCGTACCATGCAACTTAGCACACAATATTTCGTCCCAGCTGCCAAATAAATCAGCTAATTAAAACAGCCAAATATACTCATGACAATGAGAAAGCAAAAGTCTGATTTTCAGATTTACAATGAAGCGAACAAAGTTCCTTTGATAGATTAATTACTCCAAATGACTTGGAATGTCAAGATATCCATTTAGGATATAAATACTATATTAAATAAAATGAATAAGAATGAATGATTTACAAATGAGAACGATAGGCTTGCTTATATACCAAGCAAGTGTCTCTTCATGAAGAGTCATGTCTCATTTAGACATGTCTCTTCAACCTAATTACTACTTAACTAATAAATAATTATGATTATTATCATTTACATTATATTTATATTATTTATATATTTTATTCGTTACATAGCCTCCTTCCTCAAAAAGCTTTGTCCTCAAAGCTTGTCGATGAAAAAAGGCTTGATCTCTTTTTTGGCTTCGAACATCTTTCTCTCTTGGAATAGTCATCCTCGTTGATACAAGTTGATATGATCTTCTTAGTGACAAACAAAATTGTCACACTGAGAAGGGATCAGACCATCCTAGATTAATCTTCTGTATAGTATTCTAATCACTGGAATTTTGTAACGACTTGTCAACATAAGACGGAATTGATGTTACGCCATTGTTCTCTGAAACATTAATTTGTTGTCTACGGTTTGAATGGTCCTGATACACAGCTTGGTTGATTTTTCTATTCTCATGATTCGGATGCCGATATAAAGTTTTTAGATTTTCTTCTGGCGAAGATGGTGTTGAATTGGTTATGGAACATTCACTTGGGATGTCCATTGTCTGAACTGCAACATCTACATGTGTCGTTTCTTCAACTGACTTGTCTTCTTGAGTTGTCATATTCACTGGATCCGTATTCGTTCCCTTATTTTCAACTTGAACTGTTGTGACTGGAGATTTTGATACTTCTTGAGTGACTTGTTTCAACTTATCTTTTAATGCTTTCTTATCTTCCTTAAGTTTCTTAGTTTGATTGAGCAGACTTTGATTATGGTTTCTCAGACGTAAAAGTTCTTTGGTTTTTTATTCATCAACCTTATTTTCAGTGTTTTGAATTTTAAGTTTTTCATCTTTTAAATCTCTAATTTGTTCTAATAAATTTTTATTAAGGTTCTTTAAACGCAAATTTTCCTCTTCTTGTTCTGATAAATGCTGCTTGAGTTCTTTCTTTGAGACTTTAGTCTTTTTCACTTATGCCAGTAATTTTTCGACGTGGTTCTTGAGACGAGAAATTTCTTTATCCTTTTCCATTATTTCTTTGTAATGTATATCCACAAGATTTTTATGTTCGCATTCTAACACTTTCTTGCTTTGTTGAATTTTGGTTATTTTGTCATTCTCTTGATCTTTTAGCTGCACTTTCTCGGTACAATGAATAACATCATTCTGTGGAAGTGATGATGGATATAGAGAATCCAAGAAGGAATCCATTCTCTTTCTCTCCTCAGCTCGTCGCTCCATTCTTGTAATTAATTGTTCTATATCTCTTGCGATTGATTGTTTTTGTTCCCTACTCAGGGATTCCATATTTTTTATTTTTCTTCACTTCTTTTAACTTTGCATGGAATTTATTTTTTAAGTTATTTATCTCTTTATATATATATATATATATATATATATATATATTTCAAATATTCTTTTTTTATTTTTTATTTTTTATTTTTACCTTTTTTAATATAAAACTTCTCTTTATATTTTTTTTTATAATCTTTTTTTTTTCTTTCTCTATAGTTTTCTCAATTTTTTTTAATTTACTTCTCTTCTTTTTTTTTTAAATATCACTAAGGCTTTATTACTCCTTCAAAACTTATCGTTTATGCGCCCTTTTTTTTAAATAATCCCTCTCACTTTCTATTCACTCTTTTAATAAAATTTTTATATAATAATAATGTTTTTATTTAATATATATAATTATAATTATATATATTATATAATTTTAATTTATATATATTATAAAATTATAATTATATAAAATTTATATATACTTTTTTGAGACTCGTTTTTCCTTTTATATGTAACTATATAAGGCTTATATAGTATCCCTTTTTATAATTACAATAATAATATTTTTTTTTCTCAGAAAATTTGGATGAGAGGTGACTCTTGGTACGGTCACAATCTTTAGATTTGAACGATTAAAATTATTTAGATCACACCTTTTTCTCCAATGTTATCAAAATATCTTTTACTTTTAAAATACCATGGGCAATTACCATGGGTTGTTTCTAAAACCTCGGTTAATGTTCTCCACGTAAATTGTAAAACTTACCATTGGTTTCTAAAACCACAGACAATTACCATTGGTTTCTAAAATACCATGGGCAATTACCATGGGTTGTTTCTAAAACCTCGGTTAATCAGCCAATTTCCCAAAGTGTCCGGAGGAGAGGCAATGGAGGTCGATATAAGATAGTACTCAGTTTGCTTATTGTTAACAACATTTGATTCTTCACACCTGGAGTTCCTTGATTTCTTGGAGGGTCGACCATTTCCTTGATGTCCCGCATTCCTTTTTCCTTTGCCATTGGACCTGCCATTCCTTTGATCATTGTTGTTGAAGTTGCCCCTAGAATGATTGTGATCATCACCATGCAATGTGTCCCTTCTGTTTGGACACTCCCATGTATAGTGACCAAACTTATTGCAAACAAAGCACCTGCCCTTCCTTCCTCCCTTAAATCCAGGCTTTCCATGGAAATGACCTTTAGACCTTGCACTGTTCCTCCTTTTGGCATGAGCAAAGAATGTAGTGGGGTTGCTTCTATTAGAAGGCATTTCTTGCTCCACCATTCTTGTTTCTTCTTGAATGCATCTCGATATCAATTCTTCAAACCCTGAAATTCGATCATTGTTGAGTACGGTGGTTCTAAATACATACCACTCAAGTGGGAGTCCTCAAAGGGTGGTGAGCGTAAGTTCCTTGTCAGGAATGACTTCTCCAATCGAGAGTAGATCATTCTTGATCTCAGTAATCCTCAAGAAATAGGATTGAATATCCTCGTCCTTGCCCTTCTTAATATCCTTCAACTTATTATTGAGAAATAGAATTTGATTAGCATTACTAACCTTGAACATGCCGACCAGCCTGTCGTATATCTCATTGGAGGTCTTCAATTCGGAGATGTAGGCCACCAGATGCTTGTCAATGGAATCCCTGATAATCTTCTTTGCTTTGACTTCAGCCCTATTGTACTTGGTCTTCGCAGTAGCTGGTGCATTTGAAGGAGGTTCAAGGATTTTAACCTGCACATAGTCCATCATTTCTTTTTCTTCCAAGGTCAAATCAAGAGACATCTTCCATCCATGATAGTCAGATTTATCATGGATCTTGTCTTCAATCAGGAAGTAGGATGAGGAACCCATTGAACCTTTTGTCCTTGTCCAACTGTCTTTGGTGATTGCTATTTCACTCTTGCTTGGGCTTTGTCTTCACCTCAACTCTGAAACCATGTTAATTTTAGGCAACAATGGTATGTTCTATGATTTAGAGCAATTTTACTTCAATTTCTTTATTAGCCCAGAATCAATATTCAAAATAACAATCACATCAACATGATAGTAAAATGCGAATAGAACATAAACATAAACAATAAAAGACAAGCCAAGACAAGAGGACACAAGATGTGGCACCAGCCAAGGACAAACCCCAATGTGGGGAAATCCTTGATCAAATCTTCTTTTAGTCTTCAATAGTTCAGCAGAGAGAGATAGTACAATTTACAAATCTGATAATTTATAACAGCAGCAAAAAAGCCTTAACCAGAAAAGTCAACGCTAGTCAACAAGGCAGATTTGACCCTCAATAAATCGGTCAACTTCAGTCAACTTCGGCCTCCAAACAGCGAGATAAAACAGCCCTCAAAACAGTGAAATTCAGCCCAGTCAAAATCTGGTCAAACAACCCAATTGTGGTCATCCCTAGCTGCAGTCAACATTTAGCCTTGATTCTTGTGCCCAGAAATGCAACCAGCCCAAACAGAGATAGCCCTCACAAAAACACAGTCAAAGGAGGTCAACGCATGTTGGTCAACGCTTGGTAAAAATGTTCAGAAATTCGGTCTCCTGAAATTTCGGCCTCATGAAATTTCGCTCTCCTGAAATTTCGAGTGTGTGGAGAGAGTGTGAAGATGAGTGTGTTCAAATGAGGCTAAGTCACCTTCTATTTATATGTAACGTTGATGATGAATAGACGTGACTATTGGGCTTATGAGCCTACATAATTTTGTTGGCCGACCTTGACAAATTGACCATAATCAAAATAAATTTATAAGTTCCTTTTTACATGTCAGAATCGAATGATCTCTAGATCAATCCTACACCTCTTGAAGAGAGGAATCCAAGAAAAATATCAATTGTCATGAATAAGATGACTCATGTGGAGTTTGGCGCTAGTTGCCAATTTTAACAAAAGTCGACCTCATTAGGGCAGTTCGAACACCTCAAGGAAGCCTATATATAAGAGAACCTCGACCTCATTTGAAGGAGTATCCAACAAGTTCAATCAAGGACAAGAAGAAGTCCATTGAAGCACAAGAAAGGCAAGGAATAGCTAGCGAAGAGAAGACCAAAGGAAGAAGGAGAAGTGTTAGAGGATTTCTTTTCGGACCATCACCCTTCACACGTGTGAGATTAAGGCATCATTGTGACTGCAAGAAGACAGAATTGCAGACTCATCAAATGGAGCCGAAGTTTTGAAGCAAAGAGATCAAGGAGAGAGGTCGAGTACCTTAGAAAAGAAGAGCAAGCCTAGAAAAGAAGAAAAAGATTTATTTTTACCCTAAAGACAGTCACACGTGCGAAGGTGCAGTGACTAATGGGGGTCGAAAATTGCAGGTCTAGGGTGCCAAAAAGTTGCATATTTGAAGGAGCCGAAATTGGTTGCAGAGAAAGAGGTGTTTGACTTGGGTTGACTTTCAGAGAAGCAAGTTCATCAAGAAGAGGTTTGACTTGGTCTTGGAGGGGTCTTCTTGGATCATAGGTCTTGGAATTCGTCATTTGAAGATTCTATAAGAAGAGAAGAATTCTTGTGAGTTTTACTCTCAAAAGAAAAGGTTTTGGCCCTGGCTAGCAGCCTACATTTTCTGTCATTTTGTCTCTTTGATCTTCATAATTTGGTAGTTGTTTGATGATAAGAACACAATAATAATCAAGTAAAAGAAGAAATTAATTACAAGTACATCAAGTTAAGTAAAAGAACATCACAAGCAGTTTTCAAAGAAAGAGAAATCACCCTAATCTAGCTGCCCTTGATTCTCAACAGTGCGAGCATTCAAGAGAGAGGAACGAATTCATTTAGGGAGAGTGAGAGAGGTATGAGTGCCATCAAAGAGAGAGAGAGAGATGAGGTGGATTGATTGCCAAGTAGGAGAGGTGACATGTATTTCTCTTTTAATAATATTATTATAGCATCATAAGGATAATCATAATAATATTAATAATATTGATGATTAAAATAAAAATTAATTAATTGAGATTGATTAAGGACAAGTTATGTGATTTTCCATCATCTATATATGATTACGAAATGATGGAAGGTGATTTACTACTTTTGGAAAGTCATGGGTGCAAAGATAAACATGACTTTCTATTTTTTAAAGTCACTCTAGAAAGTCAAAAATGAAATTTTATTCAAGGAAATTCATCCCATAGCAACACATATCTCTTTGGCTTAGAGACAGGTCGAGGAATTACTGGTCTTGGAGGAATCAACTTGACTTGTCCATTATCAATAGTTACTCTTTTCAATTTGGATTGAGGTTGTTTAGTATCAACTATTGACTTGTATTGGAAATACCAGTTTCCAGGTAACTCAGTAGGATCATATAGAACACCTTCAACTTGAGCATTAGACAAACCAACTGTAACACAATCCTTTAAGACAGGCTGTTTAAGTTTAGGATGTGCTGTATTAGTCAATTGAAAAGAAGCTTGTCCAATTATAGACAGGTATTCACTTTCTTCAGCCATGGTTAACCCTTGGACACCAGACAATAATTTCCAACAATCTTTCAGATGGACATCATTCAGACTAATAGCATAGTCAGGATAAATGGTTCCATATTGACAACCAGTAGCAACTGACTCAATGAATTTCAAGTATTTCTTGAATGCCAAGATATCTCAGCAATTAGCTCGTGGGCGATTATTAGCATGGCAAATGTGGTTTCAGATGTATGAATTTGATGTTGAATGGATTCCTGGAAATTCTAATTATTTACCTGATGCCTTAACCAGAGAAATGAACAAGGTACATGTACATAGTGAAAGTCTTTTCACCATTGCAGGAACCAGTCCTGCTGATGATTCTTTTGAAACTTTTGTACAGCGTTTTAAGATTTTAGAATATTTGTTATCCGATGTCACTGATCAAATCAAGAAGATAATTGGTCTCCGACTAAGAAGAAATCAGTGGATACAAAGATGTCAAGCTTGGCAACATAAAAATGTTGGCGTTTTTCTAAATCTCAATGAAGAATTGGTAAAGGTTTATCCTCTACCAAATTTACAGGTTAAGCTCTATTTTACCTTACTCTAGGATATTTAGGGTCTTTATGCAGATTTGCTTTCTGCAGGGATGGCATAATAAACGATGGAAATAGAGTTGCAGCATTTTCTATTGTAGCCAATTCACCTTTGTTTTTATACAAACTGGAAAATTTTGGAATTGCAGTTTTAGTACTTAATTGGCTATTACTAGATTCAGCAAAATCTGCTGCTTCTTCATGGGAATCACTGGTTTCCCATTTAGGTGGAATTTCCATTGTTTTTACAAACTTTGGAGGCTGTTCTTCTCTTTTCTTCTTCTGTCTTCTTCTTTTCTCTTTCTCTTCTCTACGCTGCTGTTCAGCGGACTGTTCATCATGAAGAAGTTTAAGATTGGCTAAAATCAAATCACTTTGAGAACCCAAATCATCTAAGACTTCTTCAGCATGTGCGCACCAAGTAGTTAGATAATTCCCAATCTGATAAGTTTGATCTAGATCATTTGTATTTTGAGAATTGTGTTCTATCAAAGGAGCACAATCTGCTCGGGTTGGTGGCTGTCTAGAAGAGGAGGAAGTAGTACAGAACTTTGTTCGAGGAGGCCATTTGCCACCTTTAACAAATCTATGATTGGCATATTGCCATTCTTCAACAGGAGCAAAAGAAGTACGCATACGATGCATTTTATTTACAGTGGGTAGAAATGGTTTATACTCAGGTATATACAACTCATTAGGTGACAGAGAAGGTTCACCTAAACTTTCTTCTTCGGGAATAGTAGCAGGAACTTGACTACTTGAAGGAACTTCATTTGGAATCATAGGAAACACATATCTCTTTGGCTTAGAGACAGGTCGAGGAATTACTGGTCTTGGAGGAATCAACTTGACTTGTCCATTATCAATAGTTACTCTTTTCAATTTGGATTGAGGTTGTTTAGTATCAACTATTGACTTGTATTGGAAATACCAGTTTCCAGGTAACTCAGTAGGATCATATAGAACACCTTCAACTTGAGCATTAGACAAACCAACTGTAACACAATCCTTTAAGACAGGCTGTTTAAGTTTAGGATGTGCTGTATTAGTCAATTGAAAAGAAGCTTGTCCAATTATAGACAGGTATTCACTTTCTTCAGCCATGGTTAACCCTTGGACACCAGACAATAATTTCCAACAATCTTTCAGATGGACATCATTCAGACTAATAGCATAGTCAGGATAAATGGTTCCATATTGACAACCAGTAGCAAGGTTTCCTTGAATAGTACCAATCCTAGCATGTTCATAATTTTGATGACGGGTATCAAACAGTTCAGCAATACAGGGAGTATTAATTCCATGACGAAACAGTGGAGCTAATCCAATCCTTATCCCCCCAAAATGAAGATAGAAATACTTTCCATCTTTTACATACTGCCGAAATTTCTTAATTTCATCATCAGAGAATAAATTCAAAGCAAGGATTTGCACAGAAGGTCCAGATATCTTAATAGTGATTTCTACCTCTTTCAGAAAGTTTTTCTTCTTGAACAGGAAAGTCATAGGTAGCTTATAGATATCAGTAGAATTTAGAGCAGGAGGAGTCCAATGTTCAGGGTCTTCAACTAATTCATGATTTTCGTTTTCAACAGACTCGGACTCAGTCGACCGTGACGAGACTTCAGTAATGACTTTTCTGTCTATGGATGAGAATGATCGCAACAGATTGGCCATATTTAATCTATAACAGAAATAGACTAATGAAAGCTTTTATCTACTCGGTCCAATGATCAACAGAGTGACCTTTCAAAGGCTAGCTGGCTTTCAATAGAATTCTGTCTACAGATTAGTGAGTTAGGATCTACAACTGAAGCGAACGCCTTCTGCAAATTGAAACACATATCTCTTTGGCTTAGAGACAGGTCGAGGAATTACTGGTCTTGGAGGAATCAACTTGACTTGTCCATTATCAATAGTTACTCTTTTCAATTTGGATTGAGGTTGTTTAGTATCAACTATTGACTTGTATTGGAAATACCAGTTTCCAGGTAACTCAGTAGGATCATATAGAACACCTTCAACTTGAGCATTAGACAAACCAACTGTAACACAATCCTTTAAGACAGGCTGTTTAAGTTTAGGATGTGCTGTATTAGTCAATTGAAAAGAAGCTTGTCCAATTATAGACAGGTATTCATGAATGGATTTCTGTTGATGCTTTTATTGATACCGGTGGCTCCAATAATCTTGCTAGACCGTCACTGTTTAAAGGATTATGGAAGCCCTTACAGAATATCCTTAGATCTGAAACCATTGGTGGTTCTGTTAATCTGACTCATTATGTTGATAACATTTCAATGAAACTTGGGGGGAATATAATTAAGATTTCAGCTATTCAGCATTATGATAACTCAGCAAGTTTATTTCTGGGAATGCCGTTCATTAATTCAGTGTTGCCTGTTACGATCAGTAATGATAAAATCATTTGTAACAGTTCCAAGACCAGTATTTCCAATAGAATTCTGTATAGGAACTTACTTGGAACAACTGAAGCGAACGCCTTCTGCAAATTTCTTCAACACATCAACCAGAGATTTGCACGGACTTTTGCGAACTCCTGTCGCTTCTCAAACGCGCCTTACTATCTCTCACACGATGCTCTTAAAAGAAACAGTCCTCAGACTGGCGGCCCAGCAGGCTTCAGTATTAATTCAAAGTAAAATTACACACCATAGAAACTCAAAGATATGAGCTCTGATTACACACACACACTCACAAACTCACTAAGCACTCACAACTCACGATGCCTAAACTATGAGAGAGTTCTCTCTTAAATAACCTAACAAACGAATCTAGCTGACCTAATGCATGACATAAAAGTAGAAATAATTGAGGGTCCTGTCAGTATCTTATTCCACTGACGGTGTCTACTCAACTTTTTCTTTTGTACAAAGATTCGTCACAACATGTGACCAACAGTGTCACATTGCTGACAAAGAGATTCGTTACCAAGAACCTTTCGGGCTTCTATCGCTATCATATCCCATCTCGGAATCTGACGGAGTCTTGACTCTATCCCAATGGTACGATAAATGAGATAAAGTATCTTGAGGATCTTTCCAGGAAGATGTAAGCCATGATAGATATTCTTTTTCCCAGGTAGGGTCATTTTGTTCTTGAGCATCTTGATAAATATCCACATATACGGTTTCTTTTTCGCTATTCACTTTAGCTTTTCCTTTTGGATCGTGGATTGTAATGGAGGAATCTTCTTTTTGTGGAGCATGTGAACTCTGACCTGTGTCCTAAGTAAATCTGATCGAATCTGCAGACTTCTTTAAACTTTTAGATGGAAAGAGATAATCATCTTTATTCCATCGGTTCACATATGCAAAGGGATCGATTTCAATTCCAAGGAAATTATCTTTCTTGCTATTTCTGAAATCTGGCAAAGACTGTACAGCCAGTTCAACCCCATCTAATAACTCCCATTTAAAAATCTGAAACATACTTACAGATTGTTCAATACTCGATTGAACCCATAATTTACATTGATGACTAAGATTTCCTTGTTCTTGCCATCCTATTTCAAACACCATTGAAGAACAGACACGATTAGAGAGAAGTAGATTGATCAAGCAAACCGCATCTTCGGACCATGAACAAGAATATACATTAATAGTAATAACAGCCTTCTGATTAACTATTAATCGAAATACTCGTTGTTTTCCTTGCAGAAGTTCGAGGGTTTTTATCAGTGATAGTTTCTCCGGTAGTTTTAACGAATGAAAATCTTGAAGCCATAATGAAATCTTTTTAATCTGATCTGGATCTTCAGCTAATGTAGATTTCATAATACTATCCTTTCCGTAAAGCTGTGAAAAAGGATTTGGTTCAATAGCATTACGGAATTCCATATTCTGATAATCCCAAGGTTCTGTAAATGTTCTTAAATACTGCAAGGTCCTTAATACACATTGAGAAGCTCTGACTTGGAGTTTCCTCTGACACTTACCATCTCTTATCTCCCAATCAGCAAAAGACTGAAACATCTCAAATTGAGGGAAAGAATCAGTATTAACAAAAGCTTCAGTATTTTGTTGGAGATATGCTGCTTCAATCTCTTCAAATAAATCTGGAATTTTGAGAGATTTCAAAAAGCGTTCAACAAGACCATTCATATTTACCTCCTCCAGTTCTAACATTTTAGAAGAAATATACATAGAAATAGAAAACTCAATTGCACCAATAATCTGATAATAATTCAGAGTTTTCAGAGTTTGAATCATATCTGGAGTATAATGACTGAGCCAAGTGTCATCGAGCTGTTGAAAATAGAGCTTAACCTGTAAATTTGGTAGAGGATAAACCTTTACCAATTCTTCATTGAGATTTAGAAAAACGCCAACATTTTTATGTTGCCAAGCTTGACATCTTTGTATCCACTGATTTCTTCTTAGTCGGAGACCAATTATCTTCTTGATTTGATCAGTGACATCGGATAACAAATATTCTAAAATCTTAAAACGCTGTACAAAAGTTTCAAAAGAATCATCAGCAGGACTGGTTCCTGCAATGGTGAAAAGACTTTCACTATGTACATGTACCTTGTTCATTTCTCTGGTTAAGGCATCAGGTAAATAATTAGAATTTCCAGGAATCCATTCAACATCAAATTCATACATCTGAAACCACATTTGCCATGCTAATAATCGCCCACGAGCTAATTGCTGAGATATCTTGGCATTCAAGAAATACTTGAAATTCATTGAGTCAGTTCGAATCAAGAATTTTGAAGGTGCCAAATAAATTTCGAACTTTTGAATTCCATTGAATATTGCAAGGGTTTCTTTTTCAGCAGGAAAATAACCTTTCTGATGTTTAGAGAATTCACCTGAAGCATAGGCACATAGAACTTCTTCAACATTTTCTCCTTCTTGCCTTCTCTCAAAAAGAGTAGCCGCCCAAAAATTGTCGGAAGCATCAGTCTGTAAGATGAGAAAACCAGTACCAGGCGGTTTTAAAGTAGGTAATGTTTGGCATTCTTGTTTCAATAATTGAACCGCTTGAGTAGCTTCATCAGACCAACCACCATTAATAAATTCTCGAATAGGAGAAGTCTTTTCAGAAAGATTGGGAATATATTTATGAACATAATTGAGAATTCCCAAAAATCGCTGAATCATTGGCTTATCTTGTAATTGATCAGGAAATTCAGATAATTTCTGTAAAACATGAGGCTGCATCTGAATTTTACCTTGGCGAACGGTGATGCCGAGAAAATCAATACTGTCTTGAAATAAAACCATTTTCTTCTCAGATAAGACTAAACCATGATTACGGGCTTCGTCAAGAAATATTTGGAGATGCTTCAAATGAGAGGCGAGATCTGGACTAAATACAAGGATATCATCAATATATACAACAATAAAATCGTATGAACCAAAAATATGATCCATTCGACGCTGAAAGAATGCAGGAGCATTTTTGAGACCAAATGGCACAACTCGCCATTGAAAGAACCCGGCAGGACATGTAAATGCAGTTTTTGGACGATCTTCTTCTGCAATTTGAATCTGATAATATCCTGATTTCATATCAAATTTGCTGAATATCTTACTGCCATGAATTTTCTGCATGATTGTTTCTTGTCGAGGCATGGGATAATTAAAGCTCTTAGTTATAGCATTTAAAGGCTTATAATTAATCACCATCCTATCTTTACCACGAACAATCTCAGAATGATTGCGAACTAGAAATGCAGAACAGGAATAATGAGATTCACTTACTTCAATCAAATTAAGATCTAGCAATTCTTGAATCTGTTTGCGCATTTCTTTTTCTTCATCAGGAGTACAGGGTATCAATTTGCCAGTCACTCCATTGTCATGCAGAGTGATAATTTCTTGTTTCGGGCTCTGAGTTGTCCAAAAAGCTTGAGGATTAGTAGAACAACATTTTAGCAATTCCTCAAATATCTGAATTTGTTCAGGAGACCAATTAGGATCCCTATTGGCCTTTTGGGTAGGTTGAGCTTTGGCTTCATAAATCTTTAACACTTCTTCCCAATCATGAGATTCTTTTCTCTGTTTGGGTTGCCTTTTTAAACCTACCTTTTTCTGACTCTGATCTTTTCGGGCTTCAGAATTAGCCATAGTTAACCTGGGGACTGAGACTGCTTTCTTCTTGATGTTACAAATGATTTTATCATTACTGATCGTAACAGGCAACACTGAATTAATGAACGGCATTCCCAGAAATAAACTAAACCATGATTACGGGCTTCGTCAAGAAATATTTGGAGATGCTTCAAATGAGAGGCGAGATCTGGACTAAATACAAGGATATCATCAATATATACAACAATAAAATCGTATGAACCAAAAATATGATCCATTCGACGCTGAAAGAATGCAGGAGCATTTTTGAGACCAAATGGCACAACTCGCCATTGAAAGAACCCGGCAGGACATGTAAATGCAGTTTTTGGACGATCTTCTTCTGCAATTTGAATCTGATAATATCCTGATTTCATATCAAATTTGCTGAATATCTTACTGCCATGAATTTTCTGCATGATTGTTTCTTGTCGAGGCATGGGATAATTAAAGCTCTTAGTTATAGCATTTAAAGGCTTATAATTAATCACCATCCTATCTTTACCACGAACAATCTCAGAATGATTGCGAACTAGAAATGCAGAACAGGAATAATGAGATTCACTTACTTCAATCAAATTAAGATCTAGCAATTCTTGAATCTGTTTGCGCATTTCTTTTTCTTCATCAGGAGTACAGGGTATCAATTTGCCAGTCACTCCATTGTCATGCAGAGTGATAATTTCTTGTTTCGGGCTCTGAGTTGTCCAAAAAGCTTGAGGATTAGTAGAACAACATTTTAGCAATTCCTCAAATATCTGAATTTGTTCAGGAGACCAATTAGGATCCCTATTGGCCTTTTGGGTAGGTTGAGCTTTGGCTTCATAAATCTTTAACACTTCTTCCCAATCATGAGATTCTTTTCTCTGTTTGGGTTGCCTTTTTAAACCTACCTTTTTCTGACTCTGATCTTTTCGGGCTTCAGAATTAGCCATAGTTAACCTGGGGACTGAGACTGCTTTCTTCTTGATGTTACAAATGATTTTATCATTACTGATCGTAACAGGCAACACTGAATTAATGAACGGCATTCCCAGAAATAAACTTGCTGAGTTATCATAATGCTGAATAGCTGAAATCTTAATTATATTCCCCCCAAGTTTCATTGAAATGTTATCAACATAATGAGTCAGATTAACAGAACCACCAATGGTTTCAGATCTAAGGATATTCTGTAAGGGCTTCCATAACCCTTTAAACAGTGACGGTCTAGCAAGATTATTGGAGCCACCGGTATCAATAAAAGCATCAACAGAAATCCATTCACCACGTACTTGAACTTCAACAGGAATATACAACAGATCACTAGTTCTGACAATCTTTTTCATAAAGGCTTGTTCATCAACAGAACTAGGTTTAGGGAGGAGAGAGGAAGATGATACAACTGTCTTCGGATAAGGACATAAAGAATTCTGAACGGACTGAGGTTTAACGGATAAGAAGTTTGGCAAAGAATTCTTGGTGTCAACAGTTGTAGTAGTTGTGACAGAGGTATCAGAATACTCTTCTGTATCATCTTCTTCAAAAACAACAGAATCACTATCATCACTTAAGTGATCCTCATAAACATCGGAATCAAAATCAGAATCTTGATAAGCAAGATTCATTTTATTACTAATATCAGGCAGAGAATCAGTATCAGAAAGAGAAGCATCAGTCAAAATATATACATCTGAAACTTCATCATCAGAATCAACAACTGACCAGTCATCTGCAAATTCTTCAATATCAAAACAGGCTTTTAGTTTGTTAGAGGAACTCTTGGGACATTTGCGTGCAAAGTGTCCTTCTTGCTTACAGATAAAGCAAGCATTATCCTTCTTTTGTTGTTTCCTCTTTTTCACATACCTAAATTTACGGAATGGTCGTTTAGGATTGATAACTCTCTTAGGTCTGTATTTACCATATCTTTTTTATTTCCTTTTCCGGAAAGGAGTCCAGGGTAAAACAGAACGACACACATTCAAATTAGGAGAAATATCATGAACCTGTTTCTGCCAGCACAAATATTTTACTTTCTCTTGGCTTCTGAATAGGAGATCGATCCAATAGATTTGTTCTATCTTTTTGCCTTGGACTTCAATATCTTTCATTATCATATCCCCTATATTTCCCGGTAATTTAGAAAGAAAAGCAATCTTCTGAGTATGATCATTAACAAGATTTGCTTTATAGATTTTACCCATAAATTCAGATCCACACTGATCTAAATCTTTTAAATCTGTTAATTGCATGCGGGTTAAATCTGTAATGATTGTTTTCTTTTCATCTTGAGGCTCGGGAACAAATTGAGTTAACAAGAGAACTTCTAAAGTGGCTAAGCATAAAGCTGCCACATTGTTTCTTTCTTCTTGAGAAGCGCCCATCCACCAATCCCAAACAATTCCGGCCATTCGTTTCTCCGCCAGCAAGAAAATGGAAAAATTATCCAATTTTGACACAACTTGCATTTGATATAGTGCACCTATCCAAATCCGGATAGATTCTGCTGGATTAGATGACTTATCTAAATCTAAAACATATCCAGAGGAATTAGTATGAAAGAGATCTTCTTCAACTCTAGGATATTTAGGGTCTTTATGCAGATTTGCTTTCTGCAGGGATGGCATAATAAACGATGGAAATAGAGTTGCAGCATTTTCTATTGTAGCCAATTCACCTTTGTTTTTATACAAACTGGAAAATTTTGGAATTGCAGTTTTAGTACTTAATTGGCTATTACTAGATTCAGCAAAATCTGCTGCTTCTTCATGGGAATCACTGGTTTCCCATTTAGGTGGAATTTCCATTGTTTTTACAAACTTTGGAGGCTGTTCTTCTCTTTTCTTCTTCTGTCTTCTTCTTTTCTCTTTCTCTTCTCTACGCTGCTGTTCAGCGGACTGTTCATCATGAAGAAGTTTAAGATTGGCTAAAATCAAATCACTTTGAGAACCCAAATCATCTAAGACTTCTTCAGCATGTGCGCACCAAGTAGTTAGATAATTCCCAATCTGATAAGTTTGATCTAGATCATTTGTATTCTGAGAATTGTGTTCTATCAAAGGAGCACAATCTGCTCGGGTTGGTGGCTGTCTAGAAGAAGAGGAAGTAGTACAGAACTTTGTTCGAGGAGGCCATTTGCCACCTTTAACAAATCTATGATTGGCATATTGCCATTCTTCAACAGGAGCAAAAGAAGTACGCATACGATGCATTTTATTTACAGTGGGTAGAAATGGTTTATACTCAGGTATATACAACTCATTAGGTGACAGAGAAGGTTCACCTAAACTTTCTTCTTCGGGAATAGTAGCAGGAACTTGACTACTTGAAGGAACTTCATTTGGAATCATAGGAAACACATATCTCTTTGGCTTAGAGACAGGTCGAGGAATTACTGGTCTTGGAGGAATCAACTTGACTTGTCAATTATCAATAGTTACTCTTTTCAATTTGGATTGAGGTTGTTTAGTATCAACTATTGACTTGTATTGGAAATACCAGTTTCCAGGTAACTCAGTAGGATCATATAGAACACCTTCAACTTGAGCATTAGACAAACCAACTGTAACACAATCCTTTAAGACAGGCTGTTTAAGTTTAGGATGTGCTGTATTAGTCAATTGAAAAGAAGCTTGTCCAATTATAGACAGGTATTCACTTTCTTCAGCCATGGTTAACCCTTGGACACCAGACAATAATTTCCAACAATCTTTCAGATGGACATCATTCAGACTAATAGCATAGTCAGGATAAATGGTTCCATACTGACAACCAGTAGCAAGGTTTCCTTGAATAGTACCAATCCTAGCATGTTCATAATTTTGATGATGGGTATCAAACAGTTCAGCAATACAGGGAGTATTAATTCCATGACGAAACAGTGGAGCTAATCCAATCCTTATCCCCCCAAAATGAAGATAGAAATACTTTCCATCTTTTACATACTGCCGAAATTTCTTAATTTCATCATCAGAGAATAAATTCAAAGCAAGGATTTGCACAGAAGGTCCAGATATCTTAATAGTGATTTCTACCTCTTTCAGAAAGTTTTTCTTCTTGAACAGGAAAGTCATAGGTAGCTTATAGATATCAGTAGAATTTAGAGCAGGAGGAGTCCAATGTTCAGGGTCTTCAACTAATTCATGATTTTCGTTTTCAACAGACTCGGACTCAGTCGACCGTGACGAGACTTCAGTAATGACTTTTCTGTCTATGGATGAGAATGATCGCAACAGATTGGCCATATTTAATCTATAACAGAAATAGACTAATGAAAGCTTTTATCTACTCGGTCCAATGATCAACAGAGTGACCTTTCAAAGGCTAGCTGGCTTTCAATAGAATTCTGTCTACAGATTAGTGAGTTAGGATCTACAACAGGGCTTCGTCAAGAAATATTTGGAGATGCTTCAAATGAGAGGCGAGATCTGGACTAAATACAAGGATATCATCAATATATACAACAATAAAATCGTATGAACCAAAAATATGATCCATTCGACGCTGAAAGAATGCAGGAGCATTTTTGAGACCAAATGGCACAACTCGCCATTGAAAGAACCCGGCAGGACATGTAAATGCAGTTTTTGGACGATCTTCTTCTGCAATTTGAATCTGATAATATCCTGATTTCATATCAAATTTGCTGAATATCTTACTGCCATGAATTTTCTGCATGATTGTTTCTTGTCGAGGCATGGGATAATTAAAGCTCTTAGTTATAGCATTTAAAGGCTTATAATTAATCACCATCCTATCTTTACCACGAACAATCTCAGAATGATTGCGAACTAGAAATGCAGAACAGGAATAATGAGATTCACTTACTTCAATCAAATTAAGATCTAGCAATTCTTGAATCTGTTTGCGCATTTCTTTTTCTTCATCAGGAGTACAGGGTATCAATTTGCCAGTCACTCCATTGTCATGCAGAGTGATAATTTCTTGTTTCGGGCTCTGAGTTGTCCAAAAAGCTTGAGGATTAGTAGAACAACATTTTAGCAATTCCTCAAATATCTGAATTTGTTCAGGAGACCAATTAGGATCCCTATTGGCCTTTTGGGTAGGTTGAGCTTTGGCTTCATAAATCTTTAACACTTCTTCCCAATCATGAGATTCTTTTCTCTGTTTGGGTTGCCTTTTTAAACCTACCTTTTTCTGACTCTGATCTTTTCGGGCTTCAGAATTAGCCATAGTTAACCTGGGGACTGAGACTGCTTTCTTCTTGATGTTACAAATGATTTTATCATTACTGATCGTAACAGGCAACACTGAATTAATGAACGGCATTCCCAGAAATAAACTTGCTGAGTTATCATAATGCTGAATAGCTGAAATCTTAATTATATTCCCCCCAAGTTTCATTGAAATGTTATCAACATAATGAGTCAGATTAACAGAACCACCAATGGTTTCAGATCTAAGGATATTCTGTAAGGGCTTCCATAATCCTTTAAACAGTGACGGTCTAGCAAGATTATTGGAGCCACCGGTATCAATAAAAGCATCAACAGAAATCCATTCACCACGTACTTGAACTTCAACAGGAATATACAACAGATCACTAGTTCTGACAATCTTTTTCATAAAGGCTTGTTCATCAACAGAACTAGGTTTAGGGAGGAGAGAGGAAGATGATACAACTGTCTTCGGATAAGGACATAAAGAATTCTGAACGGACTGAGGTTTAACGGATAAGAAGTTTGGCAAAGAATTCTTGGTGTCAACAGTTGTAGTAGTTGTGACAGAGGTATCAGAATACTCTTCTGTATCATCTTCTTCAAAAACAACAGAATCACTATCATCACTTAAGTGATCCTCATAAACATCGGAATCAAAATCAGAATCTTGATAAGCAAGATTCATTTTATTACTAATATCAGGCAGAGACTCAGTATCAGAAAGAGAAGCATCAGTCAAAATATATACATCTGAAACTTCATCATCAGAATCAACAACTGACCAGTCATCTGCAAATTCTTCAATATCAAAACAGGCTTTTAGTTTGTTAGAGGAACTCTTGGGACATTTGCGTGCAAAGTGTCCTTCTTGCTTACAGATAAAGCAAGCATTATCCTTCTTTTGTTGTTTCCTCTTTTTCACATACCTAAATTTACGGAATGGTCGTTTAGGATTGATAACTCTCTTAGGTCTGTATTTACCATATCTTTTTTATTTCCTTTTCCGGAAAGGAGTCCAGGGTAAAACAGAACGACACACATTCAAATTAGGAGAAATATCATGAACCTGTTTCTGCCAGCACAAATATTTTACTTTCTCTTGGCTTCTGAATAGGAGATCGATCCAATAGATTTGTTCTATCTTTTTGCCTTGGACTTCAATATCTTTCATTATCATATCCCCTATATTTCCCGGTAATTTAGAAAGAAAAGCAATCTTCTGAGTATGATCATTAACAAGATTTGCTTTATAGATTTTACCCATAAATTCAGATCCAAACTGATCTAAATCTTTTAAATCTGTTAATTGCATGCGGGTTAAATCTGTAATGATTGTTTTCTTTTCATCTTGAGGCTCGGGAACAAATTGAGTTAACAAGAGAACTTCTAAAGTGGCTAAGCCTAAAGCTGCCACATTGTTTCTTTCTTCTTGAGAAGCGCCCATCCACCAATCCCAAACAATTCCGGCCATTCGTTTCTCCGCCAGCAAGAAAATGGAAAAATTATCCAATTTTGACACAACTTGCATTTGATATAGTGCACCTATCCAAATCCGGATAGATTCTGCTGGATTAGATGACTTATCTAAATCTAAAACATATCCAGAGGAATTAGTATGAAAGAGATCTTCTTCAACTCTAGGATATTTAGGGTCTTTATGCAGATTTGCTTTCTGCAGGGATGGCATAATAAACGATGGAAATAGAGTTGCAGCATTTTCTATTGTAGCCAATTCACCTTTGTTTTTATACAAACTGGAAAATTTTGGAATTGCAGTTTTAGTACTTAATTGGCTATTACTAGATTCAGCAAAATCTGCTGCTTCTTCATGGGAATCACTGGTTTCCCATTTAGGTGGAATTTCCATTGTTTTTACAAACTTTGGAGGCTGTTCTTCTCTTTTCTTCTTCTGTCTTCTTCTTTTCTCTTTCTCTTCTCTACGCTGCTGTTCAGCGGACTGTTCATCATGAAGAAGTTTAAGATTGGCTAAAATCAAATCACTTTGAGAACCCAAATCATCTAAGACTTCTTCAGCATGTGCGCACCAAGTAGTTAGATAATTCCCAATCTGATAAGTTTGATCTAGATCATTTGTATTCTGAGAATTGTGTTCTATCAAAGGAGCACAATCTGCTCGGGTTGGTGGCTGTCTAGAAGAGGAGGAAGTAGTACAGAACTTTGTTCGAGGAGGCCATTTGCCACCTTTAACAAATCTATGATTGGCATATTGCCATTCTTCAACAGGAGCAAAAGAAGTACGCATACGATGCATTTTATTTACAGTGGGTAGAAATGGTTTATACTCAGGTATATACAACTCATTAGGTGACAGAGAAGGTTCACCTAAACTTTCTTCTTCGGGAATAGTAGCAGGAACTTGACTACTTGAAGGAACTTCATTTGGAATCATAGGAAACACATATCTCTTTGGCTTAGAGACAGGTCGAGGAATTACTGGTCTTGGAGGAATCAACTTGACTTGTCCATTATCAATAGTTACTCTTTTCAATTTGGATTGAGGTTGTTTAGTATCAACTATTGACTTGTATTGGAAATACCAGTTTCCAGGTAACTCAGTAGGATCATATAGAACACCTTCAACTTGAGCATTAGACAAACCAACTGTAACACAATCCTTTAAGACAGGCTGTTTTATGGTATCAGAGCCCTGTTGTAGATCCTAACTCACTAATCTGTAGACAGAATTCTATTGAAAGCCAGCTAGCCTTTGAAAGGTCACTCTGTTGATCATTGGACCGAGTAGATAAAAGCTTTCATTAGTCTATTTCTGTTATAGATTAAATATGGCCAATCTGTTGCGATCATTCTCATCCATAGACAGAAAAGTCATTACTGAAGTCTCGTCACGGTCGACTGAGTCCGAGTCTGTTGAAAACGAAAATCATGAATTAGTTGAAGACCCTGAACATTGGACTCCTCCTGCTCTAAATTTTACTGATATCTATAAGCTACCTATGACTTTCCTGTTCAAGAAGAAAAACTTTCTGAAAGAGGTAGAAATCACTATTAAGATATCTGGACCTTCTGTGCAAATCCTTGCTTTGAATTTATTCTCTGATGATGAAATTAAGAAATTTCGGCAGTATGTAAAAGATGGAAAGTATTTCTATCTTCATTTTGGGGGGATAAGGATTGGATTAGCTCCACTGTTTCGTCATGGAATTAATACTCCCTGTATTGCTGAACTGTTTGATACCCGTCATCAAAATTATGAACATGCTAGGATTGGTACTATTCAAGGAAACCTTGCTACTGGTTGTCAATATGGAACCATTTATCCTGACTATGCTATTAGTCTGAATGATGTCCATCTGAAAGATTGTTGGAAATTATTGTCTGGTGTCCAAGGGTTAACCATGGCTGAAGAAAGTGAATACCTGTCTATAATTGGACAAGCTTCTTTTCAATTGACTAATACAGCACATCCTAAACTATGAGAGAGTTCTCTCTTAAATAACCTAACAAACGAATCTAGCTGACCTAATGCATGACATAAAAGTAGAAATAATTGAGGGTCCTGTCAGTATCTTATTCCACTGACGGTGTCTACTCAACTTTTTCTTTTGTACAAAGATTCGTCACAACATGTGACCAACAGTGTCACATTGCTGACAAAGAGATTCGTTACCAAGAACCTTTCGGGCTTCTATCGCTATCATATCCCATCTCGGAATCTGACGGAGTCTTGACTCTATCCCAATGGTACGATAAATGAGATAAAGTATCTTGAGGATCTTTCCAGGAAGATGTAAGCCATGATAGATATTCTTTTTCCCAGGTAGGGTCATTTTGTTCTTGAGCATCTTGATAAATATCCACATATACGGTTTCTTTTTCGCTATTCACTTTAGCTTTTCCTTTTGGATCGTGGATTGTAATGGAGGAATCTTCTTTTTGTGGAGCATGTGAACTCTGACCTGTGTCATAAGTAAATCTGATCGAATCTGCAGACTTCTTTAAACTTTTAGATGGAAAGAGATAATCATCTTTATTCCATCGGTTCACATATGCAAAGGGATCGATTTCAATTCCAAGGAAATTATCTTTCTTGCTATTTCTGAAATCTGGCAAAGACTGTACAGCCAGTTCAACCCCATCTAATAACTCCCATTTAAAAATCTGAAACATACTTACAGATTGTTCAATACTCGATTGAACCCATAATTTACATTGATGACTAAGATTTCCTTGTTCTTGCCATCCTATTTCAAAAACCATTGAAGAACAGACACGATTAGAGAGGAGTAGATTGATTAAACAAACCGCATCTTCAGACCATGAACAAGAGTATACATTAATAGTAATAACTGCCTTCTGGTTAACTATTAATCGAAATACGCTTGGTTTCCCTTGCAGAAGTTCTAGGGTCTTTATCAGTGATAGTTTCTCCGGTAGTTTCAAAGAATGAAAATCTTGAAGCCATAATGAAATCTTTTTAATCTGATCTGGATCTTCTGCTAATGTAGATTTCACAATACTATCCTTTCCGTAAAGCTGTGCAAAAGGATTTGGTTCAATTGCATTACGGAATTCCATATTCTGATAATCCCAAGGTTCTGTAAATGTTCTTAAATACTGCAAGGTTCTCAATACACATTGAGAAGCTCTGACTTGGATTTTCTTCTGACACTTGCCATCTCTTATCTCCCAATCAGCAAAAGACTGAAACATCTCAAATTGAGGGAAAGAATCAGTATTAACAAAAGCTTCAGTATTTTGTTGGAGATATGCTGCTTCAATCTCTTCAAATAAATCTGGAATTTTGAGAGATTTCAAAAAGCGTTCAACAAGACCATTCATATTTACCTCCTCCAGTTCTAACATTTTAGAAGAAATATACATAGAAATAGAAAACTCAATTGCACCAATAATCTGATAATAATTCAGAGTTTTCAGAGTTTGAATCATATCTGGAGTATAATGACTGAGCCAAGTGTCATCGAGCTGTTGAAAATAGAGCTTAACCTGTAAATTTGGTAGAGGATAAACCTTTACCAATTCTTCATTGAGATTTAGAAAAACGCCAACATTTTTATGTTGCCAAGCTTGACATCTTTGTATCCACTGATTTCTTCTTAGTCGGAGACCAATTATCTTCTTGATTTGATCAGTGACATCGGATAACAAATATTCTAAAATCTTAAAACGCTGTACAAAAGTTTCAAAAGAATCATCAGCAGGACTGGTTCCTGCAATGGTGAAAAGACTTTCACTATGTACATGTACCTTGTTCATTTCTCTGGTTAAGGCATCAGGTAAATAATTAGAATTTCCAGGAATCCATTCAACATCAAATTCATACATCTGAAACCACATTTGCCATGCTAATAATCGCCCACGAGCTAATTGCTGAGATATCTTGGCATTCAAGAAATACTTGAAATTCATTGAGTCAGTTCGAATCAAGAATTTTGAAGGTGCCAAATAAATTTCGAACTTTTGAATTCCATTGAATATTGCAAGGGTTTCTTTTTCAGCAGGAAAATAACCTTTCTGATGTTTAGAGAATTCACCTGAAGCATAGGCACATAGAACTTCTTCAACATTTTCTCCTTCTTGCCTTCTCTCAAAAAGAGTAGCCGCCCAAAAATTGTCGGAAGCATCAGTCTGTAAGATGAGAAAACCAGTACCAGGCGGTTTTAAAGTAGGTAATGTTTGGCATTCTTGTTTCAATAATTGAACCGCTTGAGTAGCTTCATCAGACCAACCACCATTAATAAATTCTCGAATAGGAGAAGTCTTTTCAGAAAGATTGGGAATATATTTATGAACATAATTGAGAATTCCCAAAAATCGCTGAATCATTGGCTTATCTTGTAATTGATCAGGAAATTCAGATAATTTCTGTAAAACATGAGGCTGCATCTGAATTTTACCTTGGCGAACGGTGATGCCGAGAAAATCAATACTGTCTTGAAATAAAACCATTTTCTTCTCAGATAAGACTAAACCATGATTACGGGCTTCGTCAAGAAATATTTGGAGATGCTTCAAATGAGAGGCGAGATCTGGACTAAATACAAGGATATCATCAATATATACAACAATAAAATCGTATGAACCAAAAATATGATCCATTCGACGCTGAAAGAATGCAGGAGCATTTTTGAGACCAAATGGCACAACTCGCCATTGAAAGAACCCGGCAGGACATGTAAATGCAGTTTTTGGACGATCTTCTTCTGCAATTTGAATCTGATAATATCCTGATTTCATATCAAATTTGCTGAATATCTTACTGCCATGAATTTTCTGCATGATTGTTTCTTGTCGAGGCATGGGATAATTAAAGCTCTTAGTTATAGCATTTAAAGGCTTATAATTAATCACCATCCTATCTTTACCACGAACAATCTCAGAATGATTGCGAACTAGAAATCCAGATATAATGAAAGATATTGAAGTCCAAGGCAAAAAGATAGAACAAATCTATTGGATCGATCTCCTATTCAGAAGCCAAGAGAAAGTAAAATATTTGTGCTGGCAGAAACAGGTTCATGATATTTCTCCTAATTTGAATGTGTGTCGTTCTGTTTTACCCTGGACTCCTTTCCGGAAAAGGAAATCAAAAAGATATGGTAAATACAGACCTAAGAGAGTTATCAATCCTAAACGACCATTCCGTAAATTTAGGTATGTGAAAAAGAGGAAACAACAAAAGAAGGATAATGTCCCAAGAGTTCCTCTAACAAACTAAAAGCCTGTTTTGATATTGAAGAATTTGCAGATGACTGGTCAGTTGTTGATTCTGATGATGAAGTTTCAGATGTATATATTTTGACTGATGCTTCTCTTTCTGATACTGAGTCTCTGCCTGATATTAGTAATAAAATGAATCTTGCTTATCAAGATTCTGATTTTGATTCCGATGTTTATGAGGATCACTTAAGTGATGATAGTGATTCTGTTGTTTTTGAAGAAGATGATACAGAAGAGTATTCTGATACCTCTGTCACAACTACTACAACTGTTGACACCAAGAATTCTTTGCCAAACTTCTTATCCGTTAAACCTCAGTCCGTTCAGAATTCTTTATGTCCTTATCCGAAGACAGTTGTATCATCTTCCTCTCTCCTCCCTAAACCTAGTTCTGTTGATGAACAAGCCTTTATGAAAAAGATTGTCAGAACTAGTGATCTGTTGTATATTCCTGTTGAAGTTCAAGTACGTGGTGAATGGATTTCTGTTGATGCTTTTATTGATACCGGTGGCTCCAATAATCTTGCTAGACCGTCACTGTTTAAAGGATTATGGAAGCCCTTACAGAATATCCTTAGATCTGAAACCATTGGTGGTTCTGTTAATCTGACTCATTATGTTGATAACATTTCAATGAAACTTGGGGGGAATATAATTAAGATTTCAGCTATTCAGCATTATGATAACTCAGCAAGTTTATTTCTGGGAATGCCGTTCATTAATTCAGTGTTGCCTGTTACGATCAGTAATGATAAAATCATTTGTAACATCAAGAAGAAAGCAGTCTCAGTCCCCAGGTTAACTATGGCTAATTCTGAAGCCCGAAAAGATCAGAGTCAGAAAAAGGTAGGTTTAAAAAGGCAACCCAAACAGAGAAAAGAATCTCATGATTGGGAAGAAGTGTTAAAGATTTATGAAGCCAAAGCTCAACCTACCCAAAAGGCCAATAGGGATCCTAATTGGTCTCCTGAACAAATTCAGATATTTGAGGAATTGCTAAAATGTTGTTCTACTAATCCTCAAGCTTTTTGGACAACTCAGAGCCCGAAACAAGAAATTATCACTCTGCATGACAATGGAGTGACTGGCAAATTGATACCCTGTACTCCTGATGAAGAAAAAGAAATGCGCAAACAGATTCAAGAATTGCTAGATCTTAATTTGATTGAAGTAAGTGAATCTCATTATTCCTGTTTTGCATTTCTAGTTCGCAATCATTCTGAGATTGTTCGTGGTAAAGATAGGATGGTGATTAATTATAAGCCTTTAAATGCTATAACTAAGAGCTTTAATTATCCCATGCCTCGACAAGAAACAATCATGCAGAAAATTCATGGCAGTAAGATATTCAGCAAATTTGATATGAAATCAGGATATTATCAGATTCAAATTGCAGAAGAAGATCGTCCAAAAACTGCATTTACATGTCCTGCCGGGTTCTTTCAATGGCGAGTTGTGCCATTTGGTCTCAAAAATGCTCCTGCATTCTTTCAGCGTCGAATGGATCATATTTTTGGTTCATACGATTTTATTGTTGTATATATTGATGATATCCTTGTATTTAGTCCAGATCTCGCCTCTCATTTGAAGCATCTCCAAATATTTCTTGACGAAGCCCGTAATCATGGTTTAGTCTTATCTGAGAAGAAAATGGTTTTATTTCAAGACAGTATTGATTTTCTCGGCATCACCGTTCGCCAAGGTAAAATTCAGATGCAGCCTCATGTTTTACAGAAATTATCTGAATTTCCTGATCAATTACAAGATAAGCCAATGATTCAGCGATTTTTGGGAATTCTCAATTATGTTCATAAATATATTCCCAATCTTTCTGAAAAGACTTCTCCTATTCGAGAATTTATTAATGGTGGTTGGTCTGATGAAGCTACTCAAGCGGTTCAATTATTGAAACAAGAATGCCAAACATTACCTACTTTAAAACCGCCTGGTACTGGTTTTCTCATCTTACAGACTGATGCTTCCGACAATTTTTGGGCGGCTACTCTTTTTGAGAGAAGGCAAGAAGGAGAAAATGTTGAAGAAGTTCTATGTGCCTATGCTTCAGGTGAATTCTCTAAACATCAGAAAGGTTATTTTCCTGCTGAAAAAGAAACCCTTGCAATATTCAATGGAATTCAAAAGTTCGAAATTTATTTGGCACCTTCAAAATTCTTGATTCGAACTGACTCAATGAATTTCAAGTATTTCTTGAATGCCAAGATATCTCAGCAATTAGCTCGTGGGCGATTATTAGCATGGCAAATGTGGTTTCAGATGTATGAATTTGATGTTGAATGGATTCCTGGAAATTCTAATTATTTACCTGATGCCTTAACCAGAGAAATGAACAAGGTACATGTACATAGTGAAAGTCTTTTCACCATTGCAGGAACCAGTCCTGCTGATGATTCTTTTGAAACTTTTGTACAGCGTTTTAAGATTTTAGAATATTTGTTATCCGATGTCACTGATCAAATCAAGAAGATAATTGGTCTCCGACTAAGAAGAAATCAGTGGATACAAAGATGTCAAGCTTGGCAACATAAAAATGTTGGCGTTTTTCTAAATCTCAATGAAGAATTGGTAAAGGTTTATCCTCTACCAAATTTACAGGTTAAGCTCTATTTTCAACAGCTCGATGACACTTGGCTCAGTCATTATACTCCAGATATGATTCAAACTCTGAAAACTCTGAATTATTATCAGATTATTGGTGCAATTGAGTTTTCTATTTCTATGTATATTTCTTCTAAAATGTTAGAACTGGAGGAGGTAAATATGAATGGTCTTGTTGAACGCTTTTTGAAATCTCTCAAAATTCCAGATTTATTTGAAGAGATTGAAGCAGCATATCTCCAACAAAATACTGAAGCTTTTGTTAATACTGATTCTTTCCCTCAATTTGAGATGTTTCAGTCTTTTGCTGATTGGGAGATAAGAGATGGTAAGTGTCAGAAGAAACTCCAAGTCAGAGCTTCTCAATGTGTATTAAGGACCTTGCAGTATTTAAGAACATTTACAGAACCTTGGGATTATCAGAATATGGAATTCCGTAATGCTATTGAACCAAATCCTTTTTCACAGCTTTACGGAAAGGATAGTATTATGAAATCTACATTAGCTGAAGATCCAGATCAGATTAAAAAGATTTCATTATGGCTTCAAGATTTTCATTCGTTAAAACTACCGGAGAAACTATCACTGATAAAAACCCTCGAACTTCTGCAAGGAAAACAACGAGTATTTCGATTAATAGTTAATCAGAAGGCTGTTATTACTATTAATGTATATTCTTGTTCATGGTCCGAAGATGCGGTTTGCTTGATCAATCTACTTCTCTCTAATCGTGTCTGTTCTTCAATGGTGTTTGAAATAGGATGGCAAGAACAAGGAAATCTTAGTCATCAATGTAAATTATGGGTTCAATCGAGTATTGAACAATCTGTAAGTATGTTTCAGATTTTTAAATGGGAGTTATTAGATGGGGTTGAACTGGCTGTACAGTCTTTGCCAGATTTCAGAAATAGCAAGAAAGATAATTTCCTTGGAATTGAAATCGATCCCTTTGCATATGTGAACCGATGGAATAAAGATGATTATCTCTTTCCATCTAAAAGTTTAAAGAAGTCTGCAGATTCGATCAGATTTACTTATGACACAGGTCAGAGTTCACATGCTCCACAAAAAGAAGATTCCTCCATTACAATCCACGATCCAAAAGGAAAAGCTAAAGTGAATAGCGAAAAAGAAACCGTATATGTGGATATTTATCAAGATGCTCAAGAACAAAATGACCCTACCTGGGAAAAAGAATATCTATCATGGCTTACATCTTCCTGGAAAGATCCTCAAGATACTTTATCTCATTTATCGTACCATTGGGATAGAGTCAAGACTCCGTCAGATTCCGAGATGGGATATGATAGCGATAGAAGCCCGAAAGGTTCTTGGTAACGAATCTCTTTGTCAGCAATGTGACACTGTTGGTCACATGTTGTGACAAATCTTTGTACAAAAGAAAAAGTTGAGTAGACACCGTCAGTGGAATAAGATACTGACAGGACCCTCAATTATTTCTACTTTTATGTCATGCATTAGGTCAGCTAGATTCGTTTGTTAGGTTATTTAAGAGAGAACTCTCTCATAGTTTAGGCATCGTGAGTTGTGAGTGCTTAGTGAGTTTGTGAGTGTGTGTGTGTAATCAGAGCTCATATCTTTGAGTTTCTATGGTGTGTAATTTTACTTTGAATTAATACTGAAGCCTGCTGGGCCGCCAGTCTGAGGACTGTTTCTTTTAAGAGCATCGTGTGAGAGATAGTAAGGCGCGTTTGAGAAGCGACAGGAGTTCGCAAAAGTCCGTGCAAATCTCTGGTTGATGTGTTGAAGAAATTTGCAGAAGGCGTTCGCTTCAGTTGTTCCAAGTAAGTTCCTAGACCATACATCGTTTTATCCAAGTCTCCTTAGAGGTTACAAGTCTGCTTGATCCGAGCTCTTACAATTATGTGAATGCAATCGACCAATAGCAGAACGATACAATCTAATTAGTAGCAATGATACAGTGACATTGAATTACATTGGCATGGTTTCATATGGAAGATAGGTAACTCGGCCAAAGTTCACCTCAGAGAGCCACAGCACTAGGAGACCAAACAAAGAGAGAGCAGGTTGTTCTTCAGACTGTTTTAAAAGGAAACGAAGAAGGAGAGTTAGGGCCGAGTTAATTTGGGGTTGTTCTGGGCATAAAAGGAGTGAATTTCTCCTCTCTGTAACAGGCCGAAAATTTCTGTGAAGTTGCAGGATGAAGATACCAGGTTTTGGGAGGCCGAGTAGTCCTATAAGGCTACCAGATTAGGCAGCAATCTTCTGTGGGAACAGCCCAATAAATAAGGGTCTCTGGGTGTGGGAATTTGTTCGTTTATGTAGGTACAGTGTGCCCTAAATCTCATAAATTGCAAACCTTACTTGATGTGTTATGGAGGGCTATCAGCGGATGGTTTCAAGGGAGAGAGGGAGCAGGATTGGGTCCAAGTATTGGATTGCATCCAAGAGAAAACATCAAAAAGAAACATCTTTGTGATTGAACCGGAGCTACAGAAAGCCTAGTGAAGATAAGGAGTAGGTATGTTTTACGTGGTTCTTCTAGTGATTGTTGGGCTGTGTAGGAGAAAGCTGCCAGAAAACAAAGGAGGTGTATTCTGGGTGTGTTTTGTGCAAGACTTGATGGTGCAAACTTCTCTGAAAGCATGTCGAAGTTTTCTGAGCTGATAGAGGAGGGACCAAGCCCTAAATTTGGGCTGGTCTGATGTTTGATCAGGCTAGAATAGCAGTGCGTATCAAGCCTAGAGATAGCACAAAAAAAGATCTGTTGAGGAGGATTTGTGAAGGTTTGAGGACAGAGTTAAGGCAGATATAAGCCCTAACCAGCGCCACATTAGACTTCAGAACTAGCACAGCTCGAGACTTCAGGAAGCAGCAAAAGGCAGCTAATTGAGGTATGTATGGTGATGTTTGCTAACGGATGTGAGTCCTATTTTAGGACAGTTTGGGAAAGACACTTGTGGACTGTTTACAGGATAGCAATAAAGTCTCCTTGTGAGCCCTAAGTACAGACTCAAGAAGGTCAGTAGGTCTGCTTGGAGAGGCAGATCTGTGAAAACCCTAAGGATAGTGAAGCAGTAGACATTCACTATCAACTGAGTTGTATTTGTGAAGATCTTATGATGGAAGTCTTGTAACTATTGAAAAGCAGATTGATTGGTGCCCCAAGGACTGACAACAATAGGACAGTTAGAGGGCTAAAGACAATCATCTAAAGGGGCAGTTGGAGGACTGATAAGAAAGTTTGTTGGAAGATCCTGGGAGTTGGTTATTTTAGAAAGGATGAGAATAACATCTAGAAGGAAAAATTATTTGAAGTTGTGTTGATTGATAGAGACTGATTGGAAATGTCAGCCAAGTTGTGGATTGGCTAACATTGTGATAATCAATTTATTGAAGAAATTGTGTGATGGACTATCTTCAAGGCAGAAAGTGGTGCGGGGAAGATGATGTAGGTGAAGACCTCAAGTACAGGATAATGATATGTTAGGAGGCAGAGTTGGAGCCCTTGAAGTTGCAAGGTAAGCAGTGATAAGTGGTAAAAGGGATGTTAAAGGAAAGCTACAATTACAAGTAGTTGATGTAAGAGAAGTATGAATACTTCTAACACAAGTCGAGGTTTATTGATAAATTCTCCCTGGTTTAGAGGGAGTGAGCATGGATTTCTCCTCTCAAGTTGAGGAGTAAGGTTGGACACTTGTTCTCCCTGTGTCATGTGCTAGGCCAAAACTAACAGTCATAAGTCTAGTGCATGCATCACGGATAGGGAGAATGATAATTTGAATTAGCTTGGTTCTCCTTGCGTCAGGTACTGTGATGGATTAAGACTAATATCCTAAGTCAAGTACATTGACACGGATAAGGATAATGATGGATTGGATAAGCATCTTGGACAGACATTCTTGAGTCATATAATGTGATGGATTAGGATGGAAATCCTAAGTCACATAGACCTGCATAAGAATGTTCCGATGGACAGACATTTCCTTGAGGGAAATGGTCAAGTGGTAGACATACTCCGGGTATCCCAGGTGGAGTATGTACCATGGTGAGGTGGTGTGGTGTCCTATGGAATCCCTCCCAGCATTGTGCTTTGATCTTGTGAAAGATAGAGTGTACCTGTCAAGGCCTTGGTAATGTGACAATGTTGACTATGATGATATTTTGATGCTATCAATCTGGATCCCCTTCTTATGAGAATATTTCAACTTGAGATGGACCTGTTGAGTCATTATGAATACCTCCCTAGTTAAGAGGGACTATTGGAAAAGTAACTAGGTTTGGTCTTCATATTAATTTGTATTTTATGTAAATAAAGAAAAAGAATTTTATTCATTTCAAGCATGGGTTTCATGCTCAAGTGCTCAAGTGTAGGTTAAGCATGTTCTTCATGCTTTTAGGGATTTATTGAGTCAAAAATTTAAAATTGAGTCAAAGTCCATTTGAACTCTTTATAAGAAAAGGAAAAGAAATTTTTATTTAATCAAAAAGAGTCAAATTGACCTCCATAAGACCAAGTCAGCCCTCCAGATGGTCAAGTCGGCTCACTCAAAGGAACGTGTCTGTTCATATGTGAGAACAACTATATATATGCATGAATCCTCCACCAAAAAGTAAAAAAAGTTCATTCATGTTCTAGTGTGAAGCGAGTTTCATGGGAAAGGATATGTGAGTTTTTTGTGGGAGAATAAGGCCGAAGTTTGAAGGACAAGTTGCAGACCTCTAGTTGCAGGATGGAAAGACAAGTTGTAGACCTGTAGTTGCAGGATTGAAGGACGAGTTGCAGACCTAAAGTTGAAGGGCTGAAATCTTGACTTGAAGCAGATTGACCAATTTTGACTTGGTAAATGTTGACTTGCTTGAAGAAAGTTTTAAAAGGGCTCACTTAGTTCTTGGAGGAGGTCTAGGTCTTTGGGCATTGAAGGTCTCATTTTTAATCTGATTCTATAAGAACGATATTGTTCGGGTTTTCCCCAAGTTGCGGGGTTTTTCCCTGGCATGGAGCCTACATCTTGTGTCTATTGTCTCTTGTGATCTTCATGTTTACCTTTTTGATAATTGCTTGATGAAAGAGAACACAAATAATCTAATAATAAGCCAACAAAGTTCACAAGTAATTATCATGCAAGGAAAATCAACCTTTACCTTGATTTTCCAACAATATCTACAAGGAAGCCTCCCTTGTGTTCGATTGTGTCCATCACTTAAATGAGGGGAGTAGTTAGTAAGGTAAAAGTGGTCACGCTACCATTGTTGCACTTTGTCTAGGTCATCTAGTAAGGCTTTGCATAATGTGTTATATTTTGTTGTAACAAAGCTCAAAGCATTCAACCTCTAGAGGTATCCCATCAAGCTCTGAATTTTATTAATTTATAGACTATGTCGACTATTTTAATTTTTCTGAAAAAAACTAAGCACTCAAACACTACAGAAAGCCCACCAAGCTCTGGTTTTTAATAATTTGTCAACTACATTGATTATACAATGTCATGAGATTTTGTGGGGCGACAATGTCAACATGGCCACCTTCTACGCAATCATACATTTCTCTGATGTTAGTTTTTGTAGCATCGGAAGTGTTTTATCCACGATATTTTGTGGAGAGGCTAGAATACATAAGATCTCCAAAACCCAGAAATCGTTTCTGGAAATTCCACCTAGAGACGACTTAATTAGATTATTAGTTGTATTTTAAATATTTCCTACGTCTAAACTTAGGGAATAAGACTAATTAATCAAACTTAATTAAGTCATGATAAGAATGTTCTAGAAAAGTACATGGATTGATTTCTAGTTAATCCTAGCCATCGATTAAGATTTAATCATGGTCGATGAAGTCTCAACGGAAGATTATAAGAAGTCGATGGGGCTTGGAGAAGACACACCAAACCAGTTGAGCATTTGATTTTGTTGGGAAATCGATCTCTAGAGTAGCAACATTCAGTTGCCGAAGGTGATTCAGTAAGTTCGAAGCAGTGAGAGAGGGGCAGAGATAGTGAGGCCAAAGGAAGCTTTTCCAATTCCGGCGAGTACATTACAAAGAGGCAGCGACTGCCACAGAGAGGCAGCGCAGAGCCCTCCATAGGAGATTTCCGTTTTGTTGGGGAGAAGTCGAGACTCAGGGCCAGAAGCTGGATAGAGGTTCCAGAATCAGAAGAATCAGTTTCCCAGACAACAGCTGACGAGACAATGAGAGGTGATGCAGTTCCGAGCTAGAGGGACGCAGTGACTATGTAGGCTAACGCAAAGACTGCACAGAGGTAGTAAGGGACAGCTCAGGTAGTAATTTTTCCTCACTAGTTGTTTTTGCCAGTTTTCCTATGTTTGGATAGCCAGTTTAGGCATCCATAGTTTGTACTTAGATTTCACAACTGCATAATATTAAAACCCTCAGTTGTTTCACCAGTTTTCCCGAGTTGGGTTTTAACGAGGACTTAGTCCAAAAATAAAGGTGTATTTTGTGTGTGCGCATCTATTTCTTCCAACGTTTTTATTTCTTCCGCATTGTTTGTTTTGTGAAGGTTGCAATGTATTTGTTTCGATATTTTTCGTAGCACACAACGAATAATTTGTTTAATTAAATTATGTTGCAATAGGATTCGGGGTTAGCCGAATTTTCACATAGTATCAGAGTGCAGATTGTAAGTCGAAGAGCTCAGTAGCAGAAGGGAAGAGGAATTTCGTAGCTCTACGTAAGCAGCAGTTTGAAACCCTCAGAGGCAGTGCAGTTTCTTGGCCAGGAGGGTCAATTTCTTGAGGAAAAATCGATTTCTTTGAGAGAGCGACAGAGAAATCGAATTTCTCTAGTTCGAGGATTACCAAAGGCAGAGGGAGCAACCAGTATTTTCCTTGCAGAGCAAATCTCTAGCTGGACACAGTATTTTGCAGTAGTTGATAGTGCAAAATAGCATCAGGAGGAAGAAAGAGCAAACACTGAGGGAAATTTTTCTCAGGGGACTCTAGCTTCAGAAATTAAATTTTCTCTTGCAAATGAGCAGTCGTTGTAGAGCCTAGCAGCAGCTGAGCAGAAAAGAAGAGGAGGATTTTCACTTATTTTGTTGAGATGACCACTGTTGAACTACGAGATCGAGACAAGTTGGACAGTGCTTCCAACGATGACATCTAGAAGTCAAGGATGTCCTCCCTTCTGGATGAATATGGCCTGAAGCCATTCATAGATGTAGTGGTAGATATCCCCACGGATGCAGATCAGCTGAAGGAATACCAAATGGACATGGCGAGGGCAAAAAGGTTGATTCTTGATGGTGTTCGAGCTCACAATTTATCACACATAGCGAGCCAGGGAACGGCCAAGGAGATGTGGGATAGACTTTCCATGCTATACCAAAGCACTTCCGAGCAGTAGAAGATGTACTTGGAGGAAAAGTTGAGATGCACCAGGATGCAGAAGGGGGAGCGCATAGACCCCTACCTCACCAGGATTTAGAAGATCCGAGATAAAATGTCAGTTGTTGGAGCAGCACCTCAGATCACAGAGCTAGTACAATTGGCATTCAACAATGTCTCCGAGTGGCAAGTATTCGTCCAAAGAATTTTGGGCAAAGAAACCTTGCCAAAGTGGGATAGGATGTGGACCGATCTGCTGCAGGAGGAGTTGAGGCAAGACTTAGTGAAGAGCTCCATTGGTGGCAGCAGTAGCAGGTCGAAGCAGGTGAAGGAGGAGGAGAATGTGGTCCTCGCATCAAAGGTTCCCAATCAGGGCAGGGGGAGCAGAGGAGAAAGAAGGAGAACCTGACGAAGGTCAAGTGCTTCAGATGTGGTGAGCTTGGCCACTACAGCACCCAGTGTCCTCTTAGGAAGAAGCATAAGAAGGAGAAGCAGGACCAACAGGCAGCATCAGCAGAGATCAATAGGTTGTCCTCCACGCTGGAGGAAGACTTCGCCATGTTTGCTAACATATCCCAGGGAATCAAATGGGGTGATTTGGTTTTGTAGCCCCAGAGCGCTACAAATGGGCAGGATTCTTGAGGAGGTCCACCTCTTGAATCAAAACCTTGTTACAGGAGCCCACAGTGTTTCAGTAGCACGATGGATCAGTGGCAATCGATGCAGTGAGATGCCAAAGTGATAGATGCAGAGTCTAGTTGCATGTCAGATGTTGGGGAGCGCAGTGCAAAGTTGGCAGCAGTGCAGTTGGCACAATGCAGAGTCAATGGCAGCGAAGATGCCTCAGTGACAGCGCAAATACTAGCAGCAATCAGAGACTCAGATGACAGATGTATCATACTGATTAGAGTTGATTCGGAATATTGAATGCTTTTCAGTTGCAGATGTTGCAGTAGCCGTAGTTGCTAATGGAAGGGGATTTGCAGTGCGGACGCAATGTTGGCAACAGTTTTGCACGGTCATCAGTAGCACAGATGCAGCACATATCAGAGTTGCGTAGTGGTTGGTGGGCAGCAGCAACGAGACACCAGCAGTGTGACAGGAGATGATGCAGAGACAGGGTGGTGCTACAGGGGGCAGCAGCACTAGAACCATAGTTTTAAAAACCGGCCACAAAAACCAGTAACCGGTCTAACCGGCCGGTTGGATGCCTGGCCGGTCTGAACCGGCCTATAAAACCCGGTTAGCCACCTCATTTGCCCAAAAAACTGCCTAACCGGTCAAAACCGGCCGGTTTAGGACGGAACCGGCCGGTTTGCTAGGGCAGCAGCACTAGAACCATAGTTTTAAAAACCGGCCACAAAAACCGGTAACCGGTCTAACCGGCCGGTTGGAGGCCTGGCCGGTCCGAACCGGCCTAAAAAACCCGGTTAGCCACCTCATTTGCCCAAAAACTGGCCCTAACCGGTCAAAACCGGCCGGTTTAGGGCGGAACCGGCCGGTTTGTAGCAAACCGGCCGGTTTATGGACAGCCCGCCGGTTTATGGAAAAAGCGCCTGCGGTTTTATGGTTTAGGGGTTTTGGGGGGGAGGGAAAGGTATTTTCCCTCCAAAAACACCCTCACACTTGCTATAAGACACCCCTCTCACTCTCATTTGTCTCACACAACTGATTTGGAGTGTTTGTGAGTTTGTTTGTGAGCTTGGAGAGTGTGGAGTTTTTGCTGAAGTAGTCATCTTGGAGTTGGAGTTGGAGCTATTTTGGAGATAGTGTGTAGCTGCCAGTGGAGTTGCCATCTTCAAGAGGAGGCTAAGGGAGCTAGTTTGCATTTCCAGGTAAGGATTTGCACTTGATAATTCCTCATTTGAGTCTGCTGTCCATGAATTTTTTTTTAATGTGTTATACTTATAAACTTCTCACTTCTATGATCTATCATGTATGCTATAAACTCTCTAGCTCTATGCTATCAAATTTTGTAGCTTGAGCCTTGCATGTGCATTTGTTTTTCTACATTTATCTTTGGTTTTCCATTTTGCTTAGCTGCAATTTTTTTTTAAATGGCAGATTTCTTTGCAAATTGTTATTATTTCAAGCAAACATGGCTCCAAAAGGAAAGGACGATGCATGGGTTCATTGTGATGTAATTGATGGAAAAATGATATGCAAATTATGCCATAAATCTATTGGAGGTGGGGGTATTCTTAGGTTGAAACAACACTTGGCTGGGGTAAGAGGCCAAGTAAAGCCATGTGATGCACCAAAAGAACTGTTAGGTCCTATTAGGGCAGAATACATTGCCAAGCTTGAAAAATTTTATGAGGATAAGGCTAGGGAGAAGGCCATCCAAGATGAAATTGCAAGGAAGAGGGAATTAGTAGAAGCCATGAATCTTATGAAAGAGAGTGGGTATGATGATTATGAGATTCAAGACTCCACTTCTATCCCTTCCACCAATGACCCTTTTCACTATGTTCATCCTTCTGTTGGAGTTGGCCAACCATCAAAAGGAACAAAGAGAGCAAACATCCAAAGTTATTTCTCATCTTCTGCCAACATTGCCTCTTCTAAATCTAATCCCACTTCCTCCTAGCCAAGTTCTCAACCCACTTTGGATCAACATTGGAAAAAACAATGCAAAGAAACTTCTCACCAATACATTGCTAGATGGTGGTATGATTCAGATATCCCATTTAATGCTGCTCGCTCACCTTATTACCAAGCTATGTGGGACTCTGTTATAGCTGCAGGAAAGGGCTTCAAAGGCCCTAGTATGCATGACTTGAGGGGAGCTCTTTTGCAAAAAGAGATATCTTCCATTGATGAGTATTTGGTTGAGTTTAAAGAGTCATGGCTCAAAACAGGTTGTTCCATTATGTCAGATGGATGGACCGATGGAAAGAACCGCACTATCATTAATTTCCTTGTTTCTTGCCCTCAAGGAACCATGTTTTGGAAATCAGTTGATGCATCTGATAGGGTAAAGGATGCAAGCCTTCTATTTGAGCTTTTGGATAACATTATTCAGGAAGTTGGGGAGCAGCATGTTGTGCAGGTCATCACTGATAATGCCTCAAACTATGTTCTTGCTGGAAAGATGCTTGAGGCAAATATAAGACCATATTTTGGACTCCATGTGTTGCACATTGCATAGACCTCATGCTTGAGGATATAGGCAAGGTGGAGTGGGTAAAAAACACTATAGAGCATGCCAAGTGCATTACAAAATACATTTACAACCACTCATGGGTATTGAGCCTAATGAGGAAACACACTGGAGGCAAAGAGCTTGTTAGGCCTGCAATTACGAGATTTGCAACTCACTTCCTCACGTTGCAATGTCTCAATGGTCAACATAAAAACTTGCAGAAAATGTTTTCCTCTGAAGAATGGTCTGAATCTCGGTGGGCTCGTAGACCAGATGGAAAAGACACCAAAAAGAAAGTGTTAGACACTTATTTTTGGAAAAGGTCTGTAGAGCTTGTGAAAATTACCGAGCCCCTTGTTAAGGTGCTAAGGTTGGTGGATGGGGAAAGATTGGCCATGGGCTACATTTATGAAGCTATGGATCAGGCAAAGGAGCAGATACGGGCAGCTTACAAGGACAGGTTAGCTAAATATGGCCGTATATGGGAGATCATTGATAACAGATGGAACAATCAACTCCATCGTCCTATACATGCAGCCGGGTATTTTTTGAACCCAAGGTATCACTATAAAAATCGGTTAGGAGATCAGCATGATGGGGAGGTCAGAGCTGGATTGATTGATTGCTTGGAGCGCATGGTCCCTAACCATGCAGACCAGTTGGAAATACATAGACAGCTTACTATTTTCAATATGGCAAGTGGTACTTTTGGCAAAAACTTGGCAAAGATGGCAAGAGATGTGGACCAACCAGGTAAGCAATTCCAATTTCCATTTTGTTTTTCAATTCAAGTTAAAATTGTTTACGTTCTTTACAATTCAAATTATAAACTAAGTTACTAATTATTGTCTTTTTCTTTGCAGCACATTGGTGGGAGTCATTTGGTGGCCAGTGTCCTCAATTGCAAAGGTTTGCAATTAGAGTCCTCAGTCAAACTTGCAGTGCTTCAGGTTGTGAGCGCAATTGGTCTGTTTTTTAGCGCATACACACGAAGAAGAGAAACCGTTTGAAACAAAAACGATTAAATGATCTTGTTTTTGTGCAATACAACCTTCGACTGAGGAGGAACCAAATGATGAGCAAATCACCTGATCTAGATCCCATTGTGTTGGACAATATTGATCCAACATCAGAATGGGTGGAGGAGACTGAAGATCCTGTGTTTGAGGCTGATTTTGATATCGACATGGCTTTAGCGAGGGATGAGGCAGATTATGTGGCGGCATCAGAACCAGGATCAGTAGCGGCATCAAGGAAAGGCAAGGAACCAATGGAAGGCACTAGTCGTGCAGGTCGACAAACTCGTGCTTCCATTAGGTCCACTTCTATTGTCATTGGTGGCATTGATACTGATGTTGCAGATCAGGCTGAGACATCCTCAGACTCTGAACCAGATGATGTCTATGTAGCTCCTGATGATGATCCTGTGTCTAGTAGTGGTGATGGACTTGATGATTGATCATGTGTACACTGTAGACTTGTAGTCTTGTAGTAGGCCAATGGCCTCATAGCTTGCAGCATTGTTTTTGGACTTTATAGGCCATTTAGAGCCTCATTTCTTATGTATTTTGTTATTTTGTCGATGATATGTATTGCACTCGGTGCCATTTTGATATATTCACCTTTGCATGGTATATAAATGAGCAAACTTTGCATATTTTGTCTCTATTGGCTTGGAATCATGGTTTTACATCTTAAAAATAGTTTTGTTTCATTAAAAATTAATTATTTAATGTATTTTTTAAAAACCGGTTCGTTTAGACCAAACCAGTCCCGGTTCCGGTCGGTAAACCGGTTCATTAGGTGGACCGGTCCGGTCACCGGTTCCGGTTTTAAAAACACTGACTAGAACACATTCCTCGCTAAGAAGGAGTGTTAGTTTTTGTAGCATCAGATGTGTTCTAGCCACGAAATTTTGTGGAGAGGCTAGAATACATGAGATCTCCAAAACCCAGAAATCGTTTTTGGAAATTCCACCTAGAGACGACTTAATTAGAATTTTAATCATTTTTTAAATATTTCATAAGTCTAAACTTAGGGAATATGACTAATTAATCAAAAATAATTAAATCATGGTAAGAATGTTCTAGAAAAGCACATGGAACGATTTCTAGTTAATCCTAGCCATCAATTAAGATTTAATCGTATATGTTGAAGTCTCAATGGAGGATTATAAGAAATCGATGGGGCTTGGAGAAGACACACCAGATCAGTGGAGCATTCAATTTTGCTAGGAAATCAATCTCCAGAGTAGCAGCGTTCAGTTGCCAGAGGTGATTCAGTGAGATCGAAGCAGTGAGAGAGGGGCAAAGATAGTAAGGTTGGAGGAAGCTTTTCCAGTTCCGGCGAATATATCGCAGAGAGGCAATGATTGCCACGAAGAGGCAGTGCAGAGACCTCTAGAGGAGATTTCCGTTTTGTTGGGGAGAAGTCGAAACTCAGTTCCAAAAGTTGGATAGAGGTTCCAGAGGCCGGGTGAATCAGTTTTGCAAACAGCAACTAATGAGACAGTGAAAAGTGATGTAGTTCCAAGCTAGAAGGACACAGTGACTACATAGGCTGACGTAGAGACTGCGCAGAGGTAGCAAGGGCCAGCTCAGTTTCGAGCTGAGGTCAGTGTCAGATCTCCTATGGAGTGAGGAATTTTTCCTCGCTAGTTATTTTTGCCAGTTTTCCTCAGTTTAAAGCCAGTTTGGGCATCCATAGTTTGTACTCAGATTTTCACTACTGCATACTATTAAAACCCTCACCTATTGCACCGATTTTCCTGAGTTGGGTTTTTCCAGGGAGACAATCCAAAAATAACGGCGTATTTTGTGTGTGTACATCTATTTCTTCTAGTGTTTTTATTTCTTCCACAGTATTTGTTTTGTGAAGGTTGTAGTGTATTTGTTTCGATATTTTCCGTAGGACACAGCAAATAATTTGTTCAATTAAATTAACAAATAGAAGAAATAACATCAGTTGCTGCAATAGGATTTGAGGTTAGCTGAATTTTCACATCTGAACAGTAACACACCATTTACTGTCTATTGTCTTCATTTTGTAAACATTGTCTGAAATATTTGTTGCAATAATGTATTCAGCTTGGCTATGTTCTCGCATTTTAAATAAGTATTTTCCAATAGGCATTTTAGAGAAGGTTTGATGATACATCATAGCTACAAACTTTAAAACCAGACCGGTTACTGAGAACAGTCTCAAACATATGACATATCTGCCCAGGTCAAATCGTCTACAACTTAATATTATTATATTAAACCCACTGTCTCAGAAACAGTAAAACAATGATCTCATACTTTCAATAAGGCTCAAGTATATGATGCCACTTTCATCAGACCAAGGACTGGTGTAGGAAAGAAAATAATAGGTACCAAAAGTTAAAGCCAGATACCCAAAAAAGGAATCAGATAGAAAAAAATTATTTAGTTATAGCCATGGGCAATAACCTCTTTAGACCGAGGATCCAGAGCATTTAGCATCTCCAATAAAACATCCATAATACCTCGAGCATTCTGAATCTCTGTCAAGCTGAAAGACGAAAACATAAAAATATATTCGACACATTAAAATTCATAAATGCAATTTCTTGTGTAAGTTAATTTAATACTACAATGCAAAGTCAATAATACATCCAAAAACATACAACAATTTACTAAAAATACGAGTTTTGGTGCCAGTTTTTTCGCAATGATAATACTTTAACAAAGTCAGTGAAGCACAGCCAAAATTTTCAAAATTGAATTTTAATTTCATGGTAAAGAAAAATACTAGATGAGGATTTTCACATGCAAAGACTTGAATACATGGGAAGTGGGTCCTTCAGAACAACTTAGCGATAAAGGATCAACTACATCACAGTAGCCTTACAAATGGATCTCATGCAGCTTGTCATAAACATGAAATGTTCACCATGTAAAATACAATTGCGAACTTGCAAGATCATTGGCTGCATTGCTCTATTTGTTTCCCTTTGCAAGAGACTTAACTGAAATATACACAGGCATGTATTGCAGATGAACATATTTGAACATAAGTTAGATTATGATTGGATGGGAGCATATTGCATTTTTTATATAAAAGAGATGGTTCACAAAGAAAAATCATGACCAATAGGAACAGGGTATCTGATTAATGATTATATCTAATATAAAACATTGAAACATATCTAGGTTACTTACTATGTATGAATGGAAGCCACCAGCTTTACTAGGCATAGCTGGCAGAAAGGGTGAAATACAGGATGCATATGTAGTCACCCTTGCGGCCACCCATGTAAAAATAAAAGAATCATCAGATGAGCCAGTTTGGGCAAAGAACCTCTCCGTAGGAATATATACTCCCAGATTAGGATACTAGCCGGTTTGGGCAAAGAACCCCTCTGTAGGAATATATACTCCCAGATTAGGATATCAGGTTCTGCATCTGAATGAAAAAGGTGATGAGGGATAGTTTAACTTAGTGAGTCTCATTCATTCAAGTTCAAGGCAGGGAACAAATAAATGAAAGTGGGGATTGGCATTATTTTTATGGAGCATGTCAAGCGGATCCATATATCTGTGTGGCAGAAGAGATAATTTACCTCAGTGATTATCATTCTTTCAAGGCAGGAACAAGCAGGAGAGCCAACATCTATGCTGAATTATTTGTTTTAAAAAATACTTTTTCTCTCTTCTAAAAAAGGTCTCTAAGCTTCAGTGTTTTGGGGATTCTATGGTGGTGGTAAATTGAATGAGGTGTGTTTGCAACATGTAAAGCCTTGTGCTGAGGTCTACCTATGAGGAAATTATAAACTTCAAATCATTATTTAACTCAATCTCTTTTACTCATGTGTACAGACAATGAAATGGGGAAGCAGATTCTCTCTCCAGAGGTTAATGCAGCTAAAAAGAAAGTTAAAAGCATAATTTGGCCACTTACAACAAGAAATGCACCATAAAATATAAAAGATGGCCAAGACATAAAAATTTAACACGTGGGAAAAAGCCAAACATGATTTCTACTCCATTATCATGGCCATCACCTTGGTTCTTAGGGCCCCTATGTGAGCCCCCTGCATCATTAAGGAAGCCATGATTGTCCCAACCCCTAGTGGGAAATGAACTGCCCAACTTACAAGAGTATTCACGGTTATATCATTAACATCATGCTCTCATTCCCTGGATCCCCGAGTAGTTATAAAAGAAAAATCAATAAAAGGCAAAAGGCATATGAAGAAGGGTGGAAAAATGATGGCAAGGGTGACTCATGTACCACAATTGCTCCCTCCTACATCTATAGACCCATGTGTGGGCTTCCCTTGCTATAGCTACCCTTGTGCCATGGCATGTGGCTTGGAGCCTTCCATGTTGCCCCACTCCATTCCATCATTATTTCATGTAACACATGCCATCTAATGGATGTACCATGGACTTGTCATTCCCTTACAAGTTGAAACCACTTAATAGAGTCCTTGATTAACCTCCCTCTTGAACCTAGGGACACATGTATATTCTAAAGCCAATTATGGAAGGGCATGCCACTATGTAGTGCCCACTTGGTTCCATGATTTGTAAGCTCATTCGCTCAATTGCACTAATGAATTGTTGTGCTAGAAGACGAGGAGATGCATTGGATCTTATACAGGATTGTAGATGAGTCTTCATCTTAGGGTTTGGTGTCCCTATATGGGATTCAAGCCCTCCATAGGGTCTTAATGGCATTTATAGGGTGGGCGTTAAGAGACATAGGCCTCCACTATAACAAAGAGCAGATAGCCACACCATGGATCCCTCAACACAACTTATTGGTTGCTCGTGTACCACTTGTTCGATGATGATGATGCACCTAACCCACCTAGCCCAGTCGGCTACACTCTTGATAGTTGATCCAGGGCCCATATGGAGACAAGGGAGGGCTTGCATCAATATTCCACCCTTACAGATGGAGCACATGCTTGATCGATTCAGTTGGAGACCCATGAGGATGTTCTTTGTGCCCCTACAACCACTTGAGAGCACCACAAGTCATTTGCTTGGAGAACAAGGGGCCACCCCCTTCATAACTTTTATTGGAGCCCTCCTACTCATTTTCACACATGAGGGACTTCATTTAGTGAAGCGAACAAAGTTCCTTCTGTAAATTAATTACTCCAAAAGACTTGGAATGTCAAGATATCCATTTGGGATATAAATATTATATTAAATAAAAATGAATAAGAACGAATGATTTACAAATGAGAACGAGAGGCTTGCTTATATACCAAGCAAGTGTCTCTTCATGAAGAGTCATGTCCTATTAGACATGCCTCTTCAACCTAATTACTAGCTTAACTAACTATTATTTATGATTATTATCTTTTACATTATATTTATATTATTTATATATTTTATTCGTTACATTGCCTCCTTCCTCAAAAAGCTTTGTCCTCAAAGCTTGTCGATGAAAAAGGCTTGATCCTTTTTTCGACTTCGAAAGTCTTTCTGTCTCGGAATAGTCATCCTCGTCGATACAAGTTGATATGATCTTCTTAGTGACAAACAAAATTGTCGCACTGAGAAGGGATCAGACCATCCCAGATTAATCTTCTGTATAGCATTCTGATCACTAAAATTTTGTAACGACTTGTCAGCATAAGACGGAATTGATGTTACGTCATTATTCTCTGAAACATTAATTTGTTGTCTACGGTTTGAATGGTCCTGATACACAGCTTGGTTGATTTTTCTATTCTCATGATTCGGATGCCGATATAAAGTTTTTAGATTTTCTTCTAGAGAAAATGTTGTTGAATTGGTTATGGAACATTCACTTGGGATGTCCATTGTCTGAACGACAACATCTATGGGTGTTCTTTCTTCAACTAACTTGTCTTCTTGAGTTGTCATATTCACTAGATCAATATTTGTTCCCTTATTTTCAACTTGAACTGTTGTGACTAGAGATTTCGATACTTCTTCTTGAGTGACTTGTTCCAACTTATCTTTTAATGCTTTCTTATCCTCCTTAATTTTCTTAGTCTAATTGAGCAGACTTTGATTATGGTTTCTCAGACGTAAAAGTTCTTTGGTTTTTGATTCATCAACCTTATTTTCAGTGTTTTGAATTTTAAGTTTTTCATCTTTTAGATCTCTAATTTGTTCTAATAAATTTTTATTAAGGTTCTTTAAACATAAATTTTCCTCTTCTTGTTCTGATAAATGTTGCTTGAGTTCTTTCTTTGAGACTTTAGTCTTCTTCACTTGTGCCAGTAATTTTTCGACGTGGTCCTTGAGACGAGAAATTTCTTTGTCCTTTTCCATTATTTCTTTGTAATGTATATCCACAAGATTTTTATGTTCGCGTTCTAACACTTCCTTGCTTTGTTGAATTTTGGCTATTTTGTCATTCTCTTGATCTTTTAGCTACACTTTCTCAGTACATTGAATAACATCATTCTGTGGAAGTGATGATGGATGTAAAGAATGGAAGAAGGAATCCGTTCTCTTCCTTTTCTCAGCCTGTCGCTCCATTATTGTAATTAATTGTTCTACATCTCTTGCGATTGATTGCTTTTGTTCCCTACTTAAGAATTCCATATTTTATCTTTTTCTTCACTTCTTTTAACTTTGTATGGAATATATATATATATATATATATATATATATATATATCCAATATTCTCCCTTAATGTGGATTGTTAAAAACTTGAATACCCTTTAAAAAAAATTCTCCTTTATAATGTTGCCTTGTATATATGTATGTATTTTTTTATATTACGAGCCTTTTTCAAAATAACTTTATTATCTTATAATAATAATAGTTTCACTTCTTTTTTAAATAATAAATTGGTTCCTTTTTTATATACTTAATTACTCCCTTCATATCTTTTAATGTCACCCCATTTAATATAAAAGTCACACTTAATATAAACTTTTATGATGTTGTTAGGATATTCCGACACATAGGATATAGTTAAGTTCAACTTGGTCTAGTATAGAGTTAGGTTAGAGTTAGGTAAAGTGTGTTTCTTTACCGTTGTACATTTTGTAACTTACAATCCGACGGTCACGATATGTAGTGATCCGACGGTTCACTCTCACCTCGGTATTACTTGATCCGTGGCTTGACACCCGATTGGTCCATGAGTTCTATTTAAAGCGCATGGAGGGTCATTGTTCGGGTAATCCGTGCATGAGAGAAGCTTATGTAAATTTTCATTCTTTGATTAATAAATTGCCTGTAGTACCCACGTTGGGACAGGCCGTGGACTGTTTCCCTCCTTGCACTCTGAGGGTTTTAACCACGTCAAAAATACTGGTGTATTGATTTGAGATCTGGTTGTGAGCGGTGTCCTTTTGGTATTCTTTCTGTGGAACTTACCCTGTAAATTCCTACATGGTATCAGAGCTATTTGAGGGCCGCGTCCGTTGGTGATCCAAATCTGAAGCCGGTAGAACTGCATGCGGCTGTCGTTTCCTAGATCTGCTGTTTCTGACTGCTTTCGGGCCGAGAGGACTGCTCTGTTGCGTTCGGAGCATCTGTTCCAGTGAGGAACCCCTTTCGTTTCACGCGAAAAGGTTTCCGGTAGCCCTAGCTGCGTCATTTTTCAGATCGGGAGGTATACAGTGTTTTTTTGCAGTTTACTGTTATTTTCTCTCTGCTTATTTCGGTCTCAGTTTATTTAGCCTTTTTTTAACCGGATCTATACCTTTCATTTCTGCGTATGCTCTTTGCCCTGCGACTCTGTGCGATCTGGGCAAATCAGAAACAGAAAGGAAGGATTTTTCTCATGCGTATGCTCTTTTCCCTGCACCTTAGTGTGATCTCGGAAAATCAGAAACATTGAGAAAAATATTTAGTTTTTCGGCTAAAGCTAACTTTGAGATTTTTTTTTAAAATTTCTAGTTTTTTTTGGCTAAAGCTAACTTCGAGCCGTAAGGTTCGTTTTTCTTTGCATATTCGTGTTGGGTTTTGTGTTTTGTGTTTTGTAGGGAAAAAGAGCTTTCTCAAGGCAAGCACGCAAACCAAGGCCCCCCCCCCCTCTCTCTCTCTCTCTCTCTCTCTCTCTCTCTCTCTCAAATTTTTTGTATAGATCAATTGGTTCAAAGCTATTTTAAGAGAGTAGAGGTCTTGGGTTCAAGTCTCCATTTTGTGGGGGCGGATTTTTTCATTCCCGCACATTCGCGCACTTTGCCGGCAACGTCAACATTTTTTTTTCAAAAAGCCATAACTTCTTCATCCGGAAGCCTTTTTCAGAGCCGTTTTTTTTAAAACCGCCTATTTTTTCGAGATCTATCCATTGGAACACTTACTTTCAGCATCTTCAGCTTCAGTTTTTTTTAAAATGGAAAGTCCATGCCAAGTCATTCTTGACAGCACTAACTACTTCCAATGGGTAGCCTACATGGGAGATTTACTTAGAAGTAAAGGTCTCTACAGAATAGCCACAGACCAAGAGAAGAAACCAAAAGATGAAGACAAGGCGGCAAAATGGGAAAATAGACAAGATCAAGCACGTGGTTTGATAGGGATGTCTGTTTCTCCTGATCTTAGATTCCACATTGCAGAACTTGAGACTCCTCATGAAGCATTAGAAAAACTTGCTAAAGTTTTTGGAATTAAAAATGAAATTAGAGCCCATCAACTTGAAAATGAGCTGCTTACTTTGGATCCTAATAATTTTTCTTGCATTGAAGATTTCTTGTCCAAATTCAAGACCCTTAGATATCTCTTGGAAGGTGTTAAAGTTAAGAAAGAAGATGGTAACCTTATTTATTCCATCCTTACTAAGTTGGGACCAGCCTACTCTGTATTTGTTTCCACTTTCCATTCTACAAGGGAAGCTTTCATTTGTCAAGGACAAGAATACAAGGCCCCTTCCTTTGACTCCTTTTGTGATTCCTTAATAAGAGAACAAGAAAAACTCTTACACCTTGGTCTTCTTAATCTTGGAAACTCTTCCACGAAAGCGTTAGCCGCCCAGCAGCAACCAAATTCAAAGAATCCTAAGAAGTCATATCCTCAAAAGAATGGTCCTAAACCATCTCAGCCTCAAAATGAAAGATCATTTCAGCAAAATGATAAGACCAATAAAAACAAATGGAAGAAGACTGATAGACATTGTAACTTTTGTAATCGAGATGGCCACTTAGAATCTAAATGCTTTAAGAAGATGGAAGCCTTGGAAGCCGCAATGAAGAAACATAACATCCATGTGGAGCCTACTTCAACTTCAACTTCCGGAATGGCACTTTCTGCATGTCATTATCAATCATCTCAGTCTGGTTATGCATTAAATGTATCTTCTTCTTCTTCTCATTCTCATGAGTGGCTCATTGATTCTGGAGCCTCTTGTCACATGGCCAAAAACCAAGCCATGTTTTCTTCTTTAAATGATTGTAACACCAAAAATATATATATTGGTGATGATAGATCTCTTAATGTTGTAGGGACTGGAACTGTTCATCTAGACAATGGTCAGTTTAATGATGTATTATGTGTTCCAACCTTATCCTGCAACCTTCTATCTGTCTATCAGATAACTCATTCAGGTGAAGGTAAAATTGTTGAATTTTCACCTCATGATGTTGTAATCAAGGATCTAAAAGATCCTAAACAGATTCTAGCTACTGGTCTTGCTGATGATTCCAAAAGGTTGTATAAGTTTCACAACTTTGGGTCATCCAATCTTCCCTCAGTATTTGTTGCTCATAATGATGAAGTGAGCAAACTTTGGCATGAGCGATTTGGTCACTTAAACTATCGCTCCCTTCAGCATCTATGTAAAGAAAATATGGTGACAGGTCTTCCTATGGTATCTTGCAGAGATGGTGTTTGTTCCGGATGTGTACTCGGAAAACATCATCGGGACAGTTTTGACAAACGTGCCTCTTGGCACGCCTCAGCCCCTTTACAGCTTGTGCACAGTGATTTATGTGGTCCTCTTCCTGTTGCTTCATTCTCTGGCTGCAAGTACTTCTTAACTTTCATTGATGATTTCTCCAGACGCACTTGGGTATACTTCTTAAAACTCAAGAGCGAAGTATTTAACACTTTTTTGGCCTTCAAAGCCTTTGTTGAAAAACAATCTGGACATCAAATTCTTAAGCTAAGAACTGATAATGGTGGAGAATATGTTAAAAACACATTCATCAACTTTTGCACCGAAAATGGAATTCAAATGCAACATACTGTTCCATACACTCCACAACAAAATGGTGTAGCTGAAAGGAAAAATCGCACCTTAAAGGAAATGGCTAATTGTATGCTGCAATCTAAAGGACTCAGTCTTAGTTTTTGGGCCGAAGCAATTAATTGTGCAAATTATATAATCAATCGCACTCCTACTAAGGTTCTAGAGAATATCACTCCAGAAGAAGCTTGGAGTTCCATTAAACCAGATGTAAGTCACTTTCGTGTGTTTGGAAGTGAAGCATGGGCCCATATTCCAGATGAAAAGCATAAAGCTTTAGAACCTAAGAGTGAGAAATGTACTTTTGTTGGATATTCTGAAGATGTAAAAGGTTATAGACTTATTCCATTTAAGTCCAAAAATGTTATCATTAGAAGAGATGTAAAATTTGATGAAAATAAATCGGCCTGCGAGCCTAGTCCGGCGGATGTGCCACCTCTTCCTATCTCTTCTACTTTTGAAAACATTTCTTCTTCAGATGATGAAAGCGAGGATGATAATCCTCCCCCACCTTCTCAGGATCCTCAACTTCCAAGATGGGTCCGTGCTACTCGGGATGCAGCAGGTGATCTTGCCGGTGATCCTACAGATCAGCGACGTACACGTTCTCAGTTTGAAAGAGCCTCTTCTTTACTGGCTCAAGCTCCAGTAAATCATGATCCTGACACTTTTGCAGAAGCTTCAGGCCATCCACATTGGGAAGCAGCTATGAATGAAGAATATCATTCATTGATGACAAATGATACATGGGATCTTGTTCCTCTACCAAAGGGACGCAAACTTGTTAGATGTAAATGGGTTTACAGAACCAAGTATGGACCAGATGGGAAAGTTGATAAACATAAAGCTCGTCTCGTTGCTAAGGGCTTTTCACAGGTTGAAGGCATTGACTACACTGAAACCTTCTCCCCTGTTGCCAAAATGAACTCTATCCGCCTTGTTCTTTCCCTTGCTGCCTCTTTAAAATGGGAAGTCCATCAGATGGATGTTAAATCTGCCTTCTTGCATGGGGACTTGCAGGAAGAAATCTATATGGAACAACCCATTGGCTTCATACAAACAGACTCCAGCCTTGTTTGTCGACTTAAGAAATCCCTTTATGGCCTCAAGCAAGCTCCTCGGGCTTGGTATGCCAAAATGGATAGCTTTCTTTTAGAATCTGGCTTTTCTAGGTGTCATTCTGACAATACTGTCTACACCAAGAAAGTGGGCAACTCTCTTATCATCCTTGTTCTTTATGTTGATGATCTTATTCTTACTGGTAGTGATCCCAACCTTATAAACCATGTGAAGTCAAGCCTTAAAAAGAAATTTGAAATGACAGACTTAGGACACTTACACTATTTTCTCGGTCTTCAAGTCTTGCAATCCCAAGAGGGTATTTTCCTTTCCCAGTCCAAGTATGCTTGTGATATTCTTCGTCATTTTCACATGGAAGACTGTAAGCCAGCCCCTTCTCCCTTTCAGTCTGGAGTCAAACTTTCAGTCTCTTGTACTTCTCCTGAAGTTGATGCTACCTTATACCGTCAACTTGTCGGAAAACTCTTGTATTTAACCCATACTCGTCCTGATCTTTCCTTTGCTGTTGGCCTTGTTGCTCGTTTTATGCAAAACCCCCGTGAAAGTCATTGGAAAGCAGCTAAAAGAATACTTCGTTATGTTCGAGGTACAGTACAGTTTGGGATTCATTACAGTGCCAAAGCAGCTCCTCTGTTAGTTGGTTTCACTGATTCTGATTGGGCTGGTGACCCTGATGATCGGAAGTCTACTGCCGGTTATGTCTTCACTCTTGGTTCAGGACCTATTACATGGGCTTGTAAGAAACAGGCTGCCATTTCTCTTTCGTCAGCAGAAGCAGAGTATCGTGGTGCCGTGGAAGCTAGTAAGGAAGCCTTGTGGCTTCGTCAGATCCTATCAGAGTTTGGCTTTGAGCAGCAGCATCCAACCACACTTTGGTGTGATAATCAAAGTGCCATTCAGCTATGCAAAGATCCAGTCCAGCATCAGCGCAGCAAACACATTGAACTACACATGCACTTCATCAGAAAGCTCATTCATGACCATGTTCTTGAAGTGCAATATTGTCCAACAGATGATCAGGTTGCAGACATCTTCACAAAGGCTCTCACAGAGGCGAAGTTCACTAAACTTCGATATATGCTTGGAGTTCAGGAAGTTGTCACTAAGGGGGGATAGGCTCTAGTGCCTCCTTCCTTCTCCTATTGTGTCATATTTGTAAATCCTTCAATCCTATCCCAAGTTGTTCTTAAGGGGGGATGTTAGGATATTCCGACACATAGGATATAGTTAAGTTCAACTTGGTCTAGTATAGAGTTAGGTTAGAGTTAGGTAAAGTGTGTTTCTTTACCGTTGTACATTTTGTAACTTACAATCCGACGGTCACGATATGTAGTGATCCGACGGTTCACTCTCACCTCGGTATTACCGACACTTGATCCGTGGCTTGACACCCGATTGGTCCATGAGTTCTATTTAAAGCGCATGGAGGGTCATTGTTCGGGTAATCCGTGCATGAGAGAAGCTTATGTAAATTTTCATTCTTTGATTAATAAATTGCCTGTAGTACCCACGTTGGGACAGGCCGTGGACTGTTTCCCTCCTTGCACTCTGAGGGTTTTAACCACGTCAAAAATACTGGTGTATTGATTTGAGATCTGGTTGTGAGCGGTGTCCTTTTGGTATTCTTTTTGTGGAACTTACCCTGTAAATTCCTACAGATGTAACCACACTTAATAAATATAAAGTTCACGTCTTCGACACGGTCATGATGTTAAAATACCATGGGCTATTACCATGGGTTGTTTTTAAAACCTCCGTTAAAATGTCCTCCATGTAAAAAGTAAAACGTATTCCTTTTGTTTTTTGTTTTTTGTTTTTTTACTTTTTAAAATACCATGGGCAATTACTATGGGTTGTTTTTAAAACCACGGGCTTCTCCACGTAAAAAGTTTTAAATATACTTGGAAAGATTCCCTCTTATCTTTATTATGCACTTATTTTAATTTATTTTTTTCCTTTTCTTATTGAATTTGATTTTTTTCTATATTTTTTTGAATCTCTTTTTTTATGAATTTTTTTTAAATAATATTTATTATTAATTTTGTTATATATATATATATATATATATATATAGCTAAAGGCCTGGTAGCGAGACGGAGAAACCCTAAATATTTAAAGAAACGCTTGACTGCAACAGCAATAAATTTGACGAAGAATCGATAGCCAAAGACTTGGTGTTATGTAAAAATTTAGTTAAATTTAGGTTTATTATTTAATTTAGGTTTAGTTAGGCGAAAGGGCACGATCATAAGATCGTGCCCTTTCCCAAAGGGTGCCCATGGCGGTATATAAGCCAGGCAACCCAGTGTAAATCAACATCATCTGTCTATTCTTTTATTAATAAATTATTTCTATATATATTTCTGTTATCCCGAAGTTTTTACACTTCATCTGGTATCGGAGCAAGTTCGTTCCTCGGGCTTGTTGATCCAACTACCTGTTCAAACCCGCAGACCCTAGAAATTATTCCAACCAGAAACCCTAGCCCAGAACTTCGCCTTCTTCAAGACACCGACAATTTCCGACCACTGTTCCCTTGTTCCTTGTTCCAATTCTGCCACTGATAGAACCTTATCCGCACGCTGTCATACCCACACATTCATGCTTCCGTCATTCCTTGACTCGTTGTCCACCAAATTCGACTGTCGTTGAAACTGTCACGACCTCCTTCCATTCCGCTGCTACCGCAGGTTACCCGCTGACCACACGCTGCATCGGTGGTCTGTAGTCTTGTGGGCCTTTCGCATCCACGGGAGATCTGTCGTTTTGAGCGTTGTGGTCCAGCTGCACACTGCGTCCACCTCCCTTTCCGTTGCCTCGTCAATCATCGTATCCCCACAATCGTTTTTTATTGCAGTCGCCACTGTCTCTGTCCGCTGTTCTCATCCCTCTGTTCTTAACCTTAATTACTTGCCCACGTCTGTCGTGTTATCCGCTCAAACCGTCGTGCCGCTCCTCCAAATTAAATTCGATAAGAGTTATTTTATATATATGTATAATATATATAATTAAATTATATTAAAAAATATATATTATATAATATATATAATTAAATTCGTGGTGCCGCTCCTCCAAAGTAAATTCGATAAGAGTTATATTATATATATGTATAATATATATAATTAAATTATATTAAAAATATATATAATTAAATTATATTAAAAATTATATATTATATATTATATATAGTTTTATATACATATAGTATATAGTTGAAAACTATATGATATATAATTTAATTATTTAAAAATATATATAATAATAATTAATTAATTAAATTAAATTATTAAATTAATTTAATTTAATTATTTAAAAAAATTATTATTAATTAAATTAAATTATTAAATTAATTTAATTTAATTATTTAAAAAAAAAAAGGGAAAACCTTTAAACTGGCAGATAAATACACGCCTCCGCAAACCCGCTCAATATCGACAATGACAATGGCGGATTTCCAGAAAAGGTTGTTGGAGGCAGAGCAAAAGATAAATAACAACCATGACGAGGTCAGTAGAAGATTAAATGAAGTCGAGAGCAAGCTTGGGGAGCAAGCGGACAAAATCAAAAATCTGGAAGATACGACAAATCGAATAGAGATAAAAATGGAAAGTCAACATGTCCAAACAAAAGTCAACTTCAAAGAGGTCTTAACAATGCTAAAAATTCTGTGTAAAAGGTCGAATTGTACGCCCGAGCAACTACTAGAAGGTGAAGAGAATCAAGAACACGTCTCGTCGGATTCAACTAAGTCCACAGACTCGCATGACAAGGTTGAATCCCCAAAAAAATCAGTGACACCCCACCAAGAAGCAAGTAACACAGTCTTTACAAACAAGCAACTCTGGGATAACTTTATCAATCAACACCCTTTTTTCGCTCAACCAGTGGCAACATACCAGCGAAGGGCAAAGGTCGAAATGCCTAAATTCGATGGAAACGAAAAAAACAATGTTGCATGGATAAATAAAGCAGAAGAATACTTTGAGATATATGACATCACTGACGATGACGAAAAGCTCAGGCATGCATCCATGAAAATGGAAGGAGAAGCATACAACTGGTACATGTGGTGGAAAAAAACAACACACGTCATTAGCTGGAGAAAGTTTAAAGATGCATTTTTCAAAAGATTCCAAGGTGTAAAGGAAGAAGAATTCTTTTCAAAACTCATCAAATTACGACAAAAAGGAAGTGTGGATGAATACACTCAAGAATGGGAAACCTTAGTAACACGAGTACCTGGGTTATCAGAATCTCGTCTAATTCAGTCATACATCTCGGGACTCAAAACCCATTTACAAGCAGAACTTGAGATGCATGATATTACATCTATAGAAGAAGCAAGACGAAAAGCAAAAACAGCCGAAAAGAAATCCGAACCAATATTTTGGTCAACAGTAGAAAAAGCTTATGCAAGACGAAGGATACCCCAGTATGTGGACTCAAATAATACAAGATATGTTCCACCACATCGTCGTGAAGATGAAAAATCTAATGTGGAAATACAAAGGATAAAAGAGGGTAAATGTAAACGCTGTGGTGAGAAGTGGGACCCCAAACATAGATGTGCTAAAGGAAAAGAACCAAAGAACCTATATAATTGTGAAGCAACCAATGATTCAAACAGTGAAGATTATGACGTAGAAGACACAGAAGACGCTCCAGAATTTTCACCAGAACTAGATGATGGAAGTATTCCACAAGTATCATTATCAGCTATGACAGGTATATCACAACCTCAGACTTTAAAGTTAAAAGGACACATAAAGAAGAACAACGTAGTGGTTCTCGTCGACTCTGGAAGCACACACAATTTTTTAGATGCAACCATGGCAAAGAGACTCAATATATTTTCATTTCCCTTACCAAACATGAAAGTGATGATAGCTAACGGTAAGAAGATTGAAAAGGTGGGAAAATGCCATAAGGTTAAATTGCAGATTCAAGACTTCAGTTTAGAGTCTCCGTTTTTCACAGTACCGTTAGGAGGAGTAGATGTAGTCTTAGGTATCCAATGGCTACGAACTTTAGGTACTTATGCCGCCAACCATCAAGTACAATTTATAAAATTCAAATGGGGAGGTCAGAAGTACAAACTACATGGATTCCAAGCACCAGAAAATCATGTTGTATCATCATCTCAAATGATGAAGCTGAGTCGAAGAAGAGCACCTGCTTATGCAATACAATGTCACCAATTAGAAATGTTATCTGCAAATATGACCAGAGAAGAATCACCAGAGATTCAAGACCTACCTATGAAGATGCCGCCTAATACAGAAATTGAGCGTAGAACAGAAGTTAAAACAGAGTCAAACCCCATCAACATCAAGCCATACCGATATCCACATCTCCAAAAAGCGGGAATTGAGAGATTAATTCAAGATCTTTTAAAGTATGTGACTTTGATCATCTTGGAGTATCTGATCAAGTGGAAGGACTTACCCGAAGAAGACGCTTTCTGGGAGAATGAAACATTCTCCAACAACAATGTGACTTTGATCATCTTGGAGTATCTGATCAAGTGGAAGGACTTACCCGAAGAAGACGCTTTCTGGGAGAATGAAACATTCTCCAACAACATCCGTCGTTACTTATGCTTTGAGGACAAAGCATTCTTTCGAGAGGAAGGCAATGTTATGTAAAAATTTAGTTAAATTTAGGTTTATTATTTAATTTAGGTTTAGTTAGGCGAAAGGGCACGATCATAAGATCGTGCCCTTTCCCAAAGGGTGCCCATGGCGGTATATAAGCCAGGCAACCCAGTGTAAATCAACATCATCTGTCTATTCTTTTATTAATAAATTATTTCTATATATATTTATGTTATCCCGAAGTTTTTACACTTCACTTGGATCGGAGAACGAGCTTTGTGCACCGGTTAAACAACCTAGAGGACCGGACTGCTCTAATACCAAATGAAGCGAACAAAGTTCCTTCTGTAAATTAATTACTCCAAAAGGCTTGGAATGTCAAAATATCCATTTGGGATATAAATATTATATTAAATAAAAATGAATAAGAACGAATTATTTACAAATGAGAACGAGAGGCTTGCTTATATACCAAGCAAGTGTCTCTTCATGAAGAGTCATGTCCTATTAGACATGCCTCCTCAACCTAATTACTAGCTTAACTAACTATTATTTATGATTATTATCTTTTACATTCTATTTCTATTATTTATATATTTTATTCGTTACATTTAGCCTTCCAATGACCGTTCTAGCTATCTTTCTATCATTTCGTCCCTCTTGAGAAGCTTGTTACCCACCACCTGTGGGTAGTGTACATATGAAAAAAAAATCTCCTAGATGGTCCTCACTCAACAACCAACAGCCCCTTGCAGCCCCCAAATAGCTCGATGTGCCATTTTCTCCGCCACCTGAGCCAACCATGTGGTCCTTCACCCATCTATTATGAATGTATGTTTGAAGGTGGGCCTCCCGACCCCAAAGGTATGACTTTTCATTGGTTTGGTTGAGTAATCTTGTTTACTTTTCATGGGCACTTTTGGGAATGGATTGGTGGGGGATCCAGCGGAAAGAGTGGGTGAGGTCTATATTCTTGTCACCAATGCTCGATTTCGTGGTTACCCTTGCATCCTAGTCTTGTGGGATCTCCTTTACTGGCCATTAGCTTTAGGGATGGCACTACATGGGAAATCCCAATTTTGGTTGCGTGGTCATGTTTCCCGATACCACCTACATTATTCCCCTTCCACTCATTTTAACCCCATTCATCTCTTTCCCCATCTGGGGCCACATGTGTCCACTGTGTCCACATAGGGTTAGCCTCCCCCTCCCCTTGTCCACACCTTGTGTCGAGCTTGGAATGATGCTCCAAAGGTTGATGCAACTGAAAAGAAAACAAAAAGCATAATTCGGCCACTCTCAACATGAAATGTACTACAAAATGCAAAATATGGTCAGGACATACAAGTTTAGCACGTGGGCAAAAGCCAAACATGAGCTCTACCGCTTATCCATGGCCATCATCCTGGTTCCTATGGGCCCTAGATGAGCCCCCTCCATCATTAAGGAACCCATGATTGTCCCAACCCCTAGTGGGCAATGAACTACCCCACCTTAAAGGGGTATCCACTACAATATATTACACATCATGCTCTCATCCCTAGAGCCCTGAGCAATTATGAAGAAAAATCAATCAAAGGCAAAAAGGCATATGAAGAAGGGTGGAAAAACAAAGGTCAAGGTAACTCATGTACCATGATTTTCTCCCTCCTACACTTATATACCCGGGTTTGAGCTTCCCCTATTATAGCTACCCTTGTGCCATGACATGTGGTCTGGATATTTCCCCTCATCCCCACTCTATTCCATTACTATATCATTTGCTACTTGCCACTTAAGGAATGTACCATGAACAAGTCACCCCCTTTAAAGGTTGAAACCACCTAATAGGGTCCTTGATTAACCCCTTATTGAGCTTGGAGACACTTGTACATGCCAAAGACCACTATGGAAGGGCATGCCACCATGAAGTGGCATATTGATCCCATGACTTGTAAACTCTTTTACTTGATTACTCTAATGATTTGTTGTATTGGAGGGCAAGGGGACGCATTGGATTTTATGTAGGATTGCGAGTGGGTTTCCATTTGGGGCTTGGTCTTCCTATACGGGATCCTGGCCCTCCAGAGGGCCACATTGGCACTTGTGGGGTGAGCGTTGAGAGCCATGGGCCTCCACCAGAGAAGGTAGTACTTCATGGATCCCCGTCACCACTCATTGATTGCTCGTGTTCCACCTTTTAAATGAGGATGATGCACATGTTTCACTATGCCCGGCCGACTCCACACTTGCACCATACACTTGGCAAATGTTAGAGGATCTCGAGGATGCCTCCTGCTGCATCATCATCCTAGCCCTTACAGATGGTCTTCAGGCATTTTCAACCCACTTGGAGACCCATGAGGATGTCCTTACGCCCCCACACCCACTTGGGAGCACCACAGGTTCTTGCTTGGAAAACAAGGAGCCAACCCCTTGTCCACCACGTTTGGAGACCATTTTCACATCATGGCACCCCTTAGACTTCACTAGGCCTTCTCAGAGGCCCAACAACTTACTATATTGATCATTAAGCCTTCTTGAGAGACTAATTATTCTTATTATGGAACTATTTGGTGGGCTTGTCACCAAAAGTATTATTATTATGCACATTATTTTATTTTAGGGGCTCAATTAGGCCAATTTAGCTAAATCGAATTTATTATAGAGTGTATAAATAGAAGTGAGATGATTCATTTTCATCATCATCATCTAGATTGGGTTATTTTCTCTTGTGAAATTTTCTCTATCCCTTTTCGAGGACAAGTTTGGATGTTATGGATGAATTTTGATGTTTGGATATCTCTCTCTTGTCTTCAAGCTTCATTATTAAAATAATTTGATGATTTGATATACTCTTTTATACATGTAAGTACTCTTTTAATGCTTATTCTTGTCATTTACTTTTGTCACATAAATGTTACTGGGATTTTCGCTATACAAGTCTGAAATTTGCTACAGCTCTATATGAATTGTGGGACTTTTTGTTCTTTATAGTGTTGCATCATGTCATGGGCCATGTATGAATGGGTGAATGTTCCTAGAGATAATTTATGTTAAATACATCTCAATAAGTCATCATTTATTGCAAACCAAAGTATGAAGTCCTTGCAGCAATTGTTCTCATGCTCTAAATGCCATGCGAAGTTGTTGAAGGCCTCCTCAATTGGGCGAATTCTTCCCAAACCATAAATTCTCCTAGACTCCATATCTCCTAAAGGACAAGACACTAATCCTCCATTGGTGATCATTTTCAACAATTATTCTTTTCACCTCCCCCTTTCTCTAGGCCTAGCCTACATAGCTCACCTAGGGCATCAATTATCTCACAATCTAGCCACCCAAACACTTTGATTTTTGGTCCACAATTGTGTTGAGGTTCATTGTAGAGGCACTCCAAATTTGAAGCAAATCCAATTATGGGATCTCGAGATATAGCAAGCCCTAGTTCAAGCACCACTTCTTGCCATAGTTTTCCCTTGGCTAGCGTCCTTATTAGGATCATTGAATTCAAATCTCAAAGGAAAATTGTTCTTTGATCCTCTTCTCCTCCCTAATTATGTCAAGCCCCTCATTAGGTGATCAACTCCATACCCTTGACCTAATTTTGGGTATGCTTGGTCCTATGTGGTCCCACAACCTATTAAAGACAATTCCACAAAGATCACACAAAGACCAATCCTCCATAAGGATTTCTAGGCCTAGGAATCATCTTTGCAAGATATATTTCCAAACCCTAGACTCAAGAATCCTCATAGCCCTTCCTAGAGAACATATTGCCTTGCTTCCCAAGCAAGAAAGCCATATAATTGAGTCTCTCTTGTGAATATGCCCTAGGAATCACTCCTTGCCCTCTCATTGTTCCATTCATCTAGCGATTCCCCTTTATACTGGGTCTCCTCCCATCGATGAAAGTTCGTAAAGAGCAGGGAGCTTTAGCTGAGGTGACAGTGGGTTATCGCTCCATTGTTACTCTTGACCTAGTAGTTGCTCTATAAGATCCCCTCCTAGGACCCCTGCTAGTTTGAGCAGTAACAAGGCTAATTGTTCTTATTATGGAGCTATTTGGTGGGATTGTCACCAAAAGTATTGTTATTTTGCACATTATTTTATTATAGGGGCATCATTAAGATAAATTGGGCTATTCAAACACCTTACAGGATTGTATAAATATAAGAGAGGTGTTCTCTCTCATTCATCATCACTTGGATTTGGGATATATCTTTCTAAAGATTTTGGACCTGCAATTTGTGGAATGATTTGGATGATTAAATGCATTTTGATGTGTGGAATATTTTCGCTATCTCTCTTAGAGCTTTTATTTTGCGAATGTGATGGATGGATATATGCTCTTGTCAGGTAAGTTCTCTTTTCATGCGAATTTCTTGATAATTTATGTCTAATGTATGGAACGATATGCTTTGTTTTGCTTGTGCACTAAAAATTAATGTGAATTTATGAAACACATGTAATCATGGCTCGTTGCATATGTTATTCATCTTGGCAAGAAGAATGAATTTTCCTAAGGGTAGATTGTGCATCGTTTACCTTTAAACTCCACCAAATCTTGCATATCGAAGAATAAAAGTTAAATGTTGTCGTGTCACTGCATCCATCTTCGATGAAGTTGCTTCTTTAGGCCTCCATGAAGAGCGGAATTCCCAAATCTTGACCATTTTGACTCCAATCTTCCCAATAGCCAGGCACTGATCCTAAATCCTTGGTGATCACATTAACTTAACGAAATATCATTCTTTCACCTCTTTTCTCCCTCTTTTCTTTGTCCACTACGGATAAGAAGATTTTCTAGGGTTTTGTGTGAAATTTTAGGGAGGAGGAATTTTAGAATTAAGTTTGGACAAGTTTCTTCATTTATGTCTCCTCTAGGCATCCTCCAGTTTTGAACGAATTTCAATGGTGGAATTTCAAATAAATTGATGTCCTATCTATCACAACATGAGGGAACCCATGAAGTTGCTTTGACTTGGGGATTTCTTGAAGGTTTACACTTTGTAGTTCATCATTCAAAACCTTTTCTCTTAACTATAGGTGATCATTGGATGAGCCTTTACCACAGTATATATTTCAACCCTTGGTATCTTATAGTATTTCTCTCAAGGGGTTTTTCGTGGAAAGTCACCCTAGATTCTCCCAAAGGTCACACTTTAATTGAATCTTTCCATTGAAAGAGCCATCCTTGCCTCACTTTGAACCCTAGTATAAACACATCAATCACATGTGAGGGATTTTGGAGATTTTGATCTTAGGCATTCATCATTATTGAATTCCTAAGCCCGAGGTCATCCTTCACGGGTCTTTCTTGGGGAGCCTTTCAGCTTTTCTTTAAGCATTTGAACCATTAATTGAGCCTCCCCATTGAATGGGTGCCTTGGAAATCACATTGTACATTGCCATTGATCCTATCATTCAAGTGATTTCCTCCATACCGGGACTCCTCCCTATGGTGAAAGTCGGTAAAGAGCAGGTGACATCAACTGAGGTGACAGTAGGTCTTTGTCCCGTGGTTGCCATTTGGTCTGGTAGTCGTCCGTTAGGTACTCCTCCTAAGGCCCCTACTAGATTAAGTGGTAACAGGGTGGAAGGAAAATTCAATAGATAGCTCGAAAGGATTCAAATAGTGAGCCAACATTCCCCTTGTCCTTGTTGTCAGTTATCAAACTCAGGCATTCTTGACATCATGGACCTCATGTTCAGCTCTCTCTCCATGGGCTCTTTACCAGGACGCTACTACAATTTTATACATGTTCATGTTCATGCAGATGTCCTATTGTTTGCATTTTTCATTACCTTATTATATATATATATATATATATATATTGTATTAGATTTAGCTTTTCTAGGAGTGGCATTTGCACTCCCACATTGTACTCTTACTAGATGTATCCTCTAGTCCCATTAACCTACTTTTGTGGTAATTCATTGAACATTAATAAAAATATCTTATCTTATCTTATACAGGGTCACGAGGCTCATTGTATTCAACATCCATGTAACGAATAAAATATATATAAATAATGTAAAATAATGTAAACAATAATAATCATAAATAATAATTAGTTAATCTAGTAATTAGGTTGAAGAGGCATGTCTAATAGGACATGACTCTTCGTGAAGAGACACTTGTGTAGTATATAAGCAAGCCTCTCGTTCTCATTTGTAAATATACATTCTTATTATCATTCCTATTCACACATTTAATATATAATATTTGTACCCTCATGGATATCTTTATATTCCAAGTTTTCTGGAGTAATTAATTTGTAGAAGAAACTTTGTTCACTTCATTTGGTATCAGAGCAGTTCGGTCCTTTAAGTTGCTTCACCGGTGCACATAGCTCGTTCTCCGATCCACGTCCTTGGCTATCGAAATTCGTCAACCGTGTTGTCATACAATTGAAGCATTTTGCTTAGAATTTGGGAGTTTCTCCTTTTCTCCATTTCTCTAGGCCTTTGGCCATTAAAATTAAAATTAAAAGAAAATTCACTAGTTGGAGGGTCTCCAATTCGCTAGTTGACCTTTGGCCATAAAAAAAATAAATAAATAAAAATAAAAATAAAAATTAACCAAAAAAAATATAAGTAAATAAATTAAAAAAGAAGAAGAAGAAAAAGTAAAAAAATAAAAAAACATAAAAAATCAAATTATAACAACAAAACAAAAAAATTAAAATCACCTGGTAGAAGCCCGTGGTTTTAGAAACAACCCATGGTAATTGCCCATGGTATTTTAAAAGTAAAAGAAAAAACAAAAGGGATACAAAATCTCATACCAAGTGATATTTAAAACTTTTTACGTGGAGAAGCCCGTGGTTTTAGAACAACCCCTGGTAATTGCCCATGGTATTTTAAAAGTAAAAGAAAAAAACAAAAGGGATACAAAATCTCTTTACATGAAAGGTAAGTTTTACTTTTTACTTAAAAAGTTTGGTGAACATCGTGACCTTGTCATATGAAAAGACGTGACCTTTATATTTATTAAGTGTGGTGACATCATAAAAGTTTATATTAAGTGTGGTGACATCATAAAAATTTATAATATTAAAAAAAATAATAATAATATACAAAGTCCAAATTCAAAAGTCGGGAAGTGCCACATTCAAGTCAAAGAGAGGTAAAACAAGAAATCACAGTACTTTAGCGACAATATGCTGAATTTATGCTGAATTTGTGAATATGACAACTCAAGAAGACAAGTCAGTTGAAGAAACAACAAATTGATGTTCCAGATAATAGTGATGTATCCTCAATCTAGTCTTATGCTAACAAGTCGTTACAAAATTCCAATGATCAGAATACTATACAGAGCATTAATCTGGGATAGTCTAATCCCTTCTCAGCGCGACAATTTTGTTTGTCACTAAGAAGATCATATCAACTTGTATCGACGAAGATGATTGTTCCGAGACAGAAAGACTTTTGAAGCAGAAAAAGAGATCAAGCCTTTTTCATCAACAAGCTTTGAGGACAAAGCTTTTTGAGGAAGAAAGCAATGTAACGAATAAAATATATATAAATAATGTAAAATAATGTAAACAATAATAATCATAAATAATAATTAGTTATGCTAGTAATTAGGTTGAAGAGGCATGTCGAATAGGACATGACTCTTTGTGAAGAGACACTTGCGTGGTATATACGCAAGCCTCTCGTTCTCATTTGTAAATATACATTCTTATTATCATTCTTATTCACACATTTAATATATAATATTTGTATCCTCATGGATATCTTTATATTCCAAGTTTTTTGGAGTAATTAATTTGTAGAAGGAACTTTGTTCGCTTCAATCCATCCCATCATTTATTGTTCAATGTTCATTCTTATTTATACTTGCACATGTATTTTGTAAATCACATAATAATCAGGAATAGTTTATACCATCTCCTGACTATTGTTGAGAAATCTAGGGTAGAGGGATTAGTTGATTTCTCTAGAAATGATAACTGCTTGTGATGCAACTTTACTTAGTCTTTTATTAGATTCTTTCTTTCTCTTGATTATGTTAATGTTTTCTATCATCAAACAGCTACCAAATCATAAATAAGCATGAGACAAGGGACACAAAATGTAGGCGATCAGCCAGGGCCAAAACCTCTCCAACTTGAGAGGAAAACCCAAACAAATTCTTCTTCTTATAGAATCTTCAAGTGATGAATTCCAAGACCAAGACCCTTGACCAAGATTCCTCCAAGACCAAGTCACCCTTGCCCTTAAGTCAAAGCAGCTTCTTCCTTGACTTCAACTTCGACCTCAGCAACACTTTTACTGCAACTTCGTCCTTACTGCAATTCAGCTTACCTGCAACTTCTGCAACTTTTTGGCCCTAGCTTCAGAAACCCTAGGTCACATGAGAGAGGAGATAATGGAGAGATCTATCCTCCTTTGCCTTCATTATGCCTCCCTTTCTTTCCTAGTGAATTCAGCCTTCAAACTAGACCTTGTTGACACCAATCTTTTGACACTTTGATGTGACTGCAACTCGGCCTTTCTGCAGCAGATTGAAACCCTAGATCTCTTCACACGTGTGGAGAGAAGTAGCCCAAAACTGATCCCAAAAACTTTGATCTTCTTTCCTTCTTTCGTCCTCCTTTATCTCACACCTTTTCCTCTTACTTGTGTTCAAGTGTCAAGTGTCAAGTGTGTCCTTGAGAGAGGCCAAGTGCCTCCTTATATAGGCTTCTTGTTCATGACTCGAGGCCGACTTGCCATTGACTCTAGGCCAACTTGATCTTAGCGAAGGCAGATTGCTTCATTGAATGCCGACTTGTTGGAGGTGCTTGGACTTGGTCTTGGAGGATCTTTAGACTCTTTACAATGACTTAATTACATATGTAACATGCCCAAATGGGTCTTCAATACATGACATTGACTCAATAGACTTTATGACTTGATGACCAAACCTAATAGCTCACAATGGAAGCTTCATCTATAAAATAAAATTCCTTAAGCATGAAACCCATTACTCAAGCATAACATAAATAATTTTATTTTTCTTCTTTTCATCAATTACATAAAATCATGATTACACGTCATTATCAAAACCGAACCTAGTTACATATTTCAACAACTATAGCTGTGAGTTCCTGGCAGCATTATGTCAGTGTTTGATGTCGAAATTATAGATGACATGCACACAAGCCAGAAATAACTTCTTAGCACATTTCAGTGAAGCAACACTGACTGCTTTACACAAGTTCATTAAAATGATCAGATAATTTTTACCGATAGCTATTTGAGAAACATAACAAAATTGGTTTAATTACACTCAGAGCTTTGTTGTTGCCACAGAACCTCTCTGAAGTTGGATGAACAGGGTTAGTGACTAAAAGATCCAAATTCTAGTTGAAATAGACTCTGCAAACATGCAAACTCAAAACATAAATCAAATTATCAATCCACAAATACAGTAGCTATTCACTTCATAATGTGAATCTGGAATTCAATTTATAACTTGCTAAATTATAATTGCATGGACAAGATATATGATATAAAATGTTATAACCACTGTCCAAGAAGGAGAGGAAATAAACATAAAAATGAAGGAAAACACTTATCAGGAAATATGAAAATGACAAATGGGACAGAACATATGCAAACGAAGACAAAGCATGAATACACTATATCTTCTTACAAGGCAGAAACTAAACACCCAAAACCTAATTGAATCTACATTATCACATAAACCACAAAAATACCCATACCTCAAACCTGGCAGATCAGAAGCCATGGACGATTGAGCTGCTTCACCACCATATTCCGGGGAATCATATGACTGGGAATATGGCACAATTGGATGGGTCTGTGGAGGAGTGTGAATTGGAGCAGAACTCTCTGCACGCTGAGGAAATCTTACTCCTGCACGCTGTCATAGATACAAGGAGTCATGTCTTTTCCTTTGTAGTTAATCCAAATGAAACAAATTACATGTATGCCAACATATTTGCAGAAGCAATCTAATGCTTATAATACAAATCAAACAAATTGTATTTTTCATTATATCAAATCAACAGAGAAATTCATTCAAATGCAGAATTCCTACCAGTAATGAATGTTGAATATATCAGCATCGGGAAAAAATCAGTGAGGGTCCAGAAAACGAACAAATTAAGATAACAAAAAATAATAATAATAAATAAATAAAAATGCAAAAAAATTGGTAAAAATCAGCAAATATCGGCAAAATTAAAAAAATATGAAAAATAACATTAAAATAGAAAATGACTAAAATCGCTCCGTGAGTCGTGACCACGCAGTGGCAATTTTTTTGGACCAAATCACAATTCTTTCACGATTTTTATGATTACGATGTGATTTTTAATGGACTGAAAAAATCAGCACCAGCTAAAAAATCACGATGTGGTGATTTTATCACAATGTTTCCAACACTGCCAGTAACATAAAAACGTTGCCTGCATTATACAGCAGTTATATAATGACATAAAATAACTCCTATATGTCATTTACCAGAACCAGCCAGTTCTAATCGGTTTGGCACAAAACTGCACTGAACTGGACTTTCAAATCAGTATTGGGTGTTGAGATTTGTAGCTTGGGAGGTACTCCAAACCCTAGGGTACAGGGTTGTGGAGGAATTTGACCCACATGGGCTTTGTAGGCAAGAGTACCCAAGCTGTGGCCTTTGCACCCAAAGTTGTGGGTGTGAATCCAAGAGGTATTTTGGAGATTTGATCATGGTTACGTGTGTAGCACCCTTAATGGAGCAAGGGGCTACTAGGGCAGCAATGAGGGCAGCAATGTAAAGGTTGATCGAAGTTCGAACGAGCAAGAATAATTTTATTTGTGTAAGTTAGGCTTGTGACAAGAACTACAAGTCGGCTAAGCTTGTAGAGATACCCCTTCAACAGCTATTCATTACACCCATGAGATCATATAAATAGAGGAGGCTACCATTCGATCAAGGCATCCAAGCACAAGAGCGAATTTGCATAGTGGAAATATTTGATGTTCTGTGGCAGCCGAATCCAAAGAATGTCCATCCGAAGTAAAGGAGAAGAGCATTTGCGTCTCTCTTTGTGACTGGTAAAGGCCAAGTGGAATAGGAGGCTAGCTGAGTGGTTGGACTGAACTGTGCATGCATTGGAGGCTGATCTGCTTGGGAAACAAGGGCCAGGGATTTTCTGTTCTGTTGCAGGTAGAACAGAGCCCTAGATTAGGGCTGGTCTGAGGTCGTAAGGGCTAGAATAGCTGTGTGAAGGAGGCTGTGTAGCAGCACAGGAAGAAATGTCTGTTAGGAGGGGTCAGCGCAGAGATCGGAAGCAGTTTTGAGGTCTATTTGTGAGCTGGTCTGGTGCCCTAACCAGGGCGAAAAACTTAAGGACTGTAGCATCTACAGGGCCGAGCTTAGTGGCAGAGAAAGTGTCCTAATTCAGAGGTATGTATCTCCCTTGTTAATGATTTTTTCTAGGTGTTTGGTGGTCCAGTTTGGGACAGTTTTGAGGGCATCTTAAGGAGCTGTTTGGAGGGCAGTTCGGTGTATTTGGTGCCCTAGGTGCAGACCTGTGAAGAAAAACAAGTCTCCTAGGAGTGGCAGAGGTATTCACCTAAGGGTTGGCTCTTTGAAGGACAAAAGAAAGCAACCAAGTGGGCTAGTGTATCATCCCTAGTTCACTGTTGGAGAAGAACATCTTCAGTGAGAAGAAAGGCAGCCTCCGTGCCCTACATTTGTCATCATTGTAGCAGCAGAGGAAAACAGAAGTCCCAATGTGTTGACATCCTTGGTGGACAAATGAGCAGCTAGAGGGCAGAGTTGTTAGAGCCATACTCAATGACCTAAAGGACTTGTGATCATTGATAGAGGCAGATTGGAAGAGCTGCAGATTTGAGGCATAAGGACCAGCAGTTGTGTTCAGTGTACGTGCACTGAAAGGAGCTGGGGACCCGGCTACATCAGCAAGTCAGTTGTATCTTGTTCAAGGTAGATTGGTTGTCAAAGGACTAACACCAAGCCCTAGTTGTATTCTTGTATTAGTGATTGTATGAGGGCCATGATCCCTGGTACGGGAGCCCTAGACAATTGTATTAAAGATTGTTAATATAACGAAGTTGGGTTGAAAAAGTAAAAAGTTGTCTATTGTGCACTAGTTGATTTATTGTTGTGCTTATTCCATTGTGCAAAGTAGTCTTGTTGTGGCATTTGAGTTGGTTGTGTTAGAGATTGTAAGACCCAAACCTCAATTTTCTGGTGCCGTGGAAATTCAACATGGTATCAGAGCTACTTTGAAGGGCTAGTGAATCATAGTGTGCACAGCAAGTACAGATAAAGAGGGAGTTGGTTCCATTCTTGTTGAAGGACTAATAGTAATGGCGAAGTTGTCGGTTGGTCTACAATATGACAAGTTGGAAGGGTTGTCCAACTATAGTCCGTGAAAGGAAAGGACCAAGTTGGTTTTGATGGTGAACTTTGTCAAGAAAGAGATCAAGAAACCGACTGACCCTAAGGATTTGGAAGCGTATGAAGGGATGGATATGAAGGCCAAGCTAATCATCCTAGATGGTGTCAAGGATTATTTGATACCTTATATGTCCGAGAAGAACACTGCACATAAGATGTGAAAGCTCTTCAGGATTTGTTCCAGATTAAGAATGAGAACCAACTGTTGGTATTAAAGGATAAGTTGAAGGCCACCAAGATGATGGATGGTGAAGAAGTGGTGTCGTATCTGATGGCATTGTCTCAAGTTCAAGATGAGCTTGCCACCATCAAAGAGACTGATTCGGATTCTGAAATGGTGGGAATTGCTTTGAAGGAGTTTACTAAGGAATGGAAGTCATTCATCAAAGGGATCGTCTCCAAAGAGAAGCTGCCAGACTAGAATAGGTTGTGGGATGACTTCATTTAGGAAGAATTGCAATATGATGATCTTCATCCAAAGAAAAAGGCTTATGATGATGACGTGGCTCTTGCAGAAAAAATGAAGGGCAAACAAAAAGATTTGAGCAAGCTGAAGTGTTTCAACTGTGGTGAGTATGGCCATTATTCGACAAAGTGTCCGAAGAAGAAGCAAGCAGATACTCAGAAGAAGAGGAAGGAGGTTACAGGTGTCGCCACTTCTATTGAGCTAGATGATCTCTCCATGAGATTGAAGAGTGAAGATTTTGCTCTAATTTCTCACTTCTCTAAGGGTGTTATCGACGAGATAGCATGGTACATGGACAATGGTGTGTCAAAGCATATGACAGGTTCGCATGATGTCTTCAAGACTCTAGCTGAGTGGGACTCGAAGTTGCACAAGATGGTGGGTGACAAGAATCAGAAAGAGATCAATGGATCAGGTGTTGTGTCATTCGGGATGGAGTTAGGTCAGTTGATGTGACTTAAGGACGTATTATATGTTCCAAAACTCAAATATAACATAGTGTCGATCTCAGTGATCGACCAAAAGGGGCTTGACATGATTTTCCAAGATGGGAAAGTGAAGCTCAGGCCCAAAGGCTCTAACTCTGTTGGAGTAGTCATCGGAATTAGCGAGCATGGTCTATATCAGTTGATGGGCAAGCCTATAGATCATGAAACCAGACGCAGAAGCAAGTGCAGGATATAGAGGCTTAGAAAAGGCCAAGTTCTAGCGGGAGTTTGCAGGTTCAAAGGGAGAATATGCGGCCCAAGAAGAGCACGTAGTTAGTGGGGAGCAAGGGAACTTCTACAACTGGAAAGAAGGAACCATGGGATGGCTTGAAAGCATTTAGGAGAAGGGCATAGATCATGCTACAAGATATGATGGAGTGGTGACGGCCAAGATTTGGGCTAGTGTTGCCAACAATGATAGCGATAACAAGTTACTTCCTAGTGGTGGACCGTGGAAGTATGTTAAAATTGGCAACTAGAGCCAAACTCCATGTGGGTCACCTTACTTATGGCAGTTGATATTTTTCTTGGATCCCTCTCATCGAGAGGTGTAGGATTGATCTAAAGATCATCTAATTCTGATAAGTATTCATGGAGTTATGAATTTATTTGTGTTATAAGACAATTCGTCAAGGTCGGCTAGCAACCAAATAACCCACACATGTGCTCAACGTTTTAGTATAAAAGAAGGTGACTTGATAGCCATTTCTACACACTTCACTCTTGATTTCTATCCACTTGTTCTGGGTTTTAGTGGAAGAGAAATCTAAGAGAGGAAGCCCTAAACGCATAAGGTAAGGAGCTCTAGTATGAGACCTAGATGCAGTCAAGGAGAGCTACAAGCTGTCCTATACGCTGGGCTCTACAAGCCCTAGACACAGTCAAGAAGGAGGGCTACACGTTGCCCTATACACTGGTCTCTACAAGCCCTAGACGCAGTCAAGAAGGAGGGCTACATGCTGCCCTATACACTGGTCTCTACAATCCCTAGATGTAGTCAAGAAGGAGGGCTACGCGCTGCCCTATACGCTGGTCTCTACAAGCCCTAGCCACAGTCAAGAAGGGTTACTATGATGCCCTAACCGCAGGTCCATGATGCCCTAGTCACAGGCCACTTCAAGTGACCGAATTGATGGATGGACGGCCAAGGATCTAGGGCTGAGAAGGCAGGCCGCTATGCCAAGTAGAGGGAAGCTAAACGCTGGAATTTGAGCAGTTGTTTAGGCACGTTGAGGAGGTTGAAAGCTACAGCAAGCTAGGCCGCAGGCCATAGCAAGTTGTTGGAGTTATTTCATGGTTGCGTTGAGAGGATAACATGGCATGGGAGGAGCCTCTTCAAGGCTATCCGCAGCACTAGAGGGCTAGTCTTGATGTGTGTTGGGTTAAGGGCAGTGGCATATACCCTAACCAGAAGTGCAGTCACAACACTAAAAATTGGGACAACAACAATGGCATGCAACAATTGGGACAGCAGCAATGGCATGCTAACAAATGGGACAACAACATGACATGGTGCAACAATAGCAAATTGGGACAGCAATACGGTAAGCAAGGTACAACAAGCACATGGTGGCAAGCATGGTGTTGCAAGCACACTGGGCAAGGTGCAAAAAGCACATGGTGGCAAGCATGGTGTTGCAAGCACACTGGGCAAGGTGCAAAAAGCACATGGTGGCAAGCATGATGCTGCAAGTACATGGGACAACAGTACGGTAACATGGTACAGCATGCCACATGGGACAGAAGTGTGGCAACATGGTGCAGCAATGGCACATAGGATAGCAATGGTACATGATGCAGTACAGTGAGGTACAAAATGAGCCAACACTGGTGAGTGCAGCAAGATGTTGCAGTACAGGAAGGTGCAACAGTATGATGCATGGTAATGAGGTCCAGCATAGTGATGATGGGTGCAGCACAGTGAGGTGCAACATGATGATAAGGTGCACCACAATGATAGGTGCAACATGGTGATGCAGTTATCTTGGAGAATCAGTTGAAGTAGCATGTCTTCAACTGAGTTCAGCTACCTCATGTATCATCTTAGAGATGATCGATGCTCTTATTTAGATAAGTCAAAGTGTTGATTTTTTTGTATATGTCCTATCTCTCTCTCTCTTTACTGAACTATTGAAGAACATATAAGAAGAATTGATCAAGGGTTTCCCCACATTGGGGTTTGTCCCTGGCTAGCGCCACATCTTGTGTCCTCTTGTCTTGGCTTGTCTACTGCAATTTATGTTTATGTTCTATTTGCAATTTACTTTAATGCTGATGTGATTGCTAATCTGGAAAAAATATTGTGCTAACTGTGAAAATTGAAATAAATTGCTCTAAGCATAGAACATACCTAAACTTAACAAAGTACCTCCCTAACTAAGAAGGAGTGTTGAGATTTGTAGCTTGTGAGGTACTCCAAACCCTAGGGTGCAGGGTTGTGGAGGAATTTGACCCACATCGGCTTTGTAGGCAAGAGTAACCAGGTTGTAGGCTTTGCACCCAAAGTTGTGGGTGTGAATCCAAGAGGTATTTTAAAAATTTGATCATGGTTACTTGTGTAGCACCCTTAATGGAGACAGGGGCTACTAGGGCGGCTATGAAAAGGTTGATAGAGTGAGCAAGAATAATGTTATTTGTGTGAGTTGGGCTTGTGACAAGAACTACAAGTTGGCTAGGCTTGTAGAGGTACCCTTCAAGGGTTATTCGTTACACCCATGAGATCATATAAATAGAGTAGGCTACCATTCGATCAAGGCATCCAAGCACAAGAGCAAATTCGTCATAGTGGGAGATATCTGAAGTTTTGTGGTAGCCGAATCCAAAGAAGGTCCATTTGAAGTGAAGGAGAAGAGCATTCGCATCTCTCCTTATGATTGGTAAAGGTAGAGTAGAATAGGAAGTTAGTTGAGTGGTTGAAGGACTGACCTATGCATGCATTGGAGGTTGATCTGCTTGGAAAATAAGGGCCAAATATTTTATGTTATGTTGTAGGTGGGACCAAGCCCTAGATTAGTTCATTTCTGCTTATTTCTACTTACTTTCCTTAACCTCAATATTTGCTTGTGAACTTAATTAATCTTCTTTATGTTCTTTAGCTAGATCTTTTCATCAAACAAATATCAAGAATGAAACAACAACAAAAGAGACAGAAATTAGGCTCTCAGCTAGGGAAAACCCGCTCCAAGGGGAAAACCTGGAAAACTCTTCTCTTCTTATAGAATTGGGTTCAAATGAGACACAAAGACAAAAACCTTAGACCAAGTCCTTCTCCAAGTACAACGTCAGCCCACCAACAAGTCTTCCCCTGATTCTGCATCAACCAGCTTCAACCTGCAACTTCGACCTGCCAACTTCAATACTGCAACTTCGACCCTGTGTTAGGGTCCAAACCTAACCCCCTTATTTATGTAATAGGGTCGAGTCATAGTTATAGTAGTTATAGTTTAGTAAAGAGTCAATAAAGCCCATATTAATAATTGTAAGTGGTTGACCCGCATTTAAAGAAGGGACCATAGTTAGTTGAAAATGGGCCATGGTATTAGATGGATGGTATTAATAAGAACCATGGTATTGACCCATGGTATTACATGTATGAATCCTATATAAAGCAGAGAGACTCCCCTCAAGGAGCATCGTGTCTTATTTTGTAATTGAGCCCAGCTCTATTGGAGGTTGCCCCCTCAAAGAGGCAAGTGAACATTGCTTTCCTTTCTAAATAATAAAATACTAGTTGTTCTTCCTTATTGTTCTGTGTTCTGGGTATATTTCTTCGCATGTTTGGTATTCTGGTATCTTCTCGCAGGTCAAGAGCATAACAAGTGGTATCAGAGCACTTTCCAGGGCCGGTGGGATCTCCATTTTTAGAAAAAAAATTGGCTAGAGACGTGTTCCAGCGTCTTTAAACCACGAGATCTGTCGTTGAGCGCATAAACCTGCGAATTTGGGGAGGCATGCACGCAGGAAATACAAGAAGTGGTCACGCTTGTTGGACTCCCTTGTAACCCCTGTGGGTACCCCTTAGAGTAGTAGCACATTAGACAGAACCGCGCACGAACTGTCTTCCAAGTACCCTCTGGGTATATCGGAAGCCCCCTAGGCTCTCTTGAAACCTCGCCATAGATAAATCGTCCGTCGTCTTGCTGCTACAGTACACCGAAAACAGCACTCAAGGAGATTACTTGCGCGTACGATAGGGTGGTCGGGTTGTACGGCAAAGGGTACGGTTGATCCTCCTTGGTTAGTGCCCTGAAAGATTGGGCCGAGTACTACTGTCAGACCCTTATGTATATTGCAATCTGTAGTACCTGACACTCCTTGAAGACCATAGTTCCCTTGTCTCTCTCTAGATCACGCTTCTCTTTGCCAGATCCGATCTAGCAAGCGGAGTTATGTCGCAGCCGCAACAATCAGTTCTACCATTCAGATTTATCAGATCCGCCATTCAGATCTAGCAGCAAGGGTTCAATCATGGCCACATTCCTACTCATACTCTGCAGTTGAGGGTTAACCGACAGATCAAACTATTTGTGTGGGCTCCTATACCCATAGTCACCAGGTTCGAGTTCGAGTTCGAGTTCGAGGACCATGAAATTCGAATAAAGTTCGGCAACTCAAATTTTGTCGATAAAATTCGACATATAGAAATTCGAATGTATATTAAAGATAGATATATCATATGCATATGAGAAATGGTATGGAGTGAATTTTATCATGATTATCCTTATAATCAGACTATTAAATGCTTAATATCAAATTTTATATCAGAATAGATCAATTTTTCAATAGCTGCACTCACCAATTGTTAGCTCAAAACTATCAGACCTTTATGACTGCTGCAACCACAGTTTGTTAGCCCACATACACATGCCAATAACAGATCAGCCTTATAGAGAAATAACTAGCAGAGCTAGGGAATGAAAATTTGGAGATTTGACGTGATGTTTAATGCTTGATACTTGTGACCATTGCGAGGTCTTTGCGCAATATGAGCCGAATTTCGAATTTAATGCTTCAAATTCGGCATATCTGGTGACTAGCCTATACCTGGGTGTGATTCTCGCAGGACATTGGGCAGAATTGAATTTTCTGGGATTCGGCTACTGCAGTATTCCTAAGCAAGGAGTAAAACTCCTTTCGGAGTAAAACTTTATCCATCAAAGAGTCGTTGAAGCAGTGCATTGTTTTGCCAGAGCAGTCTCTAATTTCTAGGTCCAAATTGTTGATGGGGGGACAATGAAATGTGAAGGCCGCTGTGAAAATGTCAAACTTCAAATGGGGGATTATCAGTTAAAGACCCACATGTTTTCCATACACATGGGAGGGTGTGACATTGTCTTGGGTGCTGAATGGCTCCACACACTTGGCCCAATCACAATGGATTTCCAGGAGTTATATATGAGCTTTAAGCAGAACAACCACACACATACCCTCCGCAGACTCCAAGCGAGTGCTCCCTCTATCATCAGCTCGCATAGGATGGAAAAATTGTTAAAAAAGGACCACCATGGAGTTATAGCCCAATTTAATGCCATCCAGGCCTTCGAACCCACTTCTCTTCATATTCATCTTGAGATGCAACAGATCTTAAACAACCATCTATCGGTCTTTGACAAGCCTCATGAGCTTCCACCCTCGAGAGGGGAACATGATCATAGCATTACTTTGGTCCCAGGGACCCAACCACCAAATGTGCGCCCATAGATATCCATTCGCCCAAAAGAATGAAATTGAAAAAATCATCAAGGAACTCCTGGAAGCAAGTGTCATTCGTCCTAGCATTAGTCCTTATTCATCACCTGTGGTCATGGTGCTCAAGAAAGATGGGGAATGGCGTATGTGTCCAAACTTCAGGGCCCTCAACAAGTTGACAGTCAAAGATAAATTTCCCATCCCAGTTGTCGATGATTTGTTGGATGAACTAAATGGGGCTCAATTCTTTACTAAGCTCGACCTTCGCTCGGGCTATCACCAAATTCGCATGAAAGAAGTAGACAGTCCAAAGACTGCTTTCCGAACTCATGAAGGCCATTATGAGTTCATGGTCATGCCATTTGGTCTTTGTAATGCCCCATCCGCTTTTCAGAGCCTCATGAACCACCTGCTCAAACCATATCTCAGAAAATTTGTCCTTGTTTTCTTTGACGACATCCTCATCTACAGCCGCACCTAAGCCACACATCTTCAGCATGTAGATCTGCTCTTGCAACTGCTCCGGAAGCATAAATTATTTGTCAAGATGTCCAAGTGCTCTTTTGGCATGGAAGAAGTTGAGTATTTGGGCCACATTGTGGGGCGTGAAGGTGTCAGGGTGGACCCCAAAAAGATCTAGGCAATGCAGGATTGGCCTCAACCAAAGACCTTGAAGAGCTTGAGAGGATTTTTGGGTCTCACAGGCTACTATCGCAAATTTGTTTGCAATTATGGTCGCATTGCTAGACCCCTCACTCACCTTCTCAAGAAAAATTCATTTCTCTGGAATGATGAAGCGCAACAGGGATTTGTAGCTCTCAAACATGCCATGTGTTCCACTCCGTATTAGAACTACCCAACTTCACCAAATCTTTTGTGATTGAATGTGATGCTTTAGGTACGGGTATTGGGGCGGTCTTAATGCAGGAAGGTCGACCCTTGGCCTTCACTAGCCAACAACTAAGTGGGAAAAATCTGGGACAATCTACCTATGAGAAGGAGATGATGGTCATCTTACATGCAGTCAATACCTGGCGACCATACTTATTGGGACGGTGTTTCCAAATCCAAACAGACCATCAAAGCCTTAAATATTTTTTGGAGCAACGCCTATCCTTGCACAACAAAATAAATGGCTTGCCAAAATGTTGGGATATGATTATGAGATAATTTACAAGAAAGGGTGCGAAAATGTCGTAGCAGATGCATTATCATGCCAATTTGAGGAAAGCACCCTGCTCGCAATGTCCCTTCCCATTCCAGAATGGATTGAAGAGGCTCGCAAGGAAAGGTTTTCACATCCTTTGCTCTCCCAACTCATTAATAAATTGCAAGCGGATCCATATTCCACAATGGGCTACTCTTGGCAGGATGAGATTCTTTGCTACAAGGACAGAGTCGTGATATCACCAACATCCACCCTCAAAAGTCGCAGTTTGGTGAAGTTGCACTCATCTCCCACTACAGGTCATTCAGGCTTTTAGAAGACTTATGCTCGCACTCGACGTTCATTCTTTTGGACAGGCATGAAAAAGGACATTCTTACTTTTGTAGCTGAGTGCGACGTATGTCAGCGCCACAAAGGAGAAACAGTCAAATCCCCAGGCACATTACAGCCATTGCCCATCCCAGCCTCAATCTCGACGGAGGTTTCTGTGGACTTCATTACGGGTCTTTCGAAGTCAGGCAACAAGTCATTCATCATGGTGGTTGTGGAGAAACTTTCTAAGTATGCTCATTTTTGCACCCTACCCCACCCTTTTACACCGACTTTGGTAGCTCAATCTTTCATGGACCAGATCTTCAAATTGCATGGCATGCCCACTTCCATTGTGTCTGATTGTGACCCAATCTTCACCAGTAACTTTTGGCAGGAACTCTTCAGGCTACAAGGTACCCAACTACAACTCAGTACTTCCTATCATCCCTAAACTGATGGTCAAACTGAAGCAGTCAACAAATGTCTGGAGACCTACCTTAGGTGTTTCACTTCAAAAAAGCAACATCTATGGGTACAGTGGTTACCTCTAGCCGAATGGTGGTATAACACTAACTATCATGCCACCACCAAAATGACTCCCTATGAAGCAGTTTATGGTCAACTCCCTCCTTCCCCTACTTCTTATATCAAGGGATGCTCGAAGGTACAAGCAGTGGATCAGCGCCTACAGAACCGCACAACCATGCTAGCCCACCTCAGAGAGAATCTCCATCAAGCTCAAAACCGCATGAAGCAACAAGCAGATCAACATCGTTCAAAACGCCAATTTCAAGAAGGGGATCAGGTATTTTTGAGGCTGCAACCATATAAGCAAACATCACTCAAAGACAAGGGTTGTCAGAAATTATCTCCAAAATTCTACAGACCGTATCAAGTACTTCAGCACATCGAAGAAGTCGCCTACAAGCTAGCTTTGCCACCCACTGCAAAAATCCATCCAGTCTTCCATGTCTTATGCCTCAAGAAAGTGATTGGGGACCATTGCATAATTTAAACCAGTCTACCAGAATTGGATGAAGAAGGTTCAATCTAGCTCCAACCTAAACAGGTTCTTAACACGCGATAACGGCACCTGCGCGGCCGCATGATCAAGGAAGTCCTCGTCAAGTGGAAAGACACCTCTCTGAAAGATGCAACCTGGGAACCAGCCACTGTCCTTCAGCAATTTCCGCAGCTTCAGCCTTGAGAACAAGGCTATTCTTATAGGGGAGGGCATGTTAGGGTCCAACCCTAACCCCCTTATTTATGTAATAGCGTCGAGTCATAGTTATAGTAGTTATAGTTAAGTAAAGAGTCAATAAAGCCCATATTAATAATTGTAAGTGGTTGACCCGCATTTAAAGAAGGGACCACAGTTAGTTGCAAATGGGCCATGGTATTAGATAGATGGTATTAATAAGGACCATGGTATTGCATGTATGAATCCTATATAAAGGATAGAGACTCCCCTCGAGGAGCATCGTCTCTTATTTTGTAATTGAGCCCAGCTCTACTGGAGGTTGCCCCCTCAAACAAACAGGTGAACATTGCTTTCCTTTTTGAATAATAAAATACTTGTTGTTCTTTCTTATTGTTCTGTGTTCTGGGTATATTTCTTCGCATGTTTGGTATTCTGGTATCTTCTCGCATGTCAAGAGCATAACACCTTGCAACTTTGACCTTGCAAGTTCTAAGGAAACCCTAATTTTGCCTCCTCCTAAGACCTTCCTAGAGCAAGATAGCTCTTCCCAAGGTCAACGAGGTCAGGGTAGGGTATTCTTCCTTCCATCTACAAGATACTACACTTCGTCCTCCTGCAACTTCAACCTCTTTCTACAGCACCAAAAACCCTAGAACTTCGCAGGTGTGAGAGAGATAGAGCCAAAAACAAGATTTTTCGTCCTTCTTTCTTCTCTTGGACCTTCACTCTTCTTTTTCCTGCTTCCCAGCTACAGATTGAATTCTTTCTAGATAGATCGAACTTCTTGACTGAGTGACTTCTAAATGAGGTCGAACTATTTCGTTCTATAGCCTTTCCAAGGGGTCGAATTCCCTCCTTTAGGTCGACTATAACTGTTAGGGCCAACTAGTACTTTTGGATTTTCCAGGACTTTCTAGACTCGAAAATAATTCTTTTTACAATTACATTTTCCCCGAAAGGGTCTTGAAAACATGATGTTGACTCGTTTGACTCATGACAATAAATCCTAAGACCTAACAAACCCTAGAATCATGAAGAACATGATTTTACCTATAAGACCATCAATAAAGGGCATGAAACCCATGCTTTAATAATAATAACTTTTTCTTTTCTTCTCTTGTGTGTTACATAGAATACATATTGAAATGAGTACAACAACAATTATGAAGACCAAAACTAGTTACATTTTCAATAGTAAGGGCTAGAATAGTTGTGTGAAGGAGGTTGTGTACCAGCACAGGAAGAAAGCTCTGTTAGGAGGATTCAACGCAGAGATTGGAGGTGATTTTGAGGTCTAGTTGTCAACTAGCATGGTTCCCTAACCAAGTCAAAAAACTTAAGGGTTGTCGCTTGTACAAGGCCGAGCTTAGTGGCAGAAAAAGTGTCCAAATTCAGAAGTATTATCTCCCTTGTTAATGATTTTTGCTAGGTGTTTGGTGGTCCAGTTTTGGGACAGTTTTGAGAGCATCTTTAGAAGTTGTTTGGCGGGTAGTTAGAAGGTGTCTTTGGTGCCATAAGTGCATACCTGTGAAGGAAAAAAAGTTTGTAAGGAGTGGCAGAGGTATTGGACTAAAGGTTGGCTCTTTGAAGAACAACGGTAAGCAGCCAAGTGGGCTAGTGTATCATCAATATTTCACTATTGGAGAAGGACATCTTCAATGAGAAGAATGCTAGCCTTTGTACCCTAGATTTGTCATCATTGTAGCAACAGAGGAAGGCAGAAGTGGGCAGCCAAAGAGTTGTTCAAAAATAGAGTTGTGAGCAGCTAATAGAAGTCCCTATGAATTGACATCCTTGGTGGACAAAGGAGCAACTAGAGGGTAGAGACCTAAAGTACATGTGATCATTGATAGAGGCAAATTGGAAGATCTGCAGATTGGAAGCATAAGGACCAGCGGTTGCGTTCAAACTTCAAGGTACGTGGACTGAAAGGAGTTGAGGAGCTAGCTACATTAGCAAGTAAGTCAGTTGTATCTTGTTCATGATAGATTGGTTGTCAAAGGACTGACACCACACCCTATTTCTATTCTTGTATCAGTGATTATATGAGGGTCATGATCCCTGGTATGCGAGCCCTAGACAGTTGTATTAAAGAAGTTGGGTTAAAAAGGTAAAAGGTTGTCTATTGTGCACTAGTTGATTTAATGTTGTGTTTATTTTGTTGTGCAAAGTAGTCTTGCTGTGGTATTTGAGTTGGTTGCATCAAAGATTGTAGGACCTAAACCTAGATTCTCTAGTGATGTTCAACATTGAGCCACTATGGTTCCAACCTAGCAAGTTTCATATCAAACTAAAGAAATTTCAACCCCCACTCCGGTTATCAGTTCTCCTTATCACTCTATGCATTTAGTTTTAAATCCAAGCATGATAGAAATTCTAAAATCTGGAAATGATAATAATTTTCTGAAAACACAAATTTAGAGATTTCACAACTGCTGAAATTGCAGAAATAAAACACAGCAAAATTATGACAGCCACGCACAAAAAATAAGACAGTGATTTTTGCTCAATGTGACCCTGGAAACACCCCCTACAACACTTGGGGAAAACCAGTTTGAGAGCTCTTTATTTCTGACAATGCTTTTACAGATAAACTGAAATACACAATAAAAATTTCAGCAACCACAAATTACAACTTATCTCGATTTCCGTGTTTGAACTCCACCTCAAAAATCGTGCCAATCAACAAACAACGAAAACAGAAATTTTTAGAGCAATAAAACAGCATTAAATTCTATACAACCAGCCTCAAAAAACGTGCCCAAAACTTGTTGTCCCTCTTCCTCGATTTATGTGTCTTTCTCTTGTTGTACGGTTTTTCCTTGGGATGCATGCCAATAAATGTTGCTGCCCCAATTTGCTAAAATGTCTTCTTGCTACTCTCCTTCATTGCTCAAAAATTTTCTCCTTGCTCTCTCTTCTCTTTCTCTCAAATGCTCATGAAATAATGAATTGATCTTTTCCTCTTCTCTTCTATTTTTATTCTCTAAATGACCTTTTGGGTTACCCTAAAATCTAATGGCTGAGATTCATTTAGATCTAGGGATGAGAATAAATGCGCATTTAATTCTCACTTTCTATTTTTTAGCTCACCCACTTAAATAAACACCCACTTAGCCTTTTATTTCCATAGTCACTTTTTAACTTTCTAATTCTTCATTCACTTTAATAAAGTCACCTTTAAATTAGAATGTAACTTTACCACTTATAAAGTCACTTTTAAATTAGAATGTAACTTTACCACTTATAAAGTCACTTTAGGAAAAAGTAATAAATAAATTTGGACACTTTTCCCTAGGCCAAAGATCAAAGCCTTACGGAACCACTTGTCCTCTAGTACCCAAATTTTAACACTCCCTCTTACCGAGGAAAGTGTTTGTCACCACACCCATCTTGTCCCTGAAGTATACATGCTTGTCCCATGGTAAAGCTTTGGTAAAAGTGTCCGCTACCTGCTCATTTGTGGAAATGTACTCAAGCTTGATAGCTCCCTTTTGGACATAGTCACTAATGAAGTGATACTTGATCTCAATATGCTTTGACCTATCATGAAAAACTGGATTCTCTGTGAGTTTTATGCTACTCTGATTATCACAGTAAATTACTGAAGGTCTCAATGCCTGACCAAATAGACCAAACAACATCTTGCAAAGCCATATGGCCTCACAACTAGCCAAACTAGCAGCCATATACTCTGCCTCAGCTGAGCTCAATGCAACTGACTGTTGTTTCCAGCTGATCCACGACACAACTGCCGAACCCAACCCAAAATAGCACCTGGAAGTACTCTTCCTATCTGAAGTACAACCTGACCAATCTGAATCCGTGTACCCTGCCAATCTCACTCCATCACCCTGTCTATAATCCAAACCAAAATCCATAGTCCCCTGCAAGTAACGAAGAATGTGTTTTGCAGCCACCCAGTGCACTCTCTTGGGCTCACACATGAACTGACTCATAGTGTTAATTGCAAAACATATATCTGGTCGAGTGTTGACCAAATACATCAAACAACCAATCAACTGTCTGTATAGAGTAGGATCCACCAACTCATAATCAGAAGCGTGAAGCTTATTCCAGTTGATTATCATAGGTGTAGACATGGGTTTGCAGTCCTCCATGTGAAATCTGCTAAGAATATCCACAATGTACTTCCCTTGTCCCAGGAAGAAATGCCCCTCCTCCTGCCACAACTCCAATCCCAGAAAATAATGCATCAAGCCAATATCCTTCATCTCAAACTCTTAAGCAAGATCTCTCTTGTAACCCTCAATGAGTCTCTCTGCACTAGTGATGATCAAGTCATCAACATACAACACCAAAATGAGAGGCTCCTCACCCACCACAATGAAGTATAGGTTCGAATCAGCCTCACTATTTGTGAAACCCAACTGCTACAAGTATCTATCAATCCTCGAGTACCAAGCTCTAAGAACTTGCTTTAGGCCATAGAGTGCCTTTTTCAATCTGCATACATGGGACTCCTTCCCATGCACCACAAAGCCCTGCGGCTACTTAATATAAACCTCCTCCTGAATGAAGCCATTGAGAAATGCGGTCTTCACATCCATCTGGTGGATCTTTCAACCCATCTCTGCTGCAATCGATATAATGGAGCGAATAGATGTATACCGAGCTATGGGAGCGAAGGTCTCCTCATAGTCAACACCCTCTAGCTGTGAGAACCCTCTCGCCACAAATCGAGCCTTGAACTTCTTGATGATGCCATCTACAGCATGCTTTATCTTGTAGAGCCATCTGGAAGTAACAACTGATTTACCTACAGGCCTTGGCACTTGATCCGAATTGGATCCTAAAACTCTCCAAGTTTTCATGATTGTTTCAAATTATGCTAAAAGATTCAAGTCCTAGAAAAGATCGAAGCTATCAAAAGGAATCCTCATAACAATTGCAGTTGTGCCCAGAGTGGAACAACGAGGACCCTCGGTCAAGCGCGCAGACTGTTGACCCATGGTAAAGCACAATGGCACAAAACTAGCAAAACCGGAGGCTAATTTGGGAAACAAAGGTGGATTCTGATATGCGATTAGCGCTAAGCGCTAATCACATATCGCAGGGCGTCCCCCTCAGTGAAGGAAAGCCTCGAAACACTCGAACTCAAAAACGCTATAAAATTCGGAAAAAGTAACTGTTTCGGTTCAGTAGTGCAGGATTCCCCAAACCAGTAGGATATCGGAAGGCTTCGAGGCGGTAAGTAGTTTTGACTGAGTCCCGCCCGATGCCACACATCGAGCGACACGCGTCCGGTGGAAGAGAGAGAAAACCGCCCGCATCGGATGGGTAAACGTAGTGCAACTTGTTCGCCCGATATGAAGGGGGATGACCATAGGATCTGGGGGGCCCAGATTGACGGTAGAGATACATCCCGATGGCTGACCGGATTTGACAGGTCAAAAAGCAAGATGACAAGGATTTGAAGTCTGACGTGGATGATGAGTTGGTAAACGATTCGTGTTCGCAGGTGATCTTGAAGTAAACAGATTTAACGGACATGAATATGATTGAGGAAATCTGACACCCAGTTCGTTAGCAAACAGGTGGCCACCTCCCTGCAAGGTGTTACCTAGTGATGATGAAGCAGAGTAGAGGAATTCAAATGGACAGAGGAAAGGATACCAGAAGGCTGCGAAGCAGAAACGAACAGTCAAAAGAACAAACTGGCTTTAAAGCCATAAATTGACAAAAGCAAAGGGGGCAACGTACAGAGAGGCAACACACAAAGACGCAGAAAGCTAATAGCAGAGAGCAGAGAGTAGAAGCCGAGCTGACCTGAAGGCAGCGTCGAGCCAGACAAGAGCCAGAGAGAGTCAGAGAGTCTGTGTACTCCATTGAAGGCTTGAGAGGTTCAAGCAAGCTCCTCAGAATAGGCCTGTCATACTACTATGACCCTCAAAGGTCGAGTTCAGTAAGGAGAGTCTGTGCACTCCATTCCTACTGACTTCATTCTGTTAGTGAGACTCACTTCGAGCTCATTGTTGTAAAACTCTGCTTGAAAACATTATAGAGAGGCCACCACTGAAAGGCTGGACCAGAAGGCGTAACCCAAGAGCATTGGGTGAACTCCTTATTAAACTTGTTTGTTTACATGTTTGACTGTTATGTTTTCTCTGATTGCCTTAGTGTCTATGTATTCTAGCAATCTTATCGATCCGTTGCATAAGTAACATAGGCACATCCATGCACATGAGTCTATAATACCTTTCATTCTTTATCCTGGATAAATTCCAGATCAAGTGGTATCAGAGGTCTAGGTTACTAAGGTTAACCAAGCTTGCATTGGATTTTGTTGTTGAATGCTAACTAGATCAAAGCTTAAATTAGGAGAGGGAGAATTGGTTGAAACTAACCCGTCAATTGGAAGAGTCTATTCTAAGAGGAAAATGTCAAGAGAAAATCCCTTGGAATCAAACCCCCAGTTCATGGATAGTTTTATGACCTTGAAATCCATGGTGGAGGAAATGTATAGGGACTGTAAGAAACATAGAGATGAAGATGCATCAAGCTCCAAACAAGACAAAGGAGTAGAAGAATCTCTCCTCCATGACCACTCCAAAGGCAAAGGGAAAGAAGAAAAATTTCTCACGCCTCCTAATAGCCCTGAAAATAAAAAGAAGACATCATTGATTAAATTAGATGTTAAATTCGAATTACCAATATATGATGGAGAGTTGAATGTAGAGAAGTTGGATAATTGGATCAAACAGATTGATGTTTATTGTAGAGTACAAAGCATTGACTCAGACAAGAGTAAGATTCAGCTGGCCAGCCTACGCCTTGGAAGCACTGCCTTAGTATGGTGGGAAGGCAGGACACAAGCTGACATGAAGAAACATGGTAAGATTCTTTGTCTTGAGTGAATTTGTTTCTACAATTAAAAAGCAATTCTATCCACTAGCCTACATGTAGCAAGCCATGATGATCTGGCAAACTCTTCGACAACTAAAGGGGAAAAGTGTACAAGGTTACACCCAAGAATTTTGGAAAGGAGCTTTGATTCTAAGAATTTCTTTAGACTCACCTAAGACTCTGTTGAAGTACATAGGTGGTCTACACAGCTACATGAGGCACACTATCCTCATGTTTAATCCCACTAGTATAGATGAAGTATCTGTTCACGCTATGCATCTAAAAGATAGAGGTAAGAATGGGAACCCAGAAGTTGGGGGATCATCCCAACCCACTACAAGCAAAAATAAGGAGAAAAGAAAATAGAAATGGAAAGAGAGGAAGACAAAACATTGTACAGAAAAACAAGTCTTCATGCACTCACTGTAAGAAGGATGGGCATGATGATGAACACTGCTGGATTCTACATCCGGAGCTGAAACCTAAGAAGTTTGAGGGCAAGAAGAAGAAGACTGTTGCAGCTATTCAAAAAGATTTGGGATCAGACTCAGGAGATGAAGCAACAATCGCAGCCACAGGTATAAAAGGTAAAAATTCTGAAGCATCTACTAGTAATTCTGCACAATCTACTGATAATGAAGAAAATGAGAGAAAAAGACGTGAGCTTTTTCATATTCGAGTTATTTCCAATCATCAAAAGATTGATACTTTGTTTGATAGTGGCTCACAAGTAAATTTAATTTCTGAAGCAATTGTAAAGAAGTTGGGATTACTAACCACACCTCACAAGAAACCATATCCATTAGGTTGGCTATGTGATAAAGCAAAGCTACAAGTGACTAGACAATGTAAACTTAAGTTTTCTTTTGGGTCAGCATTTGTAAATGAGGTTGAGTTAGATATAGTTCCTTTGGATATATGTGGAATTGTTTTAGGAAGTCCTTACTTGTATGATAGAAAAGCTATTTTCTATAGAGCTAAGAACAAGTATCTACTCGTTAAAGATGGAATCGACTATATTGTAAGAGCTCATAAGCTCAAGAATAATTATACTCTCATAAACTCAAGGCAGATGAAACGAATTGTAAATCCATGCAAACAATTTTTACTGATGGTTGTAAAGGAAAAGAAACCTAATAAAACCAGTGTATTTGAGGATTGTGATGCTAAACAACAAGCTGATTTAGAAAAAGTTGTTTCCCAAAATGATGTATTGTTTCAAGAACCTAAAGGTCTGCCACCCAAAAAGGAAATAGTGCATGATATTAATTTGCAGCAAGATGCTCCATTGCCTAACATCGGAATGTACAGGTTGTCCGCTTTAGAGAATGTAGAAATCAAGACGCAGTTACAGGAGCTGCTCGAGAAGGGGTTCATTAGACCAAGCACATCAGCATGTGGGTCTCCAATCGTTTTGGTGAAAAAGAAAAATGGCTCGTGGAGAATGTGCATTGATTACCGAGCACTGAATAAGATAATGATCAAAAATCGTTATCCCCTTCCTCGCATAGATGATCTATTAGATCAGTTGAAAGAGGTTGTTTATTTTTCCAAGTTAGACTTGCATAGTGGCTATCATTAGGTCAGAGTCGCAGAGCAAGATGCATGGAAGACTGCTTTAAAAACAAAGCAGGGATTGTATGAGTGGTTGGTTATGCCTTTTGGCTTAACTAATGCTCCTGCTACTTTCATGAGAGTAATGAATGATGACTCAGACCTTTTCTTGATGATTTTGTAATTGTATACCTGGATGACATTCTTATATTTAGCAAAACGTGGGAAAACCATTTAAAGCATGTTAAGCAAACACTGGATGCTTTGAAAAGAGAAACTTTATGTTAAACTCTCAAAATGTGAATTTGGCAAAACATCTTTGAATTATTTGGGACATATAGTAGGGGGTGGTGAATTGAAGATAGATCCCTCTAAGGTTGCAGTCATTGTAAACTGGCCTAAACCCAAATCTGCTACAGAAGTTAGAAGCTTCTTAGGAGCAGCACAATATTGGAGAAAGTTTATTTCTAACTTTTCCTTAATTGCAGCTCCCTTACATGCTTCAACAAGATTGAACAAGGTGTTTTAGTGGGAAGGCAAACAGCAGAAAGCCTTCAACACCTTGAAAGAAAATATTAGTACAGCACCAGTACTAGCACTGCCCGATCTTCAAAGACCATTTGAAATTGAAACAGATGCTAGTGAGTATGCCATGGGAGCAGTGTTGATGCAGCACGGTAAACCCATATGTTATCATTCTGAGACATTTAATTCTGTAGTAGTTAACTATCCCACATATGATAAAGAATTGTATGCATTAATACAGAGTGTGAAAAAGTGGAAACATTACTTAATGGGCAAAGAGATAGTTATACATACTGATCATCAACCACTTCAATATCTACACTCCCAAACTAAGTTGCAGCAATCAAGACACTATAGATGGATGGGTTTTCTACAACAGTTTCATTTAGTCATCAGATATAAAAAGGCTATACACAATAAAGTTGCAGATATGATATTTAGACCAATTATAAATGCATCTACTATACTTAAGCATAATTCAGTATTGCATGAAAGCTACATTGAACAATATGCTCAAGATATAGATTTTAAAGATGTATATGCAACTTTGAGTCAAGGCAAACGGGTAGAAGAATTGGATTATCATATTAAGGACCAACTCTTGTATCATTGTGGGAAGCTATGCATTCCACAAACTGAAAGAGTAAAGATCATTCGAGAAGCACACACTTCTCTAATATCAGGTCACTTTGGTGTAAGTAAAACGGTTGCACAGCTGCAAAGATTTTGTTATTGGCCAAAAATGAATGAGACAGTTTCTAAATATGTAAGAGGGTGTACCATGTGTGCTAAAAGCAAGCCCAGCAATAGAAAACTAAGCTTGTACACTCCACTACCGATTCCTTCTCATCCTTGGGAAAGTATTTCCATGGACTTCGTTGGAGGACTGCCTAAATCTAGGAAAGGTCATGACTATTTATATGTTGTTGTGGATAGGTTCAGCAAAATGTGTATTTTAATACCTTGTAATAAACATATTACAGCTGAACAAACTGCAAAGTTGTTCTTTCAACATGTATCGGTTCATTTTGGATTACCCACTTCCATAATATCTGATTGAGATACCCGATTTGTTGGGAAATTTTGGTCAAGTTTGTGGCAATTGATGGACACCAAGCTGAAGAAAAGCACAGCTTTTCATCCGCAAACCGATGGTCAAACAGAAGTGGTCAACAAGACAGTGATCCAGTTGCTCAAAGGTTATTGCAGCAAGCATCCCAAACTTTGGGATGAACATTTATGTTATGTGCAGCATCCTTACAACCGAGCTAAACACTCTTCTACATAGAGATCTCCTTTTGAGACCTGTTTTAGTTTCACACCAAGGTCTCCCTTGGATTTGTCTTTGGTAAAGACATAGCAGTTGATGGACACAGTTATGTGGACAAGGCAACCAAGCTCATTGAACAAATCCAGGAGATTCACCAAGCAGTACAAGAACAGCTGGAAAATAGCCAAGCCAAGTACAAGGCAAGGCATGACAAGCATCGAATGGAGCATAGTTTCCAAGTGGGTGGTCAAGTCTGGCTGTATATCAGCAAAGACAGAATGCAAGGTGAAGGTAACAAGCTGAAGCCAATAAGGTATGGACCTTTCAAGATACTTGAGAAAATTGGTGAGAATGCTTTTCGCCTTGATCTACCAACTTACATGCACATCTACTTAGTTGTTAATGCAGACAGCTTGAGACTATTTGAACCTTCATTAATTGAAGATCCCAAAGAGCAGAGTCAAATGCCTTCTATTGGTGATCTGTTACCTGAATATCTTAATGAGTTGCAGGAAGATATAGTTCTAGACAAAAATGTAAGAACTACACGCAGAGGCAATGTTGAGTACCTCAGGATCGAACTCAAAGATTCAAAGCCAAGCAGTGCGAAATGGATAGAAATCGAGCAAGCGAGGAAGCAAAACCCTCACCTGATTGATGCTTGAAAGAAAACCAACTTTTGGTGGTCCAAAAGCTTTTTCAGTGGGAAGGTCGTGATCCAAATTGGATCCTAAAACTCTCTTAGTTTTCATGACTATTTGAAATTATGCTAAAAGATTCAAGTCCTAGAAAAGATCAAAGCTATCAGAAGGAATGCTCATAACAATTGCAGTTGTGGCAAGAGTGGAGTAACGAGGACCCTCGGTCAAGCGCGCAGACGGTTGGCCCATGGTAAAGCGCAATGGCACAAAACTGGAAAAACGGGAGGCTAATTCGGGAAACAGAGGTGGATTCTGATACGCAATTAGTGCTAAACGCTAATCGCGTATCGCAGGGCATCCCCCTCAGTGAAGGAAAGCCCCGAAACGCTCAAACCCGAAAATGCTATAAAATTCGGAAAAAGGTAACTGTTTCAGTTCCGTAGCACGAGATTCCCCAAACCGGCAGGATATCGGAAGGCTTCGAGGCAGTAAGCAATTTTGACTGAGTCCCGCCCGATGCCACACATCGAGCGACACGCCTCTGGTAGAAGAGAGAGAAAACCGCCCGCATCGAATGGGTAAACGTCGTGCGACTTGTCCGCCCGATATGAAGGACGACCGTAGGATCTGGGGGGCCTAGATCGACGGTGGAGATACATCCCGATCGCTGACCGGATTTGATAGGTCAAAAAGCAAGATGACAGGGATTTGAAGTCCGACATGGATGATGAGTTGGTAAACAATTCGTGTTTGCAAGTGATCTTGAAGCAAACAGATTTAACGGCCATTCGAATATGATTCAGGGAATCTGACACCCATTTTGTTAGCAAACAGGTGACCACCTCCCTGCGAGGCATTACCTAGTGATGATGACGCAAAGCAGAGGTATTCGAACGGACAGAGGAAAGGAAACCAGAAGGCCGGGAACGGAAACGAACAGTCAAAAGAACAGACTGGCTTTAAAGCCATAAACTGACAGAAGCAGAGGGGACGGCATACAAAGAGGCAACACAGAGACGCAGAAAGCTAATAGCAGAGAACAACGAGTAGAAGTCGAGCTGACCTGAAGGCAGCATCGAGCCAGACAAGAGCTAGAGAGAGTCAGAGAGTCTGTGTACTCCATTGAAGGCTTGAGAGGTTCAAGCAAGCTCCTCAGAATAGGCCTGTCATACTACTGTGACCCTCAGAGGTCGAGTTCAGTAAGGAGAGTCTAGAGAGGCCACCACTGAAAGGCTAGACCAGGAGACGTAGCCCAGGAGCATTGGGTGAACTCCTTATTAAACTTGTTTGTTTACATGTTTGACTGTTATGTTTTCTCTTGATTGCCTCAGTGTCTATGTATTCTAGCAATCTTATCGATCCGTTACATAAGTAACATAGGCACATCCATGCACATGAGTCTGTAATACCTTTCATTCTTTATCCTGGATCAATTCCAGATCAGCACTACCTCCCAAACATCGTTCTTCATAATAGAAGAATACTCCTCCATCATGGCCTCTCTCTAGACCTGCTGGTTGGTTGCCTCGTCATAACTAGAAGCCTCGGAGTCAACAATGCTTGTTACCAATGCCATGTAACTACAAAACCGCTCAGGTGGTTTACTCTCTCTAACCTGTCTCTTTGGCCCACCAACTGATGTGGCCTCGCGCAAGGTATCTTGAAGCCACTTGGGCTTCCTCTTCCCTGAGCATGCTTCTCCCACTGGAGTGAAAGAATCCTCATCATCATTAGAAGTCTGAACTCCTGAAGGCCTGTCAACTGACCTCATGCCTGAATCTACGCCTGTAGATGTTGAAGTACCATGCGAATTGTCCATTAGTGGACTACCTTGTGAGTTGCTTTATGGACTGCCTTGCATGTTGCCCGAAGAACCACCCACCTGACTCTGAGAGCCACTGCTCATTGATGGACCTGACACTGTCATCGATGTACCTCCTCATCCCTATCCACTGGATCCCTGTGACTGACTCAGTTGCTCCTGAGGGTCTGGTGACTCTAGATACTCTAACTCCCATGACCTCCTGAAAGCTCTCTCCTCCTCGAACTCTAGTTATGTATTGGAGACGTCTTTTTTGGATTGAAAGAAGGCCATTTCTTGGAAAATTTGCGAGTAAATTTTCTGAATTTTAATGATTTCGAATGTGATGAAAGTTTGCTAGGGTTTTTCTAGTGTACCTTGCCTAAATGCATATTTTTATTGGAAAATATTGGTTAATTATTGCATGTTAAATCTATTTTCCTTGAATTTCATAGAACATCTCCTAGTGAGCTTTCTTCTAGTTAATGTCTCCCCTCATATAAAGATAGTTAAGGTAATTGTCATGGTGCCTGAAAGACATGATACCAATGCAAACTGCTGCTTGAATTTCTCAGCTAACTCATCCAATTGTGCAAATGCAACTGTTGATGTCTTCCCTTTGCCTTTCTTCTTGTTGGGGCATTGTAACATAGTGACCATACTTGTGAAGATCCTCCACTCCAGTTCTACTTGGCTTTACCCTTTGCCCTTCTTTGCTTGCCCGACAAGAGCAAGTTCCTCATCTCCACCTCAACCTCTCCATTGTCTACCAAATATCAAACCCTCCCATATCTCCTTTTGGGTGAAGTCTCAAAACCTAGTCCAATCAAAAAGCTTGTCTCTAGCAAGGATACATGTTACAAAGGTAGCCCATTGCTTTCGATTGCCGCAACAACTAACAATTCATCACGAACTTGCAGAATTATCGTGAAGTATGAGGCTACAATTTGAAATCCGTTCATTCTTATGTTTCTTAGTTTCTCTATCATCACCATCTTCCTGTTTTTGTTGTTACTTTGGTATAGGTTCGCCATATGCTTCTCTGATCTGTGAGGGACTATGTGATCCCTCACAATGTCCAATATCATCCCTCTAGCATTCACATCCTTCAGATTGTATCTGGATGCTTGTGTAGGATCCAAAGGAACTTAGATCTCTTTTTCTACAAGTTCCCATAGGCTATTTGCCATCAAAACAATGGTGATCCTCTCCTTCTATGGACTAAAGTTTGCAGCTCCCTCCAGCCTATCTTCAAATTGCAAATTTGATGATACCATCTCACTATATCGATTTTAGCAACAAAACCCTTGTTGCAAAATAAAAATTATGCTGCTAAAATTATTTTGTTGCTGTAATGTATGATCTACCCCACAGAGTTTCTATTGCTCTAATACCATGTTAAATCTCTAATTCCATATCTGATTTATTTATATCTCAACAATTCTTTTATACCAGAAATTATTTACTCAATAAAATCTGAAAACTGTTGGAAAATAAAATCATTGGTATTTTAACTTTTAGAAATTAAAATGCAGTGAAAACAAGATAGAGAAATCAATCATACTACAGCAGAAAATTCTGCCCAAAACAATCTTCCTTCACTTTATATTACTCATGAAAATTACAGTTTACACTCAGAGAATACACAGAAAAAATAATATTGTTGGAACCTCGAAAATCAATTTCAAGGAATTCAGTGCTTTGGAAATCGACCCTTTTAAAAGATTTCAACCCTGGAAAATTGGCCTACTTTCACCAACTAACTCATCTCCTCTTTCTCCCTTCATACAGCCCTTGCACACTAGAAGAAAATCGACCCCTCGGTAATTCAGCCCTCCTCTTTAGTAATTTGGCCTCTTTCTCTCTTAGACTCAACCTGCCAAAAAAATTCTCCCAACATTCCCTTGATGCGATCCTTTTCCGTTCTCTTCAATCTTGGAGTATTTCACTCTTTTGAAAAAATTGCTCTCTCAACAGTAGCACTATAATGTATCTTCATCCTCTAGCATAGGTTGTCTTTATTATTATTTTGTACATAAAAACATCATTTATATCCTCTTTACATGCTATAGTATCCTTTCCCTTTACATTTGAACATGAAAATTTACTATTTCTCATTACTAATTGAACATCCTACCATCTACCTTCACTAAACGGTCATTGGTTGAAAAGAAAGAGGCTTACTTCCACATTACCAAATATATGATTGAAGCTTATGCATATCCTTCCCTTTATGTGTGAACATGCAAATTTACTATTTCTCATTACTAATCCAACATCCTACCCTCTACCTTCACTAAACAATCATTGGTTGAAAAGAAAGAAGCTTACTTCCACATTACCAAATATATGATTGAAGCTTATGCATCCTATACATTTGCATGACAATAAAACATGTGAAAAACATTTCAATTACTTGAATCTATAAGCCACAGTGTGCAAACATTCTCAAATGTTGTTCTTACGCAATAAGTAGAAAGATGCAATAAAAGTTTAGTTGACACAAAGAATGAAACAACCATGCATTCAAAAGTATTATGGGAAGTACACAATTCATAGCATTGACATTCAAAACCTCAATTCGTAAGGCATTAATATATTCATTACCCCCAAGAATATCAAATGCATTGAAGAAGGCAAGTGACAAGAGAGGTTATAAATTTAGTGACAAAGTTCATGCAATAAAAAATTTAAGTGTCCCCAACTCCAAGGACTTGGGACTAATTGAGGCCTCAACACAACCCAAGATGAGTTAGTGTGTTGCAAAATCAGGCTTCAAGTTACACATAACAAAGAAATTTTGTTGCAATGGCAAAATGTGGGCATTAGAACCTTTTGTTATGGATCAGATGGAATAATGTCTTTTCTTGGCCACCAGTCCCAAGACAACACTGTGGAAGAGTGGAAAAAATTAAAAATGTGAAGAGGAATTTGACCATGCACTACAAAAGGTAATCAAAATGGGAACCGTTAAGGAATGGCAATTGACCTTCCAACTAGAGAACAATAGGACATGAGGGAATATATGAATATTGTTAATCTTATCAAAAATAGGGTTCGACTCCAAAGATTTGTAAAGAGGGAAGGTTGCACTATTTGACTATAGTTGATATTAAGAAGTCAAAAACCAAATTGTACCTAGAGAATCCATCGATTGCATTATACATGTTTGCGAGAGACTAAAACCTCTAGGCCAAGGTGTGATAAGCCAAATTTGACCCTATTATTAAATAAAGTTTGAGTTCTATTCATTCTCCATTCTCATTTTGTGTTTTCATGCAATCTAATGGTGTTTTTCACTACCAAGTACCATCTATTCTACATCTTTCATTAATCTAATGTGTAAGCATAGCTTATGTTGTTGTAGCACGTTGAGATTGCAATCTTATTTCTACAACTGTTATTTGAGACTACATTGCCCAGCATTGTATCACTAGCTCACTAAAACCAATAGGCATTGTTGAAGATGGGAAACAGAACTTCCAAAAAAAAATTGTTCTTTGAAGCTTGGGAACCATAGCAATTTTATCAATTACATGTTAAAAGAAGAAATCAAGCATCTTACCCATTTTGGAGTTTTCCCATAGGGTTTCTCTAGGGTAATTCTCTATGTACTATTGTCTATGAATGTAGTACTTCTTGCACTGAGTTCTTTGCATTTCAACTAGATCATCACTATTAAATCCATTGTAGCATCAAAACAAAGAAGACCACAATGCTCATATAAGTAACACAAAAATAATATATCAAGGGTGAAATTCAAATCCACATAATGAAGACGAAACTCATTGTAAAATAAAGGAAAAGAATTAAAAAGCATTAAAGATTCGTGTTGGTGAATTGAGTCAACCATATCTTGATTGATTATGGATCTTTTATTCTCATAAATGATAATGATTGTATTCCCTACACTAAATAGGGATTAAGAGGAGATGTTAATGTACATTGTAAAGTTTGTTTTGCCATTTTCAGCCATATCTTTCCCAAGTGTATATTAAACAAATATGTTGGGGTGTATTATTTGTCCACACATTTAGCAATCGAATCATGGTCAATCTTTCCTTCTGTGTCCCAAATCAAGCTTAAAAGGGGTATTATTTTTGTGGTGATTAATCTTGTCTTGGTGACACTAGTGACCTTCTAATGTCCATTATGTAATTTCATTGGACCACCCTACTGCCCCTGTGTTGTTAACATTGTAGTCTCTTGTATGATGTTTAGCATTTATGATGGAGTTAACCTATGACTATCACCCACTCTAAACACCTAAATATATGAGGTGCCTTCACCTCATTATTGCAATCATGCATCAAACATTAAGCATGATCATCCTGTGTCATGTATTAGGTTGATTAAATAAATGGGGTACAATGGTACCCATTAATATCTGTGTCCCTTAAGTTCTCTCCTAATTATTAATGTGAATCCTAAATATACCACATACAGGACAAAAACGTTTACATCCAATGCAACATTTCTTCTATCAACAAAAGAGAAACAAGGAAATGTGTGGAGGAAGCAATATCCAATATTTGGATACATAAATTTTTGCTACACATCTAGATCTGACTGTTAAAAATTTCTTCGGACCATAGGTGAAAAACTTCGTTATGATCTCAAGCACAACAATTTGCTGAATTTTCAATCGTAAACAAACAAACAAAAATTGATCATAGAATTGATTACACAGTTGAAATATGTAACTAGGTCTGGTCTTCATAATGACAGAGGTAATCATGATTTTATGTATTTAATGAAAAGAGAAAAATAAATTTATTATTGTGAGTCTTGAGGGAAGGGTTTCATGCTCAAGATAATTCATTTTTATAGGACAAAGCACTCATTGATTGCTTCTAGGTTTGTTATAAAATCATTGAGTCATTGTCATGTATGAATGACCCTTTTGGGCATGTTACGTATAGTAAAGAAATTATTCAAGTCAAATTAGAGTCAAAGCACCCTCCAAGACCAAGTCAATCATGCAAGCGTCAAGTCAGCCTAAGGGCATGTCAAGTCAGCCTAATGGGAGGCTCAACGAAGCCTATATATAGGGCACTCGGCCTCATTTGGAGAACACACTCACACTCACACAAGTTTGATCATAAAGAAGAAAAGAAGTGCGAAGAAGAGGAGGTCGAAGGAAGAAGAAGAATTCGAAGTTTTGGGATTTGTTTTGGGCTACTTCGCTCCACACGTGCGAAGGAATTAGGGCTCGTATTGTTGTTGTAAAGCCGAGGTGCAGAAGTGAAGTTAGGTCACCAAAGAGAATTGTTCTAAAAGCCGAGTTCTCTAAGAGAAAGAATCTACCTAAAGAGAGAAGCGAAGTTGCAATCGAAGTTGCAGTAAAAGTTGCAATCGAAGTTGTAGTTTTTGGGCAAGTCGAAGTTGCAGTTTTTGGGCAAGTCAAAGTTGTAGTTTATGGGCAAGGTGCAGTTGCAAGATAGGTCGAAGTTGCTGGAAAGAGGAGCTACTCAAAGAATTCGCATTGACTTGGTCTTGGAAGGGTTCTTGGTCAAGGGTCTAGGTCTTGGAATTCGTCAATTAAAGATTCTATAAGAAGAAGAATTCGTTGGGTTTTCCTCTCAAGCTTGGAGAGGTTTTGGCCCTGGCTAGTTGCCTACATCTTGTGTCCTTTGTCTCATTGTTCTTTATGGTTTGGTAGTTGTTTGATGAAGAAAGAACACATAATAATAATCAAGTACAAGAAGAACCTAATTAAGAATAATAAAAAGTCCTCACAAGCAGTTATCATTATAAGAGAAATCGTCTAATATCTTTGCCCTATATTTCTCAACACACTCAATGTTGAAAAATGTAACTAGGTTTGGTCTTCATAATTGTATTTGAGTCACAATGAAATGTACTTATGAAAAAGAATTTTACTATTATTATTATGACTTTTTAAAGCATGGGTTTCATGCTTAGGTCATCATGTTTTAAGTTGATGTCCCCATTGAGGACTTATAGGATTTATACTGAATCATTGTACATTTAATAAGACCCTTCCTGGGCTTTTGAATCATGTAAAAAAAAAAATTTTGAGTCAAAAATGAATTTTGTCACCTCCACACCAGGTCGGCCCTTACCAGTTCAAGTCAGCCTACAAGAAGGGAATTCGAACTCCAGAAAAGGGTAGATATATAAGAGAAGCTCGATTCATTTGACAGACTATCACTCACACATGTTCGATCTCCAAGAACAAGCTGTGAAAAAGTGTGAAGTTGTAGAAGAAGACAAGGAATTGCAGGATCGAAGGTTTGTGGGTCATCTCTCTCTCACACACGTGGAATTTTCTAGGCTAGTGCAACTAGATCGAAGTACTGCATCAAGGCTGAAATTTTGTTGTTGCTTCTAAGTTGAAGTGTTGCTTCAAGGTCGAAGTGTTGCTTCTAGGTCGAAGTGCTTCAAAGTCGAAGTGTTGCTTCTAGATTGAAGTGTTGCATCAAAGTCGAAGTTATTGGGTTGAAGTTGTTGCATCAAGACCGAAGTTGCTAGGTCGAATTTTTTGTTGCATTGAAGTGTTGTTGTTGCTACTACTATTCTAGATCAAAGATAGTGTTGAAAGGTTGTCATTTGCAGAAGAAGGAAAGGGTTGGCCTGGTGATTGGAGGAAGTTTGTGTCTAGGTCAAGAAGTCTTGGATTGTCTCGTGAAACTATTGAAAGAAGAGTTGTTGACAGGGTTTTCCCCTAGAGTGGGGTTTTGCCCTGGTTGTCCACCTACATCTGGTGTCCCTAATCTTTATATGGTTTTGATAATTGCTTGATGAAGAAAGAACACATAATAATAATCAAGTACAAGAAGAACCTAATTAAGAATAATAAAAAATCCTCACAAGCAATTATCATTATGAGAGAAATCATCAATATCTCTGCCCTAGATTTCTCAACACACACAATGTTGAAGAATGTAAATAGGTTCGGTATTCATAATTGTATTTGTGTCACAATGAAATGTACCTATGAAAATGAATTTTATTATTATTATTATTATTATGACTTATTCAAGAATGGGTTTCATGCTTGGGTCCTCATGTTTTGTGTCAAAGTCCCCATTGAGGACTTCTAGGATTTATACTAAGTCATTAGAGTCATTGTACATTTAATAAGACCCTTCTTGGGCTTTTGAATCATGTAAAAAGAATTATTTTTGAGTCAAAAATGAATTTTGTCACCTCCACACCAGGTCGGCCCTTACCAGTTCAAGTCAGCCTACAAGAAGGGAATTCGAACTCCAGAAAAGGGTATATATAAGAGAAATTCAATTCATTTGAGAGACTATCACTCACACAAGTTCGATCTCCAAGAAGAAGCAGTGAAAAAGTGCAAAGTTGCAGAAGAAGACAAGGAATTGCAGGATCGAAGGTTTTTGGGTCATCTCTCTCTCACACGTGTGGAATTTTCTGGGCTACTACAACTAGATCGAAGTACTACATCAAGGCCGAAACTTTGTTGTTGCTTCTAAGTCGAAGTGTTGCTTCAAGGTCGAAGTGTTGCTTCTAGGTCGATGTGCTTCAAAGTCTAAGTGTTGCTTCTAAGTCGAAGTGTTGTATCAAAATCGAAGTTACTAGGTTGAAGTTGTTGTATCAAGATCGAGGTTGCTAGGTCGAAATTTTTGTTGCATCGAAGTGTTGGTGCTGTTGTTGTTATTCTAGGTTGAAGATTGTGCTGGAAGGTTGTCATTTGCAAAAGAAGGAAAGGGATGACCTGGTGATTGGAGGAAGTTTGTGTCTAGGTCAAGAAGTCTTGGATTATCTCGTGAAACTATTGAAGGAAGAGTTGTTGACTGGGTTTTCCCCTAGAGTGGGGTTTTGCCCTAGTTGTCTGCCTACATCTGGTGTCCCTAATCTTTATATGGTTTTGATAATTGCTTGATGAACTAAAGAAGAACACAAAAGATAATAAGCAAATAAGAATTACACAAGTAATTATCAAGTATAAGAAAATCTTTCTGCCTTTTTGATTTTCTAACATGGTTTCAAAGGTAAGGTGAAGAAGGAAAAAACGCAGTTTGAGGATCTACTGAAAGGAGTCTAAGACACCTCAAAAAGTTGAGCAAGGGATCATATAAGGAGATCTTATAAGGAAAGAAGCTTACTACCTTCAAGGACAATATCTAACACAATAAAGAGAGAGAACAAATTAGAAGGAGCGTCAATTTACAGGTCATGGAAGAAAAGAATTAATCTCATTTTTGAAAAGAACAAAGTCCTGGATTTGGTCAAAGAAAAAGTGAAGAAACCTACCGAAGGATCTAGTATGCAAATAAAGTGAAGTCTAGAGAATCGGAAATACTGGCTATGACACTAATGGTAGAAGGTATAAAGGACAATTTTGTCCATACATTTCCAACATAGACTCTGCCCAAGAAATGTATGAAGCCTTATCAAAATTGTTCACTATCAAGAACATTAGTCAAGTAGCAAGTCTTATGAATGAACTAGGGACCACAAAAATGACAAAAGATGACATTGTAGCTTCCTTCTTTGTAAGGATAGATAGAATTCGAGATGACCTTCAAGCCATAGATGAGATTGCACTGGAAAAAGAGATAGTGATTATTGCATTATTGGGATTGCCACCTACTTGGAGTGTTTTTGCTTCAAGAATCAACAGCTGGAAAGAAACTCCTTCATTTAAAGAATTATGGAATGCCTCCAACCAAGAAGAGATGAGAATCTCATTAATAACCAACAATGAAGAAGAGAGAGTTTCAAATGCCTAGTCCACTCATCACAAGAAAGGAAACTTCAAGAAGTCAAAAGGACCAAGAAGGAAGGTAGACATGTCCAAAATAAAATGCTACCAATGTCATAAAATGGGTCACTATAAAAGTGATTGTCCTAACAATCCGAAGAATAAGAAAAGGAACAGGGACCAAGCTAATGTTGTTGAAGAAGGATCTCCAAAGAAGAATAAAGCCGAAGAATCAGATATAAGGGACTTACACTACTAAGTCCTTTGCTCTAAGCTTTAGTTGTTTCATTTTTTATTTCTAGTATTTGTAGGTTTAACATATTTTGGAAAAACATTTTTGAATTGTTTTTATAAGGTTATAGGTATCCCTCGAGTTTGGAGGGAGCCCTCACCAACTTCCAAAGATAAGTATCTTACTCCTTGTATTACCTTTTCATTTTTGGTTTCCCTTACTTATCTAAGTTTGTTTGTATTAAATACTAATCACATTTCTATTCATATTTTCCTTGTTTAGGAAAGGCTTGTTGAATACTCAAGGATTATGGAAGAAGGCCTCACAAGACAAAGCATTGGAATTACAAGGTTTGTTAAGAAACAAAAGGTATGCCTTAGACTATAATTTTTTCTCTCTTCATGATAAAGGTATATTCATTCTTGATAAACTATTCTACATTACTAACATTATTGTGTCTAGCTCTCTTGAATCATAAAGATTCTTGATTGGGTGATTCATCATTAGATAAATCTACCCTTCTCATATCTTTGATTATTCTTGTGGAACCCTAAAAAGGTTCTTTATAAAACCCTAACTTAAGGGTATGTCGATGATAATGTGTGAAACCCTAGCCTACTTAGGGTTATTGATGAAGTCTAAAGAAAATGTTTGATGCTTTGATGATGTCATGTTTGGGGTTTTGGTATGGTTATGAAAACCCTAACTTGTTAGGGTTGAATGGTGATGTCTAAAATCCCAAACCTTTGAAGTATTGATAAATTAGGGTTTGTTGTTGAAACCCTAGATCTTTAAGGTTTGGCAGGGCTTATGAGCAAGACCCCTATTTTAGATAGTGTCCTAGGAATGAAACCTTAGGTGTATGTTTGTCCATCTAATCAAATATCTTAAATATCTGAATGTGTTTGTGTCAATGGGTTTGACTAACATATGTCGTTATGATATTCTTGTGCATGATGATGGAATCCTAGGTATATGTGTTAACCTATTTTTTTATGGTCATAAGTCCTAGGGTTTGAAACTAAGCCCTAGTCGAAGTTTGATACTCTAAGATAATAGTGTTTGTGAATTCTAGGGTTTTGTAACTAAACCTTAGTAGAAGTTCAATTCTCTAATATATGATGAAAGTGTGATAATCAAAGATTGTTGAAAGATTGTTGAAATCTGAAATTGAGCTGTGATTGGTTTTGATTGTTGAAGCTTAATGGCTCATGTATGAAATCTAGGATCTTGCACTAAATCCTAGTAGAAATCTAACATATGAATTCAGAAAGTTGTTAGATGCATTATTGAATTATACTTGTTTGAATTGTTTCTAGGGTTTGTTATATGTTATAAAAGAATTTTTCATATCATTGAAAGAGATATTGCGGCCCTAGATATAATGAGATTGATATCTTGTCTAAGCTACTGATGTGATTTAGGGTTTGTAACAAAACCAGGCAAGAAGTTGAAGTATGTGTCTCTTGTTGATTATGAACCTAACTAAGGTTAGGTATCTAGTGTCTAAAGTCTAATGCTTCCATTATTATATGATTATGATATGGTTAACTTCATGCTTCTATGGATTTGGTTGTACTTGCTATCTAAGTTGTGCAGGTACATAATCTTCAAGATAATGAAGATGTTTGTAAGTAAAGTTGATAAGCATGACGAAGAAAGTTATATGAATGATGATGGTCATGATGACTTTGATAAGAAGGATGGAAGCCATGAAAGATTCTTTGATGTTATAGACAAAAGTTGATCTCCCTAAGTTAAGAGGGAGCCTAGATAGAAGAAATCTTCCCAAGTTGAGAGGGAGGGCATATTATGGTCATACCTTGAAAGAAGAAATTGGAGGTACCGCTAAAAGAAGGAAATAAGGATCTGGTTGTAGAATATGTTGTTGCATGTGAAGTAGGAGAGGAAGTTGTATGGTTGAGGAATCTTCTAGATTCATTTGAATGTCCTATTGTGATAAGATGAGAAGTAACATCAAGTTATCTAAAAGACCTCGGAAGTTTGTGCTTACTTATGTATATTTGAAAGTTTTCTACTGAATGGGGCTGTGTTTCTATAGGTAAATCTCTCGGAGGTTTGATAGCATGTTTTACATTCTTGTTGTTATTGATTAGTTTGAAATAGATTAGTAATTGATCTGTTTGATCGGGGAGGATTTGCTACCGATTGGTATAATCGGGACTATTGAGGCTTTGTGTGTGATACACACTGCTTTGGAGGACATCTATGTGTTGATGTTTAGATCTCGAAGTAGGGAGGGTGGCGTTGGTCATAGTGCTCTGGCCTTGGATATGCACCAGGGTCCCTAGGTTGATGTTTAGCAAATAAGCCTAATGGTACTTAGAGAGGTTGAAAGCTTTAGTCCATCTTAGTCCCACCCAGATAGATTACCCTGGTTAGGAATCTACTATGTGGCACCGTAAGTGCCTAAACTGTTGGACGACCTTGGATAGTTTGCCCTGGTCAGGAATCTAGTCCATGGCATTGCGGTGCCTATACTCTTCATAACCCATATGTTTTGAGATCTTCCTTGTACTTGTTATTATGAATACCTCCCTAGTTAAGAGGGAGTGTTGAAGAATGTAACTAGGTTCTGTCTTACTAATTGTATTTGAGTCACAATGAAATGTACTTGTGAAAAAGAATTTTATTATTATTATTATGACTTATTAAAGCATGGGTTTCATGATTGGGTCATCATGTTTTAAGTCAAAGTCCCCATTGAGGACTTCTAGGATTTACACTGAGTTGTCAGAGACACTGTACATTTAATAAGACTCTTCTTGGGATTTTGAATCATGTAAAAAGAATTATTTTTGAGTCAAAAATGAATTTTGTCACCTCCACACTAGGTCGGCCCTTACCAGTTCAATTCGGCCTACAAGAAGGGAATTCGAACTCTAGAAAAGGGTATATATATTATATATAAGAACAATTCGATTCATTTGAGAGACTATCACTCACACAAGTTCGATCTCCAAGAAGAAGCAGTGAAAAAGTGCGAAGTTGCAAACGAAGACAAGGAATTGCAGGATTGAAGTTTTTTGGGTCATCTTTCTCTCACATGTATGGAATTTTTTGGGCTACTGCAACTAGATAGAAGTATTGCATCAAGGCCGAAATTTTGTTGTTGCTTCTCAGTTGAAGTGTTGCTTCTAGGTCTAAGTGCTTCAAAGTCGAAACGCTGCATCAAAGTCGAAGTTACTGGGTTGAAGATGTTGCATCAAGATCGAAGTTGCTAGGTCGAAATTTCTGCTGCATCGAAGTGCTGCTGCTGCTATTCTAGGTCGAAGATAGTGTTGGAAGGTTGTCAATCGCAGAAGAAAGAAAGCGCTAACCTGGTGATTGGAGGAGGTCTGTGTCTTGGTCAAGAAGTCTTCGATTGTCTCGTGAAACTATTGAAGAAAGAGTTGTTGACTAGGTTTTCCCCTAGACTGGGGTTTTGCCCTAGCTGTCCGCCTACATCTGGTCTCCCTAATCTTTATATGGTTTTGATAATTGCTTGATGAACTAAAGAAGAACACAAAAGATAATAAGCAAATAAGAATTCCACAAGTAATTATCAAGTATAAGAAAATCTTTCTGCCTTTCTGATTTTCTAACAAAACAGCTGGAAAATAAATCAATGGAAGCAAAATAAATTTTCATGTACACAAACATATTTTTACTACCCTTCAAATCAGCTTTTCATTAAAAATTATTCCAAACTTAGAAGGGCTTCCCACACTAGGAAAGCTCACCCACTGGAAGAAAAACAAACACAGATTGTATCTGCTGCTGCTGGGCCAATCTGCTGGACTGATCCACTGCCTGCTAAGGCCAATCTCCCACCTGCCACTGATCTTCTGCCTGCTGCATTGTTTTTCTCTCCCGCCTTGGCTTGCACACTTAGAAAACCTCACTGTATCTCTTGTGCAACTAAATAATTGTGTCCCTTTTCCTTCTATCTTGCTCTGCCTTTATAATTTTTGAGTCGATGACCAAGTCTCCACAACCCAAATTTCTCATTTAGATCAACGGTTGAGATTAAATCCCAATCTCACTAGAGCTCAATGGTGGAGATTTATCTAAATCACTAGTGTAATTATATTACACTTCACTGGAATTTCATTACTTAAAATTAAAAGGCTCTTCTATTTAATAAAGTGAATTACAAAATACTAGGACTCAAATGACTTCCTGCACATTTGACACAGAACCTGTTCAAAAGTTCCTGTCCAAGCTACAAACATCAACATTGACCCCAAGGGCAGGTCATTTAATCTGGTTGGGTTGGCTTTCTGCAACCTCTGATGCATGTCATCCTTGCCACTCTCTTTGCCATTTAAAATGGCGGGAAAACCAAATGCAAAAATTGTTTACACGCAAATTGAGCAAGGCCAGCATTTGGAGAAATGAGATTTTTGCATTTTCTGTTGTTTTCCATACATATTAGTGGGAAGAGGAAACTAGATGCAACTGGAGAAGATAATATGGGCAAAGAAAAATAACAGTCATGCCAAGGAGTTGAAAGTGGCTCTAATACCACTTGAAACAGAACTAATAGGTTGTTACATATGGCATTCTTCCTACAATCATGGTTATTTAACCCAACTTACCTATGTTTAAGATACATTCATCTGTATTTATTTATAATATCAATATCCATTAGGAACGAACATACTTTCTATTTTGTCTAAAATGTGCACGATGCTCAATGTTGTCTTATATTGATATTTTCTATATCAATCGATACTAGATTAAGATTTCATTGGAGACAATGGATAAAACATTAATATTCTGAACTTGTCCTTATATTTACTTGTGTTCTTCTTTTAAGTCTATAATAAGTTACATCCTATACATATAAAATCTTCATATCTTGGTAGGAAAGTGGCTATCCCTATTAGAATTTAATAGTTAATTGTATCCAAAACAGAAAATCTGATCTCATATTATCTAATTGCTTTCAGCAAATCATATAGAAACATCTAGCATTATCACAGTATCTAATAACACCTCTCATTTTGGAATCTACCCTGTGACAAGTGATGCAAATGAAACAGAAAACACTTACCACCAACTCATGGTAAGCAGCATAGTATTGAGGATATCTTCCACCTGACCTACCAAAAGCTTCTTGCCATGTATCTATTAGGACCAATATTTTTTCCTTGACATGCAAATCTGCCTGTAAACAAAATAATCCAAACCATGGAAATTATTTCAAATGGGAACATGAAAGGAAAAAGGAGAGACAAAAGATTCATTTTAATGAATACTATTGTAATTGAATTAGCCTACAAATATAATATATTCCAGCTAAGATAGCTAATAACCTTTTTCTTTACTAGCTTCACCATCTCATGCAACACATCCCGCTCAGCCACTTGCAGATGAACAGGGTCACCACAGTTCTTTATCAAAGTCTCCAACAACTGAAAATACAAAATATGCACAAAGTCAAGATGCCAAATAACAAAATTTAAGAGGCAAAGCACATTTATTAAAAAATATCAAAATAACAACAGAGAAAAGTTGTTAATAGAAAGGAGTGTTTGATCCAGATATAATACATTCTTCTTGGGGTAACAATCTTCCACTTATCACAATGCAGCTAACACACCCTACCCCAACTGAGAGAGAATGCAACCAACAACATTCAAATTGCATTCACTTGGATGGAAACGAAGTTAAGGTGTACTATGTTGAAATATGTAACTAGGTTTGGTCTTCATGATGACATATGTAATCATGATTTAATAAGAAAAATCAATTTATTATTGTTGATCTTGAGGCATGGGTTTCATGCTCAAGAAAATGTATTTTTAGGTCTAGCTCCCATTGTGAGCTCCTAGGGCTTGTTATTGAGTCTACAAGTCAAGAAAGTCATTGTCATGAATGCATGACCCATTTGGGCATGTTACATATTGTAAGAAAAATTATTTGAGTCAAAGAAAATGTTAAATAACCCTCCTAGACCTTGTCAAGTGTTAATGATCAAAGTCGGCCTACATACGAGCATGTCAGTCTAGAAATGAAGAAAAGTCAGCGTCAAAGCATATATAGGAGGACTTGGCCTCACTCAAGGATTCAATCATCAAGCTTATAAGTCAAAGAAAGAAGTATGGATAAGAAGGAAGAAGAAGCCTCCTAGATAGCGAAGAAAAGGAAGAAAGAAAACCGAGAAGTTTGGATCTGTTTTGGGCTAGAATATCTCACACATGCAAGAAGAGTTAGGGCTCTCATTGTTGCACGAAGACCGAATATTACAGTCACCATAGAAGTCCATACTTGGGTGAAAAGGGGATCATTTTGAAGGCCAAGGTGTTGAGGAAAAAGTATCTCACCAAGTGAAGAAGAAAAGAGGACAATTTCTCCATGATCTTGCTCACACGTGTGGCCTAGGGTTACTGCAGTTAGGCCGAATTGCAGTCAAGGAGTTCCAGGTCTGAAAAAAGGAGGTCGAAGGAGAGGATGCTGCCACTGGAAGGCTAGTTTGGCTGAGGTTGACTTTGTAGAAGAAAAATTCATGAAAGTGTTAAAAATCAGAAAGGCAAAAAGATTTTCTTTATATAGATAATTACTTGTGACTTCCTTATTTTTATGTTCTTCTCTTATCTTTTAGTTCATCAAGAAATTATCAAAACAATAGCACAAAGATCACAGACACTAGATATAGGCGGGCAACCAGGGCAAAATCCCTATCTAGGGGAAAACCCAGTCAACAACTCTTCCTTAATAACTTCTTGAGATAATCTAAGACTCTTGACGTAGACACAAACTTCCTCCACACCAAGTCAGCCCTTTCTTCCTTCTTTCAGATGATAACCCTTCAGCAGCAACTTTGATCTTGCAGCAACAACTTCGACCCAGTAACTGGCAGTAGCAACAACAACAACAACTTCGACCCAGCAACTGGCAGTGGCAGCAGCAGCAACAACTTCGACTTGACAAGAGAGACTTCGATCTCCTAGAGAAATCCACACGAGAGAGAGATAGATAGCCCAAAATTTTGATCTTGACCTTTTCTTCCTTCTTCTCCAACTACGCACTACTTTTAGCCTATTTTCCTACTTCACACTTTTCCATCTCTTTTTTCTAGATATCAAACTTGTCTGTGAGAGAGTGAGTGCTCCAAATGAATTTGAACTGCTTGTATATATAAGCTTCTGGTGAGGTCGAATTACCCAGATTGAGGTTGACTTGATCTCCTTGAGGTCAACTTGGTGTGGAGGTGACAAAAACGTTATTTGACTCAATAATAAACATTTTTACATGATTTAAAAGCCCAAGAAGGGTCTCTTTAAATGGACAATGACTTTATGACTTAGAAATTTAGAATGAATCCTAGAAGTCCTCAATGGGGAATTTCACCTAAAACATGATGACCCAAGCATGAAACCCATGCTTTAATAAGTCATAATAATAATATATTTTTCATTCTTTTGATAAATACATTTCATTGTGACTTAAATACATTTTATGAAGACCGAACCTAGTTACATTCTTCAACAAAAGGAAAGGCATTAACTTGGTTTTGGAGGGGTTTTGGTCAAGGGTCGAGGTCATGGAATTCGTCAATTGAAGATTCTTTAAGAAGAAGAATTTTTGTGGGTTTTCATCTTAGAGTTGGAGAGGTTTTGGCCATGGTTGATCACCTATATCTTGTGTCCTTTGTCTCATTGTTCTTTATGATTTGGTAGTTGTTTGATGAAGAAAACACTAATAATAATCAAGTGAAAAGAATAAGCTAATCTAAAGTAAAAATCACATCACAAACAGTTATCAAGCAAGAGAATGTTGGAAAATGTAACTATGTTCGGTTTTCATTAATGTACTTGAGTCATCATGTAATGTACTTGTCAAAAAAATAAAGAAAATAATTTTTATTATTATTATTGTGACTTATTAAAGCATGGGTTTCAAGCTTGGGTCACCATGTTTTAGGTCAAAGTTCCCATTGAGGACTTCTAGGATTTATTCTTTGTCAATAGAGTCATTGTACTTTTAAAGAAACCCTTCTTGGGCTTTTGAATCATGCAAAAAGGTTAAGTATTGAGTCAAATATGATTTATGTATCCTCCACACCATGTCGACCTAGAAGACGATCACGTCGGCTTATGGAGTTTGAATGTGTTTTAATACATAGGTTTAGGATTAGGACTTGGATTTGTAAATGTAATTTAATACATGGGTAGGACATTGAGCAGTAGGTTTATGATCATAGGTTTAGAGCTTTTAGGATTGCAAATGGATTTTGAATGTAGATTAATACATAAGCTAATGTATTAGGGTTTTTGAATGGTTTAGCATAGGAATAGCTTAGGGTTTTAAGCATATGCTAGGAAATGGATTTTGATGGTTTAGATGTGTAGAATAGGATTCTTAGGGTAACAAAGAATAATATGATACCTTAGGAGCTAGGGTTTAGGTCTCGGCATAGGTAAACAATTTCTTTTAACTATTCAAAGACCCATGTCGGCTCTGCACAGCGACATCGGCAAAACTGAAGCCTTTTCCAGACGATCGACCCTGATACATCCTTATGGTCTCCGTGCGACATTCGTCAACATTGCACGACGAAGACCATCACATCTTTGAAACTGACACTGGTGACGACGACAAGACTATGTCGTCGACCAGGTACTTTAACTCGAACCCTTTTAGACAATCAACTATATCAACCTTAAATCCTGAAAAGTCGAACGACAAAACACATGTCATCGACCAAACTCTGGCGAAACTGTTGATGACATAAGTCGATAGCCAGGTACAACATCATATCAACTGAATGCCATGAAACCATAACATTACCGAAACACTGATCATTACCAACATTGTCGATCTATCGACACTGAATTGAAGCGACGACGACACTGAAAGACACTGAACAACACCCATGAACAATGATGACGACACTTCAAACACTTGTGCATTTGGATCAATGGATCCTCCTGGATCATTTCCTCTCCACTTGAAAGCTTTTGGACCACCAAAGTTTGACTAAGAAATAGTCGATGAGGGTAGAATTCCCTCTCTTTCCACATTGAACTGGTGATGTACCAATACATTCGATCAATCATCTGCATGCTATGATGACCTTAATGATGCTGACCTTAATACCTTTCAATTCGGTGACATGTTTCTTCCATCCACAGTATGGCCAACTTGCGACGATGGGTAAACAACCTGTTATCAACATGTCAATTGAATTCTTTCCATGAAGAATCATTAGTTAATGATTCAGAAACATCTTTGAAAATAGTATTCATAAAACTTTGTTCAATACATTTGATGGGTATTAACAATCTGCTTTCCAGAATAACTGAAATATTCAAAGACTCCTTTGATTTTGATTTTGTAGAAATTACTTGACTTGATTTACTTTCCTGTTGACTGACTACTAAGTGAATTTGCTGCCCATAACTCATCCAGCTGCGATGAAAACACTGTTGCAACTTAGTTTGATTCTGAAAGTATCTAAGTAATTGTTGATTTACTTGAATCACTATGTCTATTAACTGATTTTTCCATTGACTTACACTTCCAATTAATGCATTAGTTTTCAAACCATGGTAAGGAATCTTTAGATCTGCTTTCGAAAATGCTTTGTCATGAAAACTTATAGACTTCCTCTCCACTTGAAGAGAGGCTTCATTACTTTTAAAAGCATGAAATGATGATGCAATACTAAAGAAATGCGACAATGACTTTCCCCAATACTGACCTGCACCCCTGAAACTGAAAATAAACATACCATCTGAAACAAGTCTCTGATTAGACTCACATGTACCATTCCCTACAATACACTGCTGATGATGATAGCTTCTATAATTCAGTTGAATGAATGAATTGAGATTCATTCTGTCTTTAAGAAGATGTTCGTAGGACATTAAATGTATCTCATGTTGCTTATCTTGTTCATGAATAAGACTTCTTGGAAAAGAATTAACCACCTTAACCAATTGATCTATAAACTGAATCTCGCATCTCGAACAATCAACCTGATGTTGTTCCTTAATAACCATGAGTACATATTTACTTGAACTTATAAACTGCTTAACTTGATTTGAAACAGTTAAATCCAAGTTTGATTTGACTTTATGTGCCCTAACAATAAATTCAACCCCTTCTTTCTTTAGGTGATATTTATGTTCTCTTCTGTAAAAGACTGCATCTTTATCATAAAGATAAGGACTCCCTAAGACAACTCCACAAATGTCTATCGGGACCACATCTACTTCCACTTCATCGATGTACTTAGATGTAATTGCAAATTTTAACCGGCACTGCTTTGTGACATGTATCTGAGTTGATTTATTAATCCAGCCTAATGGGTACGCCTACGATCTTGGATGATTATGTGTTTCCAATCCCAATTGATTAACTATTTGCTCAGAGATTAAATTTGCTTGCAATCCACTGTCAAACATTGTGTCAATCTTTGTATGCTTAGAAGTTATCCTTATGTGGAAAAGTTCAACTCGTTTATCCTCATGTGGAGGATTTATGTTTGAAGAAGATACATTAGATTTCGAACTTGAACCAATATCAAAAGTTTTACCTGTCGTAACCATGGCGGTTAACTTATGTTCATCACCTGAATCTGAACCGAGGTCTTGCTGGAGTGTTGCAATGGCCTTCTTTTCATCCCTCCCCTTAAGGAACTTTTTGGACTTAAGTTATGGATGAAGTTTCCAGCACTTCAATTCATCATGACCAATTCTCTGGCAATGAGAACAGGTAGGTCTTTCCTTCTGAACGACTATTGATTTCTTTCTCTTCGAAATGTTCCCCTTACTGTCTTTGGATTCTCTATTTTCCATCTCTTTAGATGACTAAGATGACAACTTGAATGGTCTGCCACCTGATTCAATATGTATGCCCTGAACACACACCTCGTCAAAATCATCAGGCTTAAACATTAATAAAGTATGCTACAAATATGAATGTAAATTGTCGATGTATTTTAACAAAGTTTCACGTGTATCCAATGAAATACCAAGCGCCAATGCTTTCTTCCTGAATTCCTAAGTAAACTCCTGAACACTCTGCCCTTTACCTTGCCTCAGATGTTGCTAATCAATAACAACTTGCTGCATGTATCCTAAAGGATAGAACTGTTTCCTAAGAGCTTTCAAAAACTTAGACCATGAAGAGATAACTTTTCTTGTTTGCTTTACATCTAACTGTGTTTTGCTTTCCCACCAAATTAAAGATGTTCCCTTCATTCTAAGTGTAGCTAACTGAATTTTAGTTTTATCTTTAGAAATGTTTTGAATGCGACAATACACTTCTAACTGCTTTATCCAGTTATCTAACTTTTCAGGATTCATTTCACCATCATAAACAGGTAACTCAAATTTAACATCAAGTTTCAAAAGAGATGATTTCTTAGGTTTCTTATCCATTTCAGATGCTGCACTAGAAGAAGAAGAAGAGGATGATGGAGATGATGGAGGTGAAGGAGGTTTATCATTCTTCCCTTTACCTTTGTCCTTCTTCGATGCCTTCGAAGAAGAAGCTGCATCTCTCGCCTTCTTGTCTTCGTACAATTCTCCCAACATCTGCTGCATATTTAAGAACACCTGCTGAAATTGTTCCTCACTCATCTTAGTCTCAGTGTTTCCACCTGCATCAGGTCCTGACATGGTCGATTTTCAAACGACTCGTCGCTTTCCAATCTCTGGATCGATCTGCTCAAGGATTCCTTCTCCTCGTTGTGACTTAGACCTGGTTAACATTCAATGGCAACTCTACAAATGAAAACCTGCTCTAATACCAAATTATATGATCTGATATGATCATAATGTTAAATATTGATGTAGAGTTGATTAGCTATTAGTGAATTGAATGATAACTAAAAACACGGAAAACGAGAAAGACTGCTGGAGCAGAACACTTTACGACAGTTGATAAACCATGAGAAAGATGCAAAACTGAATTAAAAACAGAAAAAACACAGTTATACCAGACAGCAATATTGATTACGGAGTTTGTCCCTGATGGACTACGTCTCCGGGTCCGCTTTCAAGATGGGCGACCGTTTTATTAGGAAAGAGAAAGAAGAAGTGGATTACACAGTGAAAAGACCAGACTGAATGTGAACACATGCACTTCTAGTCACCGTCATCAAATAGCTCTCTAAACCAGCTTTCCAACATCTCTTACGATTTCCAAATCCGACTCCCGATGCTCCCGAAACCCTGAAAACAAAACAGCCTACATCCCTCGAGAACCTGCACATGAAAACTGTAAACTCTCCTCTCGTCTTCAATGAACAAATCTGTCTTTATAGGCCTGTAAATACACCATAACATCCTCTGACTGGTTTTGGGGTGAACAAGCTAACTTCTGGGGTCAAATAGGTTGAGTTTTCCACCTCAAGTGACACCTTAGGGTTATAGTTATGGTCATCTAATTAATTTCATGCCAAAAATACATTACAAAACCCAAATTTCCATAGTATATGAACTGAAACCGTTAACTGTTTCTTAACCGGGCGGAGGCGCTTGCCAGTGCATGTGAACACCTACTAATCCCGCTGTTAATTCGCCAACGGTTCTGGTTGGCGGTGGCGGTGACTGTCGCATGTGACCGTTGCTCCACGGTTCCCGCCGCAGTTTAGGTTGGCGATTATCTCCGCACAGTTTCCAAGCCCAACTGTTATCCCATAGCGTTCACATGTCGGTGATTATGGTTTCCGTTAGCTGTTAGAGTTGACGGTGGCGGTGGCAATCAGCACTGCATTCACATGGATACGGTTCCGAAACTCGACGGTTACTGCTAACTGTTGCGGTCACCTCTAACCTCGGTGGCTTTTCAAACGCTAATCACATACCCTTACAGTCCTAATGCAGTCTACAACCCGCGCGGTTTAGGACTGTTATATGTATTAACATTTGTTTTATAATGTTTTTTCATTGTATTAAACATACAATAGGTTGAGAGTTAGGTTATGGAGTTTGAATGTGTTTTAATACATAGGTTTAGGATTAGGATTTGGATTTGTAAATGTAATTTAATACATGGGTAGGACATTGAGCATTAGGTTTAGGATCATAAGTTTAGAGCTTTTAGGATTGCAAATGGATTTTGAATGTAGATTAATACATGAGCTAATGTATTAGGGTTTTTGAATGGTTTAGCATAGGAATAGCTTAGGGTTTTAAGCATATGCTAGGAAATGGATTTTGATAGTTTAGATGTGTAGAATAGGATTCTTAGGGTAACAAAGAATAATAGGATAGCTTAGGAGTTAGGGTTTAGGTCCAGGCATAGGTAAACAATTTCTTTAACTGTTCAAAGACCCATGTCGGCTTTGCACAACGACATTGGCGAAACTAAAGCCTTTTACGGACGATCGACCCTGATACATCCTTATGGTCTCCGTGCGACATTCGTCAACATTGCATGACGACGACCATCACATCTTTGAAACTAACACTGGTGACGACGACAAGACTATGTCGTCGACCAAGTACTTTAACTCGAACCCTTTTACACAATCAACTATATCAACCTTAAATCCTGCAAAGTCGGACGACAAAACACATGTCGTCGACCAAACTCTGGCGGCACTGTCGATGACATAAGTCGATAGCCAAGTACAACATCATATCAACTGAACGCCATGAAACCATAACATTACCTGAACACTGATCATTACCAACATTGTCGATCTGTCGACACTGAATTAAAGCGGCGACGACACTGAAAGACACCCATGAACATTGATGATGACACTTCGAACACTTGTGCATTTGGATCGATGGATCCTCCTGGATCACACATGGAGCCTATAAATACAAGCTCATTGAATTCATTTGGAGCATCATTCTCACACACAAGTTCGATTTCTATTGTAGCTGGGAAAAAGTGTGAAATTCTCTTGTAGCAGGAAAAAGTGCGAAGTTCTCTTGTCGCTGGGAAAAGGTACAAAGTCTATTGCCAGGACGCCGAAGTGAAAGTGAGTTTGGGGAAGTCTAAGGAGAAAGGAAAAATCGAAATTTTGGTGCCTCTCTCTCTCTATTTCGTGGTCTGGATTGGGAGATCGAAGTCTCCTAAGTTTCGTTTTTGCCGGAAGTTGTTGCCTAGTCGAAGTTGCTGGAAAGGGTCAAAGATCTAGAAGGTTGACTTGGTGTGGAGGGAAGGTTTGGTCTTGGTCTAGGGTGAAGAGTCTCAAAGAATACTATTGAAAGGAAGAATTACCTTCACTAGGTTTTCCCCTCAAGGGGGGTTTTTCCCTGGCATAGTGCCTACATCTATTATCTATTGTTTTATGTGTCGCTGCTTTGGTAATTGCTTGACGAACTAAAAGAAAGAAGATATAAAATATCGTAATAATAAGAAACATCACAAGTAATTATCAAGTATAAGAAAATCTTTCTACCTTTCTGATTTTCTAATATGGTATCAGATCTTTGGTGAAGATGGAAGTAAAAGGCAGTGTCAAGCACTCGACCAGGGATCCATGCAAAAGGACTATCTCAGGGAAGGAGTCTTCTATACTCAAGGAAAATGTCTAACACAATCAAGGGAGAGAACAAACTTGAAGGATCCTCTAACTACAAGTCCTGGAAGAAGAGGATTGACCTAAACCTTGAAAAGAACAGGGTACTGGAGTTGGTCAAAGGGAAAGTAAAGAAGCCTACAGAGGTTTCTAGTGATGCTGAGAAAGTGAAATACAATAAATTAGAATTGGTAGCCATGACTCTGATGGTAGAAGGAATAAAGGACAACCTTGTCCCATTCATATCTAACATCGATCATGCTCAAGAAATGTTTGAAGCCTTGCCAAAGTTATTTACTATTAAGAACATTGGTCAAGTAGCAAGTTTGAAGAATGAGCTAAGGACCACAAAGATGACTAAAGAAGACATTGTGGCAACCTTCTTTGTGAAGATAGCTAGAATCAGGGATGATCTCTTGGCCATTGATGAAATTTTTCCAGACAAAGAACTCGTGATCACTGCCCTATTAGGATTACCACCTACTTGGGGTGCATTTGCTACAGGTCTTAACAGTTGGAAGGAAGCTCCCACTTTTGAAGAACTATGGACTGCCTGCAGTCAGGAAGAATTAAGTATCTCATTAGTTGTCAATTCTGAAGGAGTTTCAAATGCCTACATTTCTCAACATAAAGGAAAGAGATCGAAGGGACCAAGGAAGAAAGTTGACATGTCCAAGATAGAATGCTATCAATGCCATAAGAAGGGTCACTACAAGAGTGATTGTCCCGACAATCCAAAGAATAAGAAGAGAGATAGAGATCATGCTAACTTTGCTAAGGAAGGAGACTCAAAGAAAGCCAAGCCCGAAGAATCTGACATTAGGGACTTGCACTACTAAGTCCTTTGCTTGTAGCTTTAGATATCTTGTTTTATATGTTTTAGAATTTATAGGTTTTTAACATATTTTGGAAAAGACATTTTTTTACAAGTTTGAAACTGCCTGGATGTTCTACATATTCCATTGTCATTAATGTTTTATTTTAAAGATCTTATATTAAAAAAAAACACAAAATAGAGTTTCCATATATATCTATATATCCATGACAAGAATTAGTGAAAACTAGTATAACAATGCGGTCAAATATTGTTTTTATACATGACAGTCCATATTCATAACAAATTATCCTCCCGCTATCTCCAAAGAAAAGAGACATGCATAGCTTAACATTTTACTTGTTCATTGTTTCTTCTTGTTGATACCTCTTCAAAAGGAATATCACAGACTATATTCTATTTCCCATTAAGACAAATACACAATTCGTTCCAGAATTTCAAAACTTTGGTGTGTTCAAACAAATCCATTGTCTGTAACAGATTACATACCGTCAGAGAAAGAAGCTGAACTTTAGAATTCTTATTCCCAAGACGCTTCTTGACTGCTTTGACTACATCCTTTGCTTGTCTGTTTTTTCAAATTCAAATTCAGCCCAATCAAATCATAAATAGATCTCACTACAACTTACAATAACTAAAATTAAAATCAAAAAATTTGTTTCATATTCAAAAACAAGATATAGAAAATTAAGTGCGTACACATTTAAGAATTTTTTTCTTGAATGTTCAATGAAGACCATTAAAAAAATTAGCCACAATATGGTACATTGCATATAGAGTGAAAAGGCATGCTAAAGCAAAGACAGGCCTAAACATTCAAGAAGTAAAATGCAAATGCAACAGTGATACGTGAGAAAATGTACCCACACCTCGGGTCCACATCCCAAACAGAAATACCATCATGGAAACAAGAGGTATAACCAGGTCATAACAAATTTGGTAGGGTACACGGGACGCAAGGGGTTACATCCCTATCCATTTTCTTCTATGGGACATGGAACTCCACACATCCCTAACATGGGGGTTCAGCAAATGCCCCAGTGTGTGTGTTGTGTATACTATATATAAAGAAAAAGCCCTAATCTCTCCCACCCTTTCTTCATTAGTTCACCTACCCTCTACCTTCTATTAAAAAACTAAAAATAATATATATATATATAAAGGAAAAACCCAAATTTCTTCCACCCTTTCTTCATTAGTTCTCCTGCCCTCTACCTTCTATTAAAAACCGTTCAAGCACCATTTGCTACTCATTTTTTGCTAGTGTTGGTTGTTCCTTGTAATGGATATAAATATATAAATGATCATCAAATAAATAATAGTAATAACTGAAGTGGTACATCATAACCTTTAACCTCGTGACCTGTCAATGTGTACATATACTGCCATGTAGGTCATTGTAAACCATATATGATATTACAGATTCAATACATTATTTTGATCTGTCTAGTTCTTTTATGTTATCCTATTAATTTTGGATATTCACTTTATGAACCAGGTTGCTCACTTCATATTCAGGAAATGAACTTTGTTCATTTCATTTGGTATCAGAGCTTATCTACAGTAACATGTGTACCTCATCTACATCCAAATCACAGGAGTTGATACTTTGACCAATCCATGTATCTCCGTTGCTTAGAACAAAGATAATATTCAAACTACATTTCAAAGAGTATTAATTCAGATTCAATTCAGTCTCAAAACAGAAATTGTTGCCACACAAATCCACAGAAAATCAAATTAGTGTGGTCAGATTTAACCATTCGACAATTCTGCTCAACTTTCAGAAGAGCACACCATCTCATGTCTTCAACCTCGAGAATCAAGAACTATGACAAGTATTGCATGACAAAGGAAAAAGAAGCCTTTTCCATAAAATACTTTGAGGACAAAACATCCTTGAAGGGATAGGCAATTTAATGGACACAAGTATATAAATAATAACAATAACAATAAATAAAGCAGTACATCCTTACTAAGGGGCATAACCCTTCATCATAACCTTTCACCTCCTGACCTGTCAATGTGTATACATCCCGTCACGTAGGTCATTGTAAGTAATCTCTTATATTATAATATTATATATTCAATAAATTATTTTAATATATATATAAAAAATCGTTATCTTATTTAATTTAGATAGTCACTATATGAACCAGGTTCATTTCATATTCAATGAATGAACTTTCTTTTCATTCCTTTGCCAAAGACTGGTCGTATCATTGTAATTTCATCTTGATTGGATTTATTCTACTATCATGCACTTATGGCTAGGATTCGTGAGTATGACATGAGACATTCAGAATTAGAAATACAATAACTCATACAAGCCCTCATTTGTAGGCACTCGTCATGGCTCTCCTAAACCACCTACACCCCTGCATCTTAGCTATGGCATCACCTGCACATGTGGCTTATCCACATGAAAACACCAAAATAAGCCCAACTCTTAGCCATGACAACCTAGCAAACAAACAATAATCAGTATGGCATTCATGTGAACCCATGACAATTGCAAACAATGGCAACACACATCAGCATATGATATTCACCACATCAGTACATGACATCGTCACATGTACACAGTTTGATAATTGTAACATACAACCAAAAAATATGCCATCTAGCAACATAGTCACAACTGTTGGCATTTTGGAACTGCACAATTCTTGGAAAATGAACAAGCAATTTTCTTGCAACTAAAATCAGTTTGTAACAAATGTTGGAGATCCACACAACTTTCTTCACAGCATACTCTAGGAATGGACTCATACACCAAGCCCTTGTGTAATGCGCAGGGGTAAAAGACAATCAATACGCTAAGAAACAAATCCATGTAACCCCTGCAATTCATTGCAGTGTACTCTGAAGTTTTTCCACCCCGTGAGGATTTTCTCTAGTGCAAAATCATGTTGTGTAATATATTTGTGTGTGCCAATTATTTGGGTTTACATTGCTTGCATGACACAGTTTGTGCCTTGTGTATAAACCTTTGTTAATATGGTTTTGAGAATATGCATAACATATTATATTTTATAGGAATGATAGTATTTAATCTTATGCCATCTCTCGAGTTATTGTCCCATACCTCCTTTGGGTGAGACAAATCAGCAAATCTCCTCCAATCTCGTAGCAAATGGGTAGTAGATAGTAAATGCAAATCACTTCCCACTAAAATCTGTCCCAACTAAACTCCAAATTTGTTCGAACAACTGGTGAATGCTATGATGCCAAGTTCTTCAAAATTCAAATATACACAACGAGAAGTGTCTGGCGTAAAAGAGGACAAGGGTGTTTACAAAGATGGGTTTAGGGGCCTCGGAGGGTTTGAGTTACTTTGTCTTGTCTTTTCCTTTTTATTGATGGTAGTGGGGGTGGGTGTGGGGGGTTTATTTTTTAAGTTGAGTGAGCTCACAATTAGGCAACCTACTAAGTGTATCAGACTTGGCCAGGTCATTGAGGACTCTACCAAGTTGTTGAGTAAGTCAATCACTGTTTCAACCTAGTCAACCATTGATTCCAGACTACATTGGCAAAAAAAACAATTTAAACTAGTCAAGTCGATTTGACTCGAATAGTTATCAGAATGCTGTTATGGACCCATCAACCTTCTTCACAAATACAAGCTTTCACTAAATCCTATACATGCAAAACCATTTCCTCAATGGCAGAGAGTAAACCTTTATTCTCATCATTGCCTCACTATTCTAAGTCATAGACCTCTTATGGCTCCTCATCAATTCAATCTTTTAGTACTTTGTCTATCCTCACTTCCAACAATTGTTTGTAACAATAGTTGACTATCACATGTTGCTTCCGCATAAGATAATTATGCCCATTAATATTTTCAGCATTTCTGAACATAACATATGTAGGATCCCACTTTAAAATGCTAAACATCGAGCAGTAAAACAAAAGTTTTTTTAAATTTTAACAACCAAAAGACAATTTTTTAATTTTGAAGGGTGTAATCTTCACAAGCCACAACAAACATTATTTGTACTTTTATATCATATTTGTAGGTTTAGTTAAGGCTGACATAGTCAACTCAATCTAAGCCCATAACCCCTCCTTGGGAAAGCACCAACCTCTTTCATTGTGTATAAATACATAACTCTTTGTTGTATTTCTACACACTGTCTTTATTCATTAATTCATTCTTAACAAGTGCTTTAACCTATGAGAACCATAAACCACCATGCTCTCTTGTTCTTGGTTTCATCTATCTCATGTTTGGGTTATTTCCAATGTTCCACCAAGTTTAAGGGACGTGGGGGCGAGGGAGTGGGGATACGCAGGAGCGGCCTATGCAAAAGCTCCCCACCAATTTTTAGGAAACGTGGGGGACGCCGGGGTCTTAAAAAACTTATAGATATAAAAATATATGATATATCATCGAAATTTTAATGTTTATAATGTAATTGTCTTTATCATTATATAATATATAACACTTACATCATAAAGGATAAATGATAAATCGATGAATCATATAACTGAAGTCTGAAACAAATTTAAAACAAAAAGCATGATATCATATAATCATACATCATACATGTAAGTTTGTAACTGTACAATGTAACTACTAACAATGTACAATGAAAATAAATGTTTGAAGTTCTAAAGTTAAAACCATATTGAAGTTTTAGCTATGAATATTGAATATTGAATAAAACTCTGATACATCAAAGGTCAAATTTTTATAGAGTGAAGACTCAAGTCTAATATATCATATATCAAGATTCAAAATAAATTGAAGTCTACAACTGAAGTCTGAAACAGAAAAGCAAATGTGAAAGGACGAGAGGACCACTGAGTAGAGTGATATCATGAAAAGATGAAACAATGTGAAATGAACATTGAAAATAAAGTTTAAACCCTTCCTAGTTCATAAAAATTAGGATTTTTTTGTTTCATTAAAAAAAAAATTATAATTTTTGTCTAGGAAAACAACCCCTCACGACCCCACACAACCCCTTTCGCCTAGGAAACAACCCCATTTGGAGGATTCAACCCCGAAAATCAAGGAAACGCCCCCTTACAAGTTTCCGTGTGTACCTTGCTTTTTGGGAGCGTGGGGAAACGACCCCTAGTCGTCCCCAAGTCCCCAGAGCGTGAGGGAGCTAGGAAAGTCGACCCCCAGCTGGGGGACGTGACCCCGTGGAACACTGGTTATTTCTCTCTCTAGCACACGTATTCTAAGGTTTCTTTCTCTCTCTTGAGTGAGACTTCTCTTCACCATCGTAGTGTTATTTATCTCTTCACTCATTACAGAATTTGGGTTGGTTTTGGTTTCATTCAATTCCCTCACTAACATTTGGGAATTTTAGCATGGTTTCACGGCATGCATGTACCTCCCTCACTCTGTTCAATCACTGATATGAAGCTTTTGTTTGGTGGCACCATTGTTGTTTGTGACTATGGATCTCGAGTTTCGGGTCCATCTTTTTCACCAATTTTTCCATCTGATCCAAAGATTTCTTATCAATGGCATTGCCTCATGGGACAAAACTATGGTTTTTGGATCATTCTATTTTAGGGTTTCCTAGGCTTTAAACCCTATTTCACAGCGAGCACACTCTCCTAGTTTGTTGCATAAATGTTTTCTAGAAGTTGTCAATACCTTCCTGGGGTTTAAAACACTTTTACAAACAGTGCACTCTAATATGTATTGTTTCTAATGGACCTAGTAGTCTCTTTGACCTATTTATGGTCACTTGTTGGACATTAAAAATATTATATTATCATATCTAATATTTTGCAGCAAATTTGTTTTCAGATGTTGCATGGTACTTGTTACCCACCACCAGTGGGTGACACCCATAGGAGAAATTTTCACCTAGATTTGTCTTCAATTGAGGCCCCTTGCAGCCACCAGATAGCTCAATGTGCCACCATTCTCCACCACCTGAGCCAGCCATTTTGTGCCCTCGCCCATCTATTATGATCGTATGTTTGAAGGTGGGCCTTCCAACGCTTTTCATTATGTAATTGGGTATCTTTGTGTAGAAATTCCTTGTAGATTCAAACTATAGATTGTAATATGCTAAAACAATTGACTTGAATCTACTCTACTCATCAGCATTAACAATAAAAGATCAATGAAATCACGAAGCATATAAGAGAAAAAATTCAATCACACATAACACAATAATTTCCTAGGGAAAGCCACAGCGAAAAACCCCTTCTATCTGTATATTGCATTAATCAGAAAATATGAGAAGATTATAATGCTTTGCTCAAGCCTGAACAACCTCTGCAATATCTCTATCTATCTCACTACCAACATGTGCACAAGCTTCTCTTGGCACACCTTTCTCTCACAAGCTCCACGAACAAACTTGTGCTTCCTATTGCTTGGTCTCACCAACTTGTGCTCACCAAAAAAATGATTAAACTTGTGCTTTCATTCCTCCTTTTAAAGGCAATTCGAATAGCTAAAATTAGTGAGTTTTCTAATTAAGGAATGATTTATTTTACGTCTTCTTCTTACTGCATGCACAATTTGTTTAATTTAGATGATTTTACAGCTAATAGTACATTGTCCCTGAACTCCAATCTCAATTGGGTCTTTCTCTAATCTGAAATGCATGAGTTAATTATGAGCGAATCTTCAGTTTACTGGTTGAGCAGTGTTGGTTACACCCCACTACTAGATCTCCCACTAATTCCTTCATTAGTTGGAACTAGTTTAACTGGATTAAATAATTACAACCCAAAAGAACTCAACCAAGCCCTAAAATTTAGGAACCACTCTACATGACTCTAGATAGACTCCCAACTCGAATTAACTGAGTCAACTAAGTCAAATTAACTTAGTTAACTATTACAAGTTGCTATGAGAATTATAATTACAATTTAATTCCTAATTTTATTCAAGGACAAATTAAATTAGGATTTTTTTGCTTTCTTGATGATATTTTCAACACTTTGCTTACTTGTCATGGACACATCTAGACATGGATTAGTGAGGGGATTCAGTAGAAAGAATGGGCTTGGTCTATACTTTTGTCTGTTAAGAAATCAATGCATGTAGGAATTAGGGTTTGATTCCTCTTTTCTTGATAATTACTTGTGAATTATGTTGGCTTCTTTTACTTTTTTATTATGTTATCTTTCATCAAGCAATTACCAAAATAAAATGTATGAAGATCACGAGAACAATGAACACAAGATGTAGGCACTCAACTAAGGCAAAACCCCTATCTTAGAAAAAACTCAGTCCAACTCTTCCACGAGTAGATTCAAATCAAAATGAGACAATCCAAGGCCCTTTTGACCTAGACAAAGACCTTCTCCAATCACCAAGTCAACCCTTCCTTCAAGTAGATGTATTCTACCAAAGTCTCCAAGTGTCAGCTCCCCAAATGCAGCTTCAATCCAGAATTCCCCCCCCCCACCCAAACTACAAAATTTCGAACTTGCAACTACTTCAGAAATTTCAACCCCCATCTACTCGTCCAAAAACCCTAAAATCTTCGCATGTGTGAGAGAGATGCCCAAAAACTTCAATTTTCCTTCTTCCTTAGATTAGGTCTTCTTCTCCTACACTTCGCTCTCTTTTTCGTCCTCTTTCTCTTGTAGATCAAACGTGTGCAAGTGTATTTCCAAATGAGTCAAGTTGTCTCTATTAAAATTGCTTCCATAGGGTCAAATTGCCTCCAATAGGGCCAACTTCTCCAAGAAAAGGCCGACTTGGTGAGGAGGGACAAAATGACTATTTTGACTCAAAAATAAATTTCTTTACATGACACAAAAGCCCGAGAAGGGTTTAATAAATATGACAATGACTCTCTTGACTCTTGACAAAACCTAGAAGCCTTCAATGGAGGCTATAACCTAGAAAATAAATGAAAAAACTTTAAACCCGTGCTTCAAAATATTTTTCTTTTACAATAATTTTTCCTTTTGAAAAATACAATTATAAAGACCGACACTAGTTACATTCTTCAACATTGTCCCCTTGTCCAACTTGTTGGTTAGTCTTGTATCCTAGTCTCGTGGGATCTACTCTAGTGGCTACTAGCTTTAGGAGTGGCACTACATGGGAAACCTCGATTTTGGTTGCGTGGTCCCGCTTCCCGACACTACATACATCACTCCCTTCCGCTCATTATAACCCCTTCTCACATATTTCCCATCTAGATCCACATTTTTCCATTAGGTCCACAAGGAGTTAGCCTCCCCCTCCCCTTGTCCACACTTTGGGTTGGGCCTGGAACGATGCTTCGGAGGTTGATGCAGCTAAAAAGAAATTTAAAAGCACAATTTAGCCACTTATAACAAGAAATGTACCACAAAATCCAAAAAATGGTCAAGACATAAAAATTTAGCACATGGGCAAAACCCAAACATGAGCTCTACCCCTATCATTATGGTCATCACCCTGGTTCCTAGGGAACCTATGTAAGCCCCTACATCATTAAGGAACCCATAATTGTCCCAAACCCTGGTGGGCGATGGACTGCCCAACCTTAAAGGGGTATTCACTGCTATATTATATGAATCATACTCTCATTCCCTAGAGCCCCAAGTAGTTAAAAGAAAGAAAGAAAAATCAATAAAAGGCAAAAGGCATATAAAGAAGGGTGGAAAAAAAATGGATGGGGTAACTCATGTACCATGATTGCTCCCTTCTACATCTCCCTTCTACATCTATACACCCATGTGTGGGCTTCCCTCCTTATAGCTACCATTGTACCATGGCATGTGGCTTGGAGCCTTCCCTATTACCCCACTCTGTTCCATCATTATTTCACATGACACCTGCCATTTGACGGATGTACCATGGACCTACCATTGCCTTAGAGGTTGAAACCACCTAATAGGGTCCTTAATTAACCTCCCTCTTAAGCCTGGAGACACCCGTACTTTCTGAAGCCTATTATAGAATAACATGCCACTAAGAAATGCCCACTTGGTTCCATGATTTGTAAGCTCATTTGCTCAATTGCACTAATAAATTGTTGTACTGGAAGGTGAGAAAATGCATTGGATCTTATATAGGATTGCAAGTGGGTCTTCATCTTGGGGTTTGGCCTCCCTATATGGGATCCAAGTCCTCCAGCGGATCATGATGGCACTTATTGGGTGAGCATTAAGAGCCATGGGCCTCCACTATAGCAAAGAACAGACAACCACACCATGGATCCTTCAACACCACCTATTGCTTGCTCATGTCCCAGTTATTCGACGATGATGATGCACTTGAACCACATTGCCCAGTCAGCTACACACTTGCACCACACACTTGGCAACTGATCCAAGGCCCAGATGGGGTTGTGTCTCACCTAGGGAGATGAGGCAGGGCTTGCATCATCGTTATAGCCCTTATAGATGGAGCACAGGCTTGTTCGATTCAGATGGAGACCCATGAGGCCATTCTTTGTGCCCCCACAGCCACTTGGGAGCACGACAAGTTATTTGCTTGGAGATTAAGGGGCCACCCCCTTCATCATTGTTGTTGAAGCCCTCTTATTCACTTTAGCACATGAGGGACTTCATTTGGCCTCCTAGCAGCCATGTTAGCTATTGTTCTATCATTTTGGCCCTCTTGAGACACTTATTATTCATCTTGTGGAGCTATTTAGTGGGCTTGTCACCAAAGTAGTGTTATTTTTGCACATTATTTTATTCTAGCGGCATTATTAGGCTAAATTAGGCCATTCGAATGCCTAAAAGGCTCATATAAATACATGGGAGCCGCATTGTAACATTCATCATCACTTGGATTGGATTTCTCCTCTTAAAAGAATTTGGACCTACAATTGATGGACGAATTGGAGTATTATTGATGCACTTTGATGTTTGGGTTATTGTTATCTTATCTTGGAGCTTCATGTTTGCAAATGTGACGATTTGGAGTATTATTGATGCACTTTGATGTTTGGGTTATTGTTATCTTATCTTGGAGCTTCATGTTTGCAAATGTGACGAATGGATATACTCTTTTCATCATGTAAGTGCTCTTTTCATGTGAATTTCTTGTTGATTCGTGTCTAATGTATGGAATGTTATTTCATGATTTACTTATGCCCTAAAATTAATGTGTATTCATGAAACACTTGGAATCTTAACTCATTGCATATGTTATTCATCTTGCAAAAAAAAATGAATGTTCCTAGGGGTGGGTTGTGCACTTTTTACCTTGAAACTCCATCAAATTTTGTAAATCGAAGTGTAAATTCCTCTTGTGACCTAACTAATGCCTCTCTAGGCTAGCGAAGCTGCAAGGACTCCTTGGTAGAGCGAAAATCTCAAAATCAAATTTATCTTGACTCCATTCATCCCAATTGGCTAGGCATTGATCCTTGTCCTTGGTGATCACCCTAAACTTCATCTTTACCTCCTTCCAAAACTTGGCCCTAACCCTAGACGGCCTAGCTAGGGCATCAAGCGAATTCCATTTGAGCCATCCTCTTGAAGAGTTGGTGAGGAACTAAGTTGGGTTGTCTTCTACTAGCCCTCGACATTTGAAGCCTATCCCACAGTCGGTTTGTAGGAAACACCGAGCACTAGCTCCAAGATTGATTGGTTTAGGTCCTCTTTGGTTAGTGGTGATTTTGAAGGTCTTGTTACCCACCATTTTGTGGGTGATATCCCTAGGAGAATTTTTTTCTACAAGATGGTCCTCAGTCAGCAACCAGCAGCCCTTTGCAGCCACCAACTACCTCCTTGTGCCATTTCTCCGCCACCTAAGCCAACCATGTGGTCCCTCACCCATCTACCATGATCATATGTTTGAAGGTGGGCCTCCTGAACCTAAAGGTATGCCTTGTCATTTGGTAATTGAGTATTGTAGTTTGCTTATCATGGACACTTTTGGGCATGGATTAATGGGGGGATTCAGTGAAAAGAATGGGCTAGGTTTGTGCTCTTGTCCCCTAGACCCCTTTTGGATATTAACCTTGGATTCTAGTCCCATGGGATCTCTTTTACTAACCATTTGGCTTTAGGGATGGTATTTCACGGAAAACCAACTTTTGGTTGCATGATCCTGCTCCCTTATCTGCATATATTACCCCCTTTCCAGTCATTATTACCCCATTCATCATTTCTCCCACCTGGATCCAGATTCCTCCACTTGGTCCACATAGGGTTAGCTTTCCCCTTACCCTTGCCCACACCTTGGGTTAGGCCTAGAATGATGCCCCGGAGGTTGATACAGCTAAAAAAAAGATAAAAGCATAATTGGTCACATTCAACAGGAAAATGTACCACAAAATGCAAAATATGGTCGGGACAAACACATTTAGCACGTGGGAAAAAGCCAATACATGAGCTCTACCCCATCATCATGGCCATCACCCTAGTTCCTACAAGTTCTATGAGCCTCCTTCATCATATAGTAACCCATGATTGTCCCAACCCCTGGTGGGAAATGAACCGCCCTACCTTAAAAGGAGGGTATCCACTGTTATATCTCACGCATCATGCTCTTACCCCTTGAGCCCCAAGCAGTTAATCAAAGAAAAATTATATAAAGGCAAAAGGCATATAAATAAGGGTGGAAAAATCAAGGTCAGGGTGCCTCCTGTACCACAATTTCTCCCTCATATACATTATATGCCCAAGTGTGGGCTTCCCTTTTATTAGCTACCTTTGTACCCCAGTATGTGGCCCAAAGTTGCCCCTTCTAATCCCCTACTTCATTCACCTCTCTATCGCATACCACCACCTTTTGAAGGATGTACCTTAAACGTATCATCCCCTTTAGAAGTAGAAACCACTGAATAGGATACTTAGTTTACCCCATTTGGATTTTGGAGACATTAGCACATGCAGAAGCCCATTATGGAAGGGCCAGCCATTATGAAGTCCCCACTTGTGGTCCATGGTTGGTAAGCTCTTTTACTTGATTTCTCTAATGACGTGTTGTATTGGAAGGCTATGGGACGCATTGGATCTTATTCAGGATTGCAGGTGGTCTCCATCTTGGGTTTGATCTCCATCTTGGGTTTGGTCTCCCTATACGCAGTCCTAACCCTCCAAAGGGCTACATTGGCGGATGTTGGGTGTGCGTTGAAAGCTATGGGCCTCCACAGCAGTAGATAGCACTCCATAGATCCCCGAGGATGTTCAAAGATTGCTCGAGATTCACCTATTGGACGAGGAAGATGCACCTAGTTCACCTTTGCCCAACCAGCCCCACAAATGTACCATGCACTTGGCAGCTGGCCCAAGACTTATAGGATGACGTGGCATCACCTACACCATCATCAGAGCCCTTACAAAAGATCTACAAGTATCTTCGACTCATTTGGAGACCCGTGAGTTTATTATTGTGCCCCCACACCCACTGGGAGCACCACAAGTTTATTGTTTAGAGAACAAGGGGCCAACCCCTTGTCCATCACTTTTGAGGATCCTATTCTTCAATATGGCACCTATGGACCTCATCAGGCCTCTTGGACGGCCTATGACATGTATTATTTATCATTTGACCTCTTAAGAGGCTTATTATTTCATTTGTGAGTTAGTTTGGTGGGCTTGTCACCAAAAGTTAGGTTATTAGCACATTATTTTATTTTTGGGGCTTATGTAGGCCTAGGAGACTGATTTGAACTCCTCATTAGTGTATAAATACAAGTGAGATGAGTTCATTTGCTCATCATCACTTTAGATTGGATCTCTTTTCTCTCTTGCGAATTTCATATTTTTTCTTGGAGGATGAATTGGAGCTTTATGGATGAATTTTGATGTTTGAATTTGGTTTATTTTGTCTTGGAGCTTCTCTATTGTCAAATTGTGGATGGTTGGATATGTTCTATTACATGTAAGTACATGTTTTTAATGTTATTCCTATTTACTTTTGTCATATACATTGGATTGGGAATTTCGTTATTTTTTAGGGCTAATTGTTGCATGTGTTTACTGCTTAAATTGTGGAATTTTGTCTCTATATTACATCTCTCAATGTATGGGCCATGTAATTTTGAATGAAATTTCCTAGGGATAATTCCATCAACGAATTCATCTTGATAAAGTCGAAGTATAAAATTGTAAGGTTGCTTCCCTTTGCCCTAGAAAACAAGTGAAGTAGTTTTAAGGCCTCCTTGATCAAGAAGCAAGGTCCTCATTCATATTTATCCTAGACTCCATTCTCCCAAGACTAAGGCACTAATCTACCAAGAGGTGGTCACTCAAAAATCAACTCTTTTTCACCTTCTTCTAGGTCTAGCCAACTTGGGTCACCTAGGGCATCACTTTCCCAACAAAATAGCCCTCCAAAAAGTTTGATATCTTAGCCCCTTCTGCGCTAGTGTGTCCTCAAGGTCTCCTCCAATTTTGAAGCTATTCTGACGGTGGAGTTGTGAGATAATCCAAGCCCTAGCTCCGAGTCAAACTTTGCCCTAGCATCCCCAAGGTTAGTGCCTCGGGATCATTTTGACACCTTTAAGTGAAAATTCTTGCTTTGATCCTTTCCCCCTCCTTGTCCAGGTTAAGAACATCATTGGTTGCTAAATTCTATCCCCTTAACCTAAGTCGGGTCCACTTGATCCTGTGTGGTCCTACATCTTTGGAAAGTCAAATCTTCAAGAACCATTCAAGAATTCAAGTTCAAAAGAATTTTAGGATTGGGAAACTCTTTCATAAGGCATATTCCTCTAAACCTAACCCTCAAGTCCTCACCTCCTTCTCATGGAAGTCTTCGTACCTTGCTTGGTAAGCCAGAAAGCTCTATTCTTAAAACCCCTTCTAGGAAAAGGATCACAAGGGTCACTTCATATTCATTGATCGATTTATCCTTTACAAGTGACCTTCTATATATACCGAGTCTCCTCCCATCGGTGAAAGTCCATAAATAGTAGGGAGTCTTAGTTGAGGTGACAGTGGGCTAAGTCTCCATTGTTGCCTTTGATCTAGCAGTTGTCCCTTTAGGAGTCCCTTTTAGCCCCCCTGGCTAGTTTGTGCGGTAACAGGTCTCTTTACTCAAAAATTCAAAGGAAGTTAACTATTCCTCTAAGTTGCACAGGAACTGCTCCCAACCCTTGGAGAGAAAGTACCACAAGCTCTGGCGCTCTGGGAGCTTGGGAGCTAGTACGAAACACTCCAAAACAGTTGGGAGCTTTTGCAGGAACGTTGGAGCTTTGCGGTCCAAAATGAGGGGTTTTCGGTATTGGTTTCACTTGGGAACGTTGCTCGGGAATGTGATGCTCCTTGATGGATGGGAGCTCCCACACGTTCCAGAGCCACGAGTACCCGTCGTTGGGGAAAAAACGTGTGAATCTTTGGCTTGGTGCCAATTCTTTGCCTTCCCTTTCCTATATAATCATTGTCCTGCTCGAGTGAGTCAAGCCAGCTATTTATGAGTTTCTTTGTGTGTTGTGGACGTTGCACTGAGGGACGTTGCCGCTATCGTGGGTGAGCCACTGAGCACTAAGGGACACTATCGCTATCGTGGGTGAGCATTGAGAATTGAGGGACATTTCTGTGTTGCGTGCTTTGACGTTGTGTTGCGTTAAGGCTCAAGTATTGACGTTGGTTGTGCTATGTGCATTGACATTGTGTTATTCAAGGCTCTTGGCTCACGCGTTGTTGTTGTTCAGGACCGTGTGTTCAAAGGTAAATATTATAAAAGTCGTGTTCAAACTTCAAATTATTTGATATAGTATTAATGTTTTCAATCTTCATTAATATTTTATTATTTAATACCTGGATGTGGGTGATTATAATGAATTTAATGCAGATTAGACAGAAGGACGGTAGGCAGCCAAGCCACATGGCCACCCGTGTCCCCTTCCATGCCAATTTATGGCAAGCTACAGACAGTTTGCAGGCACCATTACTTCGGTGCTCTAGTCGAGGTATTTGCAGCAGGGATAAGGCCATGGCTCCCACAAGACATAATTCATTCACCCCTTCACCACTAAACTGCTCTTGCCCCCCTCATGCTGTGGAGTCGAGCTCTCGCACAATTACTGGGAGGCGATGTTGGATTCTCAGCTGTGTTGATTTGGGGAATGGTTTCCATTACTCTCAAACAATTCACTGTGCGCTGAATTCCGCCCAGAATTCCTCTGTTTCTCTTCTGAATAGCTCCACCATCTCCAGAGTTACATCTGCCTCCCCAATTGCACTCACTGTTCACAACACAGCCATTTTGGCCCAGCTCAACAGAAGACATTGAACCATGGTATGCACTCGCCATCGATTGCGTAGCGGAAGAGGCGGCAGTCGTGGCGGAAGCACTCGCCTCCCTTTGACGCCCAACCATTATTCCGCTACTCCTTCCTCTTCCCCATCTACTACTCTTTCCAGAGATCATTTCTCTTGTAGTTACCCTGACACTCGCAGTCATAGAGGCCGAGAACAAGCCCATGGAGTCAGAAGAATGAACGCTGCTATCCAAACTGCCAATATCCCTACCCCCCTTCATCCCTCTCACCCGGGGAAAATTTTAAGAACCACCCTAAATTTATATGTATAATAAATGGGCTAATCCCCATGATACATAGGAAAAATGGGAGGCGATTTTATCAATAATATAATATGTATATATAATTTTTTTGGCAAATCTCTCACCAGATTATATTATCTTGTACAATGATGGAGAATCTTTCACTGAATTATAAAATCTTGTAAGATCTTGGCAAATCTTTTACTGAATAACAAAACATTGTGAAGTATTACTATTGGCGAATGTTTTGTTAAAGTATGAAACCATATATGATAATAAGAAAACATATTCATTAAACTGTAATATACTAACATACATGTTTGGAAGAAAAAAAACATAATTTTCTCTTCCTACAAACAAACAATGTTCCAAGTTTCAGTGGTCGTGTTTGTCAAGGTTTTTACAATACACTTTCATATCCTTCTATTAGTTTTGATAATATTCCACAACAAAGTTCTTGTAGGTGTTGATATTGACAACGAGTTCTGTCAAGGTAGGAGAGATTAATCTTTTCTCTACAACTTTTGTCAAGCTACCACTTTTTTCAAGTTATCAAATTTCTTTCTTATTCCATAGACTCCAACTGCGAGATAAGAAAAAACACATCAAGTTTGTTTACCCCAACACACCAACAAGTAGCAAGCCCCAACTATATTATATAAGAAAGTATTAGGCATCCCAAGGGCTTGAAGGGGATGTAATTGAAAGAAGTGACCATTATGAGAATCCTTCCAATCAATATATGAATATATAAATGTAGATTTATTATTATTTTAATTGGAAATCTTCAATTAAATAGTAAATTTAATTATGTCTCTCCCAATCTAAATTGCTTATTAGCATAATTCACTACCCTCATAGGTCTCGCATTTATTAACAGCGTTGTAACATGTAGATTAATTTCCTTTTTGGTGAACAGTCTCCACCTTTTAGGAAAATATGGTGCAGTGGCTCCAACCCCCACAGATGATTAGGAAAAACTAAGAATAGCACAAAAGATGAAAGGTTGTACAAACCAACTTATTTTTCAAACAACTAATCCAACATCAGTACCTAAACTTTTTCATGAAGATATCATATTGAGAATGTTTGAAAAATGGTGAGAAATCTTCTACGAAGGTGATGCGGAAAGAGTGATAAGGTTTCATTGTTTTGAATTTCTTTTGTTAAATCAGAAAAAGTTAAAAACCAAAATTAATGGAGATATTGGTATTTTTTACTAAATTTTGTGAAGTGCCTAAATGTAGCTTTAACCATTCACCTTAAGATGTTTTTACAATATAATTTCATAAGTCTATTTAATATCTTCATTATCATAAAAACCAACTTATATCCATCTTAACTCCACATCTACCACTCTTGGGGGGGGATGAAATCTATTTATCCCTCTGAGCACTTGGTAGACCCAGAATTAAGATGGATCTAAGATGATAGAATTTCCCCTTTAAATAGTCTATGCTCACATGAATACCATGGTATTACCATGGGTCAATACCATGGGTTATCATAAACTTGGAGCTTAAAAATTACTATTAGTAATTTATAAAAATTAATAAAATTAATAATTGATTTTTATTTTATTTTTAATTCCAACCAAGTTAAAATGTTTAACATACATTAAATTACAACATCCATTTTTACTCTTGATCCACCAAGCCCCGAGAGGGATCAAATATTTTTTCACTCTATGCTAGTTTGCATATCACGATATTTGATACCTCTCGGGGCTTAGTAGATCCAGAGTAAAGATGGATCTATGCTGGTTTAATTCCCCCATTTAAATAGGCTACATTCCACGTGAATACCATGTGCCATTTTTATTTTTATTAATACTAATATTAGGGTTAATAATGTTTTTTTGCATGGTATTAATAATAATCTAGCCCATGGTATTTGGCCCATAGTATTTTGCCCATAGGTTTCACCTAAATATAACGCATTTTTTGAGTGTTCATAAATATAAGGTGACTTATGGAGTAAATACAAAAAAAATGTTTTATTTGTTTACCATACCTCTCATTTATTTATATTTTTATTAATTTACCATACCTCTTGTACAAATATGGTATTTGGCCCATAGGATTCACTTAAATAAAACCTCTTTTTTGAGTCTTCATAAATAGAAAGAGAGTTATGGACTAAATATAAAAAGAGGTTTTATTTATTTACCATACATCTAGTTTATTTATATTTTTATTTATTTACCATACCTTTTGAGAAAGTATAAAAAGAGGTTTTATTTATTTACCATACCTCCACATTATTTATATTTTTATTTGTTTACACCCTTGCATGTATATAAGGTGACTTATGGAGTAAATATAAAAAATGTTTTATTTATTTACCATACCTCTCATTTATTTATATTTTTATTAATTTACCATACCTCTCATTTATTTATATTTTTATTAATTTACCATACCTCTTTTATAAATATGGTATTTGGCCCATAGGATTCACTTAAATAAAACCTATTCTTGAAAATTAGGGCGAATGGAAGGTTGTAACTCCTGATTTCAAGGGCTAAATTTACTTTTTTTACCCTCTCCCTTAAAATAAGGTGGGCTATTTGAGACGATTTGTAAAAATGTACTATGATAGAAAATATTCACCCACTAGAAATTTAAAACCCCTTAATTTCGCCAAAGGGCGAACATTCGCCCCTAAAATTTTCCATGCTCTCACCACACAACCCAATTCGGTTCCACAGTACACTGAATCGCCCCGACATCTTAGCCACCGTCACTGTTACATTCAACAAGGAAATCAGTGCGCGGAATGAGCAGAATGCTCAGCTTCGCGTTCTTGGACCAGAGGAAAAGATCAGCAGGGAGCAGCAGAAGGCAGATAAGAAGAACAAGGATGACTGTGAACCAGAGAAACGAAACAATAGCAAGCAGTAGACGGCAGAGAAAACAAGTAAGGCTGGTAGTGACATCATTCTGCATGGCGAGGAGTTGGCTGGAGGTAAGCATGCAATTGAAGGCAGTGCAGGCAGCACGTCAGGCAAGCATGCAGGCGCAGGCAACTTAGCAGGCACACAAGCAATCGGTGGCCTCCCGCACGGCACGTCAGCAGAGGATGATGATTGGTATGAGTATGCGTGTCGCATTGTAGAAGAGCCTCCACCAGATGAGACCCAGGGGGTTCATTCTGACAGCTGATCCATTCACCAGATGTCGCTCCGCCGCTCTTTGGTTGTTTCACGGGTTTGTTTTCATGGGGTTTTTCTCTACCGTCTTTTTTTTTCTAAACCATTTGGCTAGTTTTGATTGGTTTTGGTTCAGGACCCCTGTGTGGGCCTTTTTAAGTTTTGTTCTGAGACCCCTGCATGGGCCTTTTACATTGGGTTCTCTCGGACTGGTTTCCCCTCGGTGGGCAGTCGAGTATAGTCTTTTGATTAATTTTGACATAACTCTGTTTAGCACCGCAGAGGCCGGAGCCTCGTTGTATTTTTAATTTTGCCCTTATAAATAGATTAGTATTACTTAGAAAAAAATTATTTTATTATTTAATGACTGGTAATTAAATGAAATACGTGCTTTACTTTTCATGAAAATTACTGAACTCAAAGTTTGATAAGGCTCAATCATTAGTATGGGGGCTTAGCAGGCTTCTCAAGTCAATGACTTTCATTCTCTTTATGCAACAGTGTTCATAGATAAGGAATTTTTATTTTATTATTTACAATTTTCGCAATGGAAAAAGGTGTGTGGATGGCCAAAGCAAGGCATTTTTTATTTTTACTAGATTTAATGCATTCCATGTATGTTTCCTTGAAAATATATGTGCAATCTGTCACGTTTATTCAAAAATTCTTGTGTTCCTTCTTTTTTATCTTGGGGCTCCTTTATCCTTTTGCTTTAAAGTTTATTCTTTGTTTCATAGTTTTTTTCAATTTTCTTTTTTTTAAGAATTTGTAAATTTAATTCAAATTTCCTTGTAGCTCAATGTCACCTAATTGTATTTTTTATATAACCAAACATTTCATGGTCCCGGAAGTTGAATAAATATTGTAAGAAGGCATTAATCATCCTCGATCCACATTTTCTGCGAGTTTCCCAATCCTTCCAGCCAGTTCTGGCGAGAATTTCTTAAAGGGATTTTTTGGTGGGATAATCGAAGTCCCAAATCTCTGGAATACGCTGCAAACTCCACCATACTCTTCTTAGAGAATTTGACACTGAATCTACGTTCAATAGCAAGCGCAAGCCTTCCAAAGTTGTCTTATTGTCCAAACATATATCTTCAATGCCCAATGGATGGGGTCTGAATCATGCCATTGATTTCTTGTTCATTACAACCGCCATTTATGAGCATAGTTGTCAGCTCCTCTAAGATATCCATCATTGTTTTTCATTTGTTAAACCATTGAGTTTGCTCTTCACAACTTATCTAGCTCATCAATAGTCACACGAAGTCCTCAATGTTCTTGTACCTTCACAGTTTTTCACACTTTAAAATGAAAATTTAAAATTAATTGTTAAACCATTAGCCTTTATCACAATTCTTTAAATAATACGTGGTGGCAAAGTTAGGATTCCAAATCGGAGGTTTAAAAAAATTTAAATTTTAGTTTCGAATCAAAACAAATATTTTATTAGTTATTTTGTCTTATTAAATATGTAATGTACCTTTACCATAAAAGCTTGAAGTGATTGGTATATTAATATAACCAACTTGGACGGAAAAAGAAAGAGTATTACAGTGGATTACTTTTATGTAGAACGTAGATTGTTTACTAGAAGAACTTGAGGAATTATAAACAAAGTATACGAGGAAAGTTAATTGCTAATCTTGTTTTATATTTATTGAATGTTTAAAATTGACTTTTTTTCCACGTTAATTGAATATTTAAATATACATAAGCTTAGGGATTAAAGTGTGAATTTAATGATGCTTTATGTTAGAGGCCATGCACATAATCTCGCTACACTGATCATTGACTAGTTTATTAGTTTATGAGAATATGCAAATTAAATACTAGTATTCTGAGTTTTATTTTTTTGTCATTTATGTACATTGTAAAATCTATTTATTTGTTCCACTTCTAATGTTTTTTGTATTTTAATGTAAATTTTCAGTATTGATACCATGGATAGAGGGTTGGGCAATGAATGTGGTAACAACAACAACAGGATGAGACCCCCACTACCTCCACAAGCTCCACAAGTTCAACAACAGAATGCAGAGGCAACAATAGGTACCCACAAGCAATCAAGCAACATTTCCAAGAAGCCCTTAATGAAGTTCATGAAAAAAATAACACAAAACAAGGCAAAAAACAATGGGGGTTGTGAGGAATGGCAATGCACTTTGTGTGACCATGTTTTTAAGGGTAGCTATACAAGAGTATGGGGTCATCTTTTGGGCATATATGGGTTAGGAGTGAAGGGTTGCACATGTAACCTTGAACAATGAATGGAGATGTCTAAGCTTCGCATGAAAGCAAACAGAAACAATGAATGCGATAGTAGCATTGTATCTCCTAATAATAAGAAAGGTAGACATGAAGATTCATCCCAATGTATGAATGAACAAAGTCAAATCCAAATTGAGACTAATCAAGGGAATTCTAGTGCTAAGAGGACTAGTGTAAGTGATTCCATTCAAAAGATGTGCAATGTCTTACATAGGGATGACGCAGATGATGCCACAGCAGCTTTTTTTATGGCAAATGGAATTTCATTTAATGCCACTCGTTCACCATACTATAAAGAAATGGTGAGAAAAATCATAGCTGCAAGGACATGATATGCACCCCCAAGGTACAACAAAATGAGGACTTCATTATTAGATAGAGAGGTGACAAGAATGCATGGACTTGTGGAGGACCTCAAACAATCTTGGTTTCATTCAGGTTGTTCAATTGTCATGGATGGTTGGACAGATATTCAACAAAGACCTTTGTTGAATGTTATTGTCACATCACCAGAAGGGCCTTATTTTTTAAAAGCAATTGATTGTAGTGGAAAAACTAAGGATGCTACTTTCATGTTTGAAATGTTGAAGGATGCAATTGATGAGGTTGGTCTTTCAAATGTGGTACATGTCATCACAGATGCAGCACATGTTTGTAGAGCAGTGAGATTGATGATCCAAAGTTGATATAGGCATATCTTTTGGACTCCTTGTTGTGTACATGCCCTTAACAATCTCTTAAAAGACATTGGTAAAATACAGTGGATTGCAAAAATCATTTCAGATGCGAGGGAGGCACAAATGTTCATCTGCAACCACCATGTTTCCTTGGCAATTTACAGGATGTATTCAAAGAAGCATTTTTTAGAACCTGCAAAAACAAGATATGCCACATACTTTATTTTGCTTGAGCGCATGGTTGAGGTCTATGCATCTTTACAAGCCACTATTGTTTCTTCAGAGTGGAATGCATGGACCGAGTCTAAGTCACCTCAAGCAAAGAAGATAAGAGAAATGCTTCTTAATGAGGATTGGTGGGCTAATTGTAGATATGTTGTCTCTTTCATAGTGCCAATTGTGAAGTTGATCAGGCATGCTGATTCAGATTCTCCTGCCCTTGGAGAAATATATGAATGTATTGATACCATGGTGGGCAAGGTAAAGCACATCATTCGCCAAAGAAACCCTTCTTTAGAGTTCTTCCATGAAATACACAAGCTGAAAGAGAAAAAGATGGCTTAAACTCAACACCTCCCTTCACATGGTTGCATATGCCCTTAATCCAAAGTGGTAAATGGAAAGACCAAATAGAATTCTTCCTATTGATGACGAAGAGGTAAAATAATGGTTTCTTGATGCTATAACTAAGTTGTATACTGTTGATGAAGCAAGTGTGATACGGGAGCAATTTATTGATTTTGGTACATTAAGCCCTCCTGCGTTCAACCAAGATGCAAAGAGGGACATCAAGCATTATGCTCAGAAGAAGCCCCTTGGATGGTGGAGAATGTATGGGGCCAGGTTCTAGAGCTCTGAAATCTTGCTTCACATTTGCTATCTCAGGTTGCTAGTTCCTCAGCTACTGACAGGTTGCTAGTTCCTCAGCTGTTGAAAGGAATTGGTCCACTTATAGTTTCATACACTCTGTTAAGAGGAATAGACTTACCTCTAAGAGAGCAGAGAAATTTGTTTTTTTTTTTTTTCTGAATAAGACTAAATCTATTATTATACAAAACAGTGATACATAAAGATTACAATGGGCAAGGCTTTGAAGTTTTGCCTATCAGCCCTTTCCTTGCCCTGCTTTCATTTCCAAAATTGAGCAGATTCAAAATTGGAATTTGTTGCTTGACCACTGAAGACATATTAACAGAACACATAGTAACAGTACAGACACCAGGCCCATGGACTGACCCATACAAAGACCGACAGACACCTGGACTATTACAGCCGACACTTGAACAATTACATTCGACACTTGAACAATTAAAGCCAACACAGTGACAAAGATGTGGATAACGCTTGGCAGAGTCATACATTGAGAACCCAAGAAAAACAGCAGAGGTTACCGGGGCGAGGTTATTCGTCATTGGTGGTCTGGGGCGCTTCTTCAATCCGGCAGCCGAAACGGAGCGTATCTTCAGAGTCGGAGAGCTGGATGACCGCGTCCGGGCTCCCTTCTGGTGTTGGCTTGCTTGGACCAGCCAGCGTTGAAGGGCCGGCATCATGTTCACAATTAGAGGCTGGGCGCACAAGTTCAGGACCGAGCTCACGTCCCGGGGCCAACCCACGGGTGCCTACTCCAACCGGAAGGCAAGCGACCGGAGATTCCTCTCTGCTGGAGCAAGGCCATTCTGGGAGAGGCTCTGCCCCTATGTTCTGAGAGATGCCCGGCTCAACCGAAATTGAAACTATCAGAGTGGAATTAGCTTGAGGGCAAGGGAGTCGATACCTGAGCATAGGGAGCTCCCGCTGACCCTCCTCTGAACTTGGATTTCTGCCATCAAAACCCCAGTCCTCCTCATTGCTGCCTTGGTATCTCCGCGGCATTGATGTTACTTCGATGGAGGAGGAGGGCGAATTGAAATTTTGCTGCTGCGAGAGGGCCCTACCTCTGGTTCCCCCTCTTCGGCTGCCCATCCGCGGCCTCTCCCTCGGCATTGCTGAATGCGGCCTTACCCAAGCACTCCGAGCTCCTCCCACAATGAAAACCAACACAGTCTCAGCACCGTTGCAGGGTGCGTTTTCTCCAGGCTTAAAAACCAGCGTGACGCCTCTCACATTCTTATGCTCATGGCCTTCTGAGCGAAGCAAGGCACCTGCGCAATGCTTACCCATATTCCCCTGAACACTGCATATTCCTTCCTTAAAACATTCCATTGCATCGATCTCCATTCCCCTCCCTCGAGCCGAGATGACAGGCATTAATGCCTTCCTCTGTCCGAGCTTATGCATATTAATAAACTGCTTAACGTGGTACCCTTGGACACCGCGGGCCGGCCACTTGCCCACGTGATGGCACATGCCATTACCACGTTGCAATTGCACCCGCATCCGGGAAGCAGAGAAATTTGTTTATGTGCATAGTAGTCTTCAGTTTTGTTCAAGGAAGCTACCTGAATATTTAGAAGGACCTGCTGCACGATGGAATGTGAATGTTGAAGATGCTGCCCAAATTGACGATGATGATGACAATCCTTTACCAAATGCAGGATTGGTTGGCATACCTTTAGATGACATTGTTGCATCTGATGATGATGACGTTGATCCAGTACCTAGTGAGGCTCAAGCTTATATGGATCTCCTTGATGCTGAAGATCGTACTATATGATCATAAGCTTTGTATTTTTGTTGCTATATTTTGGCTATTGGGCATTTTGAATTATGTACTACTTTAGGCTTTTGCCTTTTTAAGTTTTTTCTAGTATGAACATCAATATGATTTGGGTGGCTTTTAGTTTTGGTTTTAACTTTTTATGGTTGTCTCTTGAATGATGAATCATTTAAAAATTCAATTTGGTATGTACATTTAATCTTTACACTATTTAAAAAAAACATATATTAAATTTTAATTTTTAATATCTTATATTATTGTCGTTCCCAACTTTACGTTTCCTGTAAATTTGGGCAAGCTTCTAGTCGTACCTGATACTTGTTCCCACGTACCGGAAACTTGTGCAACATAGTTATTCCTGTGACCTTCACCTATCTTCGCTTAACCTAGACACTCTCTTAAGGATTTTTCAAACCCTAGCTCAAGCTTGGATCTTCCCAAGGCTCCTTTGTGGTCCCACATTTTCATTATTCTTCATCTCACAAGGCCATTGAGGAATCTCGTTCTTTAGAGTCTTAGGTTTAGGGCATTCTTCACAAGAGAATGTCTACATCCCCTAGATCTAGTCCTCCTTTTAAGCCTTCCTTGGAAAGCCCCTTACCTTGCCCTACAAAGCAAGCAAGCTATTAACTGAGTCTCTCCCTTGAATGGGCTTTAGAAATCACATTGCTCCTCATCATTGACTTATCCCTTCTAGTGATTTCCTTTAAACAGAGACTCCTCCCATCGATGAAAGTCCATAAAGAGTAGGGGATATCGACTGAGGTGACAGTGGGTCCTTGTCCCATTGTTGCCACTCGGGTCTAGTAGTAGTCCCTTCAAAACCCCTCCTAGGACCCCTGCTAGATTCTATGGTAACAATACCTTCCTAGGGTTTAAAACTCTCTTTTATAGTGAACACACTCTTCTCTTTTGTTGCACATTTTTGGAAAAGGTCAATAACCTTCTTTTCTTGATTCTATAAAGGCAAGTTGAACCTAATGGACTCATCTTACATTGCACATCTAATAGTGCACTCTACATTTTGGTCCTCCACCTCTACATTTTGGTCCTCCACTTCATAGGAATAGATCACCAAGTCTAGAGCTACTAGAGATATGACCAAGCATCAAAACTTCCTCTCCAATTATTGATGGCAGCAAAGTGAATAGGAAGTGATCATTAGTGATAATTCAATCCTACTAGTTTCAATATGTGGGGATGCCATCATTAACACCACTAAGTCTGGATAGGTCCTTCATGTTCTAGAAGTTGAGCCCAATCTTCACTCATACCAACAAGAAGGTGGAATTTTGGCCATATCAATGGGTTATAAATGACATAGATGATGGTCTTAAAGTGGTTTCCTCAAGTTATTGTCATGAATCAGATCCTATGTACATGCTAGGGAAGCCTCCTCCTTCCTCAGTACAAATAGGATCTATTGCTAAGTTGAGCAATACTAAGACACCATAATGTTATGCGTCAACATTTAGTGCATACAAACTTTGGGTCGTTGCGACATATGACTCATCTACATATGGTTAAACGTAGTGTTATCAGAACTTTGACTAGCTGGAGGGAAAAATTGGTTCCACCTGGCCTCTTGAACCATTTTCACTGAACTAGTTGGTTCGGTAAAGCCACGTACAACGCAACAAGCGGAGCCTGTTTTGCTTTTTTCTTTACTTTTTTAATTTTTTTCTCTTAGCTGGCTATTGGCTCGCAGTAGGTGCCTCAAGTTCAAGCCCATGGCACTACTATTGCCATGAAATTCATGGTAATGTTAAATTCTTAAAACAAAAGGTGACATATTCCTTTATCTTTCATTCCCATCCTTTTACTTAAATTTTTAACATTACCATAAAATGACTCAGGATGTTTGAGTGGTTCCAAATTCATTGGATTTCATATAGAGAAAGTAGAATTTTAGATCCCACGCAAAATCCAGCAGACTCAACATTTTCATGATTTCAAAATTGGAGGGGTTACAACATTTCCATTGGATTGTCATGTACAAGGGTATGGAAATAGTGTTTAATCAAGACCACCAAGCCCTCTATGTACCTTGATGTTAGTGACATTGGTTGTCAAACTCCTCTATCATGATCCTACTAAAAATGTACCCATCACTCAAACAAAATCTTGAATTGACATGCTAAGCATTTTCTATCTTATTTTAATTCTTAGAGGGTGATATTAATGACGAAGATCCTAATATAGGCAAAGATTGTGATGATATGTAGGTAGTTGTTGTAGCATAGATGTTAGAGGCCATATAGGACCTATTTCTTGATGTATTTTTGGTTCAGAGATAGATTGCACTCAGTGTTATTTTGGTTATGTGCATCCTTACATGCCATATAAATGACAATTTTTGCTTATTTGTGTATGAATGGTTTGTATTCATATGGATGCACATGATATATGTGTGTGTGTGCGCGCGCGCGTGCGTGTGCATGCGTGTGTATGTTTTTCTTTAAAATTTGAATATTTCATTGGCCAGTTTTTTGCTCTGGTTCTCGGTCCGGGGGGTCTACCAGTTCGATGACCAATCCAGTTCTAACATTGGTTAAAAGATCTTCCACAAATTGAACTAGCTAGTGGTATATATGAAGGATGTACAATGGGGAACCATTCAGAGGCCCTTCTCAAAGATTTAGTGAAGTGAGCCTCTCAAGCTATTGAGTTGGTGCAATAATTGTGGGCCTATGACCACTCCTATTATGGGATCTAAGTACTTGCTCATTCTCAATGAAGGTTTCTCCTGCTTTCTTTGGATATATTCCATTTACTCAAAAGATGAAGCTTTTGGGAAATTCAAAAAATTTAAATCATTAGATGAAAACTGAAGCAAGAAAAAGATTTGAGTGCTTCAAGACTACTCATGAAGGAGAGTATATCAACAACGATTTCCATATATTTCTCAAATTTCATGGTATCTCTTGGCAAAGGATTACTGCACAAGAAAATAAGGTAGCATACCAAAAGAATAGAGCTATCATGGAGATGGCTCATTGGATGCTTCACTCTAAACAAATAAAGTTCAAGTTCTAAGGCGGTGCACTTGTGAGTCCATCCCATAGGAACAACTGGACACCTACTCGTGTTGTTCAAGGTATGACTCCCTATGAGAAATGGTATGGAAACAATCCTTCAATTTCATATTTTAGAATCTTTGTATCAAGTGCATGGGCCCATTCATAGAGAAAAGCAAAAAAAATTGGAACCAAAACATCACCGCTACATCTAATGGCCTTCCATGAAATTTCCAAAGCATATTGTACAATCCTTTCACTTGGAAGGTGATAGAATGTGGAGATGTTGTCTTTGATGAAGTTCTTACTATTGAAAATGTAGTTAGGTTCAATCTTCATAATTGTACTTGTATCAATATGTATTTCATGTAAAAGAAAAAAGAAGAAAAAGAAAAAATTTATCCCTGCTTAAACTAAGCTTGAACACCCTACATACAATCCTAATCCATCTCCTCTTGATTGCGCTGTTTCTCTGCCCATATCTTCTCGCATAGGAAGTCTCCTATATTTCCTAACGCAGATTTGGGCTCCTATTATTTAGGATCCTCCTAAATCCTAGTGCACATCTGCAAACAAAAATCATCCCCTTCTCTTGTTGCATATAGGCTTCTCCTTGCATGATCTCCTAGAAAGCCTCTCACACACACAATCTCGTGCATACAAGAATGATCAATGATGTGCCTTCGTCCTCCTTATAAGCAATTCGACCCATCCAAATTTGGCAAATTTATTTTTGGAACTCCGACTTGTGATTGACTAGTTAATTGAATCTAACTGACTCTTGCAACTCGTCCTAGCCACAAATAACCTTTGAGACTTTGTCACTTGTCCTTTTCAACTCTAACTCACACTAGGAGAGAAACAATTGAGCCTCCAACTATTTGCATGAGTGAAACTACTTCATGAACTTATCATAACTTTTAGGAACTTCAGCATGCTAAAGAAGGATTGTTTGTGGCCTTTTTTACTAAGGCACAAGTCAAAGAAGACTTTACTCGCTACTATTTTCAACACTCCCTCTTAGTGAGGAAGGTGCTTCTGGAAGAACCTCGTCCACCTAGATATTTCTCCAATACTACCACATTCTTCGTTGCTGCTTGCTCCCTCTAAACTAGAAGACTTTCCTGCTTTCTTCTGCAAAACCTGATCTAAAGACTTCTTTTTTCCCACCATGCTCTACAAGCCTATCACTTCAGTCATAAGTGCCATGTACCCTATGTACCTCTATGGTTGTTTCCTTTATTTGAAGGCAATACTAGAAGATCCAACTCTCTCTCGATCTCCCTTAAACAAATCCTCTTCCCACTTGGATTGAACTCTCCCTTTACTAAGAGTCACTGACTAAGTCGCTGCCTCCACTCACCCTAGGCTACGCTCCTCATCGTCTTGCTAGTCAACCCAACTGCTAATTAGCTTAGACTCAAACTAAAAAATCGGTTGAGGCTCCATGTTGAGTAGCTTCTTCTCAGGTACTTTAATCTGCTCTTGCCCTAAGGACTACCTCTGAGTTCTGCTCTCCTCAACCATCACTTCTCTACTCTGAGCTCTCCCTACCTTGCTGCTTAAGGCTACAGTTGTCTCTACGTGGAACTTGTAGAGATTCTTCTTTCTTACACCTATCTGCTTCTTACATCCAAAAGCTAAGTGTTGGAGGTAAGCCTTACCTTTGTTGAAGATGACATCATAACCCTTGTCCTCAAGGGTAGCTACTGAAACAAGATTCTACTTTAATCCTAGAACATAAATGACATCTTTGAGATGAAGAGGATTACCTGACTCCCTCTGAAACTGACAGTGTCAACTCCACTAACTGCATACATGCCATCATCTCCTAGCTCAATCTAAAACTGCATGTCCTTCTCCTTCAAGTGGCTGAAATTCTTCTTGTTCCCGGTCATGTAGAAGGATGCTCCTAAATCAATATACCATACGTTGTTGTATGTTGAGCTTTCCATGCAAGCAATCAATGAAAAATCTTTCTCGAACTAGGCATAGAATGCATCTACCTTCGTTGATGCAGCTACATGATCCTTACTAGACTCCTTCCGCTTAGAACACTTAGTGGCATAGTGTCCAAACTCATGGCAATGAAAGCACTTGATCTTGCTTAGATCCTTCTTGCCCTTTTGACTAGACTCAGCCACTTCTTGGTCATCCTTTCCCTTAGCCTTTCTACTCTTGCCTACCAGGGCAAAGTTAGCCTCGTCCTTTATCTTCATCGATCTACCATCTTTGGTCCCAATCTGGATCTCCTCTTGAACGCAATGAAACCATAATCTTTCCCAACGAGGAATTTTTTCTCTGCTACTGACAGCATCTTACAACCCATACCAAGACTTGTGAAGTCCTAGAAGAGAAAAACTCAAAAGGTCATGCTCGGGTACAATGACACCCACACCTCCTAGCTCATCTTGTATCAAAGTGAATTTTGACAAATACGTAACGATGGGCTCATCCTTGTTCATCTGGATACTCCTTAGCTTCTCCTTAAGAGCAAGCATCCTGGTATCACTGGTACTCTAATACAAATCTGAAATAGTTTTTAACATCTCAAAAGTTGCCTTCTTCTCATGGATATGAGGAACTATATGATCTTTGACCCCTTCTAGAATAATCCTCCTTGCCTTGATATCATTCTTAGTATGTTGGGTCAACTATTGGGGATCTTGTGGTGGTGGTATAGCCTGCTTCACAAATTCTCCCACCCCATTATCCTCCAAAACTACCATGATCCTCCCTTTCCATGGAACGAAGTTCAATGCTCCCTCTAAACAATGATCTACTCTCAATCCTTGGTATGCCATCCTACTTCCCCAGAGAGCTCTCCAACACCTACCCACTAACAGCCTTGTAGTCCTTCACAATAGTCTAAACTTAGGGCTCAATAAGGCAACTTCTAACAGCACTCCTATATTGTAGAACTTCCTGCCACCAAATATACACCAACCTAGCAATCTCAACTCGGAAGGACAACAAAAAAATACCTCTTTAGCAGACTTCTTTTTCCCTTCTTAGGTCACGGTTCTGGGTTGTTCCTTTGAGATTCCTCGACCCATGATTAGGGCACCTGAACACAATGCACCAGTCCTCCAACTCAGCCTCTAAACCTCCACAAATACTGCGTTGATCCTCTCCTACAAGTCCTTCACTCCTATGCAACTCTGCAAGGTATCTTGCCTCTTCTTCTACTGCCTTCTATGCCTTTCAGCCCTCTAAGACAGAGACTCGGCCTACCTGTTGTGCATAGAAGATGGCAGCCGCTTTTAACAGAGAATATACCCTTCTAAACGTGAAAAAAATTGCCCAAAAATCCTCCTTATCCACTCGGCCAACACCCTGCCTAATCTCGGCATGTTCCAAGCATGAAAAGATAACCTCAAGCTTGTCCTTCTCTTGTTGGAAGATCTCCTATAGGCCACTGCTCCTCACATCAGACGTCCTCAACTTGTGCTAGTATTTATTCTGCTCCTTGCTCTGATACCATGTAGAATTTCCTTGAAATTCTGCAACTATTGCAGTGAACAAATTTGAAACTAATTGTTGCACCAAGACATAGAATTTCTCTACCAAGTTGCAGCAGAATAGAACATAAATAAAACACAGTCACATGATAGCAAAAACACAAGATATTTTTCTACGGAAACCCAACTGGGAAAACCCTCTACTAGTTGTAGATTTTATTGAGAGAATTTGAGCAATTGATCTCTTACAAGGCAATATAGTTTTACTAGAAAACACATGTTTTCTCTGCTTAAACTAATCTTGAACACCCTGCACACAATCCTGATCCAGCTCCTCTTGCTTGCATTGTTTCTCTGCCCCTATCTTCTAGCACAAGAAGTCTCTTATTTCCTAGTGCAAATTTGGGCTCCTATTATTTAGGATCCTCCTAAATCCTAGCACACACCTACAAGCAAAAAATTTCTCCTTCTCTTGTTGCGTATAGGCTTCTCCTTACATGCTCTCCTAGCAAGCCTCTCACACACAATCTCGTGGATACAAGAATGATCAATGGTGTGCCTTCGTCCTCCTTAGAAGCAATTCAACCCATCTAAATCTAGAAAATTTATTTTTGGAACTTCGACTTGTTATTGACTAGTTAACTGAGTCTAACTCTTGACACTCGTCCTAGCCACAAATAACCTTTGAGACTTTGTCACTTGTCCTTTTCCAACTCTAACTTGCACTAGGAGACAAACAATTGAGCCTCCAACTATCCGCATGAGTCAAACCGCTTCATGAACTCGTTTTAACATTTAGGAACTCGTCATAACTTATAGGAACTTGTGCATGCTAAAGAAGGACTGCTTGTGGTCTCTTTGACAAAGGCACAAGCCAAAGAAGACCTTACTCGCTACTATTTTCAACACAAAGCATACCCAATCAAAAGAAATGAAAAATAGTCAATTGGGACTAGCTCGAGTATTTGAGACAAATGATTGTTATCCTCCACACCCAAATTCAATTCTTGCAAGTAAGATGTAGATCTCTTTATGAGTATATTGTTGTGATAGCTTTAATCCATGTGTTGACAACACCTCAAGATTCTGCAAAATCCAGTTTACCCTAGGTACCATCCTTTGAATGAGGGAAATTATCTAGTGGATTTCCCCAATATATGTATTTCATGAAAAGAAATTTAAGGAAATTAAAAATAGAGACCATAAAATTATCTTTTAGTTGGACTCCATACACTTAAAAGTTAAGAGCATTGAGAGAAAGGCAAAGAGAAAAGAAATACGTAAATGGCAAATGCATATTAAGGAGATAAAAATATGAAACAAAAGCCAACTATTAGAGAACCTCAAGAAAACAATTGCAAGGAGCAATTAACCTTTTGGTCATGAAAAAAGGTTGCATGTTGCTACTCCAACAAATGCAATTATGGCATTCAATTCCAACATAGGAAAAGCTTTGCAGCACATCCAACTACCAAAGTTGATAAGACATATCAGGGATTGTCCTATGATACCTATATTCAGATGAAAAGTAGACTAGAAATGACATTGTCATAAAATTAATCGAGCGCAAAACCCTCTAATGATTCAGCATCAATTTTGTGTTGAAGAATGTAACTATGTTCGGTCTTCATATTTATATTTGAGTCAAAGAATGAAAAATAAATTATTATTATGACTTATTAAAGCATTGGTTTCATGATTGGGTCATCATGTTTTAGGTCAAAGACCCCATTGAGGACTTCTAGGATTTATTCCAAGTCATTAGAGTCATTGTCCATTTAAAGAGACACTTCTTGGCCTTTTGAATCATGTAAAAAGGTTTATTATTGAGTCAAATAAGGTATTTGTTAGCTCCACATCAAGTCGGCCTCGAGGAGATCAAGTCAACCTCAAACTGGGTAATTTGACCTCACCTAAAGCCTAAATATACAAGCAATTTGAATTCATTTGGAGACATCAACTCAAGAAGTTCGATCTACATCAAGGAAGTGCAGAAAAGTGCGAAGGTAAAGGTGAAGAAGGAAGAAATATAAGTCGAAGGTTTTGTTTGGGCTATCTCTTTATCTCTCTTATGCGAAGTTACTAGACTAGTTGTTGGATCGAAGTTCTACTGCTGGGAGGGTCGAAGTGAAAGTGTTGGGTCGAAGATTCTGCTGTTGGAAAGTCGAAATTCTGGATTTGCTGGGTCTAGGTGTTGTTGCTGCAAGGTCAAAGATCTAGGTCGAAGTTGCTGGAAGCAGAGGCTGACTTGGTGGTTGGAGGAGATTTGTGTCTAGGTTGAAGAGTCTTGGATTATCTCATATGAACTAAGGAAGAAGTTTGACTGGGTTTTCCCCTAGATAGGGATTTTGCCCTGGCAGAGCGCCTACATCTTGTGTCTCTTGTTCTTATGCTCTTCATACACATATAATTTGGTAATTGCTTGATGAAAGATAATATAACAAAGATATAAAAGAAGCCAATACAATTCACAAGTAATTATCAAGAAACAAAAATCTAACCCTAACTCTACTAGCATTGATTTCTCAACATTCTGAATGTTAATATGCAAATGAAAGGCCTCTCCACTTTGTTAGTCTTTGTCAAGATCAGAATAGAATGACAAGGATGCCCTTTCCCCCCACAAAGGGTGCAAATGACGGATAAGCTCAATGAAAAGACCGCTTCAGGCGATATAAGGCTCCAACTAGATCGACATGCATCATCCCCAGCCCCGGCATACAACATGCAGCAGGCTCTCTTCACTCTAGTCAACAAGCACATCAATATCTGATTCATCATGGGAGGCTATCATTATTTGATCAGCCCATCTCAGATCAATTCATGGTGGTTTAATGTTGATGCGTGTGGGAAGGCTTTATAAGGCACTATCCGCATGGAGCTCAACGAGGAAATTCTGTTTGTTAAGGAAATGGTGGGCATTTGCAACCATGCCAATAATAGTTGTTGTTCTCTAGCAATCTGACTCGACGCCAATATTGGGGATATTGCTTTTCTCTTCTGTCTGAAGAATTGCACTCGTTGTCCACTGGTCATGGGGTACTCTGAGGTCAGTAGACTTCCTTTGGTCTCCATGGGAGACAGATCATGCGCTAAGACTATATTTCCATGTCCAGTGTCTCTAGCTAATGGCGGGAGTACTCACATTTGGACAAATTCGTTAAGTCTCAATCAAAATTCTCTAGCCATCCTCTAGGCACTCAAGCCTGGCACCACAGTTGTTCTTGTGCACTCTGCGCCCATTAAACTTGGTTTGGAACCAAGGAGTCACCCTCTTCTGGCTCATCACCTTCCTCGTTACGTTGGTTGCTCTGGGGCGAATTCTTGTAACCATGTCATGGGGTTGCGAATTAACCAAATGGGAAGGCTCACCGTTTGAAGCCCAGGTTCATAATGTGGCTCATAATCGGAGTTTGCAAAAGGGCTCGTGGTTGCAACATGGCCATCAGTAGCCACATTGTTGGGGTCAAAGCATGTCTTGGGGCATTATTGGGGTTGTGGGGTCGTACCAATGTCAAAGCATGGTTGGGGTCGTGGGGTCGTAACAGTGTCAAAGCATGGTTGGGGTCGTGGGGTCATAGCAGTGTCAAAGCATGGTTGGGGTCGTGGGGTCATGACAATGTCAAAGAAAAGCTCTTAGTCGTGTTGTAGAGTCCTCGCAATGTTTGTAGCGACATCTCTCTGCTGACAGACAACCCTCGCTCAATCAGTCGTCACCTATGGACAATGAACAGTCTTCCATCCTCTCGCGAGCTGATCGGCTTTCTCAATTATCTCTTTGTCAACTTGTTTTGAAATGTCTTTCTCAGTTGATGCTAGTACTGTGTTCGAAAGTTATTATCATGGCAATTATGTAATTTTGCAAAAACTAGGCTCAATTGTGTCTCTGGTCCTGAAAGACACTCTAATAAAATGCAGTATATGTAATTTAAAGACTCTAGATTGGTGTTTGTGGGTTGGTATCCTTGCGGGGCAGCACCGATCACCAAGGAATTCCGATTGTACTCCTTTTTTGAAGTAATATAATGGTGAATTTCACAAAAAAAGACAAGGATGCACTTTCTAAGATAGACACAAAAGGTGGAAGGTAAGATTGCTTTAAAAGAAATTTGGAAGCCCTTCCTACAAATAACTAACAATGAGCATGGCTTAAAAAAAATTATCTTCCGTAAGTTAAGCAGGGCAATAGAAAAAAACAAGAGAAAGACAACCTTGTCGGTTATTTGTCAAGTTAAAGATCAATCTTTTCGACAATTATTTATAAACTAGGCTTGCTTTTATTGTGGGGGGAATAACAATTAAACGTAAAAGGGATATGACATAGGGCTATAAACCGAAATATGTCTAAAAAGATTCACCAATTCGAAATAAATATTCCCTCAGCCTTATAGACAATGAAAATATTTTACTTCGAATTTGTGAATTTTTAACGGAAAATATTCTCATTGAAAAAAAAAAATACATAATTTTTGCTCAATATTTATAGTTGCGTTTTGAGAATTATAGATATTCTCCAATGTTTCTACACTTCAACAAAAATATGGTTCCTTAACAATTTCCCTACCCGCTTCTTCCATGAAAAATCAGCTCATAACCTAGATTTGGTGAACATGAACAATTAAGATTATTCAGACAATACTAAATAGGTAGTCAATTAAGGAAGAAAGACAAATCCAAGAAATGTGTAGACATGATGAAGAGAATGAATAGCCAGGTGGGCTAGCTTTAGTAGTTGAGTTTGGAGGTTTTGAAACCAATCTCAGGCTGGCTGCCTCTGTTACATGCCAGATCCAGCGCCTTAATCAGTACCAACGGATTTACACGGGGTATCATCCACAAAAGCAAGTGCACCACGAAGTGTTCGATGGAAAAAATTAATGAAAGGAAACGATACGGAATAACTAATGTGAGAAATGAACTGCGTCCACAAAAAGAAAAAGAACGGTAGAGAATACCCCAAGGTAATATATACCCAACTTTCAGCTATGGTGAAATCCCAATATGACGCGAGGACAAAGCTGTACCTTGAAGTAAAAGGCCAGAGTGGATTGGGAACTCAAACCCACTAAATGGGCAATTGCGAACAGTTAAGCGTAAGATCAAAGCGACTTCAATTCAGAACATCCATAAGATCAAGCGGAAACGATATTGCGTGCATATGTTAACAGAACGCATAAATGATTAAAGCACAGATTTCAAAATTTTAAATTAGAAAAGAGGAACCGGCGTGGTGAGGGTCAGCTTTATTGATGCATTACACATTCTGAGAGAGTAAAATTCAGATTTGAATTGAATTATTGAGCTGAAGAGACAAAGATAAGCAGCGTACCCTGGATCGCTATTAACGATATCACAGATCTCAATGTTCATCGCCCAGTCCGGGCCAATCAACATATCGCTCGTGGCCCTCTCCACAAGAGAGCTTGCCATATTTCTTCTACTATTTGCACAGATAACAGACGGGATCAATCCTGCCTTAAACAAACACGCTCCGGTGGAATTGAAGAAACCTGTTTGAAGCCCAAATAATTGAAAAGACCTCTTCGGATCGAAACCCTGGGGTTTGCGAAGAATCTTTCCTTGGTCGGCAAAAAAATCGCCAATTTTAACGCGGAATCTCGATATTAAAAGCGTGCAAACTCTGAAGCAACCTTCGTGAAGATAAATTTGGATCTTGCTGAGTCGAAATCCATCGGCATGAAGGCCAAACCCTGAGAGATCTCCTCCCTGGACGGCCCAATTCTTCGTTAATTCTCGTCAGAGAATCGGCATTCCCCGATAGCTCACCGCGCGTTTGGACTCGCATTAAAAATTGCAATAAGAAATCATTAAAACTAAAATAAAAAAATAAAAAAGTGAAGTAAGACTAAAGCATTTGGGAAAGAGCCAATGCTTTCCTTCCACGTATCGCCACCCAATGTTGTGTATATGCAGTGTTAATAAAAAAAAAACTAATATTGCGTATTATGCAGTATTAATAAAAAACTAATAGATGACAAGCGTAGACCAGACCGGGCATTTCCCGAGAGAATTTTAAGGTCCAAATTTGTACCATCTCCAATGGTACTGTCGTCATATACCAACTCCAAAATCTCTAAGGAAAAGGGGCACCCACTTTACAAGGTACATCACAACAAAATAGTTGAGTAGCTCGAGTCAGCTGCCCCTCAGCCAGAAAGAGCATTGCGTTTTTAATTTTCTCACATGTCTCTATGCTAACTTTCCATGAAACCAAGATGTGAGAATTGCGTTAAAAAGAGGTGTCCCCTTAGTAGTAAAAGGAAGGGTTTTAATATGGTTTAATGCGAGGCATATTTATATAAGTTTGGGTTTTGGGGATAGGTGGATTAAATACCATTTTTTACCCTAAATTTGTGGTGTGTAAATTAATTGGTTGGTATTGAATTTAAATTTTATTAAATTTTAAGTTCAAATTATATACAAAGACAAGGAGTTAGAGTTATATTGTTTTAAAGTTTGATTAAGTCTCACACCATTTTTGTGACAATATTATTGTACAATAAATCATTTTTCTATTTCATATTATAGTAGGCTTTAGCAAAAGCTTAATTTAAATTGAGGAAAAAAAAAATACTTTTTATTAATGAGATAACCTACTTTGATATAAATTTAATATAATATAATATTTAATTTTCTTTGTTTTCTCTTTACACTGATTTTTGGTGCAACTTTCTTACGTTTCATCACTAGATTAGTTCAACTTTCTTACATTTCACTATTAGTTTAGTTCAACTTTCTTACATTTCACTACTAGTTTAGTTCAATTTTTTTACATTTCATCATTAGTTTTGATAAGCGTACCTGTCGTGATTGGCAATGCCAAGATGCGAAAAAGGGTGTATCATGTGTTGGTGCATTCTCATAATGGTAATTTTGTGTAGCTTGGTAATGAGATGTCAATGTGCAGTCTTCAACAATTTATTCTATCCTAGTTGGCCCTTGATCTCGTAATTCCCTAAGGGGAGTTGTTCCAACTCAAGCTTGATCCCACTTTTGGTATTTATTATTTTATTTTTCTTCCTTATTTCATACCTTTGCTTCTGCTTGTGTTGTTCATGTAATAATTTCTCATCAATATTGTTGTGTTGTATTGTGTTAGCAAGTGCAGGGTTTGCTTCCAAGAGCACATATATATTTGGAAAAGTGAATATGTAGATTAAGCTCATTCTTGGGGACTCTGTTGGCACCGTTACTGCTTTCTATGTAACTACCATTCTCCATACAAAAATATTGTACTATATTTGTTATTGTCTAAAAGAATTGTTTGCACTCTGTAATATGCTTTGAAGTTGTAACAATCCAATATTGCTTGGTGTTGCAGATGTGTTCCCAAGGGGATGAGCACGATGAATTTGACTTTGGATTCTTGAGGAACACTTCTGGACAACCATACATTGTGCAGACCAATGTTTATTCAAAATGGAGTGGCAATAGAGATCAGCGTATGTTCTTATGGTTTGACCCAACTCCAGATTTCCATTCCTACTCCTTTCTCTGGAATCGTCAGCAAGTTGTGTGAGTATATATATATATATATATATATAATTTGTAACAACTAATTGTACATAGATATATTTTAATAAAAAATATATAACAATTTCTTATAATTAAAATATTAAATATATATATAGAGAGAGAGAGAGTTTAAATTCATTTTAATTTAAATTTGTGAAAAGGTTGATATTTTAAATTGCAAAGAATTATGTAAATTATTAAAATCAAAAGAATTATCTTAATTATTTATATTTTAAATTATTTTATAAATTAATATCATATAAATTTATTTAACAGTTAAGACCAAATAAAAGGAAAAACATTGTGGTATAGCCTTCATTAACATGGGTAAGAAATAAAAATAGAATTCATGTAACTTTATCTAATTGAATAAAGGAAAACAAAAAGTCTTTGCAATAAAACAAGACTTTTGTCGATGTGCCTCATTTGCACCTTTGAGTGAAGAAAACAATTTAAGAATTGTTCATAGTAAATCTCGAAGAGCAAATAAAAAATTATTAATGGTATTTATCGCCAATACATCCTTACACCTCCAAAGAAGGGGAAACAACCCAAGGATATGAAGTAATTGAAACTAAGTCATTGCAAAACGAAAAGAAAATGTTTCACTATTTAATACAAAAGAACAGTGTCAGTCTACGACCAATCTTTCCCTCAATGGTAAATCTAATTTAAACCCTTTATTTCCCATTACATTACACTAACAGAGTTATCTAGAAAACCCTAAGACCCCTCGTGTTGCAAGGAGGGTCGCGTCTTAAGGACAATGAGAAAGAACCTGGAAGAAGAAAAAACATGTGTTAAGAGAAATGGGTTTGACGAAATACCCATTGGAAACGTCCCAGAAAAACAAGATCGAACTCGCCTCCGGACAACTTATATCTGCAAACAAAAAAGTTAATACCAAGTTAGAAAATATCGAGGGCTTTGCAATTCGACATTTAAATATATATATATATATATATATATATTATATATATATATATATATATATATTGTTAGGGAGTACACTAGGAATTAAAATTTTTTACCTGAGAGAAGCCTTGTCTATTTTCTCGTTCTGTCATTATAGACCTATAAAAGAGAAGATAAACCCTTAACTTGTTGTCAGAGTAATATGTAACACGCAAATGAATCTGAAACAAGAAACCTTATTTTTAAGTCGTAATAGATGGTAAATGCCTAGCAAAATGGGGAGGCGAACCTTAGCAAGAATAGCCAAAGTAAATAAAGAGAAGACATCGTCGTTGTAATAAAAAAACATAATAATAAAAAGCATATAGATTATATCAGAACTACAAGGGTTGATACAAAACAAAGACAAAATTTAAAGGAAGATTGTAAAATTGTAGAAAACAATGATGAAGTGTTTTACCTAAAGACCTTTGGAGTTTCGCCTTAAGTCCTCCAATGGTACGCAGTCCTACTAGCAAATCTAGATTTCTATATGTAATTGAGACTAAGGGTAAGGGATTCTCAACGAAAAAAATTGCAATGATGAATCCAGGGAGAAAGAGTCAGGAAAACCCTAAGCATGCAGAGCTTCAGCTCCACAACGATGAACAATGGAATGAGACTAGCTACAGCAGAGGGGGACGAGGTGTTTACCCAAAAACCACCTTGGTAATTCCCATCCATCGATTCCTTACCAAAAACGAAGTGTGAGGATCATGTGACAAGTAGAGGTAGCAAACCCTAGGGCTGACAATGGAGACGTTGTGAAAAATACATTTTAATGGTAATAATAGGTGGTGACATCGAGCTTCGGCATTTGAACCCCTAGTGGAAGATGTGGGTTGATGTCACCACCTAGAGAACAACGAACTCAAATGTTTTCTATATAAAAAGCAAAAAAATTACCAATTATTTTTATACAGAACAAATTAATAATCCAACATAATCACTATATATCAACCTAATAACTTAATAATATAGCTTTCATTATTAAATATATAAATATCTATATTAAAATAATTTAATATATACATATCTTTAAAATATGTATAAAATATATTGTTAATGATTAATAGAAGTATAAACTTTAATTGAAAAATAACTTCATCCGAAAGAAATCTGAACCATGTACTTCTTGAAGATATATATCAATCAATTGATTAATAAAGATTCTTTATATAAAATACCTTTATCTTTATCCTGATTTAAGAAGGTAATTATTGATATCCTCGGAGGAGAAGGAAAGCATATCTAATGCTTTGATTACAAGTCAAATGTACATTATATATCTATTTGAATTTGACCATTGGATACATTGTTTTTCAATGTAGTTCCTGTTGAATGGTTGAATATCCCTTGCCTTGGTTGGATGATGGTGGGCATCGCAACATTATAAAAAATTGATATCGCTAAAAAGAAAAGTATGGAGTTTGCATCACATGACTTAACTCTTAGTGTAACTTACTCCTAGTGGGGCACACTAATAAATTTTAAATACAAGGTAAAGGTAACATAATGTATTAAAAAATATTCCACATATACATGTATGAAAAAAGCAAAGCACATGTAAGTAAATAAATAGGACAATTAGTTGTCGGGAAGAAGGTTAGAGAATGACAAAAACTAAATGTTCAAAACATAAGGTCCTTGTGTCATAACATAACTTTAATTTAATATTAGCCATGATTACTTGTGTCATAACATAACTTTAATTTAATATAAGCCATGAATTATGGCTTAAGGGGTGGTTAATTAATTGGCGGCCCTCTGCAGCCAGTAAAGGGTAGATATGTATAGGTGTAAATATTTAATATTAGCCATGAATTATGGTTTAAGGGGTGGTTAATTAATTGGCGGCCCTCTACAGCCAGTAAAGGACAGAGATGTATAGATGTAAATATTTAATATTTATATGTGGTTTTAAATTAATATAATAGGAAGTTAAAATTAATACAAAGTTTAATATAAGAAGATGTTGGAGGGTTTATAAATGAGAGTAAATATTTAAATTTTGACTTAATTAATAATAAAAAATAAAAATAATAAAATTTAATTTATCATATTATAATTTTGTTTTACAGGATATGTTAGTTCTTTTAATTCAAGTTAGAAATTATGTTATGGGAAAAATTGCACAAATAATTATAACTTACATTGATCAATGCTAAATTAATAATGGTTGGTAAATCATCTCATAGTTTAGCATTGACAAGAAGTTATAAATTGAGATGTAAAATGGATAAGTAAATTGCTTGGTCAACGAGAAGAAGTCGCATAAATTTTGGTGGGTAGTAACCAATAGTAAATCTACACATTTATAGTTTTACTCCTACATAAGTGTTGAGGAAAACATAAATAATAGAGGGAAGTAACTCTGGTAAGTATATTTATTTACATATTATTCCTATCCATTTTTAATGCAAAGACTTGTATAGTGGGAAGTAATTGATGGCAAAAAAGTAATTTAGTTGAATATAGACTATTTTCATAGATTTTATTTTTGGATGGTTTTCTTGCAAAGCTTAAGAATACAAAATCACTAATCATGCATGAATATTGCAACCATATCCTTAAATTATGGCTTAAAATATGTAAGGTAATTATCCACATGGCATTAGATTGGGCAAAGTCTCCAATAAGACCTTCATGGTCCAATCAAATGTTTGAAAATTAGTTTTTAGTAATATTGAAAAATAAATATTTCAAAGTTAAAAATTATAATTTGCATTGATCAATGCTAAACTAATATTGATCAATAGACAAATGGATTGTTAGGGTTATGCCTTGGCAGGAACTAATAATGATTCCATAACTATGCTTAAATCTAATTAATAAGCACATGAAAACATAATATTTACAACAAACTTAAATATAAAAAGATTCTTAACCATGGATATTCACCCACACTTTAACGTGGATATTGTTAAATTGTAAATAGGCTATGTTACAATATCATGGGCCAGTACCATGGTTTATCAATACCACATGCCAAAAAATGATAACTCATTTCACAACCAAAAATTAAGATGTAAAATATATTAGACCTTACATATATCATTGATTACACAAAGTGAAAATTCTCAATCATATGGATGGAGGGGAGAAAGGGGGGGGAGAGGGAAGAGAAGGAGAGAGGGAGGGAGATAGTGATAAAGCTATAGGGTGGAGAGAGAGAGAGAGAGAGAAAGAGAGAGAGGGAGTTGTGAGAGATAAGGAGAGAGAGCAATGAAGAGACAGAGGAGGAGAGGGAGAGAAGGAGAGAGGGAGGGAAGAACAAAGACATAAAGAGAGAGAGGGAGCGACAAGGGAGAGATGGAGAGAGAGTTAGGGATAGAGTAGAGGAGTGGAGATAGAGATAAGGAGAGGAGAGGGGGGAGAGGGAGAGAAAGGGAAGAGGAGAGGGAGACATAGATATGGGGGGGGGGAGGGGGAGACAGAAGGAGAGAGGGAGGGAGATAGTGATAGAGTTGGATTAGAGAGAGAGAATGATGGGGGGAGAGACAAATAGAGGTGGGACAGTGAGGGAGAGAGAGGAAGGACTTGAGAGATAAAAAGCAAGAGGGAGGGAGAGAGAGGTGGAGTTGGAGGGGGAGAGAGAGGGAAGAACAAAGACATAAAGAGATAGAGGTGGAGAGAGAGATTGTGACAAGGGAGATATGGAGAGAATGAGTGAGAGAGGAGAGAAGGAGGGAAGAGAGAGAAGGACAAGAGAGAGAGAGAGAGAGAGAGAGAAAGAGAGGAAGGGAGACATAAAGATGGGAGGGAGAGAAGGGCGTAAGAGAATGAGATAGGGAAGGAGATAATGATAGATTTGGAGGGCCGAGAGAGAGAGTGAGTGATGGGGGGAGAGACAAAGGGAGGTGGGAGGGAAAGTGAGAGAGAGGAAGGAAAAGAGAGAGGACATGAGAGAGAGAAGGAGAGAGAGGGGGAGAGAGATGGAGTTGTAGGGGGGGAGAGAGGGGGGAAGAAGAAAGACATAAAGAGATAATGTTGGAGAGAGAGAGAGAGGGTGACAAGGGAGAGATAGAGAGAGAGGGGGGGAGAGAGGCAGAGAGAGAGAGAGAGGGAGGGAGAGTGAGATATATATAGATATGGAGAGAGAAAGGGAGTGATAAGGGAGAGAGAGAGAGAGGGAGGGAGAGTGAGATATATATAGATATGGAGAGAGAAAGGGAGTGATAAGGGAGAGATAGAGAGAGGATAGGAGGGAACACAGAGAGGAGGATAAGAGGGGGGGGAGAGAAGGGGAAGAGAGAGAGGGAGACATAGAGATGGATGGGGGAGAGACATAAAGAGAGAGAGAGAGATGGGGGGAGAGACAGAGGGAGGTGGGAGATAAAGGGAGAGAAGGAGGGAGAGAGAGGATTCAAGAGAGAAGGGAGAGAGGGAGGGGGAAAGGGATGGAGTTGGAGGGGGTGAGTGACATAAGGGAGAACAAAGACATAGAGAGATAGAGGTGGGAAGAGAGAGGATGACAAGTGAGAGATGGAGAGAGAGTGAGTGAGAGAGGAGAGAAGGAGGGAAGAGAGAGAGTTAAGGAGAGGAGAGAGAGAAAGAGAAGGAGACACAAATATGGAGGGGGAGAGGAGTTAGGGAGGGAGATAATGACTAAATCCAACATAGATCAATCTTAACCCCAGATCTATCAAGCGCCGAGAGGGATCAAATCTCTTGAGTTGCAAACCTATTATGTGAGTGAAAAACTTGAGGAAAGGTTTGCACCTCGGGAGATTTGATCCCTCTTGGCGCTTGATAGATCTAAGGTTAAGATGGATATATGTTGGTTAATTAAAATAGTCATAAAGTATAATTTTAAAGTAATTAATTATAATTTTTTAAAACTACAAGTGTATGAAAATATTAATTGGGTTTATTTTAAATAAATGATTATTATTTTTCCTACTTTGAATCAATTTTTATAAGTGACATGTTGAACTCATAACATGTGTATTATTGTGATTGCTTCAAACATTGTTGTTAATTGGTTGTGCCCTCAATTTTACCAATGATACTATCTTATAAATGAGGAAAAGTAGTAAAGGATTTCCTAAATGTGTAACCTTAAAAATCATAATAATAATAATAATAAACAAGATCTGCAGATCTAGGGACTTGAGGGGCTCACCCGCTCATCTTGTTAGCCTAGACCTCCCTTTCATCAAATTATATCCTTTGTCATTTTCACCAGATAGATTGTTAGGAGTAGAACCATGTTGACTATGAAATCAGTCCACCTCACAGCTGTATCCTTCGCAATCAACGATAGTTCTCCCCCCATCAAATTATCCATCGATATCTATCGTGGAAGGTTATCCAGACTCTTCCAGAGTTACCCCAGCTGCAACAAGTGTCAACAAACATGCCCCTTTTCCTGGTTTATCTAACCTTGATCATGTTCACACATCCTAGGGTTCCACTTGAGGGGATCACAATTGAGGGTTTCTGCAGGTGCACTAGCAGGGTTCTGAGCTTTGTTTTTTTTCTTTTTGAGTTTATTATGGGTTGCACTCATCCTATGATTCCATGCCTCCCTCGTCAACCTCCCTGTTAGTTAGTGAAGGTTTTTTGGTACTATTCTCACTTTCTCATCTTGTCAGCCTAGACCTCCTCGGTTTTCTCCGCATCGCTTAAAGGTCCCTGACACTTCAAACATTTCTAGTTTTGGGTTGAAGGGCTTGCCTTCTGATCTGAATGCGTGGATCTCCCCCATTGACAAGCAAAAGGATGGTGATATCACTAATGGTAAGATCTTACCTCACTCTTCCTCTTCTTTCGATCTTCCTGTTTCCCTTCCCCTTGAGGTATGCCCTAATTCAAACGATGGGCCCCCCTCTTTGTTGCATATCGTCCCTTCTTCCCCTCCCCTTCCTCCTCTTTCTGTCACCTTGGATCCCTCTCCTTCCAAGCCTTGGTAATTTACTTCTTCTCCCACCCTCTGCTCTTAGGGAGAGAAAAGGGCTTAATCTCTACTACCCATGATGAATCCTAAAGAGATTCCTCCTTCTAGCAGTGGACTAGTGATGGACACACCCTTTCTAAATCTAATAGGTAAGAAATCAAACATGTTAGTTTTTGTAGCATCAAAGTTGTTCTAGTCTCGAAATTTTGTTGAGAGGCTAAAACAAAGGAGTTCTTCATAACCCAAAAATCGTTTATGGAAATTCCACCTAGAAGTGTCTCAATTATATTATTAACCATTTTTTTAATATTTCCTAAGACTAAACTTAGGAAATTTGATTAATTAATAAATATTAATTGAGAAAAGTGAGAATTATCTAGAAACTCACACTGATTGACTAGGAAATAATCTCATACATTTATTAAGGTTTAATCTTGGTCGTTGGAGTCCCACGGTGATATTATAAGAGGAGGTCGATGGGTAGATGGAGAACATACACTTGACACACTTGAGATCAATTTTCCTTGGGAAGTTCATTTTTCTAGAGAGTAGTAGCAGTTGCTGGAAGAGTTTGAGCCAAAGAAGGGAAGTAGAGACAGTGAGTCTGGAGGAGTTTTTCCAGTTCTGGAGAGTCAGGATGAGGAGTCCAAGATTTTCTCCAGGGATTTGCACAGAGGCAACGTAAAGCCTCACGAGGGAAATTTTACTCAACTGAAGAGGAAGGTGTTTTAAGTTCCAAAGGTCAGGAAAGTTTTTCAGAGGATCGGAGAATCATTTTTCCAGTCAACAACAGGTTGGATGACTAGATTGGTAGTTGATTCAGGCAGAGCATTTGCGAGACTGTGCTAGGGTGATGCATGGCCTGTGTATAGTTAATTGTACGACTATTTTTCAGAGGCAATCAAGTGTCGAGATTGCTTGAAATGAGGGTAAATTCCCTCAGATAATTTTCTCCAGTATTCCTCTTGGATAGATTTACCAGTTTGGCGATATTTATTGTACTCATAAATTCTCATTGTTGCTTAATAATTAAAACCCTCAGTTGTTGCACTGTTTTTCCTAAGGTGGGTTTTTCCAGGGACTTTAGTCAAAAAATAATGGTGTCATAATTTTGTGTGTGTACTAATATTTTCTCACTTTCCAGTTTATTTTTCGCATAATTTAATTTGGTGAAAATTGTAGTTGTGAATTATTCGTTATTTATGTGGGAAAATAAATTGTCAATTAAGCTACACTTAGAAGAATGATTTCCAGTTGCTACAATAGTTGAAATTTTCACAAAACATGCTAAAAGGTAAATCCAAGTTGGAAATAAAGAAAGGAAGATATGTTTCCATAACAAGGTCCCTTCAACGAGCGTAGCCCCATCGAAAAGTGTCATGTGATTCTTCTTTCTTTCAATGTGAGGTGTATTAGGGGTGCTTGAAAGAAACTAGCCCTCAAAAGACTTTTGGTGTCCACAAAACCAAATATTATCCTAATTCAAGAAACAATGTTCTTGCGTGTTAAAGCTCGTAAGATTCTTGAAGGCATGCTTAAGAATTGGTGTTTTAGTCATGTAGGCCCGGAGAGGCTCTCAGGGGGGCTAATTTTTTGATGGAGCTCGAAGTGCAAGGCTATCTCATTATCAATTTTTCCCTCTACCATTTTGTTCAAGTTGTTTTTTAAAGATTCAAAATTTCGTATTTCTCTTTTAAATGTCTATGGTCCCTATGTTGATTGAGTGCCTTTTTGGGAAGATATGACTTTAGCAAGGGCCCTTGCAGACTAATATATTATCATTGGAGGTGATATCAAATTTACTATTTCCCTTAGAGAAATTTGGGGGCCCAATCCCCACTTGGATCCTCGACATCTTTTCTTCTCATTTTTTTTTATTAAAAATCATCTTATGGATGTCGATCCGACCAAACTTTTCCCCACCTAGATGAATGGGCACACATGTTAAATTAAAGTATCCAAGTGGCTAGATATAAATGAGCTCTAGTTTCTAACTTAAATCTCCTATGATTACAGGTGGGATCTTCGATTGTCATCCTATTCTCTTGCATTTTTCCCATCCGAAAGGTGTTAAGAAGATTTTGTTTCACTTCAATCCCTCCTAGCTAGAAGAGGAGGATTATTGGGCCCTAGTTTCCCATCACTGGATACATTTATGTCCTTCCAGCTCCTCGTATCTTATGGAACAATTCGCTGATAATTTTGTATTTGTCAAACAAGCCTCAAAAGTGTGGGCGAAGGATTTCTATGCCAAAAAGAAAGCAAGTCTCACTAAGGTGGAAGATCAAATCACTGAGGCCTATGCACATCTAGACTTAATTCTTCTTCTTCTAAGTTATTGGAACTTTTAAAACCAATAGAGGTTGAAAAGAACTCTATTCTTATGGAGGAGGAGGACTGGTGGTGGTTAAAAAGTAGGGCCATATGGCTCTCCTCAAGAGATGACAACACCAATTTTTTTTTTATCACTATGTAAATTCGAGGAAGCATGGAAATGCTATTTGGAGTATTGTGGATTCAAATGGCTCTACTCTTCACTCCTTTGAAAACAAAGTTGTAGAGGGGGTCCTCTTCTTTCACGCTCTCTTCAAGGTCCCTCAAGGAATCCCTATTTACGAAATACTTTAGGTGGTGTCAAAATTTCCCAATGTTATTATATATGAGATGAATGTTGCTCTCTTGGAGGAAGTGTTGGTTGCTCTAAAATCAATGCAAAAGTTTACGATTTTGGGCCCTGGTGGTTTTCCTATAGAGTTTTAGCTATGATTCTATGATTTGATCAATTGGGACCTTTGAAAGGGGGTAAAGGAATCCCAATGATTTGGTAAGGTTTTGGGTTCATTCAATTCTTCCTTTTTGTGTCTCATTCCTAAATCACAAGAGGGATCTTCCTTCACCAATTATAGTTCGATTAGTTGTTGTAATTTTATTTGCAAATTGATTTCAAAAATCATTTCAATGAGGAGAAAACATGTCCTCAAGTCTTTCATCTCTAAGGAACAATTTAGTTTCCTACAAAATAGAAATATACACAATGTTGTTCAGGAGGTGTTTCATTCGGTTAAATTGGCTAACATGAAAGTCATTATGCTAAAGTGGAATTTCTTAAAGGCCTATGACAGAGTAGATTAGACTCTCCTATGGTTGATCCTCGGCAAATGGGTTTTTCACTACATATGGTAAATTGGATTATGGGTTGTCTTCACCCAACTTCTTTTATTGTGCTAATAAATGGGCCCCATATAATTTTTTTTAAGCCTCCCATGGGCTTCACCGAGGATGTCCCCTGTCTCCCCTCCCGGTCCTTATTGTGGCTAAGGCTTTTAGAAAACTAGTTGACGACTATCAATTTAGGGGCCACATTCAAGGTGTCAATGTATCTAAATTTGTGGTGCTCTCCCATATTTTATTCGTAGATGACTCCCTTGACCTATTATGTAAAGCTCTTGGGATGGAGATACATTCACAAAAATCATGCATCATATTTAATGGAGTTTCAGTGGAGTCTTTAGCATAGCTGAGGGTTTTTTTCCCATTCCCTACCAAGGATATAGATGAAGTTTTAAAGTATTTGGGATTTTTTGATCAAACCGAACAATTTTCAAATTGCAAAATGGGTGTGGATGGTAAAGAAGGTGGAGTCTCGTATCATAAACTAGGCTAGTCATTTGCTCAAGAGGGCGTCTAGTGCTAGTAAAGTTTGTATTAGAGAGCTTTCTGGTGCATTGGAATTCCATTGCAACCGTGCCCAAAGGTGTACTATCTTTGATTAGGAAGTTCGTCTTCTATTTTTTGTGGTCGACGGGTCAAAGCTAAAATGGTTTGGCATTGGTTAAATAGTATCACCTCTCCACCCCAAAGGATCTTAAGGGATGGGGATTAAAGGACATTCATTTTCTCACTAAAGCATTGGCTAAAAAAAAAAAAAAGCTTTGGAGGCTCTCCTAGGAAAATTCCCTGTAGTTCAAATTAATGCAAGAGAATTACTTTCCCATCAAATCTTTGGTTGACTAGTTTAGGATCCCAACCAAATATCCAAAAGAATCAAACATGTGGAAGGCGACGGAAAGGACATCTCCTTTTGTAGGAAAATGGTTAGCCTAGCGGGTGGAGGATGGCTACCAAATCAGAGTTAGCTAGGATCCCTGGCTCGACGCAGGTAATGAATATAATCATTCAACACCTATGTTCGTTGCTCTTAGTCATTTGAACATTTTGGTTTTAGATAATACTAAGGCATAAGATCCCCAAATCATAGGCCTAGACGATTGGAACTATGCCATGACATTGGGTTTGTCTGGTCCATTAGTGGAAGAATGGGGCAATTTTATCAATCTGCTTGTAGAAAATCATGTGTATCTCAAGAAAAATTCCCAATATCTGCTCATTTGGTCCAATAATTATCACTCTAGTTGTTTCTCGATGAAGCTCATTTATAGAGCTTGGATTGATGATTCATCTAGTGATATAAAAAAATGGCGACGAAAGGTATTTTGGAGAGTGAGTGCCCCTTTGAAAATAAAGCTTACTACATGGTTGATTTTTAATAGAAAACTTCTCAGTTGAGATAAATTGGTTAAGCGCAAATGGTTCAGTCCAAATTGTTGTTCATTATGCAAAGCACAAGAAGAATCCCACATGCATCTTTTTATCAGGTGTAGTTATTTCACTTATGTATGCGAAATTATATGGAATTATTTTAAGCCTAAGGCTCATTGGGCAGGATGAGCCCTTAACGACACATTCGGTGCTTGGTGGATAGGGAAACAACTTACTCCTTTCAATGACCTTCCCTGTTCATTAATTTCGTACATTTGGAGAGCTAGAAATATCTACGTATTCTAAGACAATTTCATGCCTCCAGAAATGTGTGCTATGAAGGTAGTTGCATTGGACTTTGAGTTCAAGTCTGATCCAAAGCTAATCAAGCAGTGAAATCTGATAATGCCTAAGTTTGGACTATGACACCCCTAGGCATACTTTGATGGAGCCAGTTAGGTCCAACCCCGTCATTGTGGCATTGGGGGTGTCCTTTATTGTATCCATACTCACTTCATATCTTTTCGATATGCACCAAGCAGGGGGGTCCAATAATAATGTATAATTTACTACTCTATGGATTTTGTTGGTATTGGCAAAGAAAAAAGGTTTATTTAGGCTTCAGGTGATGGGAGACTCCAAAATAGCTATAGTCTGGGCCAATCACAAGTCAAAAGTATCCAATATAGACATTGATTCTCTACTTAGTGATATTCAGCTAGTTGTAGACTCTTTTGAGCATGTCTCTTATTACCACATTCTTCACAATCTCAATATAGAAGTGAATGGTCTCCTAATGGAATCCCTTACCCTTCCGGTTGGATCTGTTGGGCTATATGAGTTTTCATATGGTGCAAATATTGGTCTCCAGAGATTGATTCAATTGGGACCAAACTCTGCTTCTAGTTTGCTCTTTTGTTTATCATTGTTTACATTTTTGTAGCAGTCAGAACACAAGTGGTATATTATTAAGGATTTCAAGCTCCAGAGATTTTTGAACTAGTTGTTTTTGTCATCTTTCATTAATGAAGACAATCATTTTGAATATCAATTTTCTTTTTTTTTATTGACAAGAATGTCAGCAAACGAATTGCATATGTATATATTTTTTATCATAAAATATACAATTTTTTCTTTGCAAAAAAAAATAAAAATTGCATGGGAACATTTTACCAATTAAAGGATTGTGTGTATCTTTCTATATGCTCTTTATTTTTGTGCAAAGATCGTACTTTTTTATTCAAAGTTGAGTTAGTGTGTTTTTATTTTTATTTTTAATGAGTCATGAAAATGATAGCATTGTGTTGTTAACTATATTTGAAAAGGTGTTATAAATGAGAAAAGCTTAGAATGAAATAATGAATTACGATGTATGTGGATTATTAATTGATTATATGTTTTTAAATATTGTTTTCTTGACATGTTGAAATCCTTTTGAAATTGAGAATAATGGAATGAAAGAGAATGTTACATACATCAATACATTTTTTCTTTTGAACAATATTAAAAATTATGCACTAAATCATTGAGACTTGTTGTGCTCAACTCTTTCGATGAAATCACTACCTCGTTGTCTATGTATTTATTAAATTATTTCCAAACACTAATCCACATAACTCTAAGACAATATATAGATCAATAAGTGGTTTGACATAACATTCCACATCAACTATATGCCACAACATAAAGGGTCAACACACCTTAGTCAACTTGGCTACAAGGAACAAATTCACAATAATCCTTATCAATGTGCATGATGTTGACCACAAGAGCTACCTCTTTTGATAATTCAATGTTTCTTATTTCATATAAAGAATTAATAGTGTTAACTGTAACATGTGTTTCAATTACAAATAAGTTAGTTACAGATATGAGTATCAAATTATTTTAATATAATAGAAATTAGAGTTTTAATGAGAGAGTTCTTATGGACTTATTAGATATGCTTTTATAAATCAATATTTTAAATCCTTTTTTTCTAAGTTGTGTGAGTCTTGTTGTTATAGACATTTTTGTGCCTTACAACTCCAAGCATGAAATGTCCATAAACCAAGGGCTCCTAAGTCCCTAAAAGTGTTGTTCTAACCCCTAAAGGAACAAGGTCAACAGATTACAGCTTCTCCCAGAAGTTCTCCACCTGAAACTGCTCAGAATAAGTCAAAACAGGATCATTTCAGCTGCTCCACTGGCTAGGTGCGTTGCATTGCACCTAAATACACTGGCTAGGTGCGTTGCAATGCACCTAAATACACTGTGAGGGTGCGTTGGGCGAGAAATGACAAATGGCAGTGTCATTCCGCGAGGTGGAGAGACAATGGAAGCTTCTAGAATCTTCTCCTGTGACACTTGCCTCACTGAATTCGACCAAGGATGAGTAAGAGGCCTTCAGTCTCCAAGTGGAAGCAAGAACTGACAGAGAGAAGACACTAATCAAATCACAAGCTGACTCATCCTCCTTACACATATCTATATATGGATCCCTCATCCCAGAGATCCAAGGGCTGGAATTTTGCACATTGTAAGGAATTGCTGTTGGTTTTGAGACAAACATCAGAGTATTGGGTGATCTATGCTTTGTTGGAGGTGAAGAGGGGCTTCTTTGCTGGGAGGTTGATGCTGGGTCAGGAACCATCGGTTGTAACTCCTCCTGGATCTTTTCTTGTTTATCAATAAAAACTATTTGAGTTTTTCCTCCATGCTTTTGTATCATTGATGCTTGTTACATTTGTATGGTTAACTTAAATCTGATCCTAAGTTGTTTATGAATATAGATCCATGTCTTTGTATAGTGTTCTTCTTCTGTGATCTTACAGGTACTTGGTGAAGTTGGGCAAGTAAGGGAGCAGGTAGCTGGAAGCTATCAAAGAAGAGAGGGATTGGATCAAAGGATTAGCGCAAGACACAGGTTGGTTCTTTCTATTCCTCTCTATCTATAGTTCATAAAGGAAATACAAAAGCAATTTTTCTCTGTTTGTTTCTAAGGCAGCTGTCACACCTTAGTGGGATAGAGCAGTTCTAAATAGACACTTTTCTCGGTAACACTTGCAATGACTGCAAACTTAACCTTTGGCTTGAAAATCTACAACCCAAGGGCATCTAAGCCATCAAAATCACCCGGGGATCGCACTCGGCCTGGGCCACACGAACCCTTAATATGGTTGGATTTTTGCCCAAGGAGTTTCGAACCGATGACCTACACATCACAAAGTGCCTTAACAATACACCCCATCACCATTTATTGTATGCCTCATGGGTTAAATCAAAGCATTATTATCTATTATTAAAAGAAAAATAAAAGTGAAAATTTAATTATTAAACACACACACACACACACACACACACACATATATCCCTAAGGGCTCAATTGGTCGAGTTCCATCGTTAAAACACCTATGTATTGAGAGGTCATTTGATCAATTCTCCTCAACGCTCTTGTTGGAAGTACAAAGAGGAGGAGTGAATCACTATTTATTTCAATTGTTATATTAAGCTAGTTAAAATATTTCACAATAGGAAACACAAGATATACCAGAACAAAAATCATTTTATTACTGAACACAATAGTGGGGACTCCAATCCTCTTTTAAAAAATTTAGGCTCCAACCTATACAAAAAAATCTCTAACTTCTTCAAGGTTGCAACCTTGAATGAGGACTCCAATCCTCAACTACAAATCCAAGCGCAAACTTCGTCTCAATGAGGGCACCAATCCTCTTAAGCTCCAAGCGAGGTCCAAATACTTCAAATAAACTTCTCTAAGATGTCTCCAAAAACTTTCCAAACGTTGTTCCAAATACACTTCATATGTTACTCAAAAAGGTATTCAAGATCTTCTCCAAGTCTACTCCAAAGTTGCTTCAAATATACTTCAACAAAGGCTTCTAGGGCTGCTATAAATAGTCTCCAAGGTACTCCAAGGAATTATTCAAAGTTAAAGGTTCAAATTTGCTCCAATATTCTACTCAAGCAAGGCCTTAAGAATGCTCCAAAACTTGTTACATAAGGTCTTCAAGTCTATTTTAACAAATGTATATAGGTTTAATCAACAAATTTCCTTTAATATCTCCAATAACTGCTCAAAAGGTTCTTCACGAGTTACTCCAAAGTCTTCCACATGACTACTTCAAAGAGGCTTCATATTTTGCTACAAGGAAGGTCTCCAAAAGTCTGCTCTCAAATTTATCTCAGGTTTTGGACCAGGCCTGCTCCAATAAAATTTGAGAATGCTTTGAAAAGATTTTAAGAATTTCTAGAAAAAGTCCCCAAATAGTCAAACCTCTGGTCAAAGTTTCCTCACAAAGGAGGCCAAGTTTCACTCTTATTTCAAGTCAAATGGGATCATAGAGAGGAGGATGGAGGCATGTCTCTATCACAAGAATGGAGGCTGAGTTTTTATCTTCCACAGGTATCAATACAAAGAGCCTAGTATTTTCAGGGCCGAATTCTTGTTTGAAATATGCTTCGAAGGAAGATGGAGGCTTGTTTCGAAATTTGGTCGAGTACTGCTAAAAAATTGGGCCAAAATTTGCATCAAAACCTCAAAAGGTACTAGGTTGAGTATGTTTTAGAAATAGCCTGAGATCTACTCAAGAATAGATCGAGTTCCTTTAAATTTCCTTTAGTTTCATGAGATATGAACCTTCCTCTTCCTTCCTCGGTCTTGGATTCTCTCTCCTTTCTTAACCGAGTTCCTTTGGTTGAAATGAGGAAGATCATGGCTTATTTATAGCGGTTCGATCTTATAACTTGAGTTGATATCATTTGGATTGCTTTAATAAGAAATTTGGGGTCGACCTGAAGTAGCTCGTTCTGGGTTTAATTTTATAATTTTGTCACTCAACCATCACATATCTGATATCATCCATTTCTAAGCCCAATGTCATGTAGTTGATGCTTTACTATTAAACTGTTATGAGGTACCAATTACCCAAGAACTTGACAGGAGATGGGGCTTTGTGATGCCTTGACAGTTCCTAATCCACCTTATTTTGCTATCATAAACATTCCATTTCTTATTAAGATGATCTACCACTGAATGAGTTGGCCAAATCTATTATTTAGCTCCTTGGTTTGTTAAACCATAGTGGATTCCCATAAGATCATTTCCCATACTACCAATTAGGTCCATGAGCATCTAAATTTGGCTTAAACAAAGTTCAAACAATAATTTAGGATCATCCGACCTATAGTAGTAAAAACAGGTTCATCAACAATCTAAAATCTTTATAATTGATTAAAAAGTCTCTAAAATAACCAGTTACTTTTGCACTTAACCCACAAATAAACGAATCTATGAATGGCTTAATTTGTCAATTATTTTCCTCCAAAGTAAAGAATCAACTTAGGTTGCCCACTTTCCATCTAGAAAGTGAATTATGCCATGGAAACTTAAGGTCGTGTGCCCGATGATGTAGATAATAGTCAGGGAGGATGATAAGTACATAGATTTCTTCATGATCAATCATCTGACTTTGACCCTTGCTTTGTCATCAATGACAACACCTCGACAACTCTTGGGGTTAGGCTTTGTTAATGTGTCGATGGGAAGTGATCCTTCGGGTGGATCTGCTTGGAACAATGTTTCCACGAACATAGCGGTCACTGATCTCCAAAGTCTGTGAACCACATCCAAAAAAAATCCCCAAGGGCTAGCTCAATTGATCAAGTTCCCATTGTGAAAGCAACTTGCTAATGGAAGGTTATGGGGTTAATTCTCCTCGATGCTCTTAGGGTTAGTCTATGCTAATGGGTTAGCGGGATGTGATCCCTTCGAGTGGATCTACCTAGACATTTTCCATAGATGTCGCAACATTCATATGGCACTTTGGCCTCCGACAAAGTCTGGTCAAAATACCTAAAATAAATGCATGTACATCATTTGCATTAATATAAAAAAAATGTATATAAGCTCAAAAAAATAACTAAATGTATATTTTAAGTCTTGATATACAAAAAAGGATCTTGATTGTTCATGTAAAAACATAAAATTCTAAGGAGCCATTCTAGAGAACAAAAATAATTTGTTTCATGATATCTTGCTCAGTCAATCTAGCGTGAAGTACAAGCATGTTTCTTGTAGAGTTATCAAAAATATAATAGTTGTGAATATGAAATATATTGGCATATCAATATAGTTTATCCAAATTTCGTAACTGTTGGAAACATATTAGTTGCTGAGGAAAATTGATGTGCTAGTTATGCCCAGGGGCATAGCTGGTGGAACTAGAAGGTTTCTTGATTGTTCTCTTGGATTTCCCATTGTAATTTATCAAATGCTAATCCTCGGTTCGAAATTTGTTCAATCGTTTGGTTTTGTTCCCTGCAGATATGAGTGAAAGATGTGTGAGAAATGACCGTCATTTCAAAAGAACGTTTTGGTAGAGTGGAATGATCATGTAAATTTTGAGCTTGTAAGATCCTTGCATCCATTTTATAACAACCAAAGAATCTCCATCCATATATATATATATATATATATATATATATATATATATATATATATATATATATAGAGATATATATATGAAGATGTCCACACGACTTTGGATCTAGGGCCTTGGGAGGGAGTGATGGAGCTCTGCAGCCCTAGCCCTATTTTCACCATGAACCCTGGTTAATCCTAAAGCTCAACCGTTACGGTCAACCCGACAACCCTCAGCTCCGGTCCCTACCTGCACCTGTCAGTTTCCGCAGTTAATCATGGGCGGAAAGGACCTCGATGCTGTTGATTATTCTCCGGATTCGTTTTGCGACCAGGTCATTTTTCAAAACCCTGTTCAAAATTCGGCTGCTGCTTCCTCTGCCTTGTCCTGTTCGCATCTAGCGTCGTTTGTCACCTTGCCTGGGTATGTTGACAACTCCTCCCGCCTCATATCCCTCTCCATAGACTCGCCTGGTCTGGACTGCCCACCCCAGTCCCCCACTACCCTTAATCTTCTCGCCTCTTGCTCATCCTCGCTATTCAATCCCAACCCCCCCTCTGACTTTTGCTATCAGCAAAACCCTAACCCTAACCCTATTCCTGAGATGGTTTCAGTCTTTCCCTCAAAGCTAGCTGCAGATACCACAGGCGCTGGTAGCGCACCTTTGGAATCAGAGACACCCTCTGGATGTTTCGTCACTCTAGTGGTTAGGGTACAATCTGAGGACCCATCCACAGAGACAAATACCCCGGTTGACCATCTGCAATCACATCCAACCGCTCTGCGCACAGGGAAGAAGAAATAAAAGTGTATTAAGGTCTCCGACAAAGACTACACCATCAAGTTCGGTGAAGGCCTCGCCATGGGTGATATAGTGGACAATGCTAGCAAGGTTTTGGTGGGCAGGGATCGAGGCTGAACCTATACAGTGAAGCGATTAGGGCTCTAGGTAAAGGAGATTTGGGGTCAGACATTCCAACAATTGCCAATGGTACAAACCCTGGTCCGTGGCTGGTTTGTTCTCCGTTTTGCAAATGAAGAATACACAAACTTAGCCCTCTCTCGCTTCTGGCAAGCATTGGAGGCCTCTTTTCGATCCTGAGAGAGAGAAAATTGGAGCAGGGCCGCTCTGGGTGAGGTTACCGGGGCTACCCTTGCAATACTAGTCAGAGGAGGTCTTCATAAAAATTGGGAACACCCTAGGCACCTATTTGGACTGTGAAAAAACCATTGTGCAATCCAAAAATCGCTCCTTAGCGCGCATTTTGGTTCATTTGGACACCAGGGAAGGACTGGAGGAAAGGATCACACTACAGTGGAGGAATTTTACCAGAGTTCAGATCCTGGATTATGGGGGTGTGCCATTTCGTTGTCGTAGATGCCACAAGGTCGGGCATATTTTCAAAGAATGTCCTTTGGTGAATAAATCACAGGAGGCACCAACAGTACATCGTCTGGCAAATGAAAAAGGAACCCCGGTGCATCGTAAGAAGACCACAGAGCCAGCTCCAGACACATCTTACGTGGTGACACCATCGAAGCCTGTTAATCAATCGGTGAGTACATCCACTGGTCCCCCATCCCCACCACTGACTCATGCACAAGCAACGACGGAAGCGGCTCGATCAACAGGTACTCCTCTTCCCTTATCTCCATCTCTTTCTAATGTTAATTTACCATCTAGTTTGCATAAGTCTGCAATACAATCTCATAACATCTCCACCTCGGCATCTATCTTTTGCATCACCCCTCCCCACCATATGGTTGATTCCATGACCCCCCCTCCATTCAACCTGTGACTCACCCTTCACCCCCCTCATCCCCTGTGGAACCCTCGTTCCCCTACAATCTCAGATCGAGAACTCCATCTGGGATCTCCCTCCCCCCTTCGGGTCTGGGTCTCGCCCCATCCAATTCCTTGACCAAGCCATCCCGCGGTCGCAAATCATACCTCTCCCATGCTATCCTCCGTGCAGGGGCTGAAGTCCTCTCGGGTTGACAATCATCTATCGATCGGGTCCTTAGAGCAAAGACAACCCCTGCATTGGTTCCCCCATGAAATGCCTCTCTCTCAACTACAGGGGAATGGCTAGCTCCCCCAAAAAGCTAGCCCTTCGCAGGCTATTTTCCATGGAGTCGATTGACATTATTCTTCTACAAGAAACCCTAGGGGAAGCTCTTCTTGTCTCCAATTCACTACAGTCGATTTGCCCTGGATGGATTTTCACTGCCATTGATGCCACGGGACATTCTGGGGGTTGGTCATTGGATACAACCCTCGCTCTATAAAACCCATTGCATCCTGGGGAGGAAAGGGTTTTTTGGGAATGGATCTCTATTCTGCTGAATTGGGTAAGGAGCTCAGGGTCTTAAATGTATATGGGCCTTGCCAAGGAAGAGAGGCCTTCTAGCAGCACCTCTCTAAACTATCTCTAACCTCGGTCGACAATCTCATATTAGGAGGGGATCTCAATTTCTCCATTGGATACAGTGAGTTGTGGGGCACAGCTGCTCAGATTGACCCTCTCTCAGAAGTCATGGAATCTCTCCTCAACCAGGCACATCTTATCGACGTGCCCATGGTAAAGCCCCTGCCTACTTGGAGGAATAGAAGGGTTGGGGAGGCAGCCTTAGTGAGGAGAATTGACAGGTTCGTCATAAAGGCCCATTTACTCCAAATTATATCACATTATAGGTAATGGGTTGAATCTCGGGGCATATCTGATCACTCCCCCATCTATTTGGAAATTGTCGGACCTCCCATTAAACCTCGGGCTCCCTTCAAGTTTAATTTTGTATGGTTACAAGATCCGGGCTACATTGAGATGGTCAAGACTCACTGGGCACAAAACTCATCCCCCCTGCATCACTCCAAGGAGGCGGGCTTCTGTCAAAATCTCCTCCAGTTAAAAAATCTCACCATTAAGTGGGCCAAAGAGAAAAAACCTGAAGGATAATCAAACCCTCACTTTAGTGGAAGCTGACCTTGCAGGCCTCATTGATGAAAATAATAGGGGTTATATTAGTCTAGAGTACAAAGCCCACTTGATTGACCTGGAGAAAAAATGAGCAAATATACTAAAGGATTAGGAGGAAACTTGGAGACTAAAGAGTCAGGCCATTTGGCTCAAGGCAGGAGATGAAAACTCCAAGTATTTTCAAAATTTCGCCAAAGGTAGGAAAACTACTAACACTATCTGGGAATTGCCCACTCAGGAAGGAGGCTCTGCACATACTTTTCATCAGCTCTCATAGCTGGGCATTACACATTTTCAACACCTATTCAAAGAACCTCCTGGATGCAATCTGGCTGAGATCATTCATGTTGTAGGGCATTTCCCTCGTTTTGTAGATCAAGAATCTACAGATGAGCTCTCTGGCCCTGTCACTATTGAAGAATTGGAGCAAACTTTCAAGTGGTTCCAAAAGGACAAGAGTCCTGGACTAGATGAATGGCCTATTGAATTATATCTGGCCTTCTTTGACATCATTTGCAATGACCTCCTCAACGTAGTAGAAGAATGCAGGATGTCAGGAAGAATGTATGAGGCTATAAACTCCACTTTCATAGCACTCATTCCAAAATCGGACTCCCCGAATACTTTCAATGACTTTCGGCCTATATCCCTCTGCAATACTCTATACAAAATCATAGCTAAAGTCATATCTAATAGGCTTCACCCCATCCTATCTCATCACATCTCCCCTGAACATTTTGCTTTCCTCCATAAGAGACAGATCCATGAAGCCATTACAACTGCCCAGGAAGCCATCCATTCCATAAATTCAAAAGATCTGAAGTGCATCATCCTCAAGATCGACGTTGCAAAAGCTTTTGATCATGTATCATGGCTCTACATTAAGATGATCCTCATTCATTTAGGTTTCCCTATTGAATTCATAAATTGGATCATTTGCTGCATAAACTCTGTCTCCTATAACATTCTAATCAATGGGTCAGCCATACCTTTCTTTCATGCTGAACGTGGTTTAAGACAGGGCTTTCCCCTACCCCCCTGCTATTCCTCTTGGTGATAGAGGGCCTCAGTAGACTCATCGCCTTTGCAAAGAGGGAAGGTCGACTACAGGGCCTCAAAATCACTGACCTTCTATACCTCACCCACCTGCTTTTTATTGATGATGTCCTGATTTTCTTAGATGGTTGTACCAGGGACTCAGTCTCTTTTCATGAGATCCTCAACCTCTTTGAATTAGCTACTGGCATGTCTATCAATCAGTCAAAATCTACTATAACCCAGTCTTGCACCACCCCTCTTGAAGCTCAAACGACCAATCTACATTTTCAATCCTCACAATTTCTTTGAAGGTCTCAAATACCCGGGGTTCTGGATAAAACCAAATTTCTACAACATAGTAGACTGGATCTGGCTAGTAGTTAAGCTAGAAAAAATATTAAAAAGATGGAACCACAGATTGCTCTCCAGAGCAGGGTAGCTGGTCCTGATCAAATCAGTCCTAGAAGTCACTCCTATATAATGGATGTCCCATGCATGGATTCCTTGGGGAATTCTCAACATACTACAATAACTTTGTAGTCAATACCTTTGGAAGGGGCATAAGGAAGGTAAAATTTTTGCTTGGGTGTCTTGGAAATCTATTGCCCTACCCAAGAAGTGGGGGGTTTGGGGGATAAAGGAGCTGCCCACCTTTGCAAAAGCTCTAGCTTCTAAGATGAGCTAGACTCTCCTCACTGCAAACAATCTTTGGACCACAGTAACATTCCATAAGTACATTTGGCTGCTACAGATCTTGGACTGGGCGAGACAACAAACCTGGCCTAGAGGAGGCATCTCTATCGTTTGGAAATCCATTCTACAAATAATGCCTTTCATCAGAGGTGACCTGGCATGGCGCATAAACAATGGACAGTCAGTAAGAATTGGTATTGACCCGTGGATAGGGGGCGACAACCTATATATTCTTCCTCTGGAGCTCATAATCTTCTTAAATCATAGAGAGGTAAAAACATTAGCACATATTGCAGATCCAGGCCCCCGCATTTTCCTCAGACAACAGTGGAGATCAGCTCATGATTTGGATATCCCTGAACAGTGGCAACAAGCATGGGATTTTTTCATAAGAACTCTTCGAGAGGCTCATATTCTACTCAATCAGGAACCCAATGCCCTTGTTTGGATCCCTACTGCGCATGGGATATGCAACCCTAAGCTAGGATACCTACATCTTATACAGGCTCGAAAACCTCTCCATCCGCAGAACTAGTGGCAGCAACTATGGAGATTAAAAACACCCCCACGAACCCGGCTATTCATGTGGTCTGTTCTGAACAACAAGACCCCACGGGAGAGGCACTCATGCATCAATCTATCTATGGGGCAAGCAGATGTGTGCTATGTCAACAGGCATCTGAGTCTAATGACCATTTATTCCTACATTGTACACAAGTCTCCCACTTCTGGCAAGAAATCACCTAGCAACTTGCTATCAGGAACACATGGCAGGGAGCTTCTATTATTCATGCCTGTAACTGCTAGACATCTGCCCATCAAAAGCATAAAGAGCAATGACTTCCTCTCCTTCTCTATTGGTCTATCTGGCTTGGGCGAAATCGTTTCATTTTCAAAAACCAGCGTGTCAATTGGCAACTCCTCTTTGTACAAGCCCTGACAACTTTCCATGATATCTCAGAGGATTTTCCTCCTCGCACCCACTCTATATCAGGCCTCAGGAACATTGATAAGTCTCGGCCATGGGCCTTTTTTGACAGAGCAGCACAACCTCATGGATGTGGGGGGGGGGGGGTTTCTGCCTATATATCTCTGAAACACATTCTTACAAAGTCACACTGGGTCTGGGAGACGGATCTAATAATTATGCTGAGCTCCTTACACTTAGACACCTGCTGCATTTTTCCTTGGCTCATAATTGCTTATCTGTTCAGATTTATGGAGATTCACAAATCATCATAAACTGGTTCAATGTTGTTAATCAATGTCATGCCATTACTCTACAAAACATTCTTTCTGACATGCTAAATCTCAAATCAACTTTTAATCTGATATCTTGTCAATACATTCACAGGGAATACAATGAGGATGCTGACGGGATTTCCAAGGAGGGCTCGTTACTTCCCAGAGGCTTGTGGATAGTTACAGAGCAGAAGGATGCAGAAGTCTATCAATACCACCATAGACCATACATAGATGAGGAATATCACAAGGTGGATCGGTCATAGACATTGCAGATTTGGCCGATGTTTTTTTGTTATTTTCCTTGTATTTAACGTGCATATATAGAACTGAACTTGAATATTTATTTTTTGCCAATAGCATCACAAACAATTTTTGAAAATTATCGGCAAGGTCAAGTTTTGCAAATGCAAAATATGTATATAGCTATGGCGGACAAAACGAGATAGCGCATATGCCTACCAGCATTTACTACATGTAATTTTTCTCATCTAATGAAAGATTATAATTTTTCTCTTCGGGGAAAAAATCTCACGAACATGTAGATAAGAGGCTAACCACAATAATAGCTTGAGAGCGAACAACTCAACATAATTGTTTATTGCATGCTCAATGTTGCAAGAAAATGAGAAGAAATGGGAGTTGGTCAAATAAATGGTGCCTCTCGTGCCTTCCATAGATGAAGTTTGTTGACATTCCCCCTTGAGAAAATCCCATGGTTTATCTTTCAATATTTTCACTTCTATCCTATTTATATTTTGAGTGATAGAGGGAGGTTACATAATGGATGATAGTAAAGCAAGATAGTTTATAGTTACCTAGATGAAATATTGACCCTGATTTTCAAATATGGAGCGATTTCTCTCTAGCAATATTCCCCATTTGATAATGGGAGCACTTGAATTTTTTTTGGAGGTTTTCTTCCCAACAATTATTTGATGCATTCATCCATTGAGACCTCGCACCATAATAGGATGTCGCCAAGAGATTTATTTACCTCTTCCCAAATTCTAATAGCAAAAGGGAAGTTTATGAATAAATGGGGGATACCTTCAACATTTTCTAAGCATAGGGAATGTCTGTTAGGCCCGTAGAAGGACCATTTTTTAAGGATATCCCAAGTTGGTGCTTTATTTTTTAAGAGGAGCTACATAAATAATTTAGTTTTTGGAAGGCTTGATGATTTACATAACTTTTTTACCCACCAAGGAGGGTGGACATTTGGTTGATGAGCCAAAGAGAGATAACCATATTTTGGACTATATATGCCTGAGGAAGCAACAAACCAAACTCAGTTGTCCTTAGATGGTGAGAGAGAAACCAAGTTGTGACAAAAGGCTTCAATGTGCCTATTCCATTCATTGACCATGTCCACTTACAAATGTAATTTTGCCGCCCTTTTCCACTCTTGCAGTCCCATCAAACCCGTATGAATACATATGACTAATATAAGTGAAAAAATCGATTCTTGTATGATTTTTTCACAAAGTATATGAGAGTCCACACAACCTATTCATGGGTCTTTCCCAATTATAAGTTTTTTATGATCCCTCATCTTCCATGGAAGGCCATGGAGAATGACAAAATATTTCCAATCCAAAAATCTTAAATACGAAGATCTTCTTGGTGCTATGATCTAATCCAATATTGAAGTGGGATACATATATTTCTTGGCCATTATTTGAGCCCAAAACCTAGAGCCCTAAATAAGTTTCCAAACACCCTTTGCAGTGAGTTCCTCTGAGAACCAATTGAGATTTTAGTCCCCAACCTCTAAGTTGCATTGGGAGATCATTAAGGACCAGGCCATAAGGGAAAAAGGGCAACAGTCCTATTCCCATACCCAGAGATATCTTAATGACAATTGCTTGATTTTGTGTAAGATACTCAAAGGAACTCATGCAAGGGATGCCTAGTAAATAGGAATAGCCTTTAGCACTGCTTTACAAAGTATCTGTTGTGTGTGGAGCATGATTGTTCAGAGGTCTTTGTTTCAGCCGAATGTATACCCCAGGAAGTTTGTACACCCCTCCACGCGGGGGGGTGCGTCCCCCCCGTGGGGGTCTGGGGGCTAGCGGTCCCCCGGCAGGGGCTCGGGGGCAGCGCCCCCGAAGCTAAAAACAAATGTAAATTGCCTTGTAAAAGTATAGTAATTTCTAGTCAATCTGGGCCGTTCATTAGGCAGATGATCTGACGATAGAACTTATGTTTAGTTTAGGGTTTTTTGCCCTAGAAGGCAACCCCTCTCTTTGTATGAGGGCATTATATTGGAGGCTAAGATATAGATGTATATTATGTGAGGGAGAAACAGAGAGGTGAGACTGTGAGAGAAAACAGAGGATATTACAGCGGATTTGCTGTAGGTTGTGTCTCTTCATTTTGCTAGATAATAGAAAGGAAGGACTGGTTGTTCGGGGTGGACGTAGCCCAAACTGGGTGAACCACGTATATCTGTGTCTCTCTTGTTTTGTGCGTTCTCTATGTTTATATTTCTGCAATATTTTTTGTGTTCCATTGCTCCGTAATATATAATTTCCTAACAACTGGTATCAGAGCCGAAGGTCTATTTGGCTGATAAACTCGTAGGAAAGAAGGGTTCCTGGTTCGAGTGGGAGCAATGGCGGAAGATGGTAAGTTTAGGGTCGAGAAATTTAACGGCCAAAACTTCTCGCTGTGGAAGATGCAGATGGAAGATTATCTGTATCAGAAAGATCTATACCTACCATTGGGCGGAAAAACAAAGATGCCGACGGGTATGAAAGACGAAGAATGGAACCTTCTCGATAGAAAGGCACTCGGAACAATACGGTTGTGCCTTGTTGCGTCAGTCGCCTTCAACATTTCGAAGGAAACCACGACAGAGGGTTTGATGCAGACATTGTCGAAACTATATGAAAAACCCTCGGCCTCAAACAAGGTATTTCTTATGAAACTGTTATTTAATATGAATATGGGGAAGGTGGATCTGTTGCAAACCATTTAAATGATTTTAATACAGTTACAAGTCAGTTAAGTTCTGTAGGGGTAAACTTTGATGATGAAGTTAGAGCTCTGTTATTCTTGTGCTCATTACCAGAAAGTTGGAATGGTTTGGTAATGGCCATTAGTAACTCCGTTTCTGGATCTAGTACTTTAAAGTTTGATGATGTTGTCGGTGCTATCCTTAGCGAGGAAATGCGATGGAAAAGCTCCGGTGAGACATCGGGAAATGCTTTGAGTGCAGAGTCTAGAGGAAGAAAAATGGAAAGAGGAAAGAGCTCAGGATATCGCAGTAAATCAAGGAAAGGCAGATCCAAGTCCAGATCAGGGATAGTGTGCTGGAAATGTGGAAAGAAAGGACACCTAAAGAAAGACTGTAGATCTCGGAAGGGAAAAGAAGGAGATGCACAGCAAGAAAACAATCATGAAGCAAATGTGACAGGTGAGGTGTTACAAGATGCTTTCGTTCTTTCTTTTGAAAATATTACTGATTCCTGGGTGGTAGATTCAGGGGCTTCATTCCATGCCACACCTGATAAGAAATACTTTCATGACTATGTTCAAGGAGATTTTGGACAAGTTCGTCTGGGTGATGATAAACCCTGTAAAATCGCTGGAATGGGTAAGTTTCTTGTAAAACAGCAAAATGGAAACCAATGGCTATTAAAGGAGGTAAGGCATGTTCCAGATCTAAAGAAAAATCTGATTTCAATAGGGCAGTTAGGCAGTGAAGGTTGTGTAACAAATTTCACAGGTAAAGCTTGGAAGGTCACCAAAGGAGCCCTGGTAATAGCAAAAGGCGAAAAGGTTGGTACATTGTATTTATGTAATGATATTTCTAACTCTGTTAATGCTTTAACTTCCAAAGGAGCAGATGCAACATTATGGCATCATAGGCTCGGACACATGAGTGAAAATGGGATGAAGATTCTTCACTCAAGGAATTTGTTGCCGGGTTTGAAGAATGTTGATTTGGACTTCTGTGAGAATTGCATTTATGGAAAATAGAAGAGAGTCAGATTTCTCAGAGTTGGGAAAGAAAAGAAGAATGAAAAACTAGAGCTTGTGCATACAGATGTATGGGGACCTACTCAGGTATCATCTGTCGGTGGCTCTCGTTATTATGTTACTTTTATTTATGATGCAACTAGAAAAACTTGGATTTATTGTATTAAGAATAAATCTGATGTATTCGATACTTTCAAGAAATGGAAAGCTTTGGTTGAGATTGAGACATGAAAGAAATTGAAGTGTCTTAGATCAGACAATGGAGGTGAATATTGCAGCAAAGAGTTTGATAGGTACTGTTCAGAGCATGGAATTCGCAGAGAGAAGACAGTTCCAAGAACACCACAAGAAAATGGTGTATCAGAAAGGATGAACAAAACAATCATGGAGCGTGCAAGGTGCATGAGATTGCATGCAGGATTGCCTTTACAGTTTTGGGCAGATGCTGTAGATACTGCTGTTTATCTAATAAACAGAGGGCCTTCAAGTTCCTTGGATGGTGGTGTTCCGGAGGAAGCATGGACAGGTAAAAAGGTAAACTACTCCTTTTTAAAGCCTTTTGGTTGTGAGGCCTTTGTCCATATTGATAAAGAAAATAGAACAAAGCTTGAGGCAAAGTAAAAGAAATGTACCTTTATTGGATATGGTGTTAATGATTTTGGTTATCGCTTATATGATTACGAAAATCACAAAATCATTAGGAGCAGCGATGTAATATTCAATGAAAAGGTCTTGTATAAGAATCAGTTGCAGGAAAAGAAACAAGAAAAAGAAAACAAGGAATACGCAGTTCTTGATGAAATCACTGAAAAGGTAAAGGTGCTTGAAAATAATAATAATCAACAATAGCAACCACCACAACAACAACAGGCACCCCAAACACCTGAAAGTGGTGTTAGAAGATCTACCAGGATAAGTAGACCCCCTGAACGATACTCTCCTTCATTATATTATTTATTGTTGACTGATTCTGGTGAACCCGAATGTTATGAAGAAGCAATGCAGGTTGAAAGCAGGAAGAAGTGGGAGGTAGCCATGGAAGAAGAGATGGACTCCTTAATGCATAACCAGACTTGGGATTTAGTCAGGTTGCCTGCAGGAAAAACTACATTGAAGAATAAATGGGTTTACATGCTGAAGGAAGAAGATGGAGGAAAACAGAGGTACAAAGCTAGACTTGTGGTGAAGGGGTTTGCACAGAAGAAAGGTATTGATTTTGATGAAATATTTTCTCCTGTTGTTAAAATGACTTCAATCAGAACTATTTTAAGTCTTGTAGCAGCTGAAGATTTGCATCTTGAGCAGTTAGATGTAAAGATAACCTTTCTCCATGGGGATTTGGAGGAAGAGATATATATGCAACAGCCACAAGGATATGAGGTGAAAGGGAAGGAGAAACTAGTGTGCAGGTTGAAGAAGAGCTTGTATGGCTTAAAACAGGCTCCAAGGCAGTGGTATCTAAAATTTGACAAGTTTATGTCTGAACAAGGTTATACTAGATGTCACTCCGATCATTGTGTTTATTTGAAAAAGAAAAATGATGGCAGCTATATTATATTGTTATTGTATGTAGATGACATGCTTGTTGCAGGATCTAACATGCAGGAAATAAATGTGCTCAAAACAAAATTGGCAAATTCATTTGCAATGAAGGATTTGGGAGCTGCAAAACAAATCCTTGGTATGAGAATAACTAGAGACAGGAAAAACCGTATATTAACATTTTCTTAGAATGAGTACATACAAAAGGTGTTGAAAAGATTTAACATGCACAATGCAAAACCAGTTAGTACACCTTTTGCTAGCCATTTCAAACTTCGCAAGGAAATGTGCCCAAAGACCGAAGAAGACATGGATTATATGTCTAAAGTTCCATAGGCATCAGCAGTTGGAAGCTTAATGTATGCAATGGTCTGCACAAGGCCTGATATTGCACATGCAGTGGGAGTTGTAAGCAGGTACATGAACAATCCAGGAAAGGAACATTGGATGGCAGTGAAATGGATTCTCAGATATTTGAAAGGTACCACAAATCAAGCATTATGCTTTGGCGGTTCAAACATCTCCCTACAAGGATATGTTGATGCAGATATGGCAGGTGACAGAGATAACAAGAGGAGCACTACATGATATGTATTTATTGTTGGAGGAACAACTGTCAGTTGGGTTTCAAAAATCCAAAGTGTTGTTGCACTTTCAACAACAGAAGCAGAGTATGTTGCTGCAACAGAGGCTAGTAAAGAAATGATTTGGTTACAAAGGTTTATGGGTGAATTGGGTAAGGAGCATGATATGGGCACGTTATACAGTGATAGTCAAAGTGCCATTCATCTTGCAAAGAACTCAACATTTCATTCCAGGACTAAACACATACAGCTCAAGTACCATTTCATACGATCAGTGTTGGAAGATTGAGAGTTGAAGCTGGAAAAGATACACACTAGCCAAAATCCTGCAGATATGCTAACAAAAGTTGTAACCAGGGATAAACTGAGAATATGCTCAGTTTCAATTGGTCTTCAAGGATGACGATGAAGATGAGAAACAACTAGGTCCAAAGAGGAGTCATTGTCCAGCAAATGAAGCAACGGTGGAGTTTCAACAATCATTCTCCAAGTGGGAGATTGTTGTGTGTGGAGCATGATTGTTCAGAGGTCTTTGTTTCATCCGGATGTATACCCCAGGAAGTTTGTACACCCCTCCATGCAGGGGGGTGCGGGGGGGACTTGTCCCCTCCACGGGGGTCCGGGGGCCAGCGGTCCCTCGGCAGGGGCTCGGGGGCAGCGCCCCCGAAGCTAAAAACAAATGTAAAATTGCCTTGTAAAAGTATAGTAATTTCTAGTCAATCTGGGCCGTTCATTAGGCAGATGATCTGACGGTAGAACTTATGTTTAGTTTAGGGTTTTTTGCCCTAGAAGGCAACCCCTCTCTTTGTATGAGGGCATTGTATTGGAGGCTAAGATATAGATGTATATTCTGTGAGCGAGAAACAGAGAGGTGAGACTGTGAGAGAAAACAGAGGATATTACAGCGGATTTGCTGTAGGTTGTGTCTCTTCATTTTGCTGGATAATAGAAAGGAAGGATTGGCTGTTCGGGGTGGATGTAGCCCAAACTGGGTGAACCACGTATATCTGTGTCTCTCTTGTTTTGTGCGTTCTCTGTGTTTATATTTCTGCAATATTTTATGTGTTCCATTGCTCCGTAATATATAATTTCCTAACAGTATCATCCTGCCAACTCTTTATAGCCATATGTTACACCGATCCCTGATTTTGAGTTTGATCTTAGAGATGAGCCAAACCCAATGTCAATTTCAATAACTAATAGGCTTTTAAAACAATCCCAAATATTTGAAAGTCTCTCCCGAAGGAGACAGGGTGATAGAGGATTCTTGCGAAAATATCATTATCCTCATGGGTAAGGGCATTCCCGATCAAGGGGGATTTTGCATGGTTGATCATCATGCTTGTGGCCATAGAGAATAAGTCCATAATAAAATTTAAAGCAAGGAAACTGTCAACATCTATAGATAGAAAGAGGATGATATCATCCACTAATAGAAGGTGTGAAGTCGAGAAATCCTGGGAGATCTTAATAACTTTTATAAGGTGTTATTATTTTGCATCAATGATGGCCCGACTAAGGGATTTGGCTACTAGTAGGAAGAGGAGAGGGGACATGGGGCATCCTTTTCTAAGCCCTATATGGGGGTTAAATAAGGGGGAAGCCAATCCATTGATTAAGAGGACCATTGAAGATGTGGTAATACAATTTTAGATCCAATATACAAAAAGAGGGTTGAAACCCACATGTGGAAGAATTAGCCTAATAAAAATCCAATCCAGCCTATCGAAGGATTTAGATAAATCCACCTTGTATATAAAATCCTTTTGCTTCTTAGTATGGATGGAATGAAATCCCTCCCGAGCTAACTCAATAGCTTCATGAATTTTCCTATCCTTTAGAAAACAAAATTATTCTAATGATATTTGATTTGGTATGGGTTTTATGTGAAGGGTGATGATTTTTGAGATAATATTCTAGATAGAATTACAAAGAGAAATGGGTAAGAAATGATCAAAGGAACTAGGCTTATCGTGTTTGGGAATGGGGGCGATGAGTGTGGAATTGAAAGGGGTGAGGATTTTTCCTTGTTGTCAAGAATATTCCACAACCTGTAGCAGATCATCTCTAGTAAAATCATAACAAGCCAAGTAGAATTCAATAGAGATCTTGTCTAGACCGAGACTTTATCTTTTTGGAAGTTGTGGAGGATAATCTCCAATTATGTATTTATAACTTCCTTCGTTAACTCATTATCATCATCATCATCTATAAAACGAGGAAAGAAAGTCGTTATTTTGAGTATCTTGTCTATGTTTTCTCTTCCTAGGGATTTAAATATATCTTTAAAGTATGATACACCATCATTTGAGATATCCTTGAAGGATATGGCTTTTGATCCATCAACCCTATTGATCTCCCATATAGTGTTTATGGCCTTTCTATGATTTGTAATTCTATGAAAGAATTGTGTTTTCATCACCAGCCTGCAATTAGAGGGCTCTACTCTTCAGACGCCATTCTTTCTCCTTTTCACAAAGTAGGGCTCTCTTCCTTACTTCAAGGTCTTTTTGGAATGATAATTTCTCCTTAAGGAGTGAGGAGTGATACCTACTCATTAAGGGATCCTTCAATTTTTCTTATATTTTTGCTAGAGAATTTTCCTCGTGATGTTTCTTCTCTCCAACACATGGCATGATGAGCTTTTTGGCCATTTTTAAATTTTTCTGAAGTTAGATTAGAGGGGATGATCCCTGAGTTGTATCAAAAGGGTACCACAATGTATTTTTTTTTTTTTCGGTGAGAGAAGGATGAAAAAGCCAACTATGACTCAATTTGAAGGGTCCAAGAGGTTTTTGTGAGTTTGGAATCATGTCCATAATGATCGAACGATGATCTAAGTCCCTCCTTGAGTCTACCCATTGACGAATATGAAAGGGTTGGTCCAAAAAATTCCCACTCTATTTTTTGACCAAGAAGGGAGAAGCTTTGCAGGGAGAACACCTGCCAGTCCTAAATTATCAATATTCTCCACAAAAATAAATCACCCTTGGATCAAGGTGTGTGGAGGGGCCCTAAATTTCAGATCACCCTAATGTAAAATTTAGGTTAGCCCCTAGGCATATTGGTTTTGAACTAGAGCAGGGGAGTTTGAAATGTTTTCCCATAATAGTTTGCTTTCCACGTATGACCCATAAACGTTTAGTCCATTGAGAGAAAAACCATTCTCTGTTATAGTGAAAGTGGTAGCAAAACATGACCTAGAGGCCCATACCAAAGAACAATGAAGGAGAGAAAAATTCCAACCTGTGATCAAATCTCCAAATTTGGATAAGGCATGAATATGATGAAAAGACTAATATGTGAGGAGGGTAGATAAAAGAGACTTCACCTTAGGATCGTTGATCATAGTTTCTTGAAAAAAATTAATGTGAGGTGAGAGGGATGCAATTAGACTCTTTAAGGCCAAGGTTTTCGAGGGGTTGTCTAGCTGTTGAATGTTAAGAGAAAGGATTCTCATTCCGAAACCCTCCCTAGGCCAACTACTCTAAGAGCCCCATTAATAGATCTTTGCTTCCCATATTTTATCTCTGAGGAGGCCTTTCCCTTTGCTAAGGAAATAAATGATTTGTTTTTCTTTCTCGAGCCTCGAGGTAATAGGTCATCTATAAATCCAATACCTGCCCTCAGTTCAAGGTTGAAAATCCCCCTTTTTTGATCGATTTTTATTAGGCCAGTTAAAAGTGAGCGAATGTTGTAGCAATGTTTGATCAAAATAGAAAGAAGAGGGGGGAAGGAGTCCTCCGAGAGAAGGGGCCAATTGGTGATAAGGGAGGGAGGGATAGCCAGGGGGGGAGGGGGAGACTAAGAAAGGAAGGTGAGGTAAGGGTGTTGAGAAATCAATATTATTATGAATTAGGGTTGATTTATATATCATGATAATTACTTGTGAATTTGTTGGCTTCTTTATTAGATTTATATGTTCTCTTCTTTCATCAAACAATTACCAAACGTAAAAAACATGAAGAACACAAGAGAAAAATAACACAAAGATATAGGCCCCAAGCCAGGGAAAAACCCCACAAAGGGGAGAACCCAACCAAATTCTCTTCTTATAGAATCAGATCAAAGTGAGAAATCCAAGGCCGAAGACTAACACAAAAAGCCAACCTCCAAGATGCCAAGTCAAGCCCTCCAAATTCATCATCTTAGTCATAGGAAATAGCATCAATCTCAATCACAATAACTTGCATCAACTTCAACTCATATACCAAAGGGAACTTACTCTTCTTTCAGCACATCTACCACAAATAACTCACACTTATCTCAAATCTTAATCAATAGAAAATTTGCATTATCTCATATCATCACAAAAAGTGTGTATTATATCAAACCTATAATCAAGAAACTCATATTTCTTTGCAGAAGCATAGCCTCAGGAACTCACAATTCTTCACAAGGACATAGCTTCTAAAATTTGCATCTCTTTTACCTCATAACCCACCATAGAAAGCACCGAATTGCTTTTCCATTTTAGTGGAGGATGTATGCCATTATATAGTTGTTCTCATATGCGAAAAGATACATATTTTGAGTGAGTTGACTTGTCATCCAAGAGGGACGACTTGGCTTCTTGAGATGATTGACCCAAATTACATTTAAAAAAAAATCTTTTTTCTTTACAAGAAGTACAAATAGGACTTTGACTCTTTGACCTAATAAATCCTAGAAGCATGAAGAAAATGCTTAACTACTATTAATAATAAATATTTTTCTTCTTTTTTCTTATCACATAAAATACATAATGATACAAGTACAATGATAATTATGAAGACCAAACCTAGCTACATGTTTCAATGCTCCCTCTTAAATAGGGAGGTATTCATAATTACACAACAAGATACAAGGATACTCTCAAATTGAAATATTCTCATAAGAAGAGTTTGGATTGATAATAATTTTCAAGCATCATCATGATAACTATCATTGTCAATCTGCAATATAGCAAGGCCTTGACTAAAAATATCTAACTCTCCACTAGATTAGAGCACAATTTTGGGAAGCTTACATTTGGCCACTACCACCACAGCCTCTCAAGGCACATACCCCTTATGGATGTTCACTAGGTATGTCCTTACAAGACTATTCTTATCTTGGATTCCCTATCTTCAAAGAATATTTGTCCCTATTCGACTACTCTTATCTTGGATACCCTACCCTGTCCTCAAAGAGTATCAATCCTCGAGACTACTCCTATCTTGGATTCCTAATCCTTAAGGAGTATTGGTCCCAGATGATTATCCAATCCTCCATTCTCCCTACATGTTCCTTCACTAGGCTTATGATTGTTAGTAATGGGCATAGTGCATGACACATGGAGAATATGATGTCCCTCATCAAGCCCCCTCAACCAGGGGGGATATTCTTACTCCCTCTCAATCAGGGAGACACAAGAATAACCTTCAAATTGTCTCATTCATCAACTACTTATTCTTCCATGGAGATCTTAATAGTATCTTGCAGGGCTTCTTGACTCCTAATAACATCACGTCATATCGAACTTCAACCTTCCTAGATCTTGACAATCTTCATGAAACTTTTTCATCAAATGGCTCATATATCATTTTCAAGGAACCAAATTTTATCACAACTACTAGCACATGTCTTCTTCCTTACATAACAAAATGTTGTTCTCATGCTCTTCCAAAACCATCATCAATGTTGTTCACTCAAACTATGTGCTCCCAAATTGAATTAAACCAAACAATTGTAGTTACATCATATTATCTCAATTGTTATCTTTCTAGCCTCTACACATACTTTTGCAATATGACCTTCCAGGGAGCTAAATCATATTCCAGACAAATCATCAATATCAAAGTTTTCAAATCACAATAGCCTCTAATGTGGGATTCATCATGTCAAATTATGCTACTTTCATCCTCTAAGGTCAGCATTCCTTCGCATGGTCTATCCTCATGTTGCAATAGAGTTATTGTTATAGACATTTTTGTGCCCTACAACACCAAGCATGAAATGTCCATAAACCAAGGGCTCCTAAGTCCTTAAAAGTGTTGTTCTAACCCCTAAAGGAACAAGGTCAACAAATTACAGCTTCTCCCAGAAGTTCTCCATGAAAAACTACTCAAAATTGGTCAAAACAGGATCATTGCAGCTGCTCCACTGGCTAGGTGCGTTGCATCTCACCCAAATGCACTGTGAGGGTGCATTGCATTTCAAAACTCGCTTCTGTGGGGTGTGATGGGCAAGAAATGACAAATGGCAGTGTCATTCCGCGAGGTGGAGAGGCAATGGAAGCTTCCAGAATCTTCTCCTGTGACACTTGCCTCACTGAATTCGACCAAGGATGAGTAAGAGGCCCTCAGTCTCCAAGTGGAAGCAAGAACTGACAGAGAGAAGACACTAATCAAATCACAAGCTGACTCATCCTCCTTACAGATATCTATATATGGATCCCTCATCCCAGAGATCCGGGGGCTGGAATTTTGCATATTGTAAGGAATTGTTGTTGGTTTCTAGAGACAAACATCAGATTGTTGGGTGATCTAAGCTTTGTTTGAGGTGAAGAGGGGCTTCTTTGATGGGAGGTTGATACTGGGTCGGAACCACTGGTTGTAACTCCTCCTGGATCTTTTCTTGTTTATCAATAAAAGCTATTTGAGTTTTCGTCCATGCTTTTGTATCATTGATGCTTGTTACATTTGTATGGTCAATTTAAATCTGATCCTAAGTTGTTTATGAATATAGATCCGTGTCTTTGTATAGTGCTATGCTTCTGTGATCTTACAGGTACTTTGTGAAGCTGGGCGTGCAAGGGAGCAGGTAGCTGGGGACTATCAAAGAAGAGAGGGATCGAATTGAAGGATTAGCGCAAGATAGAGGTTGGTCCTTCTATTCCTCTCTATCTATAATTCATAAAGGAAATACAAAAGTAGTTTTTCTCTGTTTGTTTCTAAGGCAGATGTCACACCTTAGTGGGATAGAGCAGTTCTAAATAGACACTTTTCCCTATAACAAAATGGCGACTCCGCTGGGGAGATAATTAGTTTGTTTGTTTATCATTCTTTGTTGTTTGTTTCATAGACTTATAAGTAGCATTCGAACTGCATTTGCCATAACAAATACAAAGTAGATAACTGCTGCTTCAATCCATTCACTGGATTTGTTTATGATTTGGTTCACAAACTATCTGATTGCCCTTGTGATAGCTCTTAGATCCTCTTTAGATCTACCCCTGATTGTTGCATTACTGATTGCTTTTTACTCGGCCAAAAACCAAGAACTGAACTGCAAACTGTGACCCGGAACCCGAACAGAGTCTCGTTTCTGGCCCAGCGCGGGTACTGTTCAGAGATTCTGAATTTCAGCGCACTTCCCGAAGGGACAACCTGTGCTGCATTTCAGATTCCCTGTGTTACAGGTGCGCTGATCAGACTAGCTCTGTGCAGTTGTGGTTTCTGTAGATCATCCTTTCCAGTTCTATTCTTGAATTTTGCTGCCTGTGATTAGTATATGTCTGTTTGAAACCCCTTTTCCTTGCTGTTATTCCGCCTCCTTTGTACAAAAGAACTGTAGATGTTTTTGTGTGTTTGTTGAGTCGTTTATAGTTTTCCTTTGCAAAAGTAGCATAGTCGTATTGTCGTCCTTTGATTTGAATCTGTCGCAAGTGTCGATTTCGATCATAAGAAAAAGTTTGATTGTTGTTGATGGTCAATTATCTTGTTATTATTGCTTTTGGTCTGAATTTGTAATTTTCTAGTGTCAAGAACGAGTGTTCATTTCAAAATCGTAAGGTTTCGTAATCATCTCTATTTTTGATTTCGAAAAGAAGCTTGTTTATGTTTGTCACTTGAAAAGAAATTCAGATTTGTACATCAACTTTCTTTTTAGCATCTATATACTAAGAAAGTCGAAAAAAATACATGCATGTGCATTTGCATATAGACAGTCTGTTTGGCTTGATTTAGGAAAGTGCATTTACAGTGTGCTCTTTGCTCTTTGTGAAAAGATTCTGTCTTTCTTTTCCCTAGTAGCTAGGATTTTCATTGCACAAAAGAGATAAAAAGTTTGTTTATCATCTTTAGATTGCATTTTAGGAATTACATCTACATCTCGTGGTGAACCCGAAAGGAAAACTTCATAAACAAGATCAACTTAAAATAAATTCAATGAATCTAACAACGCTTTGGAACTTAACGCACAACATTTAGAGGTCTAGGCTAGAGACGTATTCCGGCGTCGTAAAGCCTGGTAACTGTTGTCCTCACTGATGGTTGGGTGATTCCTCCACTTTGAGACGATAAGTGCCAGTACGGACTTGTGCTCCCACATACCGTCGAGTATATTTTGGGAGACCCCTATAGGCTTAAATCCTTTATCCATAGGAAGCCGTGTCTGCCGCCCTATCGATCACAATGCACTGAACACAACATTCAGGAAGATTCACTGCCGTACCGTAAAAAGTACTCTGCAGTTTTGCGATTGGTTTGGTACTCCGTCTACCTAGACTTCTAGAGCAGTCCCTTTCGTTCCTTTTCAAAATCCTTAACGGAAAAGGTCCATATGAGCACTTGTCACTTCAGGCTCATTAAAAATCGAAGGAGACTAGAGTCATCTTTTGTTTTTTCTCGACTCTTAAAAACTGAAAAAACAAGTTGTGTCAAATCGTCTAAAATTCATTTAATTCAGAAACATACTTCCCCTTTATTTTAGTTGATCGAGTAATCCGCAATCGTGGAAGAAAGTCAATTGAAACCCCGTCGTTCGTGGAGGTTTACGAGTCTACCATCTTTGTCTCCGGAATCGAAGCCAGTACGGACAAAGCGAACTCGTTTAACCAGTTCCAAATCTCCTATTAAAGTTAGAACAAGTGTTCCAACGACATTAGAGACTTCGGTTACTCCAAACATTTCTGGAATCCCTGCCTCTACAGAAGAAGTTCAGCAGCCACAGAAGGATAGTGATACTGATCCTAGTCTGAGAGTAAACACTTGTGTTACCGAACCAGTTCCATCTACAACCGGTTCGGAGAGTCTTGCTCTTCAAACATCTGCCGCTGCCGATTTCACACCTTCTTCGGCACCAGAAATATTTTACGGACCTGACGATCTTCCCCTTCCACCTGGTCTGATTGCCATAGAAGAAATTGTAGAAGATCCTCAAACAAGTACTCCAACGCACTTTGGAGTCGGGATCACTCTATATCCTTCTTCGTCAGAAGTCAGCGGAAGCTACTGTAGAATCGCTAGGTAATCTTTTGGATAGACTACAAATGTCTGAACAACCGTCAACATCTAGGATTGTGTCGTCTGACACAACGACGGCAGAACTCCCTGCTATCACTCCGACAATGTTCGCCGGTATACCATCTGTCCCGACTAGCTCTCAGCCGCTAGAAGGAGCCCACTCAGGGGCTATTTCGACAATATGGTATGTTCCTGTTTGTTCATCTGGAATAATATCCGGAAACTCTTATGTTGAGTCTCAACAAATTGATCCATTTGGAGGTCAATTTGGGCAGTCCGGCCCCCAAGGGCAAACAATACCCTTGAGTTCTGGATTACCACCGTATGGGGGGCAATATACCCTTTCATTATCCCCTCCGGGAGGATATCCATACGGGAGTTCACAACAACATTCAGGTTACACTGGAATTACCTCAAGCGGTTGGGTACCTATACTACCTCAACAACCAACAGTTGTATACTCAATGCAACAATGCTTACCTATGTCAAATATTCCAACTACACCAGCTATTTTGACGGTGTCGCAAGTTCAAGCGCTGCCTGTTGTATGCCAACCTCAGGTTTCTCAGGTTGTAATGCAACATCCCCTTGACCCTGCGACTCAACCACAATCGCCGACCGGTGGAATGACACAGGTTCAGACGGGTACAATTACCCCTCATCTTGGTCAAACTATTAGTATTGGTCAACAACACATGGCTTCACAACCATGGCTAGTACAATACCAACAACTGCAATTCCAACAAGTATACCAAGGTTCCGAGCAACAAATCTTTGCTAACAGTGGACAACCGTACATTCAAAACGGTCAAAATCAACCATTTTACAATAGTCATGTCCACCAACCTTACCAAACATACCAGCATCAAATGCATTATGCCGGTATGCAAAGACCAACTACTCAGGCAATCCCATCTTACCCTGGGTATGCTTCACCTAACCTGAATCAACAGTTACCATTTGTGGCAACTTTGGAGTTACCTGATTTAAACCGGTTAACCAACGATCCAATTGCTTACGCCCCTTGGTGGCCAGCGATCCCGCATAAACTTCCATCAGATATTCCTAAATTTAATGGAAATCCGGGTGAAGATCCATCGAATCACTTGATGACCTTTCATCTATGGTGTTCATCAAACACCCTAAATGATGATTCGATAAGACTTCGCCTCTTTCAGAGGACGTTAACAGGTCCAGCAGCAAATTGGTACATCGAATTGCCTAGAGCTTCGTTCGACAACTTCAGTACCTTAGCCACAACCTTTTTAACCCATTTTCAGTTACCAATAAGGTACGAAACGGGAACAGAACTCCTTACCAATTTCAAACAGACAATGGCCACTCACATATCTGATCATATACATGAGTGGCGACATCGTCGTAGAATGGTAAAAACGTATGTCCCCGATCAGCTATTAGCTGAATGGTTTATCAAGTCATTACTGCCTTCCATCACGGAAGATGTGGCAAAGGGGGGAGTCGTAACAGAAGAGCAAGTTATCGCTCGTGCGTAATATCTGGACTTGATTTACACTCAGTCCGGCACGCTCTACGATAAAATACCTGACGCCCCTAGACCGGAATTCTCAATTCCTCCTCCTCCTAAATCAAACAATGGCTCTCATGCCGGCGATGGCGTGATTGGCACAACAGACATGAAATCGACAAAGGCTACATCCAAAAAGGCCCATAAGATTTCAGGTCAAAATGCAAAAGACGAACTTCTTGCTTCGAAAGTAAATGCCGTATCGACAGATAAAGGCAGAGAAACCAAACAACCAGGGAGCAAGAAAAAAGGAAAAGGGAAGAAGAAGAAACAGGAGGAATCATCACCTGAAAAATCTTCTTCAAACCCTCCTGGAGATAGGAAACCAAAAAATCCATGCTTGATATGCGATGAGGATCATTGGACCGCAAGTTGTCCACATAGAGCTGAGGTTAAAAAATTCTTTAAGAATTCGAAAACCTCAGCAGTGTTAACTGATCCGTTTCCAAATCTAGGAACAAATCTGGTTGAAAGTGAAAATGCTTCCATGTCTCAAGTGCTAATGTTGTCGGTTTCAAAACAGAAAAATGATGCTTTGATATCGACAAGGAACAAAGATTATGGGAATCCACAGCTATCGAACAATAAGGATAAATATCAACCTTGTAGTTCGACAACAACTTCAACAGAAGTTGCACCACCCACCATTCCTGAATTGACGATAAAACCGCCAAAGGGAGTAGTACACAAGTCAACATTTAATCCCCGCGCTAGAGCGGCACAACATTATAATATAGTGGAAGATTTGGCCCAATTGCCATCCGCTATGTCGACTCTTGAAGTACTACAAAATTGCCCATCCCAAAGGCAGGCTTTATTACCAGCCATTGGTGGGATAGACCCAAAGGATTCCAATCTAGTATCCTTCGATCATAAAGGATACGATCCTCAATTACCAGCTCAACTAGCTTTCCTTGTTCAAGTGAAAGCCCTCAACAAAACTGTTCATCGAAAAATTATTGATGAGGGGGCATCTACATGCATCATGTCGATGAGTTGTTGGAAAACTTTAGGATCTCAAACCTTGTCGCGATCTTCGACGACATTAAAAGCATTCGACGGAAGGAAATATACCCCATATGGTATCCTAAGTAACTTGAAAGTTGAACTAGGAGGGAAAACGATAGAAATAGATGTTGAAGTCATCGATGGGAATCTTGATTACAACATCCTACTAGGAAGACCATGGATATATGCCATGGTAGTTATTGTGTCGACCTATTTTAGAAAGATTGCATTTCCTTTTCAAGGAGGGATTACAATCGTTGATCAACAAAACTTCCTCCCCAATGGTTCTCAAGTTACTGGAAGCATTCCCATGATCCATGGAAGCCCCCATTCGCTTCAGAATATCGGAGTAGGCCTACTAAAATATCCTATACTAATGGGAACTTTCGCTCTTCCACCTCCAATCAATCTGGCAGAAGTGGCGTCGATAGGAACCTGCTACATGATATCTTCTAAAAAGATCTCGGAAAACGATATCGACATGGATCATGCAATGGTTTTGCCCCCGAGCCCAACGGAAATATTGTAGCAATCAATGTTCCTAGCATGGGAGGCAAACCCAAATCAACGCTCATCAAGCGTTTGGATAGATAGGTCTAAAGAATATGGTACCCCTTCAGATCCTTGGTCGCAAGTGCATGTCACCGACGAAGGAATTGTCCAATCAATGGTAATTGAAGGAGCACCATGGAATGATTCCCACCATTGTTCCCTTCTTCTGGATTGTGGAGAAGATACTCAAGATGACCTTTATCATCCTTCGGTTTTTGATTTTCTATCAAATACTGTAAACACGGTGGATTCCGAGCGAAACTTGTCCAATATTGAAGAGACTATCGCCATAAATATCTCGACCAAAACAGATGTTGTAGAGAATATTTATGTCGGCAAATGTTGTTCTCCTTCAGAACTAGAGATATATAACGCTCTTTTTCGCGAATTCAGAGATGTCTTTGCTTGGTCATATGATGAAATGCCAGGCATTGACTCGAGTATCATTGAACACGAAATTAAGATGTATCCAGATGTCAAACCAGTATGACAACGGCTACGACAGGTGCACCCCAAGAAAGCCGCTGCCATTAAGGCAGAAGTTGAAAAACTTCTCCATGCTGGTTTCATCTACCCAGTTCCTCTAACCGATTGGGTATCGAATATTGTCCCTGTTATGAAAAAACAAGGAACAATTAGAGTGTGCGTCGATTATAGGGATGTAAATCAAGCTTGTCCAAAAGACAACTACCCTACACCCTTCATTGACCAGATAATTGATGAATGCGCCGGATGCGAAATATTTTCATTCATGGATGGATTCTCTGGGTATAATCAAATAAATATCCGCCCACAGGACCAGTCAAAGACTGCATTTATTTGTCCGTGGGGCACATTCGCATATCGAAAATTACCCTTTGGTTTAAAGAACGCAGGGGCGACGTTTCAGAGGGCAATGAATTATGCCTTCCATGACATCAAAAACATCGTTCAACCATACCTCGACGACCTTCCGGCTCATTCGCGAAAGCGGACTGATCACCCGCAACATTTAAGAGCGATATTTCTACGTTGTCGACACTACAAGATACGACTCAATCCACACAAATGTGTATTTTGCGTTAGTTCTGGTCATTTACTTGGCTTTGTAGTCTCAAAGGACGGGATTCGTCTCGACCCATGTAAGGTCCAGGCAATCATAAATTTGCCTCCACCTTCGAATTTGCTTCAGATTCAGAAACTCCAGGGGAAAGTGAACTTTCTGAGGAGGTTCATTCCAAATTATGCCGAACTTGCTAAAGGTTATACACGTCTTTTGAAAAAGGAAGTACCCTTTGTCTGGGATCAGGTTGCGCAAGCTTCCTTTGATGCTTTAAAAGATTCCCTAATGAAAGCATCATTAATGTACGCTCTTGATTATCAAAAAGATTTTAATTTGTATCTGGCTGCAGCGGATACGACCATTGCAATGGTTTAAGTTCAAAAAGTCGATGGAATTGAAAATCCTATATATTATTTAAGTAAAAACTTAAATGATACAGAAAGCAAATATTCTTACGTTGAAAAGCTAGCACTCGCAGCTGTTCAAGCGATACAGAGATTTCGACACTATGTCCTCTTTCGGAAAACTACCATTCTGTGAGATTGCAACCCCATGACTTATATATTGTCGCGACAGTTGCTGGGGGGCAAATATTAAAAATGGATAGCAATCCTACAAGAGTTTGATCTGGAATTTGTAAAATCCAAGTCAAAGAAAGCTCTGGTTTTCGCAGAATTATTGTGCGATCTCTCATCGTCGTCCAACAATGACACATCCGAAGAAACAATCGTGGATGAAAGTTTGTTTCTGATATCTGCAAGCAATGAGTGGTATGGGGATATAATCATTTATCTCCAAACCCAAAAATACAGGCCAAACACCTCCCACTCCGAATAAAAACGTATTCGATACCAAGCAAAAGACTACATGATCATCGGTGATACACTTTACCGTCGTGGTATCGATATAGTTCTGAGAAGGTGCCTCACCCATGAGGAGGCCGAAAAAGTCCTGAATGATTGTCATTCAAGCGCGTGTGGGGGGCATCAATCTGGATATACTTCTGGCCAACAATGTTCAAAGATTGCATAACCGTAGTCAGAAGTTGCCATGCTTGTCAAATTTTCGATAGCAAAACCAGAAGACCACCCGCACCTCTGCAACCAATAGTTGTTGTTGGGCCATTCGCCAAATGGGGCATCGATTTCATGACATGTAACCCCACCTCGACCGGGGGGCATGGGTACATCATAGTCGCAGTTGACTATTTTACCAAATGGGCCGAGGCAATGCCTACATTAGATAATACTGGTGAAACAGCTGCCCTCTTCTTTCAATCATGTAGTCGCCAGATTTGGCGTGCCGCAGGCTATAGTGACAGATCATGGATCGCATTTTCACAATCACATGATGGTCGAATTAGCTGCCAAACTAGGGTTGTCTCACGACAGCTCTACTCCATATTATCCGCAAGCCAACGGACAAGTTGAAGCAATCAACAAGGTCCTCAAACGCATGCTGCAAAGGATGATTGGAGTTCACAAAAGAAGATGGTACCTAATCCTGTACTCAGCTTTGTGGGCTTACCGAACATCGGTAAGGAATGCAACCGGGTTCACACCTTTCCAACTGGTATATGGCCTGGAAGCAATCTTACCAATCCAGTGTGAAATCTCGTCTCTCAAACTCGCAATTGATCTCCTCCCCGGAACTTCAGAAGAAGAAGCTCGTTTCTTGGAATTAATCCAATTGGATGAAACCCGTCGTGATGCCGCGTTGGCTAACGAAGCCCATAAGAAACGAGTCAAGTCGCAGTTCGACAAAAATGTCAAACCTCGTGTCTTCTCAGAAGGTGACTTGGTCTTGCTTTACGACCAAGAATCTGATAAATTGGGAGCAGGTAAATTTAAGTCTTTATGGATGGGCCCCTATATTGTTAAACAAGTGTTAGCAAAAGGAGCCTACGAGTTAATGGATTATGACGGAATTGCACTGGCGCAACCTCGTAATGGGTTTTACCTCAAGCGTTACTATGCGTAATGGTAACCTGTGTGCTTTTGTTATGTTTTTGTTTTCGCTAAAGTGTTTATTTTGGTAAAGTAATCCACTTTTTACATTTGTTGCAGATGTCAAACCTATTAGAGTCATGTGTTGGATATGCCGACGGAGAGAGTCGTAGTTCGTGGAACCTATCCTCCGCAGCCTGGGCTATTTTTGATCCAAGCGGCGAGTTAGTAAGTTTCAGAGTGGTATGTATTGGTCGATCAACAAATAACATCGCTGAATATAGCGCGTTGATAGAACTTCTCTCTGATGCCATCACACATGGTATACGCCGACTAATTGTCAGGCTAGACTCACAGCTCGTAATACTACAACTCAATGGTATATATTCTGTCCGAAACCCAGCTATTTATCGCATGTTCCTAAGGGTTAAGATTTTGGAAAGACAATTTGATTTTATTCAATATCAACATATTTCCAGAAACTTAAACACATTAACTGACTCATTAGCAAATTATGTGTTAGATAGACATTTGCAACATTTATAAAAAGAAACATACCATCAATGTTTGCATTTGGATCATGTAACTTAACCGAAGTAAAACTCCGAAAATCAAAAATATATATAACTGTTTATGGTTTACACATAATGTTCTGTAACCAAGACAAAATCGGTCAAATGACCCAAAAACTCAAAATGCTAGGGGGCACCCTAGTCTAATGATGCTCGTGATAGTAAGTCACAGCCTGTGCGATCATGCGTAAGAGACGAGTCCATCGTCTGGGCACACCAGTAGTATGTCGCTGTAACCGCAAAGGTAGCTCGTCAGTCCTCACATCTGGAATACCAAGAGTGAGGCCCTCAACCTGCTCCTGTAATGCTGTGAGAGTCTCAGCCACATCGAGGTCGTGAAGGATAGCCCTTCCAACGACCTCTCCTGCTGGGGCAGCAGCTGGTACTCTCAGGCGAACTACTAGATGAACAGGACCAACATCTGCATGTACACATGAGTCCAAGACAAAATCGGTCAAATGACCCAAAAACTCAAAATGCTAGGGGGCACCCTAGTCTAATGATGCTTGTGATAGTAAGTCACAGCCTGTGCGATCATGCGTAAGAGACGAGTCCATCGTCTGGGCACACCAGTAGTATGCCGCTGTAACCGCAAAGGTAGCTCGTCAGTCCTCACATCTGGAATACCAAGAGTGAGGCCCTCAACCTGCTCCTGTAATGCTGTGAGAGTCTCAGCCACGTCGAGGTCGCGAAGGATAGCCCTTCCAACGGCCTCTCCTGCTGGGGCACCAGCTGGTACTCTCAGGCGAACTACTAGATGAACAGGACCAACATCTGCATGTACACATGAGTTTGATTAAAGTCTTGATAGAATAAAGCACAAGGACATTATAAACAAAAAACGATAAACAGGAATATGGTCAAAGATTTTACCAATGGCGCCCCACTGCTCACCATCCGGCAATACTAAATCTGGATCACCCCGGAAGTCCATGCCAGCGTATGGATACTCAGAATAAACCATCTCCTGACAATCAAACCACCTGAAGAAGGTATCAAAAAATGAAATCTGAGACTGGACAACATGCCTAGACATATGGTCAACCCATCTCTGCATACGTGGTTCAGTAGGAGAAGGTAAATCGAGTGCAATGTACTGCGACTGCATCAGTGGTATATTCTCTAAGGCAAAGGCAGTCAAAATAGAACCATACCCAAAGTTCTTCAACCTCCCGCTCTTTATCTTGGTCAAATGTTCTTTCATCACAAGAAGTATTGCGTCGCACCAGTTGAACACCTTTGGTTGGAGGCATTCCAAGGCATGCTGCATATAAGATCGGTTGGCTACATGAAGAGCCGCACCACCGGCCATCCTACCAAAAGTAAACAGAATAGTCCTAAGGGACCTGTCAATGACATCACGAATAATGATCTTGCCGTCTTTACTCAGCTGAGATCCTTCTCTGCAGTACCGACGAACATAATCTCTCACAGAGTCGCCTCCTCGGGCCGAACCTGACAAAGAGATGGGGGCACCCCGCCTCGACAAGCCAGTCAAGAAATAGATGTCTACCACAATCAAGGGGATAGATTTTCCCCTGATCTGGAAAACCTGATTGGTAGGATCCCAAGATCGAGCAAATACTACAGTAAGTTGATCTGCTGTCTCATGCTAGAAATGCGGAAGAACTTCAGCAAGCCACAGTTCCACAGCGCGTTCACTGTAACTGGATCATGTAGAGCAAGCATGTCCTCTTCTTCATGCTCACGTTCTCGCCATGTAATGGTCATCTTACTCCAAAGATCTCTGAAAAACAAACAAGAGAGGGGTTAGATCCTGATTTTTGTAAGAAACAGGCAAAATTTCCATAAAAAATTGTGCATCAAATTCCCTTTTTGCGCCCAACGCACTTGCAACAGTGTTCTAGGTGCGTTGAAAGTCAGATAGCCTTTAGACAGGCCAACATTCAACGCAGTTTTCGATACACTGAGGGTGCGCTGAAGGCAAAACGAGTTCTTCAAACCCCAGGGACTCAGAAAAGCTAGGAATCAAGCTCAAAATGCAAAATGGAAACCATGAAATGAAAGAGCTCAGGTTTAGCTCCTATCTAGTCCAGACGACGCCGAGAATCGTCCACAGAATCTCCCGAAATCAGCTGATGAAAATCAAGGGGGAAAAGCACCTCCAAAGCTCCAACAAACCAAAGTTCAAATGAAATGGTAAAATGAGAGGTAAAAACACTTTTTCATTACTTTTTACGTAGTTCAAAGTAAAATATTAGTGTTCTAACTCGTTTTCAAGCGTATATTGTTCATTTCTGACTAGTTTGATGAAGCAGTTGAAAATACAGTACGATCTTTGAAAGAACGAAGCTATTTATAGTAAAATCAAAATAGGACCATCTAATCGAGCAGTTTTAGCACATAGTTCAAGCTCATTAAAAAATAAACATAAGACATGAGCAAATGTTTCCACCCGCGTTTAAGCTCGTTAAAAAATGAACTATTCCCCGGTAAATAACCATCGTGCATGTAGTACTTCAACCATTAAAGACTTGGTCGTGTTTGCACCGTCACCTCCACTTTTTCATTGGCCAATCATTCACCTCCATTTGATTGTTTACCCATTTTGAAGAACAGCTGCGAAGAGTGATTTCACTAGCCATCCTTGTGACACTGCCGTGATTGGAAAATTCCAAACCTTACCTGGAATCAGCTGCTACCCGTTTTATCGATCGTTCCTCAAAAGACGACTCTCCTTTAAGCTCTTTTCAACTGACTCGTAAAATATGAAAATATTTCCAAGCCATTGGCCTCTCCACCTCGTTAAAGGGACAGGAAGTGCTATCCCTCCTCTAGATTTTAATCTTTTTGGACCTGAGGGATTATTACACAAAAAGATCGAGCGCTTGTTTTGTTCGGCTCGTTAAAAGTATCGAAAATTCATCCCTTCTGTATTGTTTTATACTTTTTTGGATTTAAGGGATTAGATGAAGAAAAAGGAACTTTGGAGTTACCTTTACGTTCCTTTTCAGACTCTCTAAAATTGAAAAGGACCGAGTTATCTTTGTTGTTAAACTCGTTAAAAAGATTAATAGCAACAAACTTGTCTATAGACGAGAACGAGTTTCATTATCGCTAGGCTCGTTAAAACATAGCGATGGGTTTGCCCGAAGGGCAAATTATAGAACAAGAATACGTTATCCTCCTCAAGCTTGATAAAAATAAAGAGGTACTGGTCAGCAATGACTGGGGAAAAATTGGGAAGAAAACTCAAAGAAACTTTGTTGGTAGCAAGTCGCTCTTGAACATGACACTTCCACTCCGTGTCCGAGTCAGGTTGGGTTGTTTTATTCACCGGTCACATCACCATGGTCACGCCATACCATCCACATTTGGGGTTAATGCTACCAATCCATCACATCAATGTCGCCGATATGTTCAAGAGAAGTCATCCAGAGAAGTCACCTGTGTCTCACCCACTACCATACATTATACTCCATTCTTTCATGACCGCCACCCTGAACCTCATATCACCAGATCGTTTTCACCTCCGTCAAAATCATTTGCTCCGTTCCGTGTCATTGATGTGGGATTCATTAAGGCCCTCCTGTGACGATGTTGAAGCCCCGAAAATCGGGTCGACAACAAGGGGGATACCCACCCGGTCCGGACCTTGGTTGGCAGCTCCTTATCCGTTTGGTATAGCGGGTCCGACTGGGGATAATGGGACCAATTTCCCAATTTAAGGGTGTGTGTGTGTGCAGAGTTGGATGATTCTGATCTAAGAGTACTTAAAGCTAATTTAATTCAAAATTTTAAACTAACTCTATGCTATTGTAATCTAATGAGAAACAACACATCTAATCTACGCTAACCCGGGGTGTATTTATTCTACTATGCGATCTAAAGATATTTCAAACAATAACTGGTAATAAAGATCATTCAGATATCATAAGAATATAAATCAATTAAGATAAACCACTTTGCATAAAAAGTTAGGCAAAACAGTTGTGAACAACATATCGCATAATAAGTTATTCATATATCAAACATAAATAAATGACTCCACCGTACAAAAGTGCCAAATGGTAACTCACACATTCATGTAGTAACATATAAACAACTAAAAACTGTATATCACTTTAAGAATATAAACAGAAATGGTCAAGAGATAAAAGTACCATTTATGACTGGTTCCACTCATAAGCTTCAAGCAACAATGATTTATCTCTCCTTGCTCTAACATCTACTAAGAGTACAGAAGTGCAACATCAGTAGCAGATATCAAATGCAAACATTAATAAACCTTGATCCATCCATTCATCAAAACCCCCTCCGAGGGTGCAAAAGTGCATGTTCTGAGGACAAGTTTTTTGACAAATTTCTGGACCCTTCTCAAAATGCCTGAGAAGGGTTTAAATACTGCTAACTAATTAACTTAATTACATAAATTTAGGATACGGTTTTAAATGACCGCCCTTCTGCTAAAGCAAAACTATTTCTAAAAATTGAATCTAATTCCTAACCATTTCTGTATTTGCTCCTTAGTGCTGCAAGCATGCAACATTCGCCTAGGAAGAGTCGGCTGGTCGCCTTCTGCTTTCGTTTGAGCTACGAAAATAGAAATAACACGCGCTGGCACCATTTTCTGGTAAACTAGAAGATATTTTCGAGAATCTTCCTCTGGCTGGGTGTATTCATTACATGTATACTTGGTAATAACCCAAATTTCTCTCAAACTGATTCTGCTTTTGCTATTTCGGTTTCCATCCTTGCGAATGACTGAACAAGTTAGGGACTTTGCTCTCTGAACAATTTTCTTAGCGATGCGCGATTAGCGCCGCATCGAAAACTGCCTCCATTCTTTGTTCCGGGCTTTTCTGGTGCGTTTTCCTTCTTTAGCGCCTTTTTTCCTTTACCGGGCATAAGCTTCAGGATATTTTGTAAACATGCTGCTTTTGTGCGCTTTTGACTCTGAGCGTTGGATGGCCTATTGACATCAGCATCTGTTGAGTGATACTCTAAAATCTGTGGTCCTGTACCATGCGGCATCCGTTTATGAAGGCATCTCTTCTTTGTTCTCCGAGCATTGACGCTTTCCCCTTTTCCTTAGATGTTTCCTGCACATTGCTTCATGTTATTTCCTGTCTTACAGTTTACGCAAAGGAAAAGAGTAATGATAATAAAGATTGACATGAAAGCTTTAAGCTCTTATGAATGTATAAAATCATGACACCCATAGCGAACTGACTCTTCGAAAAAAACAAAACTGTCCTTTTTGAATACTTTGGCGTACATTCATTAATTTCTTTTTAAGGCGCGCGCCCAATTTTGGTTTACGGACAGCTTTCCTTGAATACTGCGTCGAGGAAAAGTTGCGATGGGTGATTTATGCGACTCGCATCGCAGCATCGCGGGTCGCATCGTCAAGATGTTTTATCGCAGAAATTCATGATCGCATTTATCGCAAATCGCATTTATCGCATATCGCATTTATCGCATATCGCATTTATCGCAGTTCGCAACATTGCGGCATCGCAGATCGCGCTTAGTCATTCAATCATTGTGTGCTTCTTACGCGATGTTGCAATATGCGACGTCGCATATCGGCCGTCGGAGATTTCTTAAGATTTTTATTTAAGAGCGCTTCATAATGTATGCGATGCGATGAATTTCGCGTTGCTTCTTCGCAGTTTATTATGCTCATAAGAAAATGCTTTATTCTCTTCTCGCGATGCGATACAGTTTTAAGGAGTCGAATACAAAAATTTTCATAAAATGTTTTTTGGATTTTTTTTATTAAGGGTCCCCATTTGCTTGGTGTTATTGCTAATACCAAACAAAGAGGGGGGTTGTTGGTGGCCACAACAATGGCGATTCACTTGGAAGAACCAGTTATCTCTGCTTTTCTATTGAATTTTAACTTCCAAAGCAGAAAAAATTTCATAAGTCTAAATTTTGTTATGGACAGATAGAGTACATTATGCCTTATCCTATCAATGATATTTTGTTTCAACCTTTTTCTATTCCAATTGTTTGCTTCCTCAGGCTTTGTCCTTGTATTTACATCAACCATTACTTGGTCTTTTAAAGATAAAATAAGGTCTTCTCTGTGTGTTGGCTTTTAAAATATGCTCATTTGTCGTAGGTAGAGCCTCTGCTGCCAGCAGGCGTCCATAGCCTCGACAAGGTTACCTGTTACCGAGCAATGATCCTTTATCCTGCTTAAGGCTATTTACAACTTTTCAGAGAAAAACCCATTTTGACACTTTTTTCCTTTTTTATTCTCTAAAGAACAATGTCTTGGTTTGGTGGCCAAATTATGACACAGTCATTCACTTGATTTACACTTTTGCTGAACAAGCTGGCTCGTGATGAGACCCCTTGTCTTTTGATTGCAACAATCTTGAGTCGTTGCCCTGTTTTGGTGGACAGTATTGGCAAAGTCAGCAAGTTATAATATCTGTGATCATGATAAGCCGGCTCGTGATGAGACCTCTTATTCTTTGAGATATACTGTTTTCTCGGATTGTTCCTCTGAATGCTGCGATTTTCTTTAGCAGGGAGGAAATAATTGTTTTTCCTTAAGAAAGCTCTGGACGACAATAATAGAGTTTGAAAACAACAGTTTTACAGAGAATCTTTATTTTATTATTGATACCTTTCATTGTGCTAATATAAAACAATTTTTTGCCAAAGGTTGCTTTCATCAAATTTTTTGAAGTTGAAACTAGTATCATATCTAGGCTAAAGTTTTTTTTTTTAACTCTATCTGTCAATAATAAAGATCAGATTTTTCGAAAAATTTTACTATTTGTACAAGCGAAAAAAAATCAAAATCTGATAGAGAATTGGTGTCTTTTTCGTGAACCCCTGTAGTAACCATCTACAACTGGTTTTATTTATAAGAAAGAAAAGAAAAAACTAAAACTATCCTACAAAATAGAAGAATAATCTTCTATGGAAAATATATTTTAAGGATCTGTCCATTAACAGGCAAAGAATCCCTTCTACCTGCTAAATCCTGCAACACAAATGTTGATGGGCCTATGACTTCTGCAATCTGAAAAGGACCAAGCCAAATCTTCTGAAATTTTGTATGTTTGCCCTTTTCTTCATGAGCCTTATCCCATTTCAAAACTAGATCTCCCATCTGAAATTTTTTTTTGGTCATTATGCTTGAATCAAAAGAGGATTTTATTAGTGCTTGGTGATGAGCATGGGTTTTCTTAGCTTGTTCTCGTCGTTCTTCTAATTTAATTATTTCCATTTGTCTTAATTGTAAGGAGGAAGTAGATACTTCATCGATGTATTGTACTAAAGACAAGGAGGGGATCACTAAGTGAGTTGGGAGAACCACTTCCTTCCCATAAACTAAATTAAAGGGAGAAGTGCCGATTGAAGCTTTCTTCGTTATTCTATCTGCCCATAAAGCATTTACCAAAGTTTTGTGCCAATTCTTTTGGTTATGGTCAACTGTTCTTTTAATAATCCTGATTAGGTTTTTATTTGTTGACTCAGCCAATCCATTACCTTGCGGATAGTAGTTGGCCGAATATTTCAGTTTGAACCCTCTTTTAAGTGCAAACTCAGTCATTGCATTCCCAGAAAATTATGAGGAATTATCAAACATTAAACCCGTTGGCAATCCAAACCTAGTGATTATAAATTGATCTATGAATTCAATGATGTTTTCAGAATTAGCTGTCTTGAGAGGAACTTCTTCTACCCATTTAGTAAAATAATCTGTTGCCGTGAGGATGTATCTATGCTGCTTAGAAGAGTGAGTAACGATCTCACCTATTATGTCCAAGCCCCACTGACTGAATGGTTGCTCGATGTTTACCGACTGTAATGGCATGGACGGTTCCTTTTGTCTCCCTGCAGTAGTTTGGCAGACTTGGCATTTCCTCACGTAACTGTGTGAGTCTTTGAACAACGTGGGCCAATAATATCCTGCACGTAAGATTTTATGTGCAGTAGCATCTCCAACATAGTGTCCGCCTGCTGGTCCATCGTGGAGTTCCTGCAAAACCTTTTCGGCTTCAGTTTTCTCAAGACACCTAAGAAGAACAGAATCGTAATTCTTTTTAAACAGAACATCATTTATGAGCTGATATTGTTTAGCTTTCAATCTCAGAGCTCTTTTCTTAGTGTGATCCAGGTGTGATGGAGCATACCCGTTCTTAAGATAATAAATGGTGTCAGCATATAATGATTCTGCATCGTTTAGGCTTACCTCATACATTTGTACCTCTTCAGATGAATTTTCAGGAATTTGCGATGCTCCAGCCAACATTTTGCAGAAGCCTTGACCTCTTACAATGCTTGCCGGTTTGATCTCAAGGTCGTATTCTTGTAAAGCAGTGATCCAATTTGCTCTTTTTTCACCCACATCCTTCTGTACTAGAAGATTTCTTACTGCTGGAAACGGTACTATGACCTTAGTATGGGTTTTAAGTAAGAAAGGTCTAAAATATTTAACCGCTTTGAAAACAGCATATGCCTGTTTCTCCACGTCTGAATAGTTGAGTTCAACACCTTGTAAATTCGAGCTAAAAGATGCGATTGGAGCTTCCGCTTTCTCTTGATTTGCTTGAGTTAGAATCGCAGCATATGATTTCTCTGAGGCAAATGTGTATAAGATAAAAGATTCTGAAAAACTCGGGGTTGCTAAAGATGGAGCATTAATGATAGCTTGTTTGATCAGGTTGAATGCTTCATGCTCATCTTGACCCCATTTAAAATTTGAATTCTTTTTAATCATGGTTTGCAAAGGAGAAAAAATTCGTGAAAAATCTGGGACAAATCTCTTCACAAAATTGATTTGACCAAGGAAAGATTGCATGGCTTTTTTATTATGAGGTTGGGATATTTCAGAAATTTCTTTGATTCTGTCAGGCTCAATGTGAATACCAGATTTTGACACTATGAATCCTAGAAGTTTTCCTTCACTTAATGCGAAAAAATATTTCTTTGGGTTAAGTGAAATCCCATACCTTAAACATCGTTGAAAGATTTGTTTCAAGTCTTTGAGATGGTCGCTTCGCTTCTTGGAGTACACTGTTATATCATCCAAATAAATTACTACAGATTTATTGACTAAACCCTTGAATGCGATGTCCATGGCTCTCTGAAATGTAGCGCCGGCATTGATCAAACCAAATGGCATCTTCCGATATGCGTATGTGCCCCATTTAGTTCGGAATGTGGTTTTTAACTGATCATCGGGATGTACCAACACTTGATTGTATCTTGAAAATCCATCCAAAAAAGACATTAGTTCTGAGCCTGCTACTGCCTGTAATATCTGCTCCATAGGTGGGAGGGGAAAATTGTCTTTTTGACAGGCTTTATTGAGATTTCGAAAATCCATGCAGATTCTAATATCTCCGTTTTTCTTTCTAACAGGTACCATATTGGAGACCCATTTGGAATGTCTGACGGGGAAAATTATTCTGGCTTTTAATAACTTATTTAGCTCAGTTTTTATCTGATTTTCTAAATTGGGGTGGATTTTTCTGAGTTTCTGTTGGACAGGTTTTTTGTTGTCAATCATAGGGATAGTATGTTGAATGATAGAAGTGTCGTATGTCTTCAGCTCATCGTAATTTCAGGCAAAAACATTTTTGTATTGTCTCAAAAGACGAATATACGCTAGTTTTTCTTCAGGGGCTAGGCCGTGGCCTAGATTAACGTTTTGTGGTTTATCATCGGTTCCTAGGTTTACTAATTCGTAGTTCAGAGTTGAACTGTAGAGCTTAGAATTGGTAGACCTTTTAAACCGACTTTTCAAATCGTATAAGTCTTCCAACTTAACCACCGATTTAGGTATAGCATTATCAGCGCTATCTTGTTGTATTTGTCGATCGTGATGGTCTTCGTCAATTATTTGATTGGAGTAGGATCCTTCAGAAGTGAGGAAATTTACAATATCAGGATCGTCATTGAATACTCTCCAATTTGTAATGTTGTCAGGGATGGATGGTCTAAAGATTAATTCTATTGAGAATCTATCTGGACTAAAATCTTCGGAGGGAATAAGTCTAGAGGCTACGTTAGCTAAAAGGTCTGCGCTCGCGTTTTGGAGTCTTGGGATTGACGAAATATTGAATGCTATGAAATTCTCAGTCAGATCTTGTACTAAAGATTGATAGTGTTTCAAATGACCTGATAGGTAATGTATGGTGTTACGTACCTGTTTGACGACAATCTCAGAGTCTTCGAAGACTTGAAGATACTTGACGTTCAACCCGATTGCTTTGTATAGGCCTTGCACCAAGGCCTCATATTCCGCTGTATTGTTTGTGCAATCGAATTCAAGTCTGCACGTAAGCATGGTCTTATTTCCTTCTGGACTAATCAGAACGCATCCTGCTCCTGCTCCTTCGTTAGATTTAGAGCCATCAAAATATAATTTCCAAAACAAAGATGTATTTACAGGTTTATCTACACAATTAACACACTTTGAATTATCAGTTTGGGAAAAATTTCGACTTGGGACAAAACTGAATTTTCTAAGTAAGGTGATGTATGAGCATTGAAATTTCCGAGGAAAGAATCTACCGAGTAATTGCCTATGATACTGCTGTTATATGCTATTGCTTCATTTTCTCCCTCCAATTCCATTACTATGTACTTCTGGTGTAACTCTCGTTCAACCTTTATTTGATTCGGTTTACCATTGTAGGGTAACCACATGTGCGACCAGTCGGTTGAGAAGTATCCATGGAGTTTTTCGGACCAATCCCTGCTAAGAATCAAGCCATAGAATTCTAGGATATCAGCTACTAGAATGTCAATAACCTGACATACCTTCGGGTTGGACGACAATCTTATGGTTACTTGATTAAGTTCACCAATCACTTCGACTTGAGATCGATCAAGCTGAACTATGTGCACTACGGATTTTTATGGTTGAACATTCAACTTGGCACATATTGATCTGGGTAAAATATTCGTTGAAGCACCAGAATCTACCAAACAATTGTGCATATTTTTATTGAAAATTTCATAAGTGAGAAGAAAAGGGGGAGTGTGAGACCTTGATCTTCCTCCAATCAAGGCGATGTCATTTGGATCAATCTTATTGATCATGTTGGTTGGAGGTCTTCCCATGTTGTGGGAAGCTACAGCTGTAGGCAAAGATGTAGTAGGCACGGCATGTAATTCTTTCATCATTATCTTCTGTTGATGCTTCAATTTGCTCAATTCATAAAGAGTGATATTAGCCCTAGTCTTTTTCATGTCATCAATAATATTGTATTCCATTTCATCCGACACTATCAGTGTTCTTGATGGAGTTGTTTGATCTGGTTGGACTGGGCTAGATTGAGTCGCTTTAGCGTCATTTTCTTTGTTGCGACTTTATCTTTTGCTGCAGGGCTTGCGCCCTTCTGCTTAGGGGTAGTTTGGGGAGGATCAAGTTGATTTTTGCTTCGTGTGCTAACTGGAAATGCTTCTTGATCTTCTTCTTGTGGGAGGATGAAATCCCACATTCCTTGTAGTTCCACAACTTCTTCGTCATTGGTCTGCCCTTCAGTGGTACTCTCTTCTTCTTCCTCTTCTTCGGATTCGACATTTGAGATAGCGTTGGGTGGTTTCACATCCATTGAAGGGCCTCTTTTAAAAGCTCTGTAGGGCTTTTTTGAAGAAGTTTTTGCTACTTGTTTTTTTTATGTCAATCATCTCATTGGACATGGTCTTTAATACTTTTTGCAATCCTTCCAAATCGAAAGGGTCTTTCGTATGTTTCTTCTTGGAGTCTTCCTTGAAGGTGACTTTTTTAGATTTGCGTTCCTCTATCGCAGATCTCTTTTCCAGGGCTACTATGCGTTTCTCTACTGCTATCGCCTCTGTCAGGTTTTCAACTAAGGTTGTTTCATTTGCCCTATCCACGAAGATTGCTAAGTTTGATGGTAAGGCTGTAATATACCATTCACATTGTACTTCTTCGCTGGGTTGGGAAGCAGTGGGAATTTTGTTGAGGATATTATTGAACCGTAAATTGAAATCTTTGATGCGTTCTCTAGCCTCGGCTTTAAGATTGGATAGGTCATTGATTAACGTTGCCGTTGATCTGTCATCACCAAACTTGGTAAGGAATTGACTTTAAAAAATGTCCCAACTTGTGATAGACCCGGAGGGTAATGAAAAGTACCATGACCCGGCTGTTCCTTGCATTGTATAGGGAAAAAGCCGGACAACAACATCCTCATTGGTAACTCTGTTGAGATTGACAGAAAGCATGAAATTGTTAATGTGCTCTTCAGCTAGCATGCCTGCTTCTGGATTGAATTTGGGTAGCCATTTCTCAGGATGGGCTGGTATTTGGCTTTGGAGACTGGGCCATCGTTGAGCTGCTAGTAAATGAAAGTGCAGAGGATGATCCCTGAGGCTGGGAAGATGAAGATATTATGATCTTAGATGATGGAAGAAGAGGGGTTGTGGAAGATGGATGGGTGGTTTGGAATGAAGATGTGGGTGGCTGACTTTGCGGTGAGGGAGTTGAAATGGACGATGTAGATGAAAGAGTCTCACTGTCAGACTCTTGTGGTGTTTTCCTTGCTCTTTTCCTGGTGGGGAGAGGGAATTCAGTTGGCTGGATGCCAAATTTTTCACTCTTTAATCTGGTCAGGGGATGAGCGGGATTTGTACTGCGAAGTCACGCTGCTTTGATATTTATCAGACCTCTGTGTAGAAATAGAAAATCCCTGGAATTTGCGAATCAAAGTTTGAACTTCAGGGGGTTCAATGGTAGATTGGTTTGAAATATTAGGGTATGTAGCAGCGGTTAATACTCGAGCCACTTCTGACTCTGGATTTAAACGTACTGGGGAAGTCGGGGGAGTTGATGAGGGTGATTTACTCTCAGAATGGTATTTAGATTTTGATTTAGGTGCCATTCATAGTTCGGGCCCTCCTTCTAGCGCCAAATATGTTGAAGCCCCGAAAATTGGGTCGACAACAAGGGGGATACCCACCCGGTCCAGACCTTGGTTGGCAGCTCCTTATTCGTTTGGTATAGCGGGTCCGACTGGGGATAATGGGACCAGTTTCCCAATTTAAGGGTGTGTGTGTGTGCAGAGTTGGATGATGCTGATCTAAGAGTACTTAAAGCTAATTTAATTCAAACTTTTAAACTAACTCTATGCTATTGTAATCTAATGAGAAACAACACATCTAATCTACGCTAACTCGGGCTGTATTTCTTCTACTATGCGATCTAAAGAGATTTCAAACAATAACTGGTAATAAAGATCATTCAGCTATCATAAGAATAGAAATCAATTAAGATAATCCACTTTGCATAAAAAGTTAGGCAAAACAGTTGTGAACAACATATCGCATAATAAGTTATTCATATATCAAACATAAATAAATGACTCCACCGTACAAAAGTGCCAAATGGTAACTCACACATTCATGCAGTAACATATAAACAACTAAAAACTGTATATCACTTTAAGAATATAAACAGAAACGGTCAAGATATAAAAGTACCATTTATGACTGGTTCCACTCATAAGCTTCACATCTACTAAGAGTACAGAAGTGCAACATCAGTAGCAGATATCAAATGCAAATATTAATAAACCTTGATCCATCCATTCATCAAAACCCCCTCCGAGGGTGCAAAAGTGCATGTTCTGAGGTTGGCATTATGATGCATATGTTGTACTTGATGGCAACACTCTCATAGAAGATCATCTCACTTATATACATTCAGATGAATCTACAGAAGAGATATCAGATGCGACATATTACAAGATAGCTCAAAGGAATCAAATGGCAAGCTCTTTGTAAGCAGAGGTTCAAATATTGTTGAAATTATGAAGGACGCAGGTACACCTTACAGAAAGTGCGTCCCCGCAGGTAATCCATGCAGAACCCGCGTCCAGAGACGCAGGCCAGCCGTTTAGGGGGTGCGTCCACCCAGTGCACACATATCAAGGCAGAGGAAAGCACGTGGGGGTTTCTTGCGTGGTATCTAGCCGACGGTTTTGTGTTTCTATGGTGTCGGCTCGTGGTATTGTTCCATGTTTTGGGGAGAAGCTTGCCTATATAAAGCAAAGGAGTTCATTTGGATTAAGCATCATCTTGGTTGAATATCTTTTGGTGAGATCTAGTCCAGATCTATGAGGGCGAATCTTCTAATGGACTGTGATCTCTATGGCGCATGATCAGATCTGTGGATCTGAGTGTTTGGGTTGGTTCTGAAGTCCTCATATCTTTTATATCTGAAGGGACGCAGGTTCAGTGAAGGACAAGTGCGCCGGGACGCAGTACAGTAAAGGCTCAGGGGCGTCTCTGAAGCAAAAGACGCGGCGCGATAGTGTTTCGGGGTGCGCCGGTCGCAGCAAAGCATAGAGGAACAGTGCGTCTGCACGCAGAACAGCGGAGGGTAGACTGCGTCCAGTCGCAGGCCACAGAAAGAAAATATGCGTCCCTGTCTTAAGATGATCTGTTGACTGTATATTTCTGTTCATAAAGTGTTCTGGGTTATTTCTGTAATTACTGATCTGATATCTGTAGTGGACTGTATCTGTTATATACTTGTTGATCATTTGATTCTTCATGAAAAGAAGTAGGGGGTTGTAGCTCCCTTCCAGGAGAAACTGGAAAACGAGAGAGAGTTGTAGCTCTCTGCAGGTTGCAGCCTGCGTGCTGGTAAAGGACTGCACCAGTACAAAATCATTGTAAAAGAATTTCTTGAAAGAAGATAGAGACATATTGCAGCAGGTGGTTTTCTCCCGCATTGGGTTTCCACCTTACATCTTGTGTTCTTTGGTGTGACTGTCTATTTTCTTTATTCAAGCTCATTATTTTATGGTACTGATATGCAAGAATAATTCAAAAGATCAAATAAGGAAGATTTGGTAAATTGCTTAATAATACTGATTCACCCCCCCTCTCAGTATTATTTCCAACAAAGAGTACAGAAGTGCAACATCAGTAGCAGATATCAAATGCAAATATTAATAAACCTTGATCCATGCATTCATCAAAACCCCCTCCGAGGGTGCAAAAGTGCATGTTCTGAGGACAAGTTTTTTGACAAATTTCTGGACCCTTCTCAAAATGCCTGAGAAGGGTTTAAATACTGCTAACTAATTAACTTAATTACATAAATTTAGGATACGGTTTTAAATGACCGCCCTTCTGCTAAAGCAAAACTATTTCTAAAAATTGAATCTAATTCCTAACCATTTCTGTATTTGCTCCTTAGTGCTACAAGCATGCAACATTCGCCTGGGAAGAGTCGTCTGGTCACCTTCTGCTTTCGTTTGAGCTACGAAAATAGAAATAACACGCGCTGGCACCACTTTCTGGTAAACTAGAAGATATTTTCGAGAATCTTCCTCTGGCTGGGTGTATTCACTGTGTGTATACTTGGTAATAACCCAAATTTCTCTCAAACTGATTCTGCTTTTGCTATTTCGGTTTCCGGCCTTGCGAATGACTGAACAAGTTAGGGAATTTGCTCTCTGAACAATTTTCTTAGCGATGCGCGATTAGTGCCGCATCGAAAACTGCCTCCGTTCTTTGTTCCGAGCTTTTCTGGTGCGTTTTCCTTCTTTAGCGCCTTTTTTCCTTTACCGGGCATAAGCTTCAGGATCTTTTGTAAACATGCTGCTTTTGTGCACTTTTGACTCTGAGCGTTGGATGGCCTATTGACATCAGCATCTGTTGAGTGATACTCTGGAATCTGTGGTCCTGTTGCATGCGACATCCATTTATGAAGGCATCTCTTCTCTGTTCTCCGAGCATTGACGCTTTCCCCTTTTCCTTAGATGTTTCCTGCACATTGCTTCATGTTATTTCCTGTCTTACAGTTTACGCAAAGGAAAAGAGTAATGATAATAAAGATTGACATGAAAGCTTTAAGCTCTTATGAATGTATCAAATCATGACACCCATAGCAAACTGAATCTTCGAAAAACACAAAACTGTCATTCTTGAATACTTTGGCGTACATTCATTAATTTCTTTTTAAGGCGCGCACCCAATTTTGGTTTACGGACAACTTTCCTTGAATACTGCGCCGAGGAAAATTTGCGATGGGTGATTTCTGCGACTCGCATCGCAGCATCGCGGGTCGCGTCGTCAAGATGTTTTATCGCAGAAATTCAAGATCGCATTTATCGCAAATCACATTTATCGCATATCGCATTTATCGCAGTTCGCAACATTGCGGCATCGCATATCGCGCTTAGTCATTCAATCATTGTGTGCTGCTTACGCGATGTTGCGATATGCGACGTCGCATATCGGTCGTCGGAGATTTCTTAAGATTTTTCATTTAAGAGCGCTTCATAATGTATACGATGCGATGAATTTCGCGTCGCTTCTTCGCAGTTTATTATGCTCATAAGAAAATGTTTTATTCTCTTCTCTCGATGCGATACAGTTTTAAGGAGTCGAATACAAAAATTTTCATAAAATGTTTTTTGGATTTTTTTATTAAGGGTCCCCATTTGCTTGGTGTTATTGCTAATACCAAACAAAGAGGGGGGTTGTTGGTGGCCACAACAGACGGATCACTTCTTGTCGACATCAGCTCATTATCCAAGAAGTTGATCTAGGAACACCCCATTCAGTACTTTGAAGCTTGCATGCCTCAATGGCAAGTTTCTCACTTCCGGCGACAGGTTTACATCAACGGCCTTCGACCAAAAGATTTTGCGTGGTGTTCGACGCCAAGTCCTTTATTCACATCACGTGAATTGTACTGCAGTACCTTGAGGGTCATTATCATTATCGGTGATTCCTCTCGCGCTTGTTAACAGTTTACATCATTGACTGGTAATCAAGCGATGTTTTTCCATGTTCGACTTCAGAACATTTCTCACATGGATCGACTTGTACTTCGAGTGAAGATCAGACGAGATTGAAGACCCCGGATCTAGTTTCATCCATCCGGGCTGCGATATATATTCAGGGAAATAAAGACATTAAATGTACAACATTGTAGCACAGATAATCATCCTACCAAAAGGATGATGGCTCTATCAAAATCATTAGTCTACACTCAGACGATTGTCTGTCCTATGTACATGAAAATGAATTTATAAAGCTGAGCATGGGAATGCCCGCCTCAGCTAGATCATGAAAATATTATGAAGATAATGTATTGTATTGTATCTTATTACAGGTCTCCTCCCGGCATTGAAAGAACTTTGGATCCTCATAATAAAGCATTTCACCCGACACCAAAAGGTTAACGGCCTCATACTTTAGGGGGCAACTGTTATAGACATTTTTGTGCCCTACAACACCAAGCATGAAATGTCCATAAACCAAGGGATCCTAAGTCCCTAAAAGTGTTGTTCTAACCCCTAAAGGAACAAGGTCAACAGATTACAGCTTCTCCCAGAAGTTCTCCATGAAAAACTACTCAAAATTGGTCAAAACAGGATCATTGCAGTTGCTCCACTGGCTAGGTGCGTTGCATCTCACCCAAATGCACTGTGAGGGTGCGTTGCATTTCAAAACTCCATTCTGTGGGGTGAGATGGGCGAGAAATGACAAATGGCAGTGTCATTCCGTGAGGTGGAGAGGCAATGGAAGCTTCCAGAATCTTCTCCTGTGACACTTGCCTCACTGAATTCGACCAAGGATGAGTAAGAGGCCCTCAGTCTCCAAGTGGAAGCAAGAACTGACGGAGAGAAGAAACTAATCAAATCACAAGCTGACTCATCCTCCTTACATATATCTATATATGGATCCCTCATCCCAGAGATCTAGGGGGGTGGAATTTTGCATATTGTAAGGAATTGTTGTTGGTTTCTAGAGACAAACATCAGATTGTTGGGTGATGTAAGCTTTGTTTGAGGTGAAGAGGGGCTTCTTTGCTGGGAGGTTGATGCTGGGTCGGAACCACTGGTTGTAACTCCTCTTGGATCTTTTCTTGTTTATCAATAAAAGCTATTTGAGTTTTCCTCCATGCTTTTGTATCATTGATGCTTGTTAATTTGTATGGTCAATTTAAATATGATCCTAAGTTGTTTATGAATATAGATCCGTGTCTTTGTATAGTGCTATGCTTCTGTGATCTTACAGGTACTTTGTGAAGCTGGGCGTGCAAGGGAGTAGGTAGCTGGGGACTATCAAAGAAGAGAGGGATCGAATCGAAGGATTAGCGTAAGACAAAGGTTGGTCCTTCTATTCCTCTCTATCTATAATTCATAAAGGAAATACAAAAGTAGTTTTTCTCTGTTTGTTTCTAAGGCAGTTGTCAAACCTTAGTGGGATAGAGCAGTTCTAAATAGACACTTTTCCCTGTAACAATTATGTTTCATGCTCTTCAACTTTAAATCATCAATCAATGTGTTCTTGGAACGAACCAATTCGTTGTTGGTACAACAACATCAAAACTCTTAACATTCTTTGCATAAAGACATTACCCTAGATCAAACGTCATCATTTTTTGTCACAAAATTCTATAGTTTTTCTACCAAGATTCAATCAATATCATTTATCATGGTCTTTACAACTCCCTCTTTCCATCCAAGCTAAGTTGATCTGGATCCGTATGAAAAGAAACAACTGTGGGGGTCCAAGTGGAATAAGTGGGTGGCCTCCAATATCCACCTTGATCAATCCTCCCCCCTTAGGAAGCAATGGTCCCCATTGCGTCGATTGCCTCCATGAGATAGGGAAAATTATGTTGAACTTGGTCCCTGGTGAGCCACTTGCCTTGGTGTTGAGAAATGACAATAAGAAATTCTAGTTTAATTTGTCCTTGAATTAAACTGGGAATTAAAACAAAATTCTATTCTCATATAAACTTGTAAATAGTTAATTAAGTTTAATTAACTTAAGTAGCTTAGGAATTTCAAGTTGGAAGTCTTTCTTAGCCATGTATATGTTCTCCCTAAATTTTAGGGGTACTGGATGAGTTTATTTGAGTTGTAATTAGATAACTCAATTTGATTGAGTTATAGACAGTGAAACTAGTTCTAACTGGTTGTGGAACTAGTAAAGGTCTAGTAGTGAGTTTGCGCACTGGTGCATCCTGAGTGCTACTCCAACTAACTAAAGGTTCCCTTGTGAGAAACTCATGCATGTCAATTCAGAGAAAGATCCAGTTGAGACTAGAGTGTAGGGGCAATGTATTATCAGTTGTATGATGATCCGATTTGTATAGGTCATGCATGCAATTAGAGAAGGTCCTACTTTTGGATTGCACAGTTATGGAGGAAGGATTTCCCAATTAAATATGGGTTGATCCTCACAGGAATTGTACAAGGAAAAAGCAAAATGGGCTAAGTGTTGGCTATAGTGGGCTTCTGTTGGCTATTGGATCATGCTTGTGTAGGAATTGTTTTAGTGAGAATAAAATTTGTATTATCACTCAGATTTCTGATTAATGTAATAGATAGTCGGAGTTTTGAGCAGTGGCTTTCCCTAGAGAACTCATTGTGTTATGTGTTTTATTATCTTCCTCTTGTCGATTATTGTTTTCACTGATCTATTCCTTTCCGTTGTTTAAAGAGTAGAGTAGACTCTTGTCTTGTGTTTTAGTACATTACATGAGTTGTGAATCTATAGGAAAATCTACACTTGGTGTAGGAGTTGGCCAAATTTGATAGCCCAATACAAATGGATCTTCTATTGGCGAGTGTTCTTGATCTGTCATGATCTGATCAGTTGTGGCCTGTTCCATGTAGTCTAGGTTTAGCTCTGTTGGTGTGACTTGTTTTGCAATGTCTGATGTGTCTAGTAATGGTGGAAAGTATGGTTGCAACTAGTACACATTGAGTATTGGGTGCAGACAAAGGAATGGCGGAATGTTAAGCTTGAAGGCATTGTCCCATACAACCTTGGTGATGGTGTATGACCCATATCGGAGCGGGCGAAACTTATGGCGAGGCCCAACGAAGCACTCCTTCTGAAAATGTAACCAAACTTTGTCGCCAACCTAGAACTTGTGTGGCACTCGATGCTGATCATGACGTTGCTTATACTTAGCATTGGATTTGTCCAATATGTCATGGACTTGCGAGTGGGTGTGTTGATTGCAATTAGTGAATTTTTTAGCCCGGTCAGCTTCAAATTGGACATGAACCAAATCTACTTGAGTAGCTGCAAATAGTATGGCCACATTAATGGGACATAATGCCTGAAATCCAAACCCCACCTGAAAGGGGTTGTGGCCAGTTGAGATATGGAGAGCTCTATTGTAGCTATGTTGGACATAGGGGAGGCTTTCATCCCATGTGTGTGGATGCTTTGAGTTGTACATGCACGAAATGTGCACCATCCTGTTGACGAGCTCTTTTTGGCCATCGGTTTGGAAAGGTCATGGACTGAGTGAGCTTGGTATCTAGTATCGACCAAAGGCTTGACTAAATGTACTCAGGAACTTGTTGTCCAGATCTAAGATAATGGACTTGTTGTAGCATTAATAACCCCCCTATTTTTATACTTAGTTGTTAATAAATAAGGGGGACCCCTTACTTTTTATATTTTATTTTCTTTTAATAAAGTTTTTGGTTTTAATAAATTTGGAGCATATGCGAATTAGTTACAAAGTTTGAGAAACTTGAGTGCTTTGCTTATCAGAACTTTACATATCAGAGTTATAATTTAAAACATATTATGAGAATCCAAATCTCCGATGGGCCCTACTCTCGAATTTACAGCGATATCGGAAGGTTTCATATCATAGTTTTATTATATCGTAATATTCTTTTAAAGAATGTTATGATAAAACTCCTCCTTGATTCTTGCTTTATTGAAAGAGTCATATAAAAGGCTAGCACTCTTTTAAATAAAGTAATATTATATTCTCCCTCCGGCCCCACAGCTTATTATTTATTATATCGACAATTCTCATATCGGGGTTCTATTTTAAATGCACCTTCAATATTCTCATCCTCTGATATCCTTTTAAAGCATTTTATATTTCCATTGGGACTTTTCTATCGGAACTGTTCCATCAGAAGAATTTTATTAAAACCCCCGATATAATTGTCCCGATACACCTCGTGCCTCTTTCATCAAAACTATTTCACTCGATAATCCATCATCACCTTGTTATATCAAAAGGTTTTCACATTGGAGTTTTAGTTTATCGTAACCCTTCAACGTAATCCTCCGATATAATTCCTTCGATGAGCTAACAGGGTAAGCCCGTGTGATTCCTCGCTTACACACTTAATGGGTGATAATGTGGATTTATGGTTCTCGACATTCTAAATTACTTCATTCATTTTGCCTCGATATTGTGAAGATTTGATAAAAAAAGGAAAAATTACTACTGTAAATTGCATTGTTTGCGCTAAGTCTCGGTTAAAGAGAGTATTCCATTTATCTCTGTATTTTCTATACAGGAAAGATCTGATTCCCTCAATAACGAAGAAATGTTGAAGGCATGAAAGGGCAAGAAGAAAGCTTCATCACAACAACAATCCGCTGCTCCTTCAATAGAAAATATTGAAGAAAATACTACTACGCGGCACTGTTTTCTGATATAGTTTGTACCAAAGATTCTGGGAATTCTTCATGGGAAGTGTTGGAGAGGTAAATCCCCTGTACGGATAGAGGCGATCCCTACTAGCCTAGAATGGGTCTAGCAACAATCAATCAATGCTACTGTGCAAGTTCCTAATTGCAATTAAAAGAGAGGTAAGAACACCTACTCGGATTCCAACGCTATTGTTTGATGAAGAGATGCCGCTCTCGCTCCTTCGCTCTGGCTGGTCACGATCCTTCACGATCTCCGTGAATAGATACCTGCACACACGAAGAGAAAGACAAACACAAGCGTGAAATCTAATAAAAGCAATTATACATCAGTCAGAAAGGATGTAATTCACATTAACCATTATAAAGACAAATGAGAATGGAACCATAACAGTAGTCATCTATTATTAAATCAATAACAGAGAAAGGTACAACCAATGTTCTGACGCTGAGTCCTTCTCTTGAGGGTCCAGCCAGCAAGTCTCTTAAGCATTCACCCTTGGAGGTAGATTCTCCCAACACAAAAGCTCTCTCTCACGCAAGCAATACTCACAACCTTCCTTGAGCTTCCTCTAACAAAACCACACTTGTCACACCAACTACCTACTAGCAGCAGCAATCCAAGCACTATGAATTCCACACTATCCAAACTAGCTGCTCATGGTAATGGTGGAGGTTTAAATAGAGAAGGAGTCTCCACGAATGGTGGGAGGACAAGCTTATCTTCAAGGATGGTGGTTCCAAATGACGAACAGACATGCCATAGAAGGGAGGGCAATACTCACAAGGCTAACAACCAGGCCTGGAACCATCTGGAAGGTTGGCTGTTGGAACAAATTCGCCCAAACTGGGTCAGCACAGGTGTAACACTGGACTGACGCGCTGACAGCGCATCATAGTAACAGAGAAGGCTGTGTCAGCGCGGCTTGATACTTTCATAGGATGCGCTGGCGGATAAAATTCGACCAGCGCAGGAAACCCGTGTGCTTCCGCGCTGGCAGCGCGCCAGTTACACTATAAGCCGCCCGTCAGTGCGGTTATTTTAATAACAGACGCGCTGATGCAATAAACTTAGGCAAAGTGGGTCTTTTGGCCAGTTTAGAGAGCATGAGCATGGTGCATTTGATTTCATGAGATAGTAGGGAGACTGACAAGGAGACGGTGACAATTTACTGCGTAACAGATGCCCCCTAAAGCATGAAGCCTGAGAGAGTGGGAGGGGTGAAATGCTTTACAAAACTGCTGAACTGGAACACCACCAGGAAGGACCTGCATGAATGTACAACTGATATCTCGATCACATGTAGTCTAGGCATGGGCGCAACCATCCAAAAGACATACGAAGAAGGTCTGTGGTATGGACGCAGCCACCCAGCTGAAGAGACCATAAATATAAGAGGGTATGGTCGCAGCCATCCCAAAGACTCAGGTATGGGCGCAGCCATCCATCAATGAGTCATGTAATAACAATCCACAAAATCGTAGCCTGGTTCATAACAGACAAAACCAGGGTCTTGCGCTCCATCCCAACCCGAACAAAGTACAAGTCCAAGCATGTGAATGCATGAGCTGAAGTCGAACATGCATGAACATCGTCTGATTACCAGTCAATGATGAAAACTGTTAACAGACGCGAGAGGTACCACCAATAATGACAATGGTCCTCAAGGTACTCATAGGTACAATCCGCGGCGTGTGAATCAATGAGCTGGTGCCGAACACCCGTGGAATCATCCGATCGGAGGCCAATGATGAAAACCTCACATCGAACACGAAGAACCTGCCATTGAGGCATGCAGGCTCTAAGGCACCTGAAGGGAGTCTCTAGGTCACTTTCCTGGATAATGAGCTGGAGTCGACAGGAAGTAACCCTGATCGAAGGTGGGCCATAATGTTTCCCACATCATTGACACGAGACAAAGAAGGATAAAAGATTTTGTGTGAGACATCAGAGGGAGGTGGTAATCTTGCAGAGGTCAACTTCTCTTGAACATATCGGCGGCACAACAGCGGATTTGGCAGTATTTGACATCAAAGGAGCAGAGGTCATGGTGACAATGGCGATGAGCAGATGAGAGGTCAAATAGGATAGCCCAAAACCCACGGAGGCTAGTGTGAAACAAGATGAGAAATCCCCACCCAGACACGAATGCAGACGAGTGCCATGTTCAAGAGCGACATACTGCCGACACGACCATTATTACAGTTTCATTTTCCCCACCATTTCTGGCAGGTACCCCGGTTATTTTTGGATGACAAGCTTGACGGGGATAACATATGCTTGGAGAGGCGTCATGTTGACGATGTCCGATGTCATTTAGTTTTAACGAGCTTGACAAAGGAGGAGCTCGGCGTCTTTTCCTGTTTAGAGAGTCTGAAAAGACAGCAAAAAGGAAACTCCAGGGGGGTCCTTTTTCGTAAAGTTGTGTCTCGCGAGCCCGAAAAAGTATAAAACAATGCCCGAAAGAACCGCCCGACCATTACGATCGAGGAGTACTTTTCGTGAATAGTAGCTTCGACCCGAAAAAGTAAAAAAGCGGTCGGAAGCACGTCGTTTTAGAGCCAATAACGAGTGCAAAACGACAAACACCTGACAATATTTTTTGGTTAATCGGTCGGAAAAAGAGCTTAAAAACGACCGCCTCTCATTCCTTTTAACGAGCCGAAAGGAAGCTCAACGATCTTTTCTTGGTTTATGTCGGAAAAGAGCTTAACGACGACATTTTATGGGACTAAGTGTACAAAGAATCGATATGACCACGCCGGTTACTAGTACTTGCACAAGAACACCACCTGCATAAACCTGTTCTACATGTATAAAAACATAGTAAAATATGCATAAAAGCGTAATACAGTGACATTAGTGCTAAATCCATGGTGAAAATATGACAAAAACCCATATTGAT